>JASKMD010000006.1:830585-1365957 GCA_030144725.1 Haematococcus lacustris
GAGTGAGGAGGCTGCGTTGGCCAGGGCCCTCACGTGGTGGGGGACTAGGCTGGGCATCCCCCCTGAGACCAGCAGGTGCTGTGCGGCACGCTGCGCACAGCAGCAGCAGCAGCAGCAGCAGCAGCAGAGGGGGAGGTGGTGGTGGCTCCTGCAGCAGCAGCAGCGGGGGTGGAGGTGGTGGTGGCTCCAGCAACCCCACCCCACCCCCCCTCCCCTCCCCTGCTCTGCCCAACCCCACACCCCACCACACCACCTGCTCCAGGCTCCCATCAGCGGGCCCCCCCCTGACCCCTTGACCCCTGGCCCTCCGCCTTTTCCCCCTTGCAGCCCAGCAGCCTCCCTCACCCCATGGCAGGTCAGTGCAGGCCCCAAGGCCCCAAACCCACGGCTCCAAACCCACCATCGCGCTTGTGTGCCTGGCTTCATTGTCTTGGAGGCGAGGCAGAGCCGCCACCAGCTCCACCACCTCCACAGGCAGCAGCTGCGGCAGCCCTGCAAGCGCTGTGACCACCAGCTGCCGCTCCAGCTCTGCCTGGCTGTCCAGGGCAACAGCGGCCAAAGAGGGGGGAGGAGGAGGGGCAGGAGGAGGAGGGTGGGTGGGTGTGGTGTCGGCATCATGGAGCTCTGCCTGGCTGTCCAGGGCAACAGGGGCTTGAGAGGGAGGTGGAGGCGGCAGAGGGGAGGGAGGAGGGGTGGGTGAGGGGGCAGGGGTGGAGTGGAAGCCTTGGCCCTGGGACTGGCCTTGGGGTTCATGGCCAGGCTCGTCAAGCCCCCCAGAATGTGACCCTGAGCCATGCCCAGGGCGTCTAACCCCACCAGGCCCAGGCATCGGTCCCTGGCCCTGACCCTGTCCTTGGCCCTGCTGGCAGGTGGCCCATTGGCCTCGGCCCTGGCCTTGGCCCTGGCCCTGGGCTTGCTGGCGGCTGCCCCCTTGGCCTTGGCCCCGCGCTCGTCCCTGACCCTCCAGTATGCCGTGGCCCTCCTGTTGGCCCTGCAGGGCGTTTGCCCCTGGCTGCTCTGCGCCCAAAGCCCAGCTTCCCGCCGGCTCCCGTGCCCAAGCGCCTGTGGCCGGCTGAACAGCAGCTGCCAGCGCCGCAGGGGCAGCAGGGCCCGCCAGTGCAGCCTCAAGAGCAAGCACTGCCTGAGTGGCTGGCCCCTCAGGCGTGGCCCTGACTCGTGCAGGCCTGGTGAGGGTCAGGGCAGCAGCCCCAGAAGGAGGTGAGAGCAGGCGGGCGCTCCTGAGCCCCTCTCTGGCTGACTGGCCCCTGACTGCCCCTGGCCTGTCAGGGTGGGGCGCAGCAGCAGCTAGAGCGGCGCTGGCTAGGGGCGGCTGGGGCCTGGGCCAGCTGCTGGCTGTGTCCCAGGCTGAGCTTAGGCCATGGCAGCGTGGGGTCGTGGGCAGAGCTGGGTCAGAGGCTGGGGTCAGGTCATGGTCCTGGGGAGGGGAGGCAAGGTTCAGGGCAGGGGCAGAGGCTGGTGCTGGCGTTAGAGCTGGTGCTGGTGCTGAGCCTGGGGCTGAGGCAGGGGCAAAAAGCGGCAGATGGCCCAGCTGCCCAGCAGGCGTTGCGCTGCTGGGGCTGCTGCTACACGAGCCTGGCAGCTGCAAGCTGCCCAGGTGTACGGCCCCAGTCAGGCTGACCTGCGAGTTCAGCCCCAACCAAGCAGCTGCGCCCCTCAAGCGTCCCCTCAAGTGTTGGGGCGCAGCCAGCTGAGGAGGAGGGGCAGGACTGGACAGCTGGCGCCCTGGGTGGCCTGGTACCTCTGCACTGGGTGAGGGTGTGCTGGTTGCGGTAGGAGGGTCCAGGGGGGCGGCGGGGGTGCAAGGGCTGGGGGGGCTGCCAGAGGTGGGGCTGAGGGAAAGTGGGGCATATATGTGGGGGTGGGCTGCAAGGGGGGGTCCAGGTGTAGAGAGGGGTTCAGCAGGTGGGGCCAGTCCCTGTGCTGCTGCCCCTGCTGCTGCCCCTGCTGCTGTTGCTGTGGCTGCTGCTGCAGAACAGTCCCCTGTGCCATTGTGCCAGCACACCCCTTGCTGCTGGGCTCGCTGCGCTGCCTCCCTCACCTCCTGCACCTGGTGAGGCCCCTGAGGCCTTTGAGGCCCTTCAGGCAAGCTTGGCTGACGCTGCTTCCGGCTGTGCTGGCGCTGCTGTTCCCCTGGCGTGCTGTAGGTGTGGTGGAACGGATCCAGCACTGCTAAACGCTGCAGGAGCAAGACCGCATGAGCGGGCAGCAAGCCGGGCGCACTCATGTCACTCACGCTGCTAGACGCTTCGCAGGGAATGCTGTGGCCCTCACACATGCCTGCTTCTGCAAGGACCTGGTACAATGCGGCAAGCTCTTGCCATGTGCTGCAAGTGCAAGCCTTCTTGTGCAAATGGGCTAGGCAAGAGGCAGGTGAGGATGCCTCGATATGTTGGTGAAGCCGCTGCTGCTGCCGGTCAATGATTGTGAATTGCTTGGGGCCCTGCAGCCTTGGGGACCGCTGAGTTGGCCGTGCATTGTCTGGGGCCCACGCGACCAAAGCAGGTGCAGTGGCTCCGCTGCTAAGGACGTGGTGCACAGCGCAGGGTTTGGGCAGCAAGCGATGTTTGCTATTAGTGAGATACGGCTTGTTTTGTGAAGTCTTGCTCATCGTAGTATCGCAGCAGCAGTAATCAACCATGCTCCGCCGCAACGTCTGAATCCCACACCTTTGTTGATAATACAGGTTCCGCCACACCTGGCGACGAGACGGCGCACTAGGTGCCACGTGCAGGAGTCGGCAGCTTCTCTACCGCTTTACATCGACCTACTTTTCAGCTGTGCTTCTGCGCGCACTATAGTGTTGTCGCGATGGCCATCGTGCTACGAAGTTGCGGTAGTGCGCCACTAAAGCTCCCTGGCTGCGGCAGGAGCTCCAGCTTGTGGGGACAGCCAGGCACTTTTTCAGGCCCTGTCTGCCAGACAAGCGTGCTTGACCGAACAGTGAGTAAACACGTATGGTGAAGCCAGTCATGACCTAGCAGGCCACCACACATTGCGCTATCCTCCGTTCTCCGCCCCACTTAGCTGTTCTGTTATTGCGTGCTCATAGGGCCACAGAGGCCGTGGCCATGCCAACACCGTGTTTTGCCTGGCTGCGGGGCCTCGTGCTTACGCTGGGCAGCCTCTCTGTTTGGGACGCTTTCGGTCGGCATGGCCTAGAGCCAGACGGAGCTCGCAGCTTTCCGCTGCGCAGCCAGGCTTTGCTCAAGATGTTGCCCCAGCTGGGGCTGCCGACGGCCCGCAGCCCTCTCAGCAGCAGACAGCTGGTGGGGATGCCAACAATGGGCAGGCTGTGGCCATCGAGCAGCAGGGTAGTGCTGCAATTCAGATGCCTGTGGCGCCAACTATGTTTTCCAAAGAGCAGTATGAGACTGCTGGCTATTCACCTGAACAGTTGGAGGTAGCAATGAAGAACCAGGACCAGCAGTGGCTGGCGTATCAGCAGAAGTATCAGGAGTATCTGGAGGCATACCAGAAGCAGCAAGCTGCAGCTGCCAGCCAGCAAGTGGTTATGTACACCGCAGAGCAGCTCTATGCTGCTGGGTGGACCCAAGCCCAGGTTGAGGACCGGCTGAGGCAGCAGGAGGCATACCAGGAGCAATTGTTGCAGCAGCGCAAGCAGCAAGCAGCCAAGGCAGGCCGACTATGGGACACCTGGTACACTGTAACAAATTCTGACAACACCATTGCCCAGGACCCCAATGGTCGACCGTACCTGATGTATAATGAGCAGTATTACTACCACAATGGGATCCCCCTCTACAGCTCAACTGGCACCGCGCTGTATGACAATGGGCGTGAGATGTACGACGCCCAGGGCGTCCTGCAGCCCTATGCACCCGCTCCCGTGCTGCAGCCCCAGACGTATTACCCCGACAACCCGATGGACTACCTAAACACACAGAGCTGGGCAGCGCCGGGCAGGCAGGCGCGGGGGTCCAGCAGCACCCACATGCCAGATGAGCAGCTGGAGTACGTGGAGGAGCTGATCACGCCGGCCGCACGGGAGCCGCAAGCCAAGATCCCTCGCCTCTGTTATGTGAATGGCAAGCCAGTGGAGGACAATGAAAGCAGGTGTGATCCCAGCCTCTATCACTCCCCTAAACCACTCTACCGACACTGCCCCACTATCACACCATCACACCATCACTCCAACGCCACTAACACCACCACTACCTATGTAGCCTAGCAGTCGCTCGCTGTCCAGTTGGCTTGAGCGCAGCGGTCTGTGTACTTTTGAGGTCGCCATGCTGTCGGTTATTTTCATGATGCTCTGAAGCTGTTGTCTCTCAGGTGTCAATGCCTGAAGATTCAATAGATGAGGGGCTGGTGAGGGCTGGAGGTGTGGTGGCAGGCACCTCCAGGGGGCTGGGCACGGGCTGGGAGTGTTAGCACAGATCTGGGCAGGAGAAGGGCAGGGCTGCCCCTCCTGCCACTGTGTGTGTCAGCTGGTGCAAGGGAGGTGGGTGAGCAGGCACTAGGTGAGCAGGCAGCAGGCTGGCAGGTAAGGGGCCAGGCAGCTGAGGAGCAGACAGGCAGTGAGGGCCGTTCCAAGTCATTGCTCATGTCCCTCCAGATGTCTACTCTAGTGCGTTGCATATGGCATTGCAGAAACTGGAGGGAGGTCCGGGTGCTGGCTGACGAGGGTGGCAAGGAGATGCTGGGCACCATGTCACTGGAGCAGGCGACCATCATGGCCCAGGTAAGGACGCCTCCTACCTCACCTTCTCATCCTCCACCTCCCTTTCCCCCTTCACCACCACTGCCACTGCCCCAGCCACTGCCACTGCCATTGTCTTGGCCTCCACTGCAAGATGGAGTGCGTAGCTGGAGGCTGGAGTGCAGGTGGGGTATACCACGGGGGGGTGGGAGGGGGAGGAGGCTAGGCTAGGTGTCACTGCACCATTCCTGGTCGCCACCACCGCAGCCGGCAGGGCCGGCTGAAGACAGCCTGGGAAGAAGGTTGGGAGGGTCCTCCAAGACTTGACTGTGCTCCCTGCAACATGGGTCTTGCAGTCAGGGGGCAGGTTGCAGCGATGCTGGAAAGCAGGCTGGCATACTGGAGGCTGTAGTCGCTGCCAGGTGCAGGCCAGGGCAGGCACACCGCCAGCTGCTGTGGTGCCACTGAAGCCTGGTCATAGGCACGTGCACATGGCACAGCAGGTAGATGCTCCTACTATGGCTGCCTCTCTGCTTCCTGGCTATGCCAGCCTAGCAGTTGCTGCCTGAATGAGGCTCACCAACTTGGGGCAGTTTGTTGCGCAAGCAGCTTGCTGGCTGAGCTGGCTGGCTGGCTTTTGAGGAGGGTGGGCATGTTGTGGGCTGACTCACAAGTGCGGAAGCAGCTTCCTGGCTGACATAGCTGGCTGGTTAACTGGCTGGCTGGCATTTGAGCAGGTCGGGCTTGTTGGTGGGCTTACTCATGAGGGTGGGCTGGCTGGCTGGCATGACGTTCCGCAGGAGCGCGGCACGGATGTGATTGTGCTGAACCCAGACCTGTCCACCCCTTTGGTGCGGCTGTGGGAATGGAGCAAGTGAGTGTGGGCCTTAGGGCGTGAGCTCGGCCAGAGCCAGCGGTGGTGGGCAGAAAGGATGGCAACTGTATTGGTGGTGGTTGCAACCCACTGTGCAGCCCTTGCTGGCATCAGGCATATCAGCTGTGTGTTCTGAAGGATGGGCGGGAATGGGCAGGGGCCAGGCAGGGCAGGGTAGAGTAGAGTAGGACCAGTCAGGGCAGAGTAGGGCCATGCTGTCATCAGTCACCCCACCCTCCTCCTGCTCTGCTGCATTGAGAGTGACCATTGGCAGCAAGTGTGAGCATGCTGGCAGCACCGGCGAGCCACCCACCTGAGACGTCAGTTGCAGGCAGCTGACTGCACACTGCTGGGCTGTACTGCGTTGTGTCGACTGTACTGCACACTGGAGATCACCCTGCGTGTGTGGAGTCCTGTGGACGATGGTGTTGGCGCGCCTGAGCCACCTTGAGGTGCCTGACTGCCGCTGTGAGGTTGGGGCTGGGTTCACCTGCCTGCAGGTTCAAGTATGAGGCGGAGAAGGACGCAAAGCAGAAGGCCAGCAAGTCCACAGTGTGAGTGCCCACCAGGGCTGAGGCATGCTGGCCACACGCTGCTGCTGCGCCTAAGGCCCAAGCCCCACTGGCACAGACAAGACTGGGGTCAGGGTTTAAGTTAGGGTTTGGGTAGGGAAACTGTCACTGTCAGTTGATTGTTGACAGCAGTGTTGTTGATGAGGTTTTTTGGCTTTGATTCTAGCCCTGACCCTAACTCAACCCTAACCCAAGCCATAAAGAACCAGATGGTGTAGGCATAACCTAAGGTGGCACATCTTGCCTGCCTGCTTGCCTGCCTGCCTGCCTGCCTGCCTGCCTGCCTGCCTGCCTGCCTGCCTATCTATGGTTTGTTCACGCTCGGATTTGCAACCCTGTGGTGGTTGTAAAGACTGGGACCGACATGGTGCATGCAGCCCATGTGTGCACAGTGCATGCGTTTCTTTCTCAGGTCGTGCATGCTTGCGTGGTGCCATGCAGGGTGGAAACCAAAGAGGTCCAGCTGCGCCCTAAGACCGACTCCAATGACCTGGCCACAAAAATGAAGAGCGCCATCAAGTTCCTGGAAAAGGTACGAGACAGCTTTCCGCTCCATACACTTGAGCGCTGACACTCACTTCACCATCCGCGGTCAAACACTGCCGACCGTTGTCAACCGCCACCACCAAAACCACTGCCAGGATGATGACACTGACCCAACCGCTGCTCCCATTTGGTGGCCCCCCTGCTGCCCTCCTGCTGCCTGGCCTACACAGCCACCCTCACCATTTTCACTTCGTAGTGATGGTGAGGGTTCAGGGTCAGGGTTCACTTGTATGGTTGTATGGTTGGGTCAGGCAACTACGATTAGAAAATAAGTATATAAAAGTAAGTAGTGAAATAATGAGTAATGACTAGGGCAGTGGGCCCGTCCCACATCGGACGGGCAGCAGGCAACATATGTATGTGCGGGCAACATATGTAACAACCAGCCCGATAGACAGCCGGTCAAGCAGGCCCGCATGCAGCCAAACAAAACTATGCACGTTCTTGAACGTCAGGTCATGTGTCAAGAAAGAAGTAAAGCCTACGCCATCAAGCGTGCAAGCAGGGTGGAGAGAAGCCTCACGGCATGCCCTTGCTATCCTGCCACCAGGGAAGGTCATGTGTCAGGTCAACTGGAATCTGCTCAGGTCATGCTCATGTTGACAGTGTGGCCCGTGATTACCTGATGTGCGAGATTGCTATGCCTTACTGAACACTGGCCGCAGCCACCTCCAAGGACATTTGACATTGCTCAAGTGGAATGTCTTTTCACCGTGTTGCTGTTTGTTACACCGTGTTGCTGTTTGTTACAGTGTGTGGGACTGCTGTTGAATCCTACAGCCCTCATGTAGGGCCAGTCATGTCCCCGTTCCGTTGTCATGCTTGCCGATCCTCAGCTGGCTGTTCATCGCTTGCAGTAATTAGTTGAAGCATCAAATGTGTACCATCGCACAATCCCTCTGCACCCATTGCCAAGTATAAACCACCAGCATGCAACATGTGATGGCTGGTTTATGCACCGCTGGCCTTCAAGTGTGCCATCAACACCCTAATGGAACTCCCTCCACTTCCTCCCTCCACTCCCTCCTGCTGCCGCACCCAGTTGCATGCTCAAGCTGTTGCCTCCTGCTTTAGATCATGAGGTTGTTGCCGCTGCCCCTGCCCCTGCTGCCGCAACTGCCGCTGCTGCCCCTGCCCCTGCTGCCCCTGCCGCCCCTGCTGCCCCTGCTGCTGCTGCCCCTGCTGCTGCTGCCCCTGCTGCTGCTGCCCCTGCTGCTGCTGCCCCTACTGCTCCTGCCCCTGCTATGGCTGCCCTTGCTGCTCCAGCTGCTCCTGCTGCTGCTGCCCCTGCTACTGCTGCCCCTGCTGCCCTTGCTGCCACTGCTGCCGCTGCTGCCCCTGCTGCTGCTGCCCCTACCCCTACTGCCCCTACCCCTACTGCCCCTGCCCCTGCTGCTGCTGCCCCTGCTACTGCTGCTCCTGCTGCTGCTGGTGATGATGCCGCTGCTGCTGCTGCCCCTTCTGCTAGCCTGGCTGCTTTTCGGGGCTAGACACCTGCCATTAGGTGTATTGGGAACGTAAGGCTCCCTCGCGCTAAAGCAGAGGCTGCACACGTATTACCGCATAGGCAGTGCGCAATGTTTACGTGCACGCCACCCACGCCACGGCCAAGCGCCGCATCCGTGAGCTGCAGCCCAGTCCTGGCCCAGGACTGCGGCTGTCAGTTCAAATTGATGAACCAACCTGCGCTATGTTCATTTAATTCAAATTGATGGGCCAACCTGCGTGATGTTATGTTTCATTCCGCGCACTGGCGCCACCATGTGCTGAGCCATGATCGCAGCTCCAACGTACTTATTCGTCTCGAATCGAAAGTGAATCTCACTGCCCAGTGCAGCGCTGGGGCTGTCTTCTTGTATGCTTGGTGGCTCTGATTAGAGCAGGCTGTGCGCGCGTTTGCAGGCCACCCTTATAGTCAGGGTTCAAAAGCACAGTTAGGGTGTATGTTAGGTAGCAGCTGCCATTCAGGCACCGCTACTGCAGTTGAAGGCTGCCTTGTGTAAGCATCACCCTGGCTGGTGTGGCTGCAGGGCAAGAAGGTGAGGCTGGTAATGAAGTTGGAGGGGCGAGAGCTGCAGTTCAGAGACAGCAGCAAGGAGGTGCTCATGGTGAGAGTCAGGGCAAAGCACTCCTCCTTCCCCTGCGGCCCTGCTCCTGTGCTGATTGCTGCTGCATCCCTCCATTTGTAAGACCTGCCCATCACCTCCCCCCCACTCCTCCTCCTCACCCTCCTCCCCTCCCCCTCCCCTCTGCCTTTTCACTCCCTACACCCTCCATCTTCCATTCGCCCTGTATGCTGGATTGTGGCTAGGGCTAGGGCAGGGGCAAGGGCAGGGGCAGGGGCAGGGGCAGGGGCAAGGGCAAGGGCAGGGGCAAGGGTAAGGGCAGGGGCAGGGGCAAGGGCAAGGGCAGGGGCACTCTGCTTATGCTACAGCCCCACAACACCCTACTGCACCCTACACTGTCGCAAACACACCTCAGTATGAGCCCAGCTTCCTCTCCAGACCCCTTGGCTCTCTGCCTCCTCACCCCCTAACACGAACCCACCAACCCTAACCGTAACCCTAACCCCTGCTTCTCACATTCTGCTTCTCACAATCCTCCTGCCACAGAAATTCCTGGCCGATGTCGAGCAAGTGGGCAAGCCTGAGGTGGACGTCAACTACAAGGGTGGCTCCTACACAGTCGTCCTGTGCCCCACGGGCAAGAAATACATCCCTCCTGCCCCTGCCACACCCAGCTCTGCTGCTGCTGCCAGCGGCAACAGCCTGCTGCTCCCACCACCCTCTCCCGCAGCTGCCGCCTCAAAGGTGGCACCAGCGGACAAGCTGGCTGCCTTGCCCCTGCCACCACCTGCCCCTGGAGCTGTTCAAGCCACAGTGGCAGCTTCAGCAGCGACCTCTGTCTCTGCCTCTCTGCCCTTGCCGCCAGAGGCCAACCAACCAGGCCAACCACCAGCTGCAGTGGAGCAGGCAAGGCAGCAGGCAGTGGGGGCTGAGGCGCCAGCAGCGGCAGTGCCAGAAGGGAAGGAAGCAGCACCAAGGGAGGAGGAGGTGCGGGTGGCAAAGGCAGTGGAGGCTCTGGACTCCATCCCTGCTCCTGCCAACCCTGCCATGGCCGCTGCTGCTGCTGCTGTGCCCCTGCAAGCAACTCAAGCAGCAGCGCCAGAACCAGCAGCAGCAGCCCCGGCAGCAGCAGCCCCAACAGCAGCAGCAGCCCCAGCCCCAGCAGCAGCAGCAGCGTCAGAACCAGCAGCAGCAGAGCAAGCAGCAAGACCAGACACAGTGCCGACCACCGCCTCCACAGCAACACCCATGGCCTCTGTTGATCCCACCACCGCCAGCACCGGCAAGCAGCAGCCTGAGCAGCAGGCCGCCATGACGCCGCCTGCAAACCTGCCCGACTCAGCCACAGCAGCTGAGCTGCCCGCCCCTGGGGGGGTGGCAGGTGCTGGGCAGGGCACCCCCTCAGTGGCGGCAGCAGAGCTGGCAGCAGAGGTGGAGTCGCCAGCAGGGTCACAGAATGGCCAGCACCTCCCCTCAGAGCTGCTGGCAGCAACGCGAGCCCCAGAGCAGAGGCTGGAGGTAGCGGTGGCAGGGGTGCAGGCGCCACAGCAAGAGGAGGTGGCTGCAGTGGCGGCAGCAGCCGCCTCATCAGCTCCAGCTGAGGACCTGACCCCTGCTGCCACAGTGGCTGCCACAGTGGCGGCGGTGGGCGCAGTGGTGACGGCAGCGGCCAAACCCACACCTGCTGCTGCTGCTTCTCCTGCTGCTGCTGCTGCCCCTGGCACTGCAACCACGGCCGCTGCCAAGGGTGTCAAGGAGTTCAAGCTGCTGCACCCTGCAGGGGCTGCTAAGACTGTCCAGGCAGCACAATCACCAGCAGCCCTGGTCAGGCCGTCTTCTGCAGCTGCTGCCACGTTGAAACCAACAACAGCCCCTAACCTGAACCGCCCAACCCTTCTTGAAGTAAAGCGCCCGGTCCTGGCTAGCTCGCCTTCATCAGCAGCGGCGGCAACCCTAGCAGCAAAGCCTAAACCTGCTGCTACAGGGCCAGCAGCTCCATCCAAGCCAGCAGCAGGGGCGCCAGTGAAGCAAGAGGCAGCAGCAAGTGGGACAGCAGCAGTCAAGCCAGCAGCAGCAGCAATTGGGGCGGCAGCAAAGCCAGGAGAAGCAGCAAGTGGGGCGGCAGCAGTCAAGCCAGAGGCAACAGCAGGTGGGGCGGCAGCAGTCAAGCCAGCAGCAACAGCGAGTGGGGCGGCAGCAGTCAAGCCAGCAGCAGCAGCAAGTGGGGCGGCCGTAGTCAAGCCAGAGGCAGCGGCAGCAGGTGGGGCGGCAGCAGTCAAGCCAGCAGCAGCAGCAAGTGGGGCGGCAGCAGTCAAGCCAGCAGCAGCGGCAGCAGGTGGGGCGGCAGCAGGCAAGCCAGAGGCAACAGCAAATGGGGTGGCAGCAGTCAAGCCAGCAGCAGCAGCAGGTGGGGCGGCCGCAGTCAAGCCAGAGGCAACAGCAGGTGGGGCAGCAGCAGTCAAGCCAGCAGCAGGTGGGGCGGCAGCAAAGCCAGTAGCAGCAGTAGCAGCAGGGACGGCAGCAAAGCCAGGAGCAGCACAGCAAGCAGTTGCCCCTGTCAAGCCAGTACCAGTCACCAAAGCTGAGAAGCCAGCCGCACCGGCTGCTGCAGCCCAGGCGATTGCCCAAAACCCACCTGGCACCAGCTCAAAGCCAACGGCGGCCACTGCGGAAGCCCCACAGAAGCCCCAGCTACAGGCCCCAGCACAGCCTCCAGCCAAGCCCCAGCAGGGAAAGCAGGGGTCACAAGGGCAGCAGGCAGCAGGAGCCACACCAACTCCACAGCCTGCCACTGTGCCTCCCCCAGCGGCCACCCCACTCAAGGCCATCTCACCGAAGCTGAGCCCATCGGAAGCTGCCAAGAAGCTGCTAGAAGCAGCAAAGGCCAGCAAGCAAAGCACAGCCAAGGCAACTCCTCCAGCGCTTGCACCAGCCACTCGCCCCGCAGCCAGCCCAGCCAGTCCAGCCAGGAAGCCCTCCCCGCCCAAGGCACGGGGTCCCTCCACTCCCCCTGCTGCTGCTGCTCCTCCTGCTGCTGCTCCTGCCATGGTGGGGGTGTCTAGCAAGCCAGCCCAGCGGTGACCAGGCTCCTAGGGACCTGCCATGGCTCGGTTGAGGAGCAGCAGCTGGTGTGCAGCTGCACGGCTGCTGCCCCCCGGGTTGGGGTGCCGGGCCATGTGAGGAGGCAGGAGGGCAGGGAGGTGCAGGGGTGGGCCCACCAGCATCGTCTATTGCACCTCTTGCGGTAGCGGACTATGGTCATGGCGGCTGGCTGTATTGCTGACTGTGGCTGACTGTCGAGGCAGCTCAATGGGGTAACAGGCTGCAGGCAGTGTGTCCGCGGCAGGGTGAGAAGGCGGGGAGGAGGAGGAATTGTTAAGAGACGCAGCCAGCGTGGTGCTACTTAGGGCATGGAGTGCGTTGTGGGGTTTGAGATGTGGTGCAGGCGATGAGGGACGAGCGTACCTTGACATGCGTGGGCGCTTCATATCATACTTTTGTGGCCTGTGATGACATGTGATATGGCAAGGTATTGGATGTCCACCCAGGCCACGTACAGCCTGGCCCTGCACGCGCCTGCTACGTATTGCCTCGTCTGAGTTGGCTCGACGATGGTCACTTGATAATCATGTCTGCTGTCAGCCTGGCGTGGCACGGGCGGCTTTCATCCCGAGGTGTGACACAGTGAAGGTGGCGTTGAGAACAAAATTACATGTGTTGGCGTTTGATATTTATGTACTCGACATAAGTAGGACACTACGTTTCCATACTAGGTAGAATACTAGGTTTCACATCGACCTCGGCTTTGGTCTCGAACCCAGCGACATGGTAGGTTGGTTATGGATCAGATGTGGCGCCACACAGCCACACCCCATGTTACGTAACCATGCTGAGTAAGATCGCATGCGGCCGAATATCTGAAAGGTCTCAAGTGACATGACAAGTCCCCTGTGAGAAATGTGTGAGTGGTGAGGTGTTCTGAGGCTGGGTTCGATACCCAGGCAGATGGACTACGCCCTGATCTGTGTAGGCACACTTGGAACACCATTGCCACGAACGCAACAGTGGTTTCCGACCGATGTTGCCGAACCCGACTGGGTCCGTCTAGCGCATTTCTGCCCGAGCCTAGCGTCAGAGGACGTGCGTGGGTATTGGTTGGCGTGTGGAAGTGCGGTCGAGTTCCCGCATTCGCCTGAGCAACGCCTGGAATTGGGTGTAGTGCGCCGGTTGTGGAAAGAGGCGGAGGAGCTGTGTGTTAGTTGCATACCCTCCCGGTGCAGTTGAGATCAAGCACCGGGATTGTAGGGTGTGCCTGCCAGCGGCCCGGCCGCGATGAGTGCGAGTGTGACTGCCGTATTTAGGGCAGACACCCGGCAGTCGTAGGCACCCTGAACTGGTGTCCGCGTCTGCCCGTGCTCTTCCAACAGGTAGGCGCAAGGTTGCGCAAGGTTGACGCAAGGTTGCGCGTTAGCAGTTGTGGCAGATCAATGTAACTACCCTGAACTGGTGTCCGCGTCTGCCCGTGCTCTTCCAACAGGTTATGGGCCCACGCGCTGACGCGCGATAGGACTCCAGTAAGTTGCTGGCTAGGGTTCGTGTGGTTGACAGCCCAGTCGATCAGCGATGGCAACTTCTCCTGCTTCAGCCTCCGGCAATCAGGCCACCATTCTCGATGACGACAACTGGCCAATTTGGAGCATCCGCACCGAAGGCCTGCTAATCGAAGCAGGCCTCTGGTCCGTCGTCGCCGACGGCGTCACCCCCTTACCCACCGCGCCAGCAGCTAACGCCACTCAGCAAGAGCAGACTGCGTATGCTGCTGAGCTAGCCAGATCTCGCGCGGACAGCGCGCTGGACCGCAAAGCCAAAGCCTTTGTCCAGCGGCACGTCTCTAACCTCCACATCTTCACTGTCAAGTCTGCAGACTCAGCGCAAGACGCCTGGGAAACCCTCGAATCTCAGTTCACCGAATCGTCAGTCGCGCGACAGTCGCAGCTTCAGCAGCAACTCAGTCTCCTGCGCATGGAGCCCGGCGAGTCAGTAGCGCGCTTCTATGCGCGTTTGCAGCAGCTGCTTACAGAGCTGGAAGCCTGCAACTGTGAGACATCTGAGTCCACAGTGGTACTCGCCATTCTAGCAGCCCTACCGCCTGAGTATGAAAGCACAGTCGAAAGGCTGCGCTATGATCAGACCAGCGCCGACCTAAAAGTCGAGCGCATCAAGCGTGTGCTGCTGACTAAGGAGGCTGACCTACTCAGCAAGCAGATGCAGCAGCAACTCAGCACCTCCTCATCCTCACTCTGGTCCTACTCCTCCCCTTCTGATAGCAGGGGGGCTGGTAGCTCAGGCGGACAGGGGGGCAGGGGCAGGTTCAGACTACCTCAGCAGCAGCAGCAGCAGCAGCAGCAGCAGCAGGCCAGAGCACAGTCGCCTGACAGGTCCACCAGGGATGTCAGCTCACATGCTCACCTGACCTGCAACTACTGTGCTAAGCCTGGCCACATCATGTCTGAATGTTTCACCTTTGACAGGGACCAGCGCAACCGCATGAGGACCCTATTCAGCAACCCTGCCAAACCCAGCAGCCCAGGCAGACGACCCAGTCCAGGCAGGAGCTCCAGCCCAGCCAGGACATCCAGCCCCAGCAGAGGCAGGGCCCAGACTCCTGGCAGAGCAGCAGCTCAGAGCCCATCCAGGGGAGCCAGCCTGTTCACCTGCTCCACTGCTGCTGCTGCTGATGATGATGATGATGATCTTGATGATGTCCTCATGCAGATGGTGCAGCCCAGACTAAACTTCAACAGCGACCTGTACAGCCCTTTCTGCATTGACTCAGGAGCCTCACAGCACATCCTGAAGGACCTGCAGTTCTTCTACAACTACACTCCCTTTGCGCCAGACAAGCACAGGCCTGTAAGGCTGGCAGCTGAGGGCCACAGGGTCTGGGCAGTTGGGTCAGGCAGTGTGTTCCTCAGCACCAAGCGTGGCTCCTGGTTCCTCAACCATGCTTTGTATGTACCCGACAGCAAGCAGAACTTCATCTCAGTGACAGCTGCAACAGACGATGGCAGCAGCTTTCTATTCCGTGGTGATGTGTGCCAGATCAGCTGCAATCAGTTTGGCAGCATGCTCAGGGTCAATGCGCACAAGGTCAGAAACTCTTACATCCTGGCTGCTGTTCCCATGCCAGATGGACCTGACACAGATTCTGAGCAGGAGCAGGGTGCCAAGCTGTATGGCATCCAGCAGTCAGCTCTACAGCCTGACCCCAGAGTAAAGCTGGAGCTCTTGACCAACGTGCCTGCGCCCTCTGCCAACAGCACCACCTCCAACTCTTCCCAGGTGTGGCACCAGCGCCTGTGTCATACTTCCTATGATGCTCTGGCACGCATGCAGTCAGCAGGCATGGTGTCAGGTGTACCTGTCACAGCCGCACAATTCCGAGCAGCTGCCTCAGATCCAGCTGTGTGTGTGGGCTGTGTCAAGGGCAAGCAGCACAAGAATGTTGCATTTGCTGGACCACCCCCCAATGCAGCACCAGTGACAGCTCCCCTAGGGCTGATCCACATGGATGTCTGTGGCCCCATGCATGCCAGGGCCAGAGACGGCAGCCTGTATGTGGCTACTTTCCTTGATGAGTACACAAAGCTTTCTGTGTGTGTGCCCATCAGCAGCAAGGCTCAGGTGCCAGACACAGTCAGAACAGTCATTGAAGAGCTTGAGACCCAGTCAGGCTACCGCTGCAAGGCCATCCGAACAGACAATGGCACAGAATACGTCAACAGCCGCATGAGGGAATACTGTGCCAGCAAAGGCATAATGCACCAGCACTCAGCCCCCTACAGCCCCCAGCAGAACGGTGCAGCTGAACGCCTGAACAGAACCATCTTTGAAAAAGCTCGCAGCATCATCCACTCAGCCGATATCTCACTCAGCTTCTGGGCACATGCTGTCAAGTTTGCCAATCATGTCAGATGCCTGCTTCCTGTGTCAGGCCAGCCGCTCACACCTTGGGAGGCCTTCTACGGTGTCAAACCTGATCTGTCTGGTCTCAGAGTGTTTGGCTGCAGAGTCTGGCTCCCCATTCCTGATCACCAGCGCAGCAAGCTGCAAGCCAAATCAGTTGAAGGCCTGTTCATAGGCTATGAGCCTGGCTCTAAGGCGTACAGGGTACTGGTCAATGGCAGAGAGACATGCAGCAAGGACATAGTGTTTGACGAGCTGTCAGTTCTGCAGCCTACTCGCCAGCAAGACCAGCCAGCACAACCTGTGTTTCTCTTACCCCTCCCACCCAGCCCTACAACCCCCTCTGAGCCACTGTCCCCAGCAGCTCCTGCTGAGGGGGGCAACAGTCTGCAGCAGACCAGCAGCAGTAGCTCTGAGGACAGTGGGAGCAGCAGCAGCAGCATCAGCAGGCCAGGCAGCAGTGCACAGCGACCACAGTCCAGACCCCTGGAAGGCGTAGGGGCACATCAGGACAGCAGCAGCTCAGACTCTCCACCCAGTGAGCAAGAACCCAGTCAGCAAGTCAGCCTCACTGCCAGATATGAGCCAGGCTCCCACATGTGGCACCAACAGCAACTGGAGCTCATCAGCAAGCTACCCAGACCAGGAATAGGCAGATTCAGCCTTCGTTCTATGCCTCTAGCCAGGGAGACAGTGGGAGCACAACCATCTGCAGCACCAGTAGCAGCAAGACCAGCAGCACCAGCCGCAGCACCGACAGCAGCAAGACCAGCAGCACCAGCCGCAGCACCACCAGCAGCACCAGCAGCAGTCAGACCGTCAGCATCATCTGCAGCACCAACAGCAGCAAGACCGGCAGCACCAGCAGCTAGACCAGCAGCAGCAGCAAGACCAGGCTTGGCACAGCCTGCGCTCCGTGTTCCTCTGATCCCAACATCAGCAACAGCAAGACAGGCAGCACCTGCAGTGCACCCCTCTATGCCCATGCCTCCTGCACCTGATCCACGGCCTGCCTCACCTGAAGCACCTGCTGCACCCGTGCCACGGCGCAACCCATCCAGAGAGAGGCACCGACCTGAGAGGTTCAGGGACTCTGACTTGTTTGCCATGAATGTGTCAGACTCTCCTGTCAATGACACACCCACTGTGGCAGAGGCTCTGGCAGGTCCCATGGCAGACCTGTGGATTGAAGCCATGAATGCTGAGCTGGCCTCCCTGCATGCCAACCAAACATGGTGCCTTGAAGAGCGTCCTGCCAATGCACGTGTGCTGCCTACCAAATGGGTACTCAAAGTGAAGCGTGATGCTGCAGGGAACATTGAGAAGCTGAAGGCCAGGCTAGTGGCAAAGGGGTTCTATCAACAATCAGGTGTGGATGTAGGAGATGTCTATGCACCTGTCAGCAAGCACACCACACTGCGCACCCTCCTGGCCAAGGCAGCAGCTGAAAACATGGAGATTCATCAGTTAGACTTTGAGACAGCCTTCCTGAACGGCAAGCTAGAGCCAGGGGAGGTTATCTATGTGCAGCAGCCAGAGGGCTTTGAGGAGGGCAGCACTAACACTGTGTGCCGCCTGCAGAAGGCCCTGTATGGACTGAGGCAGGCCCCTAGGGCGTGGCATGCTAGGCTGTGTGAGGAGCTGCTGAGCATGGGCTTCAAGGCCTCTGAGGCAGACCCTGCCCTGTTTACCCTGCAGCTGAGCACTGGCATGGTGTACCTGCTAGTGTATGTGGACGACTGCCTTCTGTGCACCCAGCAGGGGGACACCGCAGGCTTGGCTCACGTGAAGAAGCAGCTGTCCTCAGCATTCAAACTGAAGGACTTGGGTGAGGCACGGTGGTTCCTAGGGATGCAGCTAACCAGAGACAGGGCTGAGGGCACCATCAAGCTTGACCAGCACAAGTTCATCCAGGAGCTGGTTACAGCCAACAGCAAGTCAGCAGCTCACAGCAAGCCTCTGCCCATGGCTCCTGCTGTTAAGCTAGTCAGGGAAGGGGATGCATTGGACACAACTCTGCATCATTACAGTGCCCTGGTGGGCAGTCTGCTTTACCTGACCTGCTGCACACGGCCAGACATTGCATTTGCTGTGGGCGCCTTGGCCAGGCACATGTCTGCACCCACTAAGCAGCACTGGGCAGCAGCCTGCAGTGTGCTATGTTACCTGAAGGGCACAGCAGATCAAGGACTCCTGTTTGGTGGTGTGTCAGGGCTGCAGGGCTTATCTGATGCAGACTATGCAGGGGACAAGGACACAGCCAGAAGCACCACTGGGTATATCTTCACTCTGAATGGGGGTGCCATTAGCTGGTCCAGCCGCCTGCAGCCGACTGTGGCTATGTCAACAGCAGAAGCAGAATATATGGCAGCTTCCAGCGCAGCCAAGGAGGCTTTGTGGCTGCGCAAGCTCATGAGGGATCTGCAGCTAGATGCCAGCTGTGTGCACCTGGGCTGTGACAATCAGGCAGCCATTCGGCTCTTGCACAACCCCATGGCCACCTCCAGGGCTAAGCACATAGATGTGCACCACCACTTTGTCAGAGAGCGCATCAGCAGGGGTGAGGTAGCTTTCCACTACTGCCACACCTCCAGCATGCTGGCAGATATTCTCACCAAGCCCTTGGCAGCAGTCCAGTTTAACATGGGCAAGCAAGGATGTGGAGTGTTCAGCTGAACAGGCACAGGTCTTATCTGATCTGAAACAGCCTGTGGTATCCAGCCTGGAATGCGAATCAGGACTGGAGCATGGAAGGATTCTGGGCACAGGCCTGTCTGCCTGTTAACAGCCTGTTGATCTTAGCATGGTGTGCTATTGCCCTGATCTGAGAAGTTGCCCGCAGTTGTTTGCTTGGCTCAGGCTTGCATGCCTGCTAACCGCCAGTAGCTTGCTTAAACAGTTGTTGGAAGCGCAAAGTTGTTGCTCTCACCTAGCCAGACCTCTGAGTGGGAGTGTTAGTTGCATACCCTCCCGGTGCAGTTGAGATCAAGCACCGGGATTGTAGGGTGTGCCTGCCAGCGGCCCGGCCGCGATGAGTGCGAGTGTGACTGCCGTATTTAGGGCAGACACCCGGCAGTCGTAGGCACCCTGAACTGGTGTCCGCGTCTGCCCGTGCTCTTCCAACAGGTAGGCGCAAGGTTGCGCAAGGTTGACGCAAGGTTGCGCGTTAGCAGTTGTGGCAGATCAATGTAACTACCCTGAACTGGTGTCCGCGTCTGCCCGTGCTCTTCCAACACTGTGCGCTAAGCTTGCGGGTAACGCTTAGAGAAGCGTCGGCTGTGAACGGTTGTGAGGAGAGGCTAGAGTGAGCCTGGGTACCCGCGTGCGGTACAGGACTGACAATGAACCCGTCGGTGGAGGCCGATTCTGCGCGAGTGGCAATGGAAGTGGCCAGAAGCCCGGAGGAGCTGCAAAGGACTGTGGACGCGTTGCAAGCCCAGTTGGCTGCAAAAGAGCGGGAGCTGCGGAGAGAAGCGTAGTGCTGGCCCAGGAAGCAATGGGCGTGAGGGCGGCGAGGTCCCTTCACGAAGTGCGGCTGAGGCTGGTGCAAGTCAGCATGGAGCGCTTGCGAATCTTGGCGGAGCTGGCCTGGGAGAGGCAAGTGGTCGGTCGCTGCAAGGAACACCAGCGGCACAGCATGTGGTCAGAACGAACGTGAGCCTACCTGAGGCTTGGAAGGTTGATGATGTGCTGCGTAGTCGAGACTTTGAGTCTTACTTCACACAGGCAAATTAGTGCGGATATTCGTCATCCTAGGGGGTAGTTTTTTGATGCGGTTCGCCTCGGATTGTCCTTGCGACTCCAACGCCACTTGAAGCTTGTTGAAATTCTGAGTATGTGAGCAGTTGGAGTGTAGGTACCTATAGTACTGTAGATGTCTACAGTACTGTAGATGTCTACAGTACTGTAGACACCTACAGTACTGTAGGTGTCTACAGTACTGTAGACATCTACAGTACTGTAGGTCAGATTTGACAAGGCCTCTTGTAAATAGGGTACCATGCTGTTCTCCACATTCAAACCACCATTTGCTACCGCGATTGCACCGTCAGCCTCTGCGTGCTATAACTAGTGAGAGGCGTCGAAGCGCAGGCCCGCAAGCTCGATATGGGTATTTGTGCCGAAAGTTGTGTCCACGCAATAAGGTCGCCATAGGGAGCTACATACATATGTGTAAGGTCTAAGGCCGGGGCCCGTCTCTATCGCAAGCTAGGTCCGTTCTGTCGGTTGTACTGGGTACCTCGGCTTGCAAGCTCCCGCAAAGCTGTGGATGTTGATGATGCCCCGCAATCACAACAACCTCGTGCACCGCACCCTCCCGTGTAATATCGAGTGCGGCAGAGATTGCCCCAAAAGTGTTCACTACATCTAACCTCACATCATTACATCATGACTCTTAGCCTACATCATTACATCACCACTTGTGTTCCTAACACAAGGGCTAGGCTCAGGGTCGGTAACGAATCCTAGAGGCTGAGTAGGGTTGGGCAGGGCTGGGCTGGGCTCGGCAACATAGGCACGCTTTGTTGTCAGCGCATTTGCATAGCACTGTCGGGGTAGCAAACGAGCTTGGGCTACATTGAGTTGTTCCTGCATGGGGGCGAAGGGGGCATGGGGGTTAAGGATGCATGGGGGGAAGGCAGCTACAATCTACAGTACTGTAGACACCTACAGTACTGTAGACCCCTACAGTACTGTAGACCCCTACAGTACTGTAGACCCCTACAGTACTGTAGACCCCTACAGTACTGTAGACATCTACAGTACTGTAGACACCTACAGTACTGTAGACCCCTACAGTACTGTAGACACCTACAGTACTATAGACCCCTACAGTACTGTAGACATCTACAGTACTGTAGACATCTACAGTACTGTAGACCCCTACAGTACTGTAGACACCTACAGTACTGTAGACCCCTACAGTACTGTAGACCCCTACAGTACTGTAGACATCTACAGTACTGTAGACATCTACAGTACTGTAGACACCTACAGTACTGTAGACATCTACAGTACTGTAGACCCCTACAGTACTGTAGACATCTACAGTACTGTAGACATCTACAGTACTGTAGACACCTACAGTACTGTAGACACCTACAGTACTGTAGACACCTACAGTACTGTAGACACCTACAGTACTGTAGACCCCTACAGTACTGTAGACCCCTACAGTACTGTAGACCCCTACAGTACTGTAGACACCTACAGTACTGTAGACACCTACAGTACTGTAGACACCTACAGTACTGTAGACACCTACAGTACTGTAGACATCTACAGTACTGTAGACATCTACAGTACTGTAGACATCTACAGTACTGTAGACACTTACGGTACTGTAGACATCTACAGTACTGTAGACATCTACAGTACTGTAGACACCTACAGTACTGTAGACACCTACAGTACTGTAGACATCTACAGTACTGTAGACATCTACAGTACTGTAGACACCTACAGTACTGTAGACACCTACAGTACTGTAGGCAGCAGCAGCATGGGTGGCAGCAGCAGCAGGGGGGGGGGGCAGCAGCAGCAGCAGGGGGGCAGCAGCAGCAGCAGTAGGGGGGCAGCAGCAGCAGCAGTAGGGGGACAGCAGCAGCAGCAGCAGTAGGGGGACAGCAGCAGCAGCAGCAGGGGGGCAGCAGCAGGGGGGCAGCAGCAGGGGGGCAGCAGCAGTAGGGGGGCAGCAGCAGTAGGGGGGCAGCAGCAGTAGGGGGGGCAGCAGCAGTAGGGGGGCAGCAGCAGTAGGGGGGCAGCAGCAGTAGCAGTAGGGGGGCAGCAGCAACAGCAGGGGCGCAGCAGCAGCAGCAGTAGGGGGGCAGCAGCAGCAGCAGGGGCGCAGCAGCAGCAGCAGCAGTGGCAGCAGCAGTAGATATAGTAGGGGCACTGTAGCACCTACCTACTTTTTGGCTGCTTGATGACTGCTGCTAGAAAGGGGGGGGGAGTGGAAGAGTGAAGGCGGAGAGTGAAGGCGGGGGAGGGAGCGGGGGCGGGGGCGGGGGCGGGGGCGGGGGAGGATGAATTGGGAGGGGGTGGTTGTGTAGGGGAAAGGGAAGTGGAAGGGAGGTGCCCATTAGACCTGCAACCAAGGGGCGTACACGTGCGGTAGTGTGACCAGGCTGGGCACTGTGTTAGCTATCACCGTGGCCTTACCTTTGTGGTCCTCCTGGCCTCCTACCTGCTCGCACCAGGCAACATATCCCATGCGCCAGTGGGGTGGGACTGCGGTGGGGAGTGTAGGGTGTAGGGAAGGGAAGGTGGGATGTGGAAGGGGTTGCGATGCCACGTCAATCGAAGGGTGGGAGAGGGGAAGAGGAGGCTTGACAAGTATGGGAGGGGAGAGGGAGGGAGAGGGGGAAGGGAGGGGTGGGACGAGGGTGGGTGGGGTGGGCTTTCTCCTGGCTGCTGGGATGTCAGGGGAGAGGTGACGGGGAGGGGGGAAGTGGGGGGTGGGTAGAGGTGGAAGTGGAGGGACGACAAGCTGGGCGTTGGTGGTGGGCGTGGGAAATGGGAGGAAAAGGGGATGGGGAAGGGTGTGACGATCAATCCTGCAGCGGGACAAGGGGCATGCTAGCGGTTAAGGTGGGTACAGGTTGCCACATACCTGCACTCACCTTTTGCTGGGGTGTGGTGTATATGTGTGTGGGAGGAAGGGGAGGAAGGGGAGGGAAGGGAAGGGGAGGTCCATGGGGAGGGCGAGAGAAGTGGGGGGGGCATTGATAGTCTCAGGTGTAGGCGCACAAGACCTGCGGCAACGGTGTGACGATTTGTCAACGGAAGCAAACATTGGACATGGGTACTGGATGCACTCACCAATAGAGTAGGGAGATGTAGAGCTGGCAGATGGAGGGGCAGGTGTAGCAGCCCTCCATTACAACCCACCTTCCTTTGTCCTCACCTTAGTGGGAAGTGCAGGGTGGGAGAGTAGGGTTGGGCTGGGTTGGGCTGGGCTGGGCTGGGCTGGGCTGGGCTGGGCTGGGCTGGGCTGGGCTGGGCTGGGCTGGGCTGGGCTGGGCTGGGCTGGGCTGGGCTGGGCTGGGCTGGGCTGGGCTGGGCTGGGCTGGGCTGGGCTGGGCTGGGCTGGGCTGGGCTGGGCTGGGCTGCAACACAAGGGAGGCAACAGTGGGAACGTTGTGGGAGGTGATGAAATGGTGGTGGTGGTGGTGGTGGTGGTGGTGATGGTGGTGGTGGTGGTGGTGGTGAGGGGGATATGGAGGGGGTGGTAATTAGGGGGGTACTAGGCGTGATTGTAAGACCTGCAGCAACCAGGTGTGGTAGCGGTTAGGCTGGATACTAAGGGCTATGCTGCGCAATGCTAGCTCCTTCTAAGCTCTTACCTTGATCCTAAGCTCTTACCATGGTCCTTCTGGCCTCTTGGCTGCTCACAACACGTTGCACCTGCCTTGCGTTGGTGCATCAATGCTTGCGATTCATTGCGGAGAATCGTTGCGAGGAAACAGGCCGCGAGGCTAGCTGCGATGCTGGCTGCGAGGCTGGCTGCGAGGCTGGCTGCGAAACTGGCTGCGAGGCTGGCTGCGAGGAAAATGGCTGCGAGGTGGGCTGCGAGGTGAGATCCTCGCACCGAGCTGCCTCGCAGGTATGCTTCTGCGCTGCTGGACCAGCTGTGTGGCCGCGAGGTTGTCTGCCGAGTATGTGGCTGCGAGTATGGGCTAGATGTGGCTGCGAGTATGGGTAATCTCGTGCGATGCCATCTGTGGACCAGCTGTGTGGCCGCGAGGTTTTTTGCCGAGTATGTGGCTGCGAGTATGGGCTAGATGTGGCCGCGAGTATGGGTAACCTCGTGCGATGCCATCGCTGCAATACCGGCTACACGATGATGCGACTAAGGCACGGGTGTTGCACGGATGCCTTGAATGCAAGTGAGGTGGTCATTCCGTGCAAGGCAAGCCGCGAAACCTTCGAAGTGCTTAAAGGCATTGTGCTATTCCGTAGTGCATTCCGTAGTGTGTTTCTTGAATGTTGCAAGGTGCGAGGGTACCCCGACAGTACTGTAGGTGTCTACAGTACTGTAAGTGGTCCCTCGAGGTACCTCGAGGTACCTACAGTACTGTAGATGTCTACAGTACTGTAGATGTCTACAGTACTGTAGATGTCTACAGTACTGTAGATGTCTACAGTACTGTAGATGTCTACAGTACTGTAGATGTCTACAGTACTGTAGGTGTCTACAGTACTGTAAGTGGTCCCTCGAGGTACCTCGAGGTACCTACAGTACTGTAGATGTCTACAGTACTGTAGATGTCTACAGTACTGTAGATGTCTACAGTACTGTAGGTGTCTACAGTACTGTAGATGTCTACAGTACTGTAGATGTCTACAGTACTGTAAGTGGTCCCTCGAGGTACCTCGAGGTACCTACAGTACTGTAGATGTCTACAGTACTGTAGATGTCTACAGTACTGTAGATGTCTACAGTACTGTAGGTGTCTACAGTACTGTAGATGTCTACAGTACTGTAGACATCTACAGTACTGTAAGTGGTCCCTCGAGGTACCTCGAGGTACCTACAGTACTGTAGATGTCTCCAGTACTGTAGATGTCTACAGTACTGTAGATGTCTACAGTACTGTAGGTGTCTACAGTACTGTAGATGTCTACAGTACTGTAGATGTCTACAGTACTGTAAGTGGTCCCTCGAGGTACCTCGAGGTACCTACAGTACTGTAGATGTCTACAGTACTGTAGATGTCTACAGTACTGTAGATGTCTACAGTACTGTAGGTGTCTACAGTACTGTAGATGTCTACAGTACTGTAGATGTCTACAGTACTGTAAGTGGTCCCTCGAGGTACCTCGAGGTACCTACAGTACTGTAGATGTCTACAGTACTGTAGATGTCTACAGTACTGTAGATGTCTACAGTACTGTAAGTGGTCTCTCGCGAGGTACCCCGACAGTACTGTAGACACCTACACTACTGTAGCATGGCCGTATCTCACCAACCGCGCAAAATCACGAATTTTAGTTTCAACCCCCGATCTTACAATGCCTTCTTTAGACTATGTACCAAGTCCGAGGCTCTGTTCGTGTACTCGCGAGGTACCCCGACAGTACTGTAGACCTCTACAGTACTGTAGCATGGCCGTATCTCACCAACCGCGCAAAATCTCGAATTTTAGTTTCAACCCCCAATCTTACAATGCCTTCATTTGACTATGTACCAAGTCCGAGGCTCTGAATCTCAAAAATGCTGTTACTAATTTGCCTGAGTGTTCTGGCTTGTGGGTCAATGGTGTCGTGCCACGCAGCAGCCACTGGTGGCGGGAGTGCTGCAGGCGCTGAGTGGAGACCTGAAGGCTGCCGTGCTACAGCTGGTGAGCAGCTACAGGCAGCAGGGCAAAGAGCTCACAGATGCGGAGCTAGAGGCATGGCTTAGAAGGGCTACTGGGTGTACGGACCAGAACAACGAGGCCGAATTGATGCAGAAGCTGGTGGATCGGGAGTATCACCAGAAGGGAGCAGAGCTTATGAGCTATTGTCTGCAGTTTTCTCTGCTAGCCATGCGCTTGCATCGTTTGCCCCAGGACCTCCTGTGTATGTACTTCATCGCTGGCCTGAACCTGAGCTGAAGCGAGAGTGTGCGACTATGCCCGATGGGAAGCGATGGGAGTCGCTGGATGCACTGCTTGCTTTTGCACGTGGGCGTGATGTTGCTGCGCGAGCTGCCAAAATGTCTGTGCGTGCTGTCACTGCTGTCACTGCTGCACCTCTGCTGGACGACGAGGAGTTTGATGGTGGGCCTAGTGTGGCCGTGTTTGCGGGACGAGGGCGCAACTTCAGTGGAAGGAGCAATGGGCGCTCACGAAGTCGCTCTGCTGATGGTGGGCGTGCTTTGCAGAATCGTCTGAATGAGCGACTGGACCGGTTCCAACCGGCGGACCTGCGACGCCGTGATGAGGGTCGAGGGCACAACAGAGGCCGCAGTCCAAGCCGGGACCCACGCCATGTGTCGTTCGCCGACGACCGTGACCGTGACCGTAAGAGACACAAGGGGCCCAACCAGCCCAGTGACGTGTGCTACGAGTGTGGAGGGCGAGGACACTACGCCAAAGACTGTGCCAACAAGCAACAGCACCGTGGTAGCCGTGGGGCTTACAATGATGATCAATAGGGCTTTGCCTGGTGGGAACGAGGTGCTGACCTGCCAGGACCGCCATTGGATGAGTCTATACCAGTGTTCCAGGAGGGATCCCTGTGTAAGAAACTTACCCTGGCGTGTGCACCAACTGAGGCTCTCTTTGACAAAGCTGAAACGCTACAGCTGCCCTTCATGTATGTGGGCCGTTTTGGAGGCAGACCATGCCTGATTATGATGGACACGGGCGCTACCTTCAGCATCATCAGTGAACAGTGGCTGGAAAAGCACAAGATAAGTCCAGCTGATGCTACCCTGGAGCGGGGAGTCATGGCGCCAACATCAGTGCTGACTGCTAACAATGAGCGTGTGGTGCTGAAAGAGAAGAGGACAGGCCTGCTTGAGATACAGAAAAGCAAGACCACCCTAATGGCCAGAGTTATGCCCAGAGTAATTGAAGGCGTCGACTTAATTCTGGGATCGGACTGGTTGTTCGTCCACGACGTGGTGATGAAACCGAAACACGGGGTGTGCACGTTGCTGTCGCCTGAGGGCAAACCTGTGAACCTGCTGGCATTGCGTCCGAAGCATCTGCCATCATTCGAGGCCGTAGCTCAAGCTGCCGCAGTCTCAGGAGGCTGTGTCGAGCCAGCGGAACCGCTCAGCGTGGGACAGACGGCGAGGCTGCTCCGCAAGGGATGCCGCAGCTTACTTTTGTTAGTGCAGCCTGGTAGCGACAGTGACAAGGAGGGCTGGCACAAAGGGAGCCTGGCTGCTGCAGTGGCAGGCTGCAAGGGGAGCAATGACAAGGACAAACCAGGACTAGTCACAGAAGCAGAGCTGCAGGCTGTGCTAGAGGAGTACTCTGATGTGTTCCAGGACATGCCACCGGGTCTGCCCCCAGACAGGGGCGTGGGGCATACCATCAGGATGGAGGCTGATGCCCAGCCACCCTACAAGAGGCCTTACAAGCTCAGTCCCAGGGAGGAGGCTGAGGTCAAGAAGCAGGTGTCAGAGCTGCAGGCCAGAGGGCTGATAGAGCCCAGCAGCAGTCCCTTTGGAGCCCCGGTGTTGTTTGTGGAGAAGAAGGATGGATCTTTAAGGATGTGCATTGACTACAGAGCTCTAAATAAGCTGACGGTGAAAGACAGATACCCCCTGCCCAGAATTGACGATCTCTTTGACAAGCTGGCTGGCAAGAAGGTGTTCAGCTCACTTGACCTGCAATCTGGGTATCATCAAATCAGAATCACTGAGGCGGACCGGCCCAAGACAGCATTCCTGACGCCTATGGGGCAGTTCCAATTCAAAGTGCTGTGTTTTGGCCTGACCAACGCTCCTGCAACCTTCCAAAGAGCCATGAACAACGTGTTTCGGCCCCTAATCAACAAGTCGGTGCTGGTTTACATTGACGACATCCTGGTGATGAGCAACTCTGCTGAGGAGCATGTGCAGCATCTCAGAGAAGTGCTGGAGCTCATGAGGCAGCACAAGCTCTATGCCAAGCGATCGAAGTGCGAATTCAACAAGACAGAGCTGACGTTCCTCGGTCACATTGTGGGCGAACATGGCATTGCGGTCGACCCAGCAAAAGTGAAAGTGGTCCGGGAGTGGCACGTCCCGCGCAACCTGAAGGACCTGCAAGCCTTTTTGGGGTTGGCGAACTATTTTCGGCGCTTCATTCCTAACTTCAGTGCTATCGCCGCGCCACTGACCGACCTGACCAGCAAGACGGCTGCAGCACAGTTCGACTGGCAAAAGTTTGGGGAGGCGCAAAAGAAAGCATTCAATGGCCTGAAAGATGCGCTGTGCTCTGCTCCTGTGTTGGCGCTGCCTGACTTTACAAAGCCCTTTGTGGTGTGCACTGACGCGTCGCTGGTGGGCACTGGAGCAGTGCTGCTGCAAGAAGGCAAACCCATTGCTTACACCAGTAAAAAGCTGTCACCACCAGAGACGAGGTACTCTACAGGAGACCAGGAGCTGCTGGCCATCATCAGGGCTGTAAGAGAGTGGAGGTGCTATCTAGACGGAGCTGTAGATGTTACAATACAAACTGATCACAATCCCTTAATCTACCTACAAACGCAAGCCAACCTGTCAAGGCGGCAGACGCGGTGGATGGAGGAGCTGTCCCGTTACAAGTATGAAATCAGATACCATCCTGGTGCAGACAATGTGGCTGATCCCATCAGCCGCAACCCGGCGCTAACCATGCCTGACACAGAGAGCTGCCCGGTGCTGCTGCTGGTGCCTGGACATGACGGTGCAGTGCTAGCTGCCACCACCCGCCGCACAGCAGCTGAGCTCCGCAAGGTGGCTGAGAGAGAGCAGGCTGTGGCCAGGGAGAGGGCCTATGAGGCTGGCAAGCTGACCCCGCCTGCTGACATGGCTGCCGGCACGCCTAGGGGGCTGCAGCCAGGTGGGGGGGAAACCCTGCGGCAGGACACAGAACAACAAGAGGCCAGTGACGGGTCAGACCCCACGACGCTGCTGCAAGCAGTCAGGCGGGCCTACGGGGCGGACAAGCGGTTTGACGAGGCTGCCTTCACCTCGAAGCTACACCGGCTGGAGGGGCTGTGGCTCACAGAGCGTGGCCAGGTGGTGGTGCCTAATGATGAGAAGCTGAGGAGGAGAGTGATACACACCATGCACGATGCCAAGTCTGCGGGTCACTTGGGCATGACGAAGACCCTCGAGCAAGTGACACGCTATTTTGACTGGCAGGGTGTGTCAGAGGCTGTCAAGCACTACATACGCACCTGCCACTCGTGCCAACTAAACAAGTCCAGCGCCCAGAAGCCCGCCGGCAAGCTACAGCCGCTGCCTATCCCCTTGAGGCCTTGGGGCTCCGTGTCGCTAGACCTCATTGTGAAGCTCCCTGCAAGTGGACCAGCCAAGCATGATTCAATCTTAGTGATTGTGGACCGGCTGACCAAGATGGTGCACTTGGCCAGGACCTGGGAGCGCATGACGGCGGTACAATATGCCAAGCTCTTTGTCGACAATGTATTTCGGCTACATGGCTGGCCTGACAGCATTGTGAGCGACAGGGGACCTAACCTGAACAACAACAGGTTCTTTGTTGAGCTGGCGGCGCTGCTCCAGGTGGACCTGGACCTGTCGAGTGCTTACCACCCCCAGACGGATGGTCAGACAGAACGCATGAACCGGGTGATAGAGGAGATGCTAAGGCATTACATCAGGCCCGACCAGAAGGACTGGGCGGAACACTTACCCCTCGTCGAGTTCGCCATCAACAATGCCAAGCAGGAGTCAACCCGTTGCACGCCCTTCTACCTCAACTACGGCTACCATCCGCGAGTGGCTGAGCTGCTGGACCTGCCCCAGAAAGTGCCGCAGGCGCACGGGTTCGTGGCCAATGCGAGGCAAGCGGTGGAGCAGGCCAGGCAATGCCTAGCCCGAGCGCAGAAGCGGATGAAGGCCTACCAGGATACCAAGCGGCGTGACGCGGTGTTTGAACCTGGCGACATGGTGTTGCTCAGCACACAAAACATGAGGGGCAAAGTGGGCCAGCCTGGTGCCAGAAAGCTGAAGCCACGCTATGTCGGTCCTTTCCGAGTTGAGTACATGGTGGGCAGAGCAGCAGTGAAGCTGGACCTGCCTGAGGAGTGGTCTCGGATCCATAACGTGTTCCATGTGTCCCTGGTGAAGCCTTACAGGACCTACGATGCCTCCGACCAGGTGCCTGGGCATGCAGGTCCACCCCCACTGCAGTGGCTAGATGGAGAGCCAGAGTACAAGGTGGAGAAGGTGGTGGATCACAGGCTGGCCAAGAGCCAAGGCAAGCGGGGTAGCAAGCCCAAGAAGAGGCAGTTGGAGTTCCTGGTCAAGTGGCAGGGCCATGGGGACGAGCACAACACGTGGGAGTCCAGGTCACAGCTGGTGGGGTGCCAGGAGATGTTGACTGCCTACCTACAGAAGCTCGGTTTGGAGGCTGATACGGCTGAGGCTGAGGCGGTGGGCTGATGTGATGAGGCCAGGAAAGGAACTCAGACACCTAGCGCTAGTGTGGGCGCGAGTGACGGCACAATGTGCCTGAGCGGGGCAACACCACGGTGGTCAGCTGAGTGCAGCTGAGCCAGGTGGGGGGGAATGTTACGTAACCATGCTGAGTAAGATCGCATGCGGCCGAATATCTGAAAGGTCTCAAGTGACATGACAAGTCCCCTGTGAGAAATGTGTGAGTGGTGAGGTGTTCTGAGGCTGGGTTCGATACCCAGGCAGATGGACTACGCCCTGATCTGTGTAGGCACACTTGGAACACCATTGCCACGAACGCAACACCCCAGCCACTCCCAGCACCATTGAGATCACCCCACAGCCGGACAGTGGCTAGACCGGGACTGCAACTCAGCACCGAGCCTATAGCGTGTGGTGACTACATGGAACGGCCCCTGGAACGTGGTACTGCGTAAGTAAATAACTTTGTGATTCTGCACCACTGTTTGTAATCGAAGCGAGACTGTTATGACCGTTAGCCTGATATGGCTGTTCGGCTTTTTGCTTCTAACAGTTGTAGCGAATTGTAGGGCTCCCCAGGATAGGGATGTAGGTTTTTCTGTAGTCCTGCAGGATAGGGATGTAGGTTTTTCTGCAGCAAGAGTGATGTGTAAAGGACGTTAAGTTTAAAGGAAGGCGTCCGCGATTCTGCGTCGCCCTAGCGATCAAGGGCGTACGGTCCTATATATCGACGTAGGTAGCCTGATGCAGTCATAACCGTATGCAGCGCATGGGGAGCCCCGGTACTTGCGATCCGCGCGCGGTGGATGGCTATTAATGACAAGAGGCCCTTGGCACAGCGGCGTCTTCTCGGCCTGCTGGGCTTTCACCAAGCAACTGTCTGCGTTCTACGTGTTCAGCAAGTATGGCTGCTTCCTGTCTAGGGTAAGGAGAGTCTCAGTAACGCCTTCTATTGCCGCGTGCTCCAAGTCGACTTGGCAGCCGCCCAGTCCGACCGCAGGTGTCAGGCCCCAGCATGTTCCCCACCTTTTCTGGTCATAACGACATTGTGGTCGTAGATGCACTGACGCCTATCTTCAATGGCGTCCAGGCAGGTTTGTGATTAAGGAGCAAGCCGCCAGCTGTCAAACACTGTCCAGCAACAGGGTCAGCTCTGTATAGCTTGGAAGCGTTGTTCTGCATGCTAGAGCCATCCCTTGATCCCCTTCAGGGAGCGATGCAGATGAGTTGAGGTCAGGCTGGGGTGGGACCCCAGGGCCAGCATGCACCGGCCTTAGGTGGACACACCTGGGTAGTAGCTGTGGTGATGGTGGTGGTGGTGGTGGGGTGAGAGTGTGTGTGAGATCGCTGGCGCTGCAAGTGACACAGCGAGCTGTGTGCACCTTGTCCCTTGCCCCTTGCCCCTTGCCCCTTGTGCCCCTAGCCTTGAAGAGCGCCGCAGATAGTCCTGAAGCCTAAGAGGGGGAGAGCAGCCAAGCAGCCTGCAGAAAGTCCGAAACCCCTGGAGGGGGAGAGTGGCCAAGCAGCCTAGCAGGTGATGGCTGAGCCATGGTGTGATTCATGGTGTTGCAGGTGACGTGGTGATCTGTGTGCGGCCAGTGGACCCCAGTGAGCACATCATCAAGCGGGTGGTGGCGGTGGCGGGGGACGAGGTGGTGCTGTACCCGGACAAGGACCACGCTCACATCAGGCGTGTCAAGGTGCGCAGCAGCAGCGGCTCCTGCCCTCCACTCCAGCTGCCTGCCGGCAACCCATGGTGGTGGAGGCTGCAGCACCTGCAGCTTGTGCGGCCCTTGCTTGAGGAAGGGCTTTCCCAGCTGCACTGCGTATTGTCGGGGAGTGAAGGGACCTTGTGGCGGGGCTGTGTGCTGGGCTGGGTGGTGGGCAGCTGGGCTGTGGGCTGAAGGGTGAACAGCGCAGGCTAGTGTCGTCATCATCAGCAGCAGCAGCAGCAGCAGCAGCATTGTCACTATCAGCAGCGTCAGTGCCACCATCAGTACCATCAGTGCCACCACGTGTGTGCCGGCGCAGGTGCCCGTGGGGCATGTGTGGATCCAGGGCGACAACCTGCTGCACTCCCTGGACTCACGCGTGTATGGCCCGGTGCCGGCGGCGCTGTTACGGGGCAGGGTGCTCTACCAGGCAGGTTGGGGCAGGGGGCAGGGGGCTGCAGGGGGAAGCCAGGCTAGGGGAGCCTTGCTCATCACAGCCAGGCAGCCTCAGTGCAGACAGCACGGCACTGCACGCGAGAGGCAAGCAGTTGGCCTGGCCACAGCCTCTCCTTGACCCCTGTTGGGGGGTGCAGGCGTGCTGGGTGGTGCAGCTGTCTTGTGGCCAGGGTCGGAGGGGATGGTTGTCACTGCCTCGTGACTGGTGATCTTGCTCATCCGCTAGGCGCATTGGCTGGGGGGGCCTGGGTAGCACGAATTGTTGCTGGGTTGCTGAGCCGCCAGCCTGGTGTGGCTGCTGGGCTGGGGCTGCTGGGCTAAGAACGCTGGGCTGAGAACGCTGCCTGGTTATGCACCGGTGTGCATCAGGGGGTGTGGCATGCAGGGGTACAAGGGACAGACTATACTGCCTAAATCTGGCCAAATTCTATAACTGCAACAGTGACATTCGTAGTTTACATCTGAACACATGTGCAGGGCCAGGGTAAGCAATGCCCTGTGTGCGTGCTATCTTGGATTCATAAGCTGGGAGGCCTTACATAGCTGATACTGATACTGACAAAGCATACTGATACTGGCTGATGAACGTACTGGCTTATGAGCTGATGCGGTGTGCTCTACTGGCTGCAGATCTGGCCCAGCCTAAAGGCCATTCCGGCATACACTGGAGTCTACCCACCAGCTGCAGAATAAGAGCGAACTTGTGGGCACGGAGGCTGGACAGTATCCACGCAAACATGAAGGCTGATGCTTCTTCATTGGGGGCCCATGTCAACTTTTACATACATTTTTGTTGAGAGTGAGAAGCAGCAGCGTGCAACGTTCACACACAGCATGGAACACAGCATTCAATGCACGTTGCAGAAAGTCCCCACTCGTTACAGGGCGGAGGGGGTTTTGAAGATGTTGGGTGGTGCGAGTACATGCATGGTATACTCTCCCCCGAGCACTTCTTCGGCAAGGCTGTGCTCTATGTGCGTGGACTCAATGTGCGGCAGCCACCCTCACTGGGACAAACACAAGTCAAGGACCGGTCATTGTTGTGATTCCAGGATAGGAATAGAAGGTTCCTGTCGCAATTTTTCACATTATCAACACCATCAACATCAGGTTGTACAACAATGGAGCTGTACAACATCGGGGCTTTGCCAATCCATCTCGTCACAGGTTGACGTTAGTGCCCAACACCCATTTCGGGGCAGCGAGCTTGTCAGTGCGCAGGACAGCGCTTAGGTTCAGGCCCAACCTGCAACAGCGAGGGCGTTAGGCACAGCAGCTAGGAAAATCGAATCGCAATCACGGTCACGTAGACGAGTCGGCAAAAGGAACGGATGTCAATGCGGTTGACATATAGTCAGTATACAATCAAGACAGCTTTGCAGCAGCTAAGCACAGTAATGTCTAATGCAAGCCTTTCCAAGCCTGATTGCATATCGCAGCTTTTGTCTGTCGGCTTGGCGCCTACAATGGTTTGACCAGCATCATCTAGTCCCTCTTTCCACAACTTGAGATAGTCAATTTTGCCCCTTGGTGTAGCTCGTGCACATTTGCGCCTGCTTTGCTCTGCACTGTGCTCCCTGAGCTGTGCCCCCCATCGCTCACCTGCCAAACTTGTAGGGCAGCACCTCCAGCTTGACATCCTTGGTCTTTACACGCAAGTCGGCCCGCACCTGAGCAGCAGCCCAGTCAACACAGCACCACCCACCTCATGTAACTAAGCCATGCATGTGCAACGTGATCAGCCGCCATGATGATGATGATGATGATGATAATGATGATAATGGTCCTACCCAGTTGTCACCACCAGTTTGGTATAAGCGCTTGGTCCTGCCCATTACCACCTTGGGCATGAAAACCAGCGACTACCACCCCTCCACTCACCGCCATTCCTGGAATCCCAGCCCCACCACCTACTCTCTGAAAACACCCACACACCGTGCGTGCGTGTGTGGGCTGTGCAGTGCTGTCCTGATGGCTGACTGGTGTGACTTGTGTGATGCATGGCTGGTGGGCTCTGTTAAACGTTGGTTGGTTGTAGGCTGTCACACAAGAGTGATGTAAGGTCCCTTGGTCATCTCACCCTACCTACCTAGACCCCCCCCTCCCCCTAGCAGACCCTACCTGCCCCCACTCCCTGTGCCCCCCTCCCACCCCCTGCCCTGACGCAACCCACAGCAACCTGGCCTCCCCTTCCACCCCTCCTCCTACCTTCCCTTCCCTCAAGCCACCTCAGCTGCCTACATCAGGCTGGCAGGTTTGCTGTCCCTCTCACACTAGCTCCCCCAGCCTGACTGCACACAGCCTGGCTGCCCCCCCCTGACACCTGACACCTGACCCCCCCACACCCCCTACCCTGCCTGACACCCCCTACCCTGCCTGGTGCCCCCACCTTGGTCTTGGAGCCCACCGCGCCCACGTCTGCCTCATAGCGCAGCACTGGGCCGGCTGACTGGGACAGCGTCACGCCCAGGCTGGAGGCCCAGGGCCGGCCCAGGGCGGCGGTGAGGGCCAGGCTGACCCCCTTGGTGCGCTGCGGCGGGAGGAGGGGCCAGGAAGGTGGGGAGGGGAGAGGTGGGGTGGGGTGGGGTGGGGTGGCGTGGCGTGGGGTGGGGTGGGGTAGCTGTGAATGAGATGCAGCCACTGGGCCACTCCGCTGCAACCACCAGTGAGCAGGCCTCTTGGTCTATCTAAGACCCTAACCCTGCCGCTCCACCCTAACCCCCCACCACTACCCTTTGCCTTGTGCCCCACATTCATCATGACCTGGTCAATTGCTCAGTCTGGCCCTGTGCCCCTCACCCCACCCCTCCCTATGGAGCGGTAAAGGCCCAGCGGCCATCAACTCCACCTCTACCTTCAGTGTGTACCAGCCAAGGTCAAGCAGTCATGCCAAGTAGCCATCAACTCCACCTTAGCACCCTCCCCCCCCCTGCCCCACCCTTGCCCCCGATCGCCCCCTTACCCACCTTGCTCCTCGCCCCTCCCACAACACCTACCAGGCACCCCTCTCATGCCTGTGGCATCGCCTCCTCCCTCTCCCCTCTTTAAGCACCTCCGCCCCGTAACACCTCCCCCTACCCTACCCTACCCTAACCCTGTGGCATCGCCTCTGGCACCCCTATAGTGTTGACCCCTCACCCAACCCCCTCCCACCCCCTCAGCCCCCTCCTTCCCCCCCCAGCCCCCTCCCACCCCCCTCAGCCCCTGACCTCACCGTGGCAGTGTCCATGGCCAGCCGTGCCTTGTAGCGGCCATCCACCACCACCTCCTCAGCCAGTGAGGCCACCCCCTTCTGGAAGTCATGGCTCAGCTGCGGTGGCAGCAGGGAGCAGCCGAGAATGGGGGCTAGCAGCAGCAGGGGCCGCCCGTGGCCATGTGGGAAGTGGGCAGCAGCAGGGCTGGCTGGGAGGAGGGGGGGTGCTGGCAATGGCAGGTGGTGATGGCAATGAAGCGGTGACTTGTTGTGGTTCAGTCACTGACGTCCCAAGCCACTTATGGCAAGTCAAGGCAGGGCATGAGGGCAAGCCAGGCTGAGGGCTGGGGATGTGATCAGGGCTCCTGCCTGCCAGCATGCCAGCCTGCCTCATCCCTGCCCTCCTCCTGCTCCCCCTGCCCTCCTCCCCCTGCCCCTCACCTCCCAGGTCGTCTTCAGCTTGTACTTGTTTGGCCCACTGACCGGGGTGGCCGTCAGCTTGAAGGTGGGGCTGGGCAGCAGGAACAGCTGCAGGGGAGGCAGCATGGCAGGGCGGGGAGGGCACTGCACAGCATGAGCTGGGGGCAGCACACTGGACTGGCTGCGTCTGCAGCTGCTGGCCTGTGAGCTGCCGCAATGCCAGCATGGCTTGGTGTGACTGGAGTGAAGCGAGCCCATGTGCTGGAGGGCCACAGTGAAGATAAAGTGCATGGCCGCAACAGTTGCCTGGAACAATGGCGGTGGGAGGAGCTGGGCTGTTGCTGGCGCTGCTGGTGCCCATGCGCTGGGGAGCTGAGCTGATGGTGACCCACATGACCCTAGTGAGGGGTAGGGGGATGGGTAGGGTGGGATGGGGTGGGGATGGCCAGCCGGGGCAGGATGATGACCCGGGATGGCAGTGACAGCGCAAAGCAGCTGCAGTGGCAGTTATGTTGACCATGCTGGCGCTGGTGGTGGGAGGGGTAGGGCAGTGGGAGGGACAGTGGGGCTCTAGCCCTCCCACCTCTAAACTGAAGCCTGCAATCCTGCTTGGTAACTGCTGGGTATAGAAGGGTGGGGTGGGGTGGGGTGGGGTGGGGTGGGGTGGGGTGGGGTGGGGTGGGGTGGGGTGGGGTGGGGTGGGGTGGGGTGGGGTGGGGTGGGGTGGGGTGGGGTGGGGTGGGGTGGGGTGGGGTGGGGTGGGGTGGGGTGGGGTGGGGTGGGGTGGGGTGGGGTGGGGTGGGGTGGGGTGGGGTGGGGGTGGGGTGGGGTGGGGTGGGGTGGGGTGGGGTGGGGTGGGGTGGGGTGGGGTGGGGTGGGGTGGGGTGGGGTGGGGTGGGGTGGGGTGGGGTGGGGTGGGGTGGGGTGGGGTGGGGTGGGGTGGGGTGGGGTGGGGTGGGGTGGGGTGGGGTGGGGTGGGGTGGGGTGGGGTGGGGTGGGGTGGGGTGGTGATGGGGTGGGGTGGGGTGGGGTGGGGTGGCTCCAGCCTTGAATGCTCGACCTTGCTGCCGCCCTGGACACCCAATGCCTTGCCACCCTCCATACCCTGAACAGCCTCAAGGTTGGCAGTGTGCTCTGTGTGCCTGTGCACAGGGATGTCTGGCTGCATGTGATGGGCCTGCACTGCAGCCCTGCCTGAGCTGCTGGGCGTGGGCAAGGCTTGGCAGCGCGCAGGGCGTCAAGGCATTGGGTGCTGTGCAGCTGACACAGGGTGGGGCCCCCTACACAGATAAATGCCTAAGTTGAGCCACTTGGTTCCAGAAAACAGTGTAGTCTCACAACGGGTTTGCTGCTCGGCAAGCAACTCATACCCACGTGTAGAGCTTTGAGTCTACTACCCGTCAGTGCCCATGTTGTTTCACAAGTCAAAGTGGTTGGGCAGCTGCAGCCCGGAAGGTGGAGCCCTCCCGAAAATATGGGTTTTCAAACTAAAGTAACCTAAGTCGAGCCACCCCCTTCACAGCCAACTCTCACAGACACTTGCTACCCCCACTTCAGGCATGTCATCACTATGGGATTGAGGCCCTGATGGCACCAAAATCCACATAAAACTTGTGTTGTGAGTCAATAGTTAAAGCATCACGATGTGCCCCCCCTCCTACACGCGAGCCCCTCCGCCATACTTAGCAGTCCTCTGCCCGGAAATACAACGGAGGTTGCTCCTCCATTGAGCAACTAACTCCGGATGAGGTTAAAACCGGCGGTCCCGGCAGTGTTGAGATCTCTCCTCCCACAACGCGCAAACATGACGCGGCCCGACAAACACCCTAGTAACCACCTATGCGCGGAAACAAAACGGGGGCTTTCGGTAAAGAATCAAGAGAACACGAGAAACGGGGTGGCTCAACTTAGGCATTTATCTGTGTATGACAAGGTGCTGAGTAAGAACAGGAGCAGCTGCCCTGCAGAGCCCTTGGCACCGCCCTGCTAGCTAAGTCCCCTGATCTGACGCGGTCCACAGCCCAACCCAGGCTGCAGCCGGTGCCCTGGGGGCGTTCAGATGCTGCGGCCAGTTGTGTTGGGGGCACAACCCTAGCTGCAGCCTGACGGCTGGCCTTGGCACTCTGCAGCACCTAGCTGAGGGGAGGTGGCGGTGCAGAGCCAACACGGGAATGCTGTAGCGGGCGCAGTAACCCTTGCCCTTGCCCTACCCCCCTGGCGCCCTGGACACCACCCACCACCCCACAGCCCCCTCTATGAGCGCACCTGCCCTTGTGTAGTCATCAGACTACTGAGCTGGCGGAATGTTGGCTGCTTGCTGGGAAATTGAGGGAACACATTGCTTAATCAACTGAGCCAGTCAGCGATTTGCTTTCCCTTTCTTACATACCCTGCTGGACCATTTGGTGTTGGGTGGGCTGTAGGTCCTGTTACATTCACGCCAGAACTGCTTTCAGTCACCACAAAGCTGCCGTCGCCACCGCCGCCACCCCCGCCGCTTTTGGTCGCTGCCATGCGCCTACATCGCTGCTGCTGTTGCTGCTGCTGTTGCGCAGGGTGTTGGTAACAGCTCCTGATCCGTAACTGCTGCTGCTTTGCTCTAATGCTGGTTGGTCCCTGTGCCCTAACCCTCCTCTGGTCCTGCCTCCTGCTTTGCCGCCCCCTCCCTCCGCCCCTCCCTCCTCCCAGCCATTCACCTGGTGCCTGGGAAGCCGCTGGCTGACCTTAAGGAGGCCCCAGCCTGTTTTGCGGGTAAGGTCTAGCGACACGTCCTGAGCAGCACACACAACATGGCACCCACTGCATGCAGGCACCCACATGCAAGCAGTGAAGGGAAAGTGGCCTGACAAGTAGGAGGTAAACTTGGGGTTGGGGTTCACACGCCCGCCCAGCCGGCACCCACATGCATGCCCGCACATGCAGGCAGTGAAGGGAGACAGGCCTGGAGAGTAGCCTGGCAGGTAAGCCTGAGGTCAGCCAGGCAGGCAAGGCGTAGGCCGGTTGTTGCTGGGTAGTGGGGAAAGGGTGGGTGGAGTGTGTCCAGACAGCACTGGTGCCTTGCCAGCCTGCTGCTGGGCCTGCTGCTGGGCCTGCTGCTGGGCCTGCTGCTGGGCCTGCTGCCCCATGGTGTCAGCACACTTGGTCACGCTTGGTGCTGCCAATCGCTTCTCGGAGCGTGCCCGAGCAAGCATGGGCACACCTTCGTGGCCAAGTCGTACGTGGCACCCCACTGCTTGGCTTGAAGCTCCAGCCCTAACCCATTGCTGGGGTGCTTATGCTTCAACTTGATCTGCGATCGCGGCAGCTGCGGTTTGTCACGCCAGACGTCGAACCGCACGCCAAATTGGTGTTCGAGCGCACCAGGCGGTTGTTGCCTGCATTGAGCCGCACGGCGGACTGCACAGTCTTGCCATCGTGCTCCGCTGCAAAGTCCTTAAGTCCCCACACGCCCATCCTATACGTAACGCCTACGACGTCTACGGGCCTGGGTCTGAGCTGCCTCAATCTCCAGCGCTCTGCTTGGAGGCCCCTGGCTGCGCTAACTGCTCGCTGGTGCCAACGTCCAATTGGCCATAGTGTGATAAATCTAAGTATTCCTCGTGTTTGTAGCTGCTTCGCGTTACTGTTGTTTATGGCGAGTAAGGAGGTATGGAACGCGGGCCCAGGCCAGTGCCGGAGGAACCAGACTTCGACATACTCAACCGCCACGAGGCACAACAGCCTGACCTCACTGAGGCGCAGCGCACAAGAAAGGCCTCCGAAGAGGCCCGCGCAGCCCGTGATAGAGACAACAATTACCACGCACGGAAATGCGAGCTAGGCTACCGAACATTTCCCGCAAGAGTTATGGGCTGCCTTCCTCCTGGCTGTGCTTGCACGGTTAAAGGCCTGCAGCGAGCGGGCAATGATCGGCAGCCTGCTGCTGGGCTTCCTCGTGCGCGACCTCTTTTTTCTGCACTTAGCCGACCAGCTCGACGAGCACGGACAGCCCGTGTACACAGACATCCCAGTCTCCGCGGCAACCATCCCGATCCTGTAGTGCAGGACCGGCAGCTGTGCCGCGGCTTACCTGGAGCCGGCGAGAACAAACGGCTAAGCGCGGCAGTCGCTGCCGTGCTGGCCGCGCACCCCGACCTTCGGGCCCGCCTTGAAGCAATCCCACGCTACCTCTCTGACACCAACATGGTGGACCACGTCGGCCAGCAGCTGCAGACCGCAGTCAGCAACATGCTCACGCTGCTCTTCGCTGACAGGCTCAAGAAGTCGGTGCCCCTGGCCGGGGCAAAGTTCCTGATGGGCGCTGACGAGCACCAGCGCAGGTCTGGGGTGATGGGGCTGGGTGGTGGGCACCTGCCAGCGTGGTCCAAGCGGCAGTGCACCTTTGTGCGCCGCATGGTGTGCGGGCTGGACGTCAGCTGGCTGCTGCAGAAGGGTGGGGTGGTGGTGACTCCAGCCATGCAGGCTGAGGTGGTTTTGCAGTGGGGCCTGCTTCAGCTGAGGGAGGGGGAGAAAGTGGATGATGACTGGCTGGAGGAATCAGCAAACCGGGGCCGGTTGCTGCGCCATGCGGTGCACACCACCAGAGATGGAGGCAGGCATGGCAGCCTGGCAGCTGGATATGGTGCCCGGGCAGCATATAGGGCAGCAGATATGGTGCCCGGGCAGTGTCTGGCCCCCCCACCTCCTATGCCATCACCCCCACCAACAAGAGCCGTGCTCGGCACATCCTCATCGCCACCCTGGGTCTCTACGGCTTAATGCGTGACGCCCATATGCTGGGGGTTGGACAAGTTCAGGAACGGTGCCCTGCCTGACCCAGAGGACCCTGGCGAGTACATTGAAGAGCCCAAAGACAGCCAGGTGAGTGCTCATCGCAATCGGGGGCCAACCAGCCCTTGGGTGCTCAATTAGCTTCCTGTGTGTCAGGCAACAGCAATTCACAAGTTTATGTGGTGCCTTCATTGTGTGTATTGTGGCTGCAGGTGGCCAACCGATGGGGCGCATTGCTGCCTAGCCCTCGCCGCTAGAAGCTCGCCAGCCCCAAGAACAGATACGCGCAGACCGTGGACACCGATGGAGTCGCCATCAGCGTGATGTTCCTGCGGCCCAAGCCTGCAGGTCCACCCGCAGATCTGCCGCAGATGGGCAAGGGCATGGGCACAGTCAACCCGCTGGCCCATCTTCACGCGGAGTGGCTGGGCGTTGACCCGGGCAAGACAAATATGGCCACCGTGGCGCACGAGGAGCGCAGCGCTGACGGCTCAGTGGTCTCCTTGTGGTTAGCAGCAGGTCCAGCTCGCTGGCCTCGTACCGGGGGTTCGCCGACACCGTCCTGGCGACGTACGACGCTATGTGGGCCAAGGTCTCAAAGCCACGTTGGGCTAACGCCAAGTTACGGCTCTACTGTGGCAAGCAACGCATGGTGGCAAGGTTTTGGTCCAAGGTAAGGCCCAGTAGCAGTAGGCCTAGGAGCTAGGCAGTAGCCAACCAAAGTCAGCTCATGCTCTTACACCTGGCCACCTGCTGCTGCTGCTGCTGAACCTGACCTCACACATGTGTGCCATGTGTGGCTGCAGCTCATCAAACAGGCCAAGCAGCAGTGGCCGGACCGCATCCTGGCCCTGGTCTATGGGGCAGCTGGCTTCAATGGCAGTGACACAATTGGCTGCAGGGGTGTCCCTGTCAAGCAGATGTTAAGGAAGGCGCTGAAGCAGTTCCCAGCAGGGCGAGTGGTGATGGTGGATGGATTCCGCACCAGCCGGGTCAGCTCAGCCAACAACACCCCCAACGAGACCCTCCTTGACATGCCCCGCCTGAGTCCTTCAGTAGGGGGCTGAGGATAGGGTCAAGGATGAGGGGTTGGTATTGTAGGGAGGTGGTGGAGTCAAGGTGGCTGGGTAGGGTCAAGATGAAGGCTCAAGGAAATATCTTACCAATGTGAATTGCCCCATGTGCCTTTGCAGGTGGCTGCGGCCAGTGAAGTGCAAGGCGAAGCGATCCCAATTTAGAGGCATGATGTGCTCAGCAAGCAACAACAACATCACCAGGTAAGCACTGGCCTGGCGCTGCAAATTTGCATGACATGAGCATATCTTACATGGCATGACACATGACCAAACTTTGCCTCCCCCGCCATTACACCCCTGCAGGTTCTACAGCTGGGACGTGTCAGCCGCGCTCAACATTCGCCACTGTGCAGTGGCCCAGGGCCACGACCCACTAAGCTGTGCTACTGGGAAGGCCGCCCAGCCATGCCAAAGCCCGGCAAGACAGGCAAGGATTGGGTGATCATACCCGACAAGGCCATGTTGCGCAGGTGACAGCGCAAGCTGCAGCGAGCTACAGCACGACACCCCCAACAAAAATGAATACTGAACCCCCCACAAAGGGGATATGTGTGGATTGGAGCTACTAGGGGAGCTCTAGCTACAGGCACACAAACTTGAATGGCTGAGCTAAGGTTGACATTAGGCACACTAGCAGTAGCCCCTATACTGATGAGCTTGCAGCCTGTGTTTGATTACAACTCTTGCTTCATTTTGGTGTAGCTTGAGGGCTGTAGGGATCGGAAGCTGGTGGCCGGATATCACTCAAGCTGGCTCGGGATGCTGCTGCTGCTGCTGCTGCTGCTGGTGATGTTGTGGTGTGGTGCGGGTGCGGGTGCGGGTGCGGGTGCGGGTGCGGGTGCGGGTGCGGGTGCGGGTGCGGGTGCGGGTGCGGGTGCGGGTGCGGGTGCGGGTGCGGGTGCGGGTGCGGGTGCGGGTGCGGGTGCGGGTGCGGGTGCGGGTGCGGGTGCGGGTGCGGGTGCGGGTGCGGGTGCGGGTGCGGGTGCGGGTGCGGGTGCGGGTGCGGGTGCGGGTGCGGGTGCGGGTGCGGGTGCGGGTGCGGGTGCGGGTGCGGGTGCGGGTGCGGGTGCGGGTGCGGGTGCGGGTGCGGGTGCGGGTGCGGGTGCGGGTGCGGGTGCGGGTGCGGGTGCGGGTGAGGGTGAGGGTGAGGGTGAGGGTGAGGGTGAGGGTGAGGGTGAGGGTGAGGGTGAGGGTGAGGGTGAGGGTGAGGGTGAGGGTGAGGGTGAGGGTGAGGGTGAGGGTGAGGGTGAGGGTGAGGGTGAGGGTGAGGGTGAGGGTGAGGGTGAGGGTGAGGGTGAGGGTGAGGGTGAGGGTGAGGGTGAGGGTGAGGGTGAGGGTGAGGGTGAGGGTGAGGGTGAGGGTGAGGGTGAGGGTGAGGGGTGAGGGGGAGGGGGAGGGGGAGGGGGAGGGGGAGGGGGAGGGGGAGGGGGAGGGGGAGGGGGAGGGGGAGGGGGAGGGGGAGGGGGAGGGGGAGGGGGAGGGGGAGGGGGAGGGGGAGGGGGAGGGGGAGGGGGAGGGGGAGGGGGAGGGGGAGGGGGAGGGGGAGGGGGAGGGGGAGGGGGAGGGGGAGGGGGAGGGGGAGGGGGAGGGGGAGGGGGAGGGGGAGGGGGAGGGGGAGGGGGAGGGGGAGGGGGAGGGGGAGGGGGAGGGGGAGGGGGAGGGGGAGGGGGAGGGGGAGGGGGAGGGGAGGGGGAGGGGGAGGGGGAGGGGGAGGGGGAGGGGGAGGGGGGGGAGGGGGAGGGGGAGGGGGAGGGGGAGGGGGAGGGGGAGGGGGAGGGGGAGGGGGAGGGGGAGGGGGAGGGGGAGGGTGAGGGTGAGGGTGAGGGTGAGGGTGAGGGTGAGGGTGAGGGTGAGGGTGAGGGTGAGGGTGAGGGTGAGGGTGAGGGTGAGGGTGAGGGTGAGGGTGAGGGTGAGGGTGAGGGTGAGGGTGAGGGAGGGGTGTACTGATTTCTGCGAGTATAGGGGGCGGGTAAGATGACTGCAGATAATCGCCAACCTGATGTGTCAAGTTGTCTCAAATTAGGTGCTTATCTGTGTATGGCTGCTTGGCCCTGGCGATTATCACCATGGGGGCAGGTGGCGGGTAAGGTGGACAAGATTGATTGGGAGATGGTGACTGGAGATGCAAACTAGGGACGTCGAGGCTTCAATCTCAAGGTTGTGGCCGGCATGCTGATATCTGCAATCTAGCAAGTTTTTCATTCCTCATTTGCTCCAGACACCTGAGACTCTGAGACTCTGAGACCAGGTCCTCCAGTCAGGACCTACCCAGCAGCTAAGGGCGCGGCATCAAAAGTACTGAGGTTACCCACAGTCAAACATGTTGTTCCCTGTTGAATGAGTTTGTTTGTCTGCAATCTAGCAAGTTCCCCACATGAAGTGCGACTTCACTGTACCTGCATGCAAGCCTTTGACTGTTTTTTGCGAAATGGCGAGAGCTTCCATCTTCCCCAGTGACAATGCTCACTTACCGCATCGCATATAGCTGGGTTACTTCTAGCTCCCTCTCGTGACCAAGAGCGGAATGGGAGGGCCATCGTCGGAATCGGGGAATAGCAGCAGTAGCTTTGGGTCCGGCATCGAAAGCGATGCCAGCAGCAGGTGAGCCATGTAGCATTCTTAGCCTTCGTGGCAATCAAGCCTCCACACGCAATGTTGGCACACTCCTTTACAGCGCGGCTGCACTCAAGCCTGGCACCTACGACGACGAGGGGGCGCCAGCATTGAGCTTTGAAGCAGGAGTGTTCGGAGTTCTGTACACAGTGTCAAAGGCGAGTGTAAAACAGCGAACACTCGACGGGCATGGCAGATTTGTCATCCACTGGTACCCTAATCAAGCCTTCAGCACCATGACAAAGCAGCCCAATATAGCATGTGTCCAGATAGCCAGGCAGCATGACGTGTTGACAGCTTATACACGCATTGGCAAATGGCCAGCACCCAGGACCCAGCCTTCAGCCTTGCTGCCAAGGGGTTGGCCCAGATGGCCTTCATCAGTTAAGGTCAACAATAACCAATGCCGAAGCATAAGCATAGGACCCTTTCATTAGGTGCTGTGTTTTGTCTATCTGGAGTAAACCCTTCCACGCACACTGCATGTGCCCCTATTGCTCGATTCCCGTGGCAGGGCTATAGCCTAGAACTTGCACAATTGACCAGCGCTGGTACAAGCCGACAACACAGAGGCCCTGGCACACATCACTGCACCACAGGCTACTGCTCCTTGTTGCTGGGCGTGTGGATGGTTCCGTAGTTTCAAGCTTGCAGTTCCAGCTAGCCAGCCCTCCATTCCTAGAGGCTCCTTGGGCACCTGCTCAACACAGCAGCATGTGCGCTGACATGAAGTTCAACCATTGGCAGCTGCCATGTGCCAATCCGCAAGCCAGCTATGTGTTCCTTCCCCCCCGTACAACACAGTGTGGTGTGCAATGGCTGAGGTTCAGCTAGTGGCACTTTTACAGCAAGGTACCAACAGTGGCAGCAATGGCAGCAGGGGCAGGAGTGACAGCAGTGGTAGCAATGACACCAGGGGCAGGAGTGACAGCAGTGGCAGCAGGGGCAGCAAGGATAGCAGGGGCAGCAGGGGCAGCAACGGCAGCAACAGTCATCATGCTACGCAAGCATGCCGCCGTCGGCTCAGAAACGATCAGCTATGCCCAGGGGCCACTGTGGGCTAGTCCTTTTTGTACATGATGGTCACCGCAAGCCCTCAGGTCACCTCATCAGTAGTACTATCAAACCATGACTGCTCTTCAAGCTGCTCAAGAGGCAGCCGTGAGGAGCTTTTCACTATGACAGCTTGTAAACTGTGGGAGGGGCATTACTGGCATTAGGGGCAGCAACGGGGTCGTGCAGCTGCATTAGCATGTGATAATGGCATGCAGTCATGCTTAAGATGGTCGTTACCAGGGGTGTGCCACCCCAGTCCCAATGCTGCTAAGCAGCTGCCGACTGCCATCAATGCCTTGCAATCTGGCGGTGTCTGCAGGAGAAGGCGCCACGGCTCTGGTTCGTCATCTTCAGGTATGCGCCACTGGGCTCCCCGGCAGCAGGCCCTTCTGGTACACAGAAAGGTTCCTAATTTGGCTAGGCCTATATTGGTCGTTCTCCCATTTCCGCTCTTCAACACGCATGCCTCCTTTCATACACGGTCGTTATAGGTTATGAGGACGTTGTGAGTCGGTTTGCGGCGGACTGTCGCGTTTTGTCGGCTGAGATGAGGCTGCCGCCGGTTACGCCCGTTTGAACCCTACCGGCCGTTAAGGTCCCGTGTGCACTAGCAATACCCATGCGAGCGCGGCCCTCCTAGACACCTTGGTGGGTACACGATGTAGCGCAGTTGGTGCGCTTTGGTTTATTGCTACCCTTTGGCCGCGGTCTTGCGTTGAAAATGTTCTCTCTCAGCTCTCATGTCATTATTTCGGCCTCATGCGCCCAGGTCCTACCGCACACCACCAGCCCTTATGGCCAAACTGACCACTGGTGCTTCTCGACAGTCCAGCTTGGCTCAAGACAGCACAGGCAAAAGAGCCAAAAGGCTCTTGGCAGCTGCTAATGCTTACTTGAATGTCAAGAGGGGCCAGCCACAGCCATCCATGGCAGCTGTGGCCCGGGAACATTGCGTTCCATATGCCACCCTCCACAGAGTCATCAAGCGGGGTGGGGTGTTCGCAAAACGTGGGCGCCCAACAGCTTTGTCAGCTGTGGAAGAGGAGCAGCTGCGGGACTTGGTAGTGAGGGGCCAGCAGCAGGGTGTGGGGGTCACCAAGACAGCACTGCTTGCAGCTGTGAGGACGACGCAGCGGGTCACGGAGCGCAAGGGCAAAGTGGACCCCTTCAAGGGGAAGGCCCCTGGCAAGAATTGGCGCCAGGGTTCATGCGGCAATTAGTTATAATTATTTACTTGAAATATATAATAAAATACCGATAACAATACATGTCGGGCGGCATTTGAGAAGAGCGTGCACTTGAGAAATGGCTTTTACCCCCCAGACAAGGATAACATGCTAGCAGCAGCAGCAGCCAGCGTGGAGGGTGGCAAGCAGCAACCAGCCTCCAAACCCTGGGTACCCTTGACAGTCGACGCCGCAATGCTGCGTGTTGCAGCTCAGCGATTAGCCCAACCGCAGCCCAGCTTACGTTTTCCAGCAGAGGATAGGTTCTATTTCAAGCATGAGGTGGTTGCTGAGGCAGCCAAGAAAGCTGCAAAGGCCAGCAAGCGATCTTGCAAGTAGCATGCTTGCATGTGCATGTGCGCAACTTTGAGTGCCTCTAGACTGCCACGTGATCATGTTTTTGACAAGCTGCTAGTTTGCCGCTGTGGTGCCGATCTTCAAGTAGGTGGACAAAAGCAACGACATGCTCACATTAGGGGACTTTCACATGTAAAACTGGTGTTTTGGAGGTATGGTACTAAACATGTCATATCTTTGCTGCTTATGGGCATTAGGAGACAATCAAGGGCACTGTGGAGAGATGTTATGAAGGGTTGCACGGCTGTGTGCTTGGGTTCCACATTAGTACCAATATGAATCAGCAATGGGCCTGAGACGCCAAAAGTTAATCAGATTAGGAACCTTTCTGTGTAGTGTGGGTGTAGGGGAGCCCACAGCCGGTACCTAACTCTACATTAACAGCAGCATCCCAAATGCCAGCCACCCCGTTTCTCGCGCCCTCTTGTTTCTTCACCGAAAGCGTCCTCTTGTTACTAAGCCTGGCATCTCAGTGCTGACACAGCACTGCTGTTGCTGAGGAGCAAGTGGCTGCACTGAGTCATAGCAGGACAGAGTATGGTGGCTGCTGGGTCAGCTGTGGGCCCGCAAGGCTCCTTCCTGGGCCTGCTCTTCTTATGCCCCTTTATGATTTTGTGGCTGAGGTCTGCCTGGACAACTGGCAGACCTTGTGCCTGGGCTGTGTGAGCAGGCTGGGCAGGGTGTGTGGTCTACATATTTTGCCCTCTGGGCTGGCTCGAAGAGTCACAAGAGCTGCTGTTGAGGGCAGGCTGTGCAGGCAGCTCAGTGGGGTGCAAGCCATACCTCACCCCTAACCTGCTTGTTGACTGTGATGTTGCTACAGGCTATTCCTGGATTGGCTGCAGCTGTTCCTGCTCATTGTCAACCCGTCTTATGGATGGGCCATTGACCCCAGCAACAAGTGAGTGACTGCAGCAGCAGCACAGCACACGCTCCTATGCTCCTGCCAGGCTGCAGCAGAGCAGGGCCAGGGCAGCTGAGGAGGCAAGGAACCCATAGCTGTTGCTGCAGCTATAGTGTCCGGGACTGGGGTGGCCGGCTTGCTGGGGACCAGTGCTAGCTGCTCCAGCTGCAGCTGTTCATAGCTGCTGGGTGGCAGGCAACGAGGGGGGTGCAGCAGCAGGCAACATGATGCTTCCAAGCAGTTGTCAACTGCCGCTGTGGCTATCATCATTGCTACAGAGATCACTGCCTGTCAGCACTGCTGGTGATGACCATGCTGTCCATGGTAATGGTGGTGGTGGCCACACAGGGTGTGGCAAGCCTTTTCATTCATCCAGCTCAACTACTTCATGACAGCGCGTGGCTATCTCTTCTTCCTGGTGTGCCTGTACACCATGTCGGGCTGCCTGGTGACTAACCTGGTGAGTGAGAGTGAGACTGGAGACAGGACTGCGGGTATGCAAGCACTGGTTACTTCTGCAAAGGCTCTTTCACTTCTGCTGCTTGCCACGTCTTTAAGCTTTGCCGGTTTGCTCTCGTGCACCTGTCGATACCATCATTCACGACCACAAAGGAAGGGCCTCCCTGCATTATCCAATCATTCCTTGCAGTGCCATTCCCAAAGCCTAATCCTATACTTGCCAGGCGTCTCAACATTTCCCATCACCATGCATTTCCCTGCTGGTCTCATGTCTTGCTTGCATGCAGGCACTGTGTATATGGGTTTCAAAAAGTTTCCAAGCCAACAAGTTTGACCATGTCTGGTGAGCAGGGTTAGCCGGGCACATCAACCATCCCCTGTGGAAGGCAAGGGTAGGCTGGTGATTAGTCAGGTAGGCAGCGGCTGCAATGGTCAGGGGTGGGAGTTAGTCAGTCAGTGGTGATTAGTCAGGTAGGCAGCGGCTGTAATGGTCAGGGGTGGGAGTTAGTCAGTCAGTGGTGATTAGTCAGGTAGGCAGCGGCTGCAATGGTCAGGGGTGGGAGTTAGTCAGTCAGTGGTGATTAGTCAGGTAGGCAGCGGCTGCAATGGTCAGGGGTGGGAGTTAGTCAGTCAGTGGTGATTAGTCAGGTAGGCAGCGGCTGCAATGGTCAGGGGTGCTTAGGTTGGGCCATGTGGTCCAGGTTGTGGTGATGGTGGGTCATGTGGCATGATGAGGTAGAGTGGTTGCCTCTGGCCTGCTCTACAGCTATCTGAGGGTGAACTGGCTGTGCCCACTTGCTTACAGGCCCATTGCCTGGCTCAAGGTGTTCTCCCTGGTGTTTTATCAAGGTAGGTCAGGCAGTTGTTGGTTGTTGGTCAGGCTGTGCAATGCTGAGAAGGCACAGTCAGCGACCACCTTCTAGCCTAGCACAGACCTTCTGAAACCTTTACAGCAGCAGCAGAGACCACCACCTCTGGTTGTTGATGGTCTTGGCCATGGTATGTAACCGGCTCATGTCTGTTCTGTAAGGATCCTTAGGCCCACCTGCACCGCCCTGCCATGCGCCCCTGCTGCTCCTCCCACATTGTTCCCTGGCACACGGCTGCACAATGCGCTGCATCACACATGTTGCTGGTGCCCATGCAATGTCTTCCTCATCACTGCTCTCCCATGTCCCTCCAATGCACCTGCTGCGCTGCCTGCTGCTGCATTGCCTTGCCCATGCAGTGCTGGACATTGCCAGCCTGACGCTGTTCCTCATTGCGCTGGACTGCCAGTACTTTGCGGTGCCTGCCAGCGCCCTGTACCACAACCAGCAGTTCCCTGACGTTTGTAAGTGCAGCCAGGCCAGGCCAGGCAAACTCAGGTCAGCTCAGGTCAGGTCAGGTCAGGTCAGGTCAGGTCAGGCCAGGCAGTGATGGAGAGGTGTCATTGAACCTCACAACACTAGGAGGCCGGCCAATGCATGACAGGTGTGGTTGGAAAGCAAGCTAGGCCAGGGTGAAGGACGTGATGGACCCCCCTTCCCCTCCCTGCTTACCTACCCCTACACCCTACACCCCACAGCCCCAGAGAAGCATAGGCAGTCACACTCCCTGCTGTATTGCTGCAGCTTCAGGCCGGTGCAGGCGGTATGGCTTGCAATTGCAGTGTGCTTGTCTGGCAATCAAAGTTGATGTTGATGGAGTCCAGAAGGGACTGAGTTGGGCAACAGTCAACAGTGGACAGTTGGGTTGGCAACAGTCAACAATGAACAGTTGGGCAACAGTCAACAGTGGTCAACAGGCAACAGTGGCGTTGGGCAACAGGCAAGCCTGGTAGTGGTTGGAGCTATGCTGCCAGTGCTTTTGTTGGTGACGCTGGTGCTGCTGCAGACTGCTGGAGCATGCCCCACTTGGCGCACGCTGCTGTGGCGGCAGTGTCAGTGGTCGTCTTCACAGTACTGGCTGCAGTGTTCACTGGAGCAGAGGTGGAGCTGAACCCAGTCAGCAAGAACCTGCTGGGCATGGCTCACTCACAGTGGGTGCCTGGGGTGACTGGAATGGCTGCGGTGCTAGGTGGCCTGGGTGAACCACCAGGCTGGGCTGGACTGGCAGGCTGTTGAGCAGTTGGGGCGGGACAAGTTGGGGCTGGGCTGGCCAAGCAGGCTGGGCTGGGTATTCTTACCTGCTGTGTGGTCTGGATGTGTTGGACAGCAACAGCTACGGCTGCTGAACAGGCACTTGATGTTCTGATCTATTGTATCATTGTAAGACTGTCCTAGTCAGGCAATGTCATCCCAGTCCTCTCCTTCCACTCTGCTGGCTATTGTCTGCTGGCTCCTATGCTTTGACGGCTGCGTTACAACTCACAGTCGTGCTATGGGGCGGGCGGCACGCCGCAGGGTGGAGGTGATGGCCTTCCTATTGAAGTCCCTCATGACCTGCGCTAGTGTGTTTGTGAACGGCATGACCTGGCTGAGCGTGGTGAGCGGGCTGGCTTGACGGGTTGGCTGTGGCAGCTTGTTGCAATGCTCTGCACCCTGACCCACAGCGATGACTGACATCAGCAGCTCAGCTGGCTGCACACAGCCAGCACTGCCCTCAGTTGCCTGCGAAGCCAGAGCACAGCCCACAGAGCACTCCCAGCCATGACTGACATGACAGACATGGGCTTAGCCAGGCATTCCCAGACTGGCCAGTGCCAACTCTGCATGCTTCAGCAGTCATGGCAGTCTGCACATCTGTTGCTGCTGAAATGCGGTCACCCTACCACCTGCTACTCCCAAGACATGTGGAGGCTGAGAAATCAGCCTCAATACCTCATTGACACCCGCTCATAGCTACTATATGCCCGCACAGCTTAGTCTCGCCCCAACTGCTGCGGTCCTACATCAGCAATAGCATGTCATGCAGAGTCATGCTTCAGCATATCCTGCAAAGTATGCGTCCAAGGGGTGTGGCAGTCAAGGTGATGGGTGCTAGGTGTCAGTGCAGCATTTAGCCGTTGCTGCCTTCTAGTGCAGTGCCTGGCTCCTGCCGACTGATTGGCTGCTGGCGGCTGCTGTCAGGTATACCTGATCTGCTCCTTCTTCCTGGTGTACCTGTACCTCACGTGGCTGCCCTACCTGCATGCGGCCATCAACCACGTGCGCATCGCCGCAATGACCAGCATACTGTACGCCTCGCTGCTCCTCATCATCATGTCCTACGCCCCTGGGGTGGACCAGAACAACCAAAAAGAAGTGGCGGACTTCAAGTAGGCGGCAAAGCCAGCTAGCCTGCCTGCCTGGCGTCTACCATGTCTCCTGCCTGTGTTTAGACTACACTGGCCGCCTGCTGCTGAGTTTAGTTTCGAACTTCTCTTTCTACTTAAATTATCTAGTACCTTATAAACCTATATGTAACGTAGCATATATAACTACGTTCCTCACCATAGCTTGCTTGGACTACGTACCTCACTGTAGCTGGCTTAGACTATGGGCCTTGCCGTACCTCACCCTAGCTTGCTCCATGTGTGCCAGCTGCTTTGCTGACGCATTCCTAACCAGCTGCACTGGCAGCCCGATAACCTGACTACCATATGAGTGCCGTCTGTCTCTTACTAGCACCGAGTGCTGTAACTGGAATGTGTGTCGTGCGCTGTCTGGCCCCTGCCAGCCTGCCTGCCTGCTTATGCCTGCATGCCTGTCTTGCCCACCCTGTGCCCTCTTGCTCCTTGCCCTCTGGCCACAGTGGGATCCTGACCAACCTGCTGTGGGCGGGCCTGGTGCCTGTGACCCTGGCCGGGGCAGCCATGTCCTACATCCACACCAGGTTTTGGGCAGTGACAGTGGTGAACAAGTTCAGGTAAGCCCCCCTGTCGCCGTCCCTGCCACCTGTTCCTGCACACCGCTGAGTGGACCTAGTGTCTGTACCAGTGATTTTTTTTTCGTAATACGTAACGATCGGAACCAAAAGCTTGTTTTATAGTCCTGGATTTCGGAAATATAAACAAATTTTGGCATAAGAAAATGCTGCGTTACTTGTTTTTCGTTACCAGTCGGGACCAACTGCGTAACCAGCCATGTGATGGTCCCGGACCCTTCGTGACCAGCATCAGCTTGGCTGTTTTGAAAAAAACAAACACTGGTCTGTACTGCACACGAGTCTGTACTGCACACTGAGTGAGGCGGCCAGGCAGCCACCCACCACCCCTTCCATCTAGCTCGCCCTCCCGGCCTCCTCCTGGCACTCAGGGAGGCCCCTCCAGACGCTAAGCTGCATCGAGTGTACCCCTTCACTGACCCCCGGCAAGTGGAGATCGCGTCCCGCTGCTGCCGCCAGTGGCTGGACGAGGACACCCTGGACGAGGAGGCGGGGCGTTTAGCCGAGCGCATCATCTTGGCCGGCAAGAAGCTCATGCCGCACCAGCCCTACATGACCATCTGGTACGGACCTCCCCACCTGCACCCACCTGCTGTCCACCCAAACGCTGCTGTGTGTGCTTCCTCACCCGCTTTACAAGAGCGATGAGACCATGCGCACTGCAGCTGCAAGCATTGATGGGCGTTTGCTGCCAGCCTTGATGGGGGTTAGCCAGCCTTAATGGGGTTAGCCAGCCAGCCTGAATGCCAGCCTTGATGGCCGTGCCAGCCTTGATGGGCGTGCCAGCCTTGATGGGCAATTGCTGCACTGCGGCACTGCACTGCGCACGCACTGGAACAGCGCGATCAGCCCGCTTGTGCGTTGTGTGATGTGTGTGAGCATGTGGGTACTTCTATCTATACCTCCATACGAGTGCCTTCGTAATAGCAAGGTGCCCTTGATGGCTCAGGCAACCTCAAGAGGACCACCCCGTGTGGTACTGCTGCTGCTGTGCTGCCTGCCTGCTTGCTTGCCCAGGTACTCCAGCTTCCTCATTGACGTGCAAGGGTCGTACCAAAGCGGCTACACAGAGCTCCAGGTCAGGCTGGGCCTGCACTGCCAGCCGACAGCATTGGCCACAGCAAGGTCCACCTCACCAATTGACTACACCCTCCTGACCAACCAGCCTGTATCTGACACCAGCCAAACACCAGCCAAGCAGCAGCTAGAGTGCCACAGGACTGCACCTGAGTGAAGCCTGTTGAAGGTAGCAGCAGGCACTGGCTCACTGCTGTGTTGTGGTCTCACTCCTTGCAGCTGGCCAAGAAGGCGACCAACCCCACCTACCTTGAGCGGTTCTGCATGTTCATTCGGGAGCAGGAGCACACCCAGGTGATGAGCTGCCTCACACAAAACGAACTGAATGTACTTGTAGGTGATATAGCAGGTTTGTGGGTATATGCCCAGTGCACACTTTGGGAGCAAACCTGAAGCGCAGTTGATGCATTGAAAACTTGGCTGGGGTGCCTAGCAACTATGGCATGCCCTCCACACTCAGCCTGCCTGCCTTCACCATGTTGACTCCAGCACCGACCACCCCCAGGTAGAAGCTGACCTTGCCAATGATGGCTAAAGCTGGGGTGACTGCGTCAAACAGTGCTTTATCCAACCCTACAGCCACACCAGCCCTAGGCAGGCCCTGCGCCCCCACCGCTGGATGTTGCTCATGTCTGTGTGACTGCATTGGCTGTGCCATGCCTGCATTGCTCTGGATAGCCCCCTCCTTCCTCACCAGTCGGTGTGCATCAAGAAACTGCCTGGGCCGGGGTTGCAGTAACATGTTGCCTAGAAAGGCAACGCTGTTAGTTCACCACTGCAGTGTGTGAGACACTGATCTTGCACTCCTTGCCCTCCTCCCCGCCATGCCCTCTGCTGCTTCCTGGTCAGAGAGCCTCAGCAGTGACCAGTGGCGAGAACGGCAGCGTGGACCTAGTGTCATATGTGGAGTTCCAACGCAACTTACGGTGGGGCTGCCAAGAGACAAGCCCAGGCATGCAGCGCAATCCAGCGCATGCAGCGCATCCAGCGCAATTAGTCAATGACAAGCCCAGGCATACGGCGCAGACCAATGTGGCTGCACTCTTCCCTCCTGCCCTACTAGTGTCTCCTCCACGTTTTTTGCCGTGCACCAAAATTCTGCTCCACAATGCCATAGTCTAAGAACTGTCACTCTGCTAGACCCTGCCCGCTTCCCTGCTGCTTGTGGTGGCCGGGTCTCATGTGATCATGACCATTACTATAGAATTGGCTACTGAGGCCATTTCATGGCCAGGCCACCACCCTGCAGATGTGTCTTCCTCACAAGTTAGCTGTGCGCCAGACCTTTGCTCCTCAGCCAAGCCTGCTGCTCGCACCCACCCCTGCACCGCATGCGCTGGTGTGATGGTATGCATGTGCTCATGTGGCCATGCAGCCTGGCTGTCCGCATGCACATGGACGCCCTGCTGGCTATGCGCAACTTCTGGGAGACGTTGCTGCACGCCAACATCACGTTTGACAAGCTGTCCAGGGCGGTGGCACGCATAGAGACGTGTGTGAAGGCCTCAGAGCGCATGTACCGCACGGTAAGACAGGGCAGGGCAGGGCAGGGCAGGGCAGGGCAGGGTGGAAGGGAGATATATGGGTTGGGTAATAGGGCACATGCTCCGCATGAACATAGGGCATGAGGAAGGGCTAAAGCAGGGGAGGTGAGGTGTGAGGATGTCCTTTCCTATGCAGCTTATCAAGCACAGCCCCATGCCTGCCTTTACCTGGCACCGTAATACAGGCGAAGCTGCATCTTGCTAATGCACCCACTGATCTCAGCCACCTGTGGGATGCTTCCATGGCCTGGTCGTGGCACATGGCTTAGCCTCATGATCCTCATGCCTTTGTGCCTATTGGTTCATGTGTGCTGCCAGCAAACTTACGTCACCACCTAGTGACACTGCAAGCAAGCAAAGGTTGCTCTAATCTCTATGCTGGTCAAGAGTCATTCTTGACAGCCCCTAGCTTCCTGGTCTATGGTCTTCTGTTGCCACGCCACAGTCCCACCAACCTCACACACACTGCAGCCACTGCACCTGGCGCAGCATGGCCTCCCTTGCATTGCCTGTGCAGGTGCTGTCCCGTCACAGCAGCAGCGTGAAGGTGCTGCAGCTGTACGTCAAGTTCCTGCAGGGCGTGCGCAACGACCCCTGGTCAGCAGCACGCTGGGCAGCGGAGGCAGAGAAGCTGCAGAAGATGGAGGAGGAGGCGAATGAGAGGTGGGGAACGGGCAGGGCAGCGTACCAGGGAGGGCCCTGTCAAGCTGTGCTGGTAGTCAGCCTTCACCTGCATCCCTCACCTGTGTGCATGCCTCGAGCATTTGCCTAGGAGGGTGAGCAGGGACCTTCACCTCTAGGGGAGGTAGTGGGAGGGGGCGGTGCCCCTGCGTCAACATCCCTGCATGGTCATGCTGGCGATATGTGCCTGCAGCCGGCTGAGATGTTAAGGTGCCGAAGTGCTAAGGCCTATGTTTAACCCTGGATGCATGCCAGAACTCCTGGAACAGTCTTCTACTTGTGCTTCTTTTCTTGTTCTCCTTCTTCTGCGTCGTCGTCTTCTTCTTCCTCTTTCTGAACAGCTGTGTCTTTGTGAGCTCATGTCAACACCTGGCTGCTCTTTGCAGGGCTGTGTTTGGCGGTGACGACACTGAATTGGGAGGGATGAGCAGGAACGATGACACCAAGGTGGTCATGACACCCTGCCAGTCATCGCCCTTAGCTCAGCTTAGCCAAGCACACTGCTGGAACCGTGATGCCCCGGCTCCATTGCTGAGCACTTGGCCAGAGCTGCTGCCATTGCTTGTGCAGGGCATCATCATTATGGGGGCCAACTGCCTCATCCGCATGATCAATGACGTGAGTGAGAAGGGGCAAGGCTGTGGTCAGGGTAATGGCCAATGAAGGCAAGGCTGTCTGTCTGTATGCAAGGATGGCCAATGAAGGCAAGGCTGTGGTCAGGGTTTTGGCCTATGTAGGCAAGGCAGGGCACTGGCTCCAGGGTCCCATGGCCTAGAGTCTGCATGGAGGTATGTTGCATGTTGTTCTGCTTGCATGCAGGCTGCTTGCGAGCTGGTGGGGTATCAATACAAGTCAGAGCTGATGGGCAAGAATGTGAGTGATCTTCTCGTGATGTCATGCACTTTGTCAGCTGTCTGGCTCATGGCCTCTAGACTGACATGACTGCCATGCCTGCCAAAGCAAGCTGCTCCCTAGCAAGCCAGCAACCCAGCTCCTGGCGACAAGCCAGCTCCTGAGTCAGCCAGGTGGATGGGGGTTGACAACGTCGCTGCTTTCACATTTTTGGAAACCCCACACCTCGCCATGCTAGTCTAGATCAGAACATTGTCCCTGCCCACATTTCGTCATAGCAGGCAGTGCTAATGGCCTCGTGATAGGGAAACCAGGCCGGCTGCACCCCTGAAGTGCACCCCTGAAGTGCACCCCTGAAGTGCCTTAGTCTTGGACCCTGGACACAAGGAGGATTGCACCGTGTTGCATTGTGTTGCATCGTGATGCAGATCAATGCCATCGTCCCTCCCCCTTTCTCAAGAAACCACAACAACTATGTCCGAAATTACATTCAAACAGGTGTGACCAAGCCTCCACCCCCTTCTCACCCTCTTCGCACTGATGCCTGTGCCCATTTTGCTTGTTTCTTAGCTACTGCAGCAAGCATCGGTTCGCATGCAAGTGAGCAAGGAACCTGGCATGTGATGAGCACTGGAGTAAGCGTATTCACGCTTGCACGTTGACCAAGCCTCACACCCTCTTTTCCCTCTTACCGCCAAGGCTTGTGCACAATGGGCTTTTCTTCAGCTACTGCAGCAAGCATTGGTCTGCCTGCAAGTGAGCAAAGATGTGATGAACAAGCACGTGATGAGCACTGGAGCAGGCACTTGCACGTTTACACGACATAGCACCTCGTAGCAAACCCTGGGCCACCGGACTGAGTAGGGCTATCCTCCACACCTGACACAACACTAATCACAGTAGTAATGGCTGACAGCGGTGGTGACATGTGGGGTGCTCAAGCATCAGCTGTCACCATTGTGATACTGCTCTGCAGGCCAGTCCAAGGTACTGGACAAGCTCCGCGAGTTTGTAGTGCTGCACAAGGAGCGATACGTCCGCCCAATCAGTGTAAGCCTGCAACCAATCTGGGTTGATCACAGAACCACGTTGTAAGCAATGCTGTTACATCATTTCTTCTAACGACGCATCTGCAGCCTTCATTGCAGTGAATGGCCATTGTTCAGCTGCCTCTCACAGGGCTGCTGGCCATTCACTGCTGAGCTGACCCGGCTGGTGCGGTGCTCATCCACTAGCACCACCCTGTCCCAACGCCGGTCTGTGCCCCTGGGCCTGCACACCACCTTGCAGCAGGCACGCAGCACCGCATCCGCACCCCAGGCTTGGTGCCAATGGTAGCTGCACCAAAGAACACCACCAGCTGCTTGGCCCGCCCATGGCGCTCCATGGACACCTCCGCCATGTCATCCTCCAACTGCGGTCATGCACACAAGGCACACATTGAGGCTGACATGATGGCACCAGGTTACACATGGCACAGTCAACTATTCTTCCACTTCATTCCCAACCCACCACCTCTCAGTCCCATGTACGGCCCATCAGCGTAAGCCTACAACCAACTGTTGGCCGTGTCAGCAACACACTGCAACCCAGTGCGACATCACACATCAACTGTGTAGCCTTATCTAGCTTCTACACAGCTCCTTCACAGTGCATGTTGTATGCAGTGAGCAACACTGTGGAGTCATAGGCACTTGTGAGAAAAGCTATAGCTGCCGCGCTGGGTCACAGCAACACCACATACAATGGATGTTTCTGCTGCTACTGCACCTTGCTGCTGCTGGAGCTACTGCACCTGCTGCACCTGCTGCTGCTGGAGCTGGTGCTGCGCCTGGTGTTGCCCTCAGGTGTTTGTGACCAAGGTGTCAGGGATAGGAGAGGACAGCGTCTTCATGGTAAGCCATCGTGAGCTCAGCCTCAGCACTGCTGGGCCCCAGCATCAGGGCACAAGCACCACTGCCACCAGGCACTTGGCAAAGCGCAGCCAGTGGTGGGCGTGGGGCAGCTGGGTGTGGTGTTGCTCCCTTGCCCTGTCTGGCTGTCACTGCATCAAAGCTTGTGTGTGGTCTGCGTATTGCTTTTTGTTTGCTTGAGCCCATGCAAACATGCTGTTCAATGTCATGCTGGCCCCTTGCTCTTTGTGGGACTCATGGCAGTGCCAATGCAATGTGGCCACAGGGCGTGTTCCAGCCCATCCACATCCCTCCTAACACAGCCGTGCTCTGGGTATTGGTGAGTAGCTCCGTTCCCCCTATGTACATCAGACCTCAATCATGCCCGACGCCAGCATCCCTGACATAACCCCTGCTTGACCCATCATGTCAGTGTCCTGTTCCTCATCACCTGACGTCCTAGGGCTCAGCAACCTCTACCTACTCTGGGCTTGGTTATCTTGGCAGCATGACCCGGCTTGACTTTTCTTCGCCCCCGCCCATCCCTTCTTCCCCCACCACTTTGTGGCTTGACGTTGTCTCAAGGCTGCGGTCGGAAAAACACAAGCAGGACAAAGTGCAAGGGTGCAACCAAACACAGCTGCAGCCGCATGGCCACAAGGCAGCAGGGCAGTGTGGCTGTCATTGCATCCTTCAGCTTCACATGAGCATTAGCTCCACTGCCTCCATGCACCACTGCATGCAAAGGGACAGTCTGCTGCTGCTGTCACTGGCCACAGATGAGCGGGCAAGTGCTCTCGTGCGACATTACCTTCACTGACTGGACTGTAAGTGCTTGCCTCTGGGAGCATGACACTCCACAACCCACAGCCAGCCCACAGCCAACCCCACCCTCATCCACAACTCCCTACCTTCACCCTTGAGCACAGCCTGTCCCTTGTTGCTCTCTAGCCACTCCTCTTCAACCTAGGCTGCCACACATCTTTGAGGAAGATACCTGCTGCAAGTGCCGCAAGATTACATGGTTGGCAATGGGTGGGCAATGGTTGATTATTGGTTGGCATGGCGTGGTCACATTGTAGTCATACCCCACAACCTCTCCAGCTGTGAGATCTGTCTCTTGCCAGTGATAGTTGTTGCAGTCTCACTCTCTCTCTGTCTACACACACCTTAACAGCCTCCCACACCCCTCTCACTCCCTGTGAGCTGTCCAGGGCTACAAGCAGGAGGACCTCACCGGCAAACCCATCACTGAAATGGTCCAGCAGCCTGAAGAGCTTGAGCGGTAAGGGCCATGGCTGGCTCAGGGTGTCACTATGTGTCCTTAGCAGTGCCACACTGCTTGCAGCTGGGGCTGCCCCAGTCAGGCATACCAGGCTTGTTGCAGCCCCCAGTGTTGAACCATCTCTCTGCAAACCCTGACATGCTGTAGTTCACAACTGCCCAGTCCCCTGGCAAGGAGCTACCTAATGAGCTGCATCGTCATTATCACCATCACCATGGCAAGGCCAAAGCCATCAACCAGCCCATGTCAGCATAGGCATAGTGGCAAATGCCATGTCATGATGGCGATGATGAACCTCAGCGTCTCATCCTCATCATTATCACCATCATCACCATGACAATATCCATCTCCATGTCCAGCAGCACGTGGTGCCATGGTGTTGCTGCAGCACTATGATGTACGTGCGCTCTGAGACTGAGGCTAGGCAGCACAAGAAGGGAAGCCATGACATGCCCCGCCACGCCACCACCGCCCACAGCTTGTCAGCCAAGACGGACCACACCAACCTGCAGGCCCTGGTCTGTGGGGTGTCAGATGTCAGCGTGAGTGAGGGGCAGGGGGCAGGTAGGGCTGTGGGCGGTTCCTGACTAGGCTCTCAGCAGCAAGCACAGAGTAGGTAAGAGTCCTGCAGGAGCCTAACTGCAGGAATGCATGTCTGCTTAAAGGCTGTAGGCCTTTAGTTCACAGGGTGGGTGGGAGTCAGGGGCCAGGTTGTGCCGAGCAGTGGTTCAGTTTTTCGTTTGCCTAGATCAATAACACATGGCAAACGCTAAACATAGCACTGAAGACATTATCAGGTAGCCCTTCATCAGATCATCATAAGATATCATCAGATAGCGCCATGTGGTGCTGAGCAAGCAGACCCTTTACAAAGACATGAGCTGGGCCCTGCACACCAAGGCTCAATGGTGTAAGCCCATCACCACTAGCAGCGCAGAGAATTGTGAAGGAGGGAAACACTGGCTCGTGAGGTCACCTTGCTGGTATGTGGGGTGCTGCGCAGTTCAAGCACCTATACACCGATGAGCTGCTGACAGTGGACGCTGAGGTGAAGATCGGTGGAATCTCAGAGACAGCGCTCTGGGTCATCACTGTGAGTGGTGCAGCCACTGAGCAGGAAAGCCTTGACCAGCAGCAGAACTGTGCTTCCTCCGCATCCCACCTGGTGCATTGGTTCACCTGCTTGGGACCAGATGCATGGATCAGGTGCATGTCAGCACGGATCTGGAGCATAGGTCTGCCTGTCACCTACAGCCGTCTCTCCCCTCCCTCTCGATCCAAGCTCTCTCAACTCTAGCCCATGCGCAACACCTCGGCCCTCAACCTAGAGCCTTTAGTTGCAGTGGAACACTAAGTGTGGACCCCTACAAAGCGGTGTTTTTGTCAGTGTGGAGTTCCCATGCACATGGCATACACATGGCAGACACATGGCCATGGTCGCCTACTACCTACACTGTTGCCTGACCCCGGAGGGCTATGATGTATGAGTTGGCATGACAAACATGCACTAATTGTAAGCTGATAACAGCTCGACAAAGGGGGGCACACACTACTGTGCCGCAGCGGGCTGGGTCTTGGGTGGCTTGTCTCGCACCCGCTTGTACCCCAAGCCCGGGTACTCCTTGCCCTTGGCTGGCAGCTTCCCCTGCTCTGGCCAGTAGCACAGCTCCAGTGGGCGCCACCTGCTGTCCCCAATGCGCTGCATGTTCAGTGCTGCATTGCAGTTTCTGTTTACCCACCTGCCTGGCTGGGGGCTGGCTTTGCTTTGGCAGCCTTGCCTTTGGCCGTGCCCTTGGTGGGCTGGGTGGGCTCAGCTGCCTGCTCAGCCTCAGTGCGCTTGCTGCGCTTGGCTGGCAGGGGAGTGCTGGGCCCAGGCTCTGAGGCGGCTGCAGCCGGCGCTGCTTGGCAGCCTCAGCCTTCAGCTCCTCCACGTGCCCCACGTCCAGGTCTGAGGCCTGCAGCTCTGGGCTGTCAGCGTCAAGGGCATACCCACACACAAGCTTTACTAGCAGTTGAGCCTCCACCCCACTCCAGCCTAGCATGGCCCTGGCTGCCTTGGCGTAGAGCTTGACAAAGCGCTCTGCATGTGCATGAATGCATTCAGGTCAGGTCATGGTCAAGGTCAAGGTTAAGTCAGGCTAGGTCAAGGTCAGGTCAGGTCAGGTCAGGTCAGGTCAGGTCAGGTATGCACCACCATCACTTGCCTGGGTTGGAGTAGTGTCGCTGCATGGCGATCGCTAGCTGCATGGAGTGCGCTCCAATGGTGTTGGCGTCACCCGTTTGGTTGATGCTGCCCAGCTGCTGCAACTTTGCCAGCAGCTCCTTGTTGCTGGGATCAGCAAAGACCGGCTTGAGGATGGGCTCGCGGTGCTGCCCTTTGCGCACAAGCCGCCGCTGCAGCTGGTTGTAGGGTGTCATGTCTTTGGAGTTGGCAAAGCTTTCACAAACGCCTGGTTTTCTTGCAGCCTCGTAGCACAGCGCCACCCGAGACCTTGATGACCTTCAGCGCAGCATTATCAGCACACAGTGTGGTCTTGATTGTAGATAAGACACCAGGCCAAGACACCAGGCCGTGACACTCAAGGCTGGTACGGTATGCGGCCCTGTGCGTACCTGGTGACACTGAGTCGTCCATTCCTCCCTTCGCTCCTCTGGTTGCTTGGCTTGAGGCGTGCGAGGACCTGCGCTGGCAAGAACAGCAGCGATGTGAGCTCACACAGCACGGAGCTCACAGCAAAGTTGCAGCGGACCACACCGCCAACTCACCTTGATCTCGCGGCCTTATAGTCGGGCGCGGCTTTTGCTCCACGGTACTCTTCTGCTTCTAAGGAGGCATCGCGCCACTAGGCTTATACATCTCATACCTGCTCATATCCGTGTGTCACTCACTCTCGCACCTCTAAAGGGCACCTCCAAAGGGCACCTCCTAAGGTTCAAAGGGCACCTTTAAAGGACAGGTTGGCTCTTGTCTGACAGTATGAGGCTGAATGGCACACCATCAGCTAGTGAAGCACCCATGCACACCCATGCACACCCATGCCCATGCACAGCACCGTACTGCAATTGCACGGCATGCAGCTCACCACACACCAAGTCCCCTTCCCCGTACCACTCTAGCAAACGAGGCCTGAGCTCACGACCCATCCTAGCAACTGCTGCCTGAGCTGCTCCTGCTGCCTAAGATGCTGTGCTGTGTGGGTGTCTTGCCTCTCAGTTGAAGCGGGCTGCACCCGCCACCAGCAAGCTGATGGTCACCGACAGCCGGGGCCGTATCCTGCACGTGACCCAGGCCCTGGCAGAATGCCTGGGCACCACGCCAGCCAAGCTGCAGCTGTCCCGCAAGAGCCATGCCCTGGACACCTTGCTGCCGGCACCCTTCACACGCTTGCACCACCAGGTGGGCCCTGGTCACGGCAGTGCCTGTGCACATGGCCCATGTGCCCTATGTGACAGGGTGGGTGGGTGTTGGGGTGGGTGGGTAGTGGGGTGGGTGGGTGGGGTGGTGGGGTGGGTGGGTAGCGGGGTGGGTGGGTTGCGGGGTGGGTGGGTAGCAGGGTGAGTGGGTAGCAGGGTGGGTGGGTGGCTTCCCTACATACACAGCCCTCCCCTAGGCCAGCCAACACATGTGGCCGCCACAGAGGTTTACACACTGCTGCCAGGGTGGCGGCTGATGCAGCTGAATACATCTTCCTGTCCCTCTCATGGCTGTGCCCATGGCTAATTACCAGCCTCACTGACTATATGGCATATATGGCATGTCAGCTGTCCCAGTGAGCTAGCTGGGCTGCTGCCACCCACCTTCCTGTCTGCCTGCCTGCCTGCCTGATCACCTGCCCATCTGGCCATTTGCCTGCCTGCCGTTCTTCTTGCCTAATCCGCCACAGTGGTATCAAAGCAAGGCGGAGGTGATCCCTCCATGGAGCTGCCGCTCAGGCCTGAGCGTGTATCTGCCTGCCTCCTCTCCTGCCGGCCCTTTCATGCACCCCGTCTCTCTCCATTTCACAACACGGGTGAGGGCAGCAAGGCGGTGATGACAGACATCTCCCAGGACTCCATACAGGCAGGCTGGGATGCAACCATGGAGGCATCGCGCCACTAGGCTCATACCATCTCACACCAGCTCATACCTGCTCATACCCGTGTGTCGCTCACTCTCGCACCTCCAAAGGGCACCTCCAAAGGGCACATCCTAAGGTTTAAAGCGCTGCTTTCCGCATCCTTCTATGCTCTGCACCCTTCACATGACAAATGGTAGACTGCATGCAAATGGTCACAGCAGCATAGTGCCCACTGATAAGAGCTTGCACCCTGGACCTGACCCTGACCCTGATCCTGGCCCTGCTCCTGCAAAAGCTACCTAGCCCCTTCTGCGAAAACCACCTAGCCTCTCCTGCGGTACTCACTCTTCCCCTTCTGCGTCAATCATTTTGCCCCTTCCACAGGAGCTGCCTGGCAAGGAGCCCATGAACGTGGTTGCATTTCAAGACAGTTCATTTGAGCAGGTGAGGCGTGCCGACGGGTGGTTGCCCTGTTGGTAAGGTTAGTTGGGTAGGTTGGATGCCTGTAGTACCTGGTACTATGGCACCTGCTCTATTGGTGCAGACCCAGTGACACATGCAGTTTCAGCTCCATGTGGTGTCATGATGAGACTTGCACACTGCGAGCAGCTGACCCATATTGTATTGTGCGCACCTGCCATGCTCATGTCTTGTAAGCCACGCTCATCCCTTGTAAGCCATGCCCATCCATTCCATGCTTAAGGCCAATACCGTGCTGTGCTGCTGCAAGGTCCTGGATGAGAGACGGCTGCGGCTGCTGCTGGACAGCAAGGGGCGGGTGCTGGCAGCAGGGGACTCTAGCATATCCCTCTTCAATCTGGACCCCCAGGCCCTGGTCAGTGGGGGTGGTAAATGTAGTAGCTGTAGTGGTAACTGTCATTGCAGTGAGTAGCTTTGATTGCATCAGCTGGGGCAGTTGCTATGGCTGGCCAGATGCTTACCAGCTACCCTGACGCCAACAAAGTCAGGCAGTAGTGCATCTGGGCCAGCGTCAGCAATAAGGGAGCAGAACAAAGAGTGCAGCAGATTACAGAGTTATTTGTATGCATGCAGAGCAGGGTGTACAGATGCTTGCAGTGCTTGGCAGTCCAACAAAACTTATTCAACAAGGAACAACATGTTGGACTGTGGGTAATCTCACTCAGCTACTACAAACAAATTGTAGCATTCTCAGTTGCACCCTTGATAACTGCAGCCCCCACATCAGTGGCACTTTCCCAACAGACCACTGGGCACCTCATCAAAACTAACAGGGGGGTGCTTATAAGTTGCAGTGATTGGCAGTACAAGATGCTGGCTCAGGCAACGCATCCCAACTTCAATCTCCAACGTTTGCCATCCCCCACTGTTGTTAGCAAGCAGACTCCCCAACGTGCTGCCTGCCAGTCTTGCCTGCTGCCTGCCAGTCTTGCCTGCTGCCTGCCAGTCTTGCCTGCTGCCTGCCAGTCTTGGCTGCTGCCTGCCAGTCTTGGCTGCTGCCTGCCAGTCTTGCCTGCTGCCTGATAGTAGTGCAGTTTGAGAATCTGTTGAGGGGCCTGATCCCCGGCTATGCGGCCACACTGGATGGCCTGATGCAAGTGGCCACTGATGGCCTGATATAAGTGGCAAGCTACTGGCCTTCCGCCCTGGCTGCTGCCACCTGCCTCTGTTTACCAGGTGGGCTTACCCTTGACCCACATCTTGGATGTGTTGCGCCCCAAGGCCTGCGATGATGACCCGCTGAATGACGCCTCAGCGGCTGCCGCTCTCATGGACATGGCTAATAGGTGAGGTGACAGGGAGGCAGGCAAAGAGCCACCCACACCAGATGTTTGGGGCTGGCAGCGGGCAGACTGTGAAGCACAGTGGCTACACTCAATTATTACGGTGGCTACAGCCAGTCAGTCCAACAAAACTTATTCAACAAGGAACAACATGTTGGATTGTGGGTAATCTCACTCAGCTACTACAACAAGTTGTAGCATCCTCGGTCGCACCCTTGATAACTGCAGCCCCCACATCAGTGGCACTTTCCCAACAGACCACTGGGCACCCCATCAAAACTAACAGCGGGGTGCTTATAAGGCTACCAGCCTGGCGAAAACAAACCTACCCTAACCAGCCCTAGAGGTCGCCAAGGCTCTTGGGCTGGGGCAGAGCAACCATGCTCCATTTGGAGGCCGCTGCGGAGACAGCTCACAGTGCGGAGACAGCGGCTACAGACAGTCAGTTCAGATCCAGAGGAAGGTGTTTGGGTGTCCTGGTGGCAGTTGTCACTGCATGCTGGCTGTGGTGGGCTGGCACTGGGCTGGTGGCAGTGAGTGCAACAGGCTTGCAGTGGCAGTGTTTAAAGAGTTATGGTGGCGGTGGCGGTGAGGCCCCAAGCTGGCTGGGGGGTTGTGGCTGTGCAGGTCGTTCTCCACTCCAGGGTTGTCCTGGCGGGTGGGCGTGGCTCCCATCATGGACCCGGACAAGCTCGCAGCCCTGGGCCCCATTGGCATGGCTATGATTGCCAGGAAAACGGTAGGAAGCAGCAGCAGGGCTGAACCAGCAGGGCTGCAGCAGCAGGGGCAGGCCCTGTAGGGCTGATGGACATGATGAACATACCCGACCCCTGGTTCCTGCTAAGCTGAGACTGGCGCAGCTGAAGGGTTAAAGTCAGGGTCAGGCGCAAGGTCAGGTCCAGGGTGCCATGCGTTCAGGTTGGTGCCAGGGCGGAGCTGGGTGTGCAGGCTGTACAGGACTGCAGGATCAGCCTGCATGTCAATGGAGTTGCTCTTGGCAAGCCAAAGACACCAAGGCTGTGCAACAGTCACATCAGGATCACACATCAAATGCATCAGGATTACACAGTTGTGGTGGCTATGTTATCCTTTGTATAAAATGCATCAAGGCAGGGCCGCAATGCTGCTACAGGAGAGTGCGCAAGGATTGCCCACACCCCTCTTGATGCACCACGGCAGTGGCACCATGGCTGTGCTGCCCTCAGTTCCTGCCATCAGCCTGTGATCGACGATGTTGTGCAGGGCAGGCAGCGCACCCAGGACTTGGCACCATGGCTGTGTGCTGCAGGTCCCTGCCATCATGACAGTGGAACCCCACCTGGATGGAGGCCACATGGAGGGGGCCAGCGTGATGCTACCGGCTGAGATGCACCTAATGGTGGGTGGAGCGGCACACTCGTGGCTGGTACAGCCTGCTCCCACCCTGTCGTCACATCGCCTGAAAGATCTATCTATGCCATCACTACCTCCTCACATCACATTCGCCTGAAAGATCTATCTACCCACCCCTTTCCAACCCCAAAGTGGCGAAGAGGCTCAGCCTTTGCCTGGATGTCCCAGCTTAGAAGCTGCCTCACCTTGGCAGCTGCTAAGCTTCAAAGGGCAGGTTGCTGCCTGTCAGCACAGTCTGTGGTGGAGGGTGGCACAAAGGCTGGGCAAAGAGGGATGGAGCCCTTTTGCTGTCAGCCCTTGTGCCTGCAGCTGTGTGCCTCATCTCTCATGTGTGTGTGTAGAAGCGGTGGGTAGAAATGGTAGAAGTGTTCATGTGTGTGTGTAGAAGCGGTGGGTAGAAATGGTAGAAGTGTTCATGTGTGTGTGTAGAAGGGTGGGTAGAAATGGTAGAAGTGTTCATGTGTGTGTGTAGAAGGGGTGGGTAGAAACGGTAGAAGTGTTCATGTGTGTGTAGGAGGGGTATGTGCTGGCAGGTGGGAGCAGGAAGTGCTGGCCATGTGCCTGCAGCTGTGTGTCCCAGCTGTGTGTCCAAGCTGGGGTCAGTGCCTGCCCTCCACAGGTGGAGCTGTGGAGGGCTGACCTGCTGTCCGGCCTACTCGAGCTGGACACACAGGGCAACGTGGTGCAGCTGGGGGTCAAGGAGCAGCCTATCTACAGCCCCCACCTGCTGCTGGGCTATCCAGCGTCCATGCTGCAGGGGGCAGCCATCAGTGCGCTGCTGCCCACGGTTGGCAAGGCCCACCTGGAGGCACTGTTCACTGAAGGCTCCATGGGGAAGGCCCTGGGGAAGCCTGGGTTGGGGCGGCCAGGCAAGGGCGGCATGGCCAAGGGCGGCTTCCACCGTCGGCGCGCCGTGGGCCCTGTGCACCACGTGAAGCTGCTGCACGGCACTGACGGCGCGGAGCTGGAGCTGCAGGTGCAGGCGGTGGTGAAGCAGGACGTGGGGGCGGGCTGTGCGCTGTACCTCATCGTGCACCTGGAGCAACCGAGGTGGGGGCGGGGGGCCAGGGGGGGGGGGGGGGGGGGGGGTCTGCCTCCGCCCCTGCCTGCTCTGCAGCCTGTGTTGCCTGAAGGGGCTGTGTGGTTCTGCCAGGGTGGAAAAGATCTGTGAGGCTGATATGATGTGGCTCTGGTTGCTGCATGAGGCTGATGTGATGCGTGTCACAGGTGTGGGCGTGAGGACTTCCGCTCCTGGCTGCCTGACTCGCCCCTCCCCATCCTAGAATCCCCTGCTGCCCGTCAACATGCCCAGCAGCGTCTGGCCAGCCGCCGCATGAGCCATGTCCAGCGCACCAGCAACCTGAGCCAGGGCTTCCCTGCAAACTACGACAGCCCTGCCCTGGCCAAGCAGTCCTGGCAGCCATCATGGGCGCTGGCGGTAGAGCAGGGGACGCCGCTGGATCTGTTCCGAAGGTCACACCCAGCGTCTGAGCAGCAACCGTCCATGGAGGTGGGGAGAGGAGGGAAGGAGGTAGTGCGGGAGGGGGAGGGGAGGGGGAGGGAGTCTGAGGCAGGTGGCTGATCAAGCTAGGCAAGCTTTGCTAAATGGCATGGTTGTGCAGCAGGGGCAACCTGTGGCCAGTGGCAAAGGGCACGGGTGTGGAAGCAGCTGCTGCCTTGCCCTGCTCCCACACAGGGCCTGAAGCTGGACTCCCCAGACCCATCCAGCCATGCCCCAAACAAGCACTACATGCACAAGGTGAGCGCAGCCTGCCAGGCTGATCAGGGTTTGACCCTGTGCTGCACTCAAGCTAGTGCTGGCTGGGCAGCAAAGCACATGTCCACAATGAACACCAGACACAGGCTGGCTGCTGTGCGTTGACTGCTGTGTATACCTGCAGAGCAACAACGTGGCGCCAGAGTCCAGCCATGACTTGGGCCATGTCAAGTTCAAGTCAGCGTACCAAGCCAACCCAGCCCTGGCCGCTGCCCAGCTGCTGCAAGGGGCTTGGAAAGAGCCCAGTCCTGAGGGCACGCCCCTCCCCACCCCCTGGGTCAACGGTACCAGTGGTGTAAGGAGGAGGGGCAGCGGCAGGCTGCAGGTGGGCAGGCGCAAGGTCTGGCGGCTGCTTAGCCTGTTGGCAGGCTGCACGCCGTCAACACCCTGCCTGACAGGAACACACTAACGGCCATCACCCTCATGCACAGCTGGGTGAACAGCTGCATGCTTCACATACTGTGGAGGGTGTTGCTGTGTGCTAGCTTCATCAGACATGGCATCACAGCGGCCAGCTATGTGCCGCGTGCCTTGCACCCAACTGGCGGGTGTCAGCACCCAGCTGATGGGGAGCATTGCCTGGCTGCCAACAGGGGGTTGGGGAGCCAGGCAAGCTGGAGGGCAGTGTGCTGAGTGGCCTGTACGAAGTCAATGGACAGGCACACGTGGACGCTTGGATAGATGCTCCTGGACAGCCCTCCACACCTCCTCTTAGAGGTGCGGTCCTGGCTGCTGTAGAGCCTGATACAATGCAGCACTGGCTGCTGCACAAGCCTGAGATGATGCACCCCTGGCTGCTGGCTGGGACCGACATAATGTGAACCTGGCTGCTGAACAAGCCTGATGTGATGCACCCCTGGCTGCTGCCCAGGCTCTGCCAGTGGTAGCCTGGACGACGGAGCAGCTGCCGGTGTGGAGGAGGTGGACCTGCAGCCTGAGGAAGCTGCCGGGGACGAGGACGAGGATGCCTCAGTTATTGGTAAGCAGCACCTTGGCCCTCGACCTAGAGCCTTCATTGCAGTGGAACACTAAGTGTGGATCCCTACAAAGCAGTGTTACTGTCTGTGTGGAGTTCCCATGCACATGGCATGCACATGGCCATGGTCGCCTACCACCTACACTCTTGCCTGACCCCGGAGGGCTATGATGTAGAGTTGGCATGACAAACATGCACTAATCGCAAGCTGATGACAGCTCAACCAAGGGGGGCACACACTACTGCGCCGCAGCGAGCTGGGTCTTGGGTGGCTTGTCTCGCACCCGCTTGTACCCCAAGCCTGGGTACTCCTTGCCCTTGGCTGGCAGCTTCCCCTGCTCTGGCCAGTAGCACAGCTCCAGTGGGCGCCACCTGCTCTCCCCAATGCGCTGCATGTTCAGCGCTGCATTGCAGTCCCTGACTACCCACCTGCCTGGCTGGGGGGCTGGCTTTGCCTTGGCAGCCTTGCCTTTGGCCTTGCCCTTGGTTGGCTGGGTGGGCTCAGCTGCCTGCTCAGCCTCAGTGCGCTTGCTGCGCTTGGCTGGCGGGGGAGTGCTGGGCCCAGGCTCGAGCCTGCTGGCTGTGTGGCCTCCTGGCTGCTGCCTGGGGCCTGTGGGGGCTTGCGTGGGGCTACTACCGGGCACCACATCATGCCCCGTAATGGCTGGTCACGCATCTGGCTCCAGGCTGGACACACCAGGCGGTGGTGCACCTGCCCGCTGGGGGCTTCCAGCCTGCAGGCATCGTGGCCCTGCGTTTGTTCAGCTGCCTCTCACAGGGCTGCTGGCCATTCACTGCTGAGCTGACCCAGCTGGTGCGGTGCTCATCCACTAGCACCACCCTGCCCCGACGCTAGTCTGTGCCCCTGGGCCTGCATACCACCTTGCAGCAGGCACGCAGCACCACATTTGCCGTGGACTCCCGCCCTGAGCTGGAGGTGTGCCAGTAGCTTGCGCCTGGTTTTCTTGCAGCCTCGTAGCACAGCGCCACCCGGGACCTTGATGACCTGCAGCGCAGCATTATCAGCACACAGTGTGGTCTTGATTGTGGATAAGACACCAGGCCGTGACACTCAAGGCTCAGACGGTATGCAGCCCTGTGCGCACCTGGCAACGTCGCGTCGTCCATTCCTCCCTTCGCTCCTCTGGTTGCTTAACTTGAGGCGTGCGAGGACCTGCGCTGGCAAGAACGGCAGCGATGTGAGCTCACACAGCACGGAGCTCACAGCAAAGTTGCAGCAGACCACACCGCCGACTGACCTTGTTTTCGCGGGCTTATAGTCGGATGCGGCTTCTGCTCCGCGGTACTCTTCCGCTTCTTCGGAGGCATCGGCAAAGGTCACCTCCAAAGGGCACCTCCTAAGGGCACCTCCTTCTGCTTCTTCGGAGGCATTGTACCATCTCATACCAGCTCATACCTGCTCATACCCGTGTGTCACTCATTCTCGCACCTCTAGAGGGCACCTCCAAAGGGCACCTCCCAATGGCACCTAGGGTTCAAAGGGCACCTTCAGAGGGCAAGTTGTGAGGCGGCCCACCATACCCTGGGCAGCACAGCTATGGACTGCGTTGCATCCTTGCCAAGGCAGGGGGCAGGGAGGGCCGTGGGCTGTACCTGACTAAGCTCTCAGTAGCGTGTTATTGGTAAGCAGCACAGCCTGATGGCGCAGGGACTGCACTGGGAGAATGCAGCAGAGGCCTGTGCGCAGCGCTGCTTTTTGTACTGACTCCAGCGGTGTTCTACTGGACCGCACAGCTGCAATTGCCATTTCGGGCTTGTGTGGGCATGTTTTTGTGTGCATGCGTGCGTGCGTGCATGCATGTGATTTGATGTGCGTGTCTGTGTGTTTGCTGCAGAGGACTTGACGGAGGCCGGCGAGGTGATGAACGAGGTGAGGTCGCTACCTCTTGGCTGGTTTGCCCAGCAGGCTCTGCTGTTATCAAGTCATTGCCATGTGCTGACGCCCAGTTGATACTGCTGCAGAATAAAAGTGCATGGCAGGATAAGGCAGTGTAGCAGTGCCAACGCTGTTTTTACCCTGTTCCCTTGCCACCACATGTGAGTGCAGTACAAGCGAGGCAAGCGGTTGAAAAAGCTGGTGAAGATGCTTGGAGGACCAACAGTGAGTGGCTGGATGAGTGGCAGTGCCAGGTCAGCCCCATGAGTGCCTCAGCTGTGATTGAACCAGTCACCATCTTGGACAGTCTGGCCAGCATCGTCTGAGTGATCGTTATCAGTCTTGGTAGGGTCCATGCTTAGTGTGATAAACCTGGCAAGCATGCATGCCATAATTGTCCAAGTGCAATCCAACTGTTGCACTGATCAAGTTGGGTAACAACTCAGCACTCTGACCCAGCAGCACGCTGCTCTGGCAGGAATCCATCAACCTCTGTTTCTTGAGCGTGAGGGGCTGAGGGTCTGCTGCTGGCCTAGCACAGTGGCGGCTGCAGTGCTGCCCCCTGTGGTGCCACCCTGCTGATCAAGACCCCTGCCACCCTGCTGCCACCCCTTGTTTGTATAACTGTTTGCCTGCCTGGCTAGTCGAGCCTTTTCTCACCTCTTCACCATGGTGCCTACTACTCCATTGCTATCCACAATGCCAGCAAGGCTGTGTGGTGGGAAGGTCAGGGCTGAGTGATGCGGAAGTCAAGGTTGTGTGGTGGGCTGGTCAGTTCAAAATCTTTCCTGCTGCTTGTCGTGTGCAGGCCATGACCTCCATATTGCGTTTCAAGTGGGTTTCCCTGGGCCTGGTGGCCGTGCTGCTACTCGTGGACATCGTCATGTTTGTGGTGGTCGACATGCTGGTGCAAAAGCAGGTGGGCAAGGACGTCTGTCATGACAACTGATAGCGTTGTGTAGGCATCGCTTTTACACGCTGTGAAACATGACCTTTGACCTGAGGGTTTGCATTAAACCGCTGAGCTTTTGACCTGAGCCATGTGACCGAGTCAGGCCAAGCTATGATTTTGAGGGTTTGAACCTCGTTCATCCAGCTTGAACTACGTATCATGCATCTGGGCAAGCAATAAACATTGGTAGGCATGCTTTCATAAGTAGGGTCCGTGATAGGACAGAGGTGACAGAGGTGACAGAGGTGCTAGGTATGAGAACATGCATGCAACAGCACTACAGTTTGAGTGCTGCACTGATCTTCATGAATCTGGACAAATATACGGGTTTCTGCCCCAACAGCCCTTGGAGTAACTGTGGGGATGGCTGGGGCAGTGTTGTTGATGCTGTTGTGGTGCTGGATGCTGTGCTTGCTGTTGCTGCAAGTGCTCCAGCAGCATTGCTGGTGCTGCTGCAAAGGCTGCTGATGTGTTAGTGGCGCTCTGCAATGCTACTGCAGGCAAATCAGGTAGCTGACTTGTCCAGTGCAAGCATGGCTACGCACCGGGTGCTGGAGCTGGGCATCTGTGTTGCGTGAGTGACAGCCTCGGAACCCTTGCCTTTGCCTGCCACACAAAGTCACACTTCCCTCCACCCTGTTTTACCAGCTTGGAACAGCCCCACCCCCAAATCACAAAAAAATTGGGCAAAGCATGGACCTCATGGCAATTGCATGCGTGGTGCACGTACGGTGCATCTAGCTTGATGCCCACAGCCTGGTGAGCAACACGTCGCCACGTCTGCCATCCTGCGTAGCACCAGTACAGCGCCTGTCAGAAACAGTCATGGCTCGTGTTGGTGTTGGTGTTGTTGGTTTTTACCTGAAGGCCTGAAGTCTGGTATGGCTACTGACCGCTGCCGTGGCCAGAGCATCTCGAGCACCCACTGCTGCTCCCTTGGTTGCCCTGCAGTCCATGTCCGGCCCCTGCCCCATGTCCTGCCCCTGCTGGCCCTGCTGCCTCTTGTGCCACGTGTGTTCAGATCCCTGGGGACGCTGTATGCCGGTGATGGCAGCAGCAATCTGCGCTACCTAGGGGAGGGCGGCGTCGAGAACAGCATTACGCAACAGCTGGCCATGATGGAGACGTACACCGAAGACCTTGATGTGGGGGGTCCCAGGAGGGCAGGGGGCCAGGGGACAGGAGGGCAGGGGGGCAGGGGGCCAGGGGACAGGAGGGCAGGGGGCCAGGGGACAGGAGGGGACATCCTCGTTCCATGGCATTCACCTGTCAGCGTTGCTGCCACATACTTGCCACCTTCACATACCCACATATAGTCACATATTGACATAGGGTGACAAGGGTGCTTATAGGTGCTTAAATGGCTGTGCCTATATGGCAGCTGCTTGTGCTGTCAGGGGCAGGTGGGCGGTGTGTATGTCACAGGTTGATGTCTGTTGATGAAACTCCCTATGCAGAGGCTGCACACTGGACTGTACCGGGGCTTGGGGCAGCAGCGCCGCCTGCCAGACAGCTTTGGCATCCGTGACTTATGGTGAGCTTCGCTGATGCCCTACCTACCACACGGCTTGCTGCCCAAGAGCACCCGCGCCCCTCACCGCGCTTGCTGAGCTCCGGTTTCTGTGCAGGGAGCAGCCCAGCCTGCCCATGGTGTCCTTCTTCAATGTGGACAGCGGCATACGAGCAAATACGTCCATTACCTCCTTGTGGGACATGGGCAATCTGTACATCAAGTCAGCTCACACACTGCTGCAGAACAGCAGGAACAAGTATGGCAACGACACGCAGACGGGCCGCACCTTTGTGCAAGATGTGGACACACTGTCTATGGTGAGCCATGGGCAAGACAGCGTGTGGGGACAGGCCTGGCTGCCTGACTGCTGCTTCCCTGCCGTGCTTCCCTCTGTTCTGTCTCTGATTAGCAGGCAATCGAGTGTGAAGTCATTTTGCCTGGTGTTTCACCAGCCTGCAGGTGGCATTACAGCCAGAGCCAGAGCTTGCAGCAGCCAGGATGTTTGTCAAGCATGCTGGTTGGGAAACTGGAGCGCTTGGTCCAGGAGCAGCTAGTTGATCCAGCCATACAATGTGGTGCTGTGGAGGCACCGCACCCGTCAACAGGCCAGCACTGCACCTCTCTCTGCAACCGCTTGCTCAACAAAACGCGCCACCTGCCGCACCTGTTGGGCTGGGCCCAGCTGCCAGGGCGCTTGGGCGGTGTGATGTGTAGGCAATGCACTTGTCCTGATCAGCTTGGATTGCTGCGGGGCTGGCTGCAGTTTGCGGGGGCCGTCCACAACACAGCCTGGCAAGCTGCTGCTGGTCTGGCTGCAGTTTGAGAATCTGTTGAGGGGCCTGATCCCCGGCTATGCGGCCACACTGGATGGCCTGATGCAAGTGGCCATACAGGATTCCAAGAAGGTAGCTGAGCACTGTTCGTGAGCTGTGTAGCCAGCCTGCTGCCCCACCAGCCTGCTGCCCCACCAGCCTGCTGCCCCACCAGCCTGTCATAACACTCACTATGACACGGCATTGCATGGATTGAGCGTTGCCTGTGGTGGCACAGTATGTGCATGATGGTGACTGCCACTATGACACTGCTGCAATCACAGCAGCCGTGTGCGTGGGCTTGGCCTTGTTGCTGGTGCAGGTTAACAACATGCAGCTCATCATCTTGGCTCTTGAAGGTGTGTCCCGCCAAGCCTGACTGCTGCATTGCCATCACCCCCTGCTGGCTGGCAGGTCTTGGTAGCAGCAGCACCCAAGGGGCCCTAGGACCTAGGACCAGCCTGTGTCAGCCCAACCTGGCAGACCTGGCAGACCTGCTGTCGTCTTGCTGTAGCACAGCTCCTCATCATCATCATCAGCAGCAGCAGCAGCAGCACATGGCATTTTACATGTTGGTATTGCTTCAGCACCTTGGCCCTCAACTAGAGCCTTCAGCATAGCTCTTCTGACCTGTGATGAGGGGGTGGTGGGGTATGGGCTGCTGCCTGCAGGCGGCATCATCAGCACAGTGGCAATCATTGTGATGTGGAGCGTGACTGCTGCGGTAAGTCAGTTGAAGGTGGTTATAGAGTCATGGTCGTCACCACAATCATCACGTGGCATTTGCATGTATCTCCCTATCTACACACAAACTCGTACACATCAGAAATGGAGGGTTGAGGTGAGGGGTGAACATCAAGTGGATATCAGGTGAGCCTTGGCAATTGGAGATCAAGGAAAGAGGGAAGACAGGCGGTGGGGTTTGTCTATGTCTGCCATTCTCATTATCTGCCATTGGCGTAACTCCATCCAGGCAATGCCACCACACATCATCTCACCACACCACACCACATCTCATTACCATCACCTATTGAGCACCTCGGCCCTCAACCTAGAGCCTTCATTGCAGTGGAACACTAGGTGTGGACCCCTACAAAGCGGTGTTTTTGTCTGTGTTGAGTTCCCATGCGCATGGCATGCACATGGCCATGGTCGCCTACCACCTACTCTATTGCCTGACCCCAATGGGCTAAGATGTAGAATTGGCATGACAAACATGCACTAATTGTAAGCTGATAACAGCTCAACAAAGGGGGGCACTACTGTGCCGCAGCGGGCTGGGGTCTTGGGTGGCTTGTCTCGCACCTGCTTGTACCCCAAGCCTGGGTACTCCTTGCCCTTGGCTGGCAGCTTCCCCTGCTCTGGCCAGTAGCACAGCTCCAGTGGGCACCACCTGCTCTTCCCAATGCGCTGCATGCTCAGCGCTGCGTTGCAGTCCCTGTCTGCCCACCTGCCTGGCTGGAGGGATGGCTTTACCTTGGCAGCCTTGCCTTTGGCCTTGCCCTTGGTAGGCTGGGTGGGCTCAGCTGCCTGCTCAGCCTCAGTGCACTTGCTGCGCTTGGCAGGCAGGGGAGTGCTGGGCCCAGGCTCTGAGGCTGCTGGCTGTGTGGCCTCCTGGCTGCTGCCTGGGGCCTGTGGGGGCTTGCGTGGGGCTACTACCGGGCACCACATCATGCCCCGCACTGGCTGGTCACGCAGCTGGCTCCATGCTGGACGTACCAGGCGGTGGTGCACCTGCCCTGCTGGGGGCTTCCAGCCTGCAGGCCTGGTGGCCCTGCGTTTGTTCAGCTGCCTCTCACAGGGCTGCTGGCCATTCACTGCTGAGCTGATCCGGCTGGTGCGGTGCTCATCCACTAGCACCACCCTGCCCCGACGCTAGTCTGCGCCCCTGGGCCTGCACACCACCTTGCAGCAGGCACGCAGCACCGCATCCGCACCCCAGCCTCCCCTGGTGCCAATGGTAGCTGCACCAAAGAACACCACCAGCTGCTTGGCACGCCCACCCTTTTTGAACCTGTTTGAACCTCGTCAGAGTCAAGGAGTGAGGTGGGCTTTGATGCAGTGGGTGATATCTGCTGAAGTCATGGGTCTGAACTGGTGCTGCTGGCTGCACAGGTAGTGTTCAGGCGCTACGCCATCTACTGTGTGTTCCTGCTGGTCCCGCACGGCCTGGTCAAGGGCCTGGCCACAAAGCCCCTGGGCATTAAGGAAGATGGCGCCAGTGGCGAGGTGGGTGGGCCGGAGAAGCAGCTAGCAGGATGAGGGTGGGCAGGGCAGGGTGGGGTGGGGCAGGGGATGAGGAAGATAACATGCAACACATGCCATGATATGCATCGATGGGCTAAGAGCTGCGTTGAGGAAGGAAGGCGGGATAGGGGGGCGGGTCGGCAATCAAAAGGAAGGCAATTCAGCTTGAACATAATGGCCCATGGTAACGTAACTACATATTGGCATCACAGTTTTACAGGGGTCGTGGAGATCACCTGGGATGTAAAAGTTGATCACTTGGGCAACATGGACATCATAGTGGTTGGCTCCAAAGTGACGCCTGGTGGCGGCTTGTGCGCATGGAATGTGCGCATGGAATGCAGGAGGGGGCAGAGGGCGATGATGGTGCGCCAGCAGCTGAAGCGCAGGACATGGGTGGAGATGACGAGGGAGGCCAGTCGCTGCGCACCAGAGGTCCCGCTACATCAGGCACCGGCTTCCACCTGCACCTGGCAATGGCCCAGCAGGCCGCAGGTAGGTCGGACACGGCAGGGTCTGGGTCAGGACACGGCAGGGTCTGGGTCAGGACACGGCAGGGTCTGGGTCAGGACACGGCAGGGTCTGGGTCAGGACACGGCAGCCACACTGGGCCAGGCGTCAGGGCAGAGGTGGGTCGGGGTTCACGCTGAAACGGGTTGGAGAGAGGTTGGATCACCAGTGTGTTGCAGCAATGCCAGCGGTGCTTGATGATGATGCACATCAGCGAATCACGTTATGACGGTGGTGATCATTATGACCCTCGCAGTTGAGAGGCCTAGCAATCAACAGCCTGTCTTCCTTCTCCTCATCATCATCACCGTCATCGTCATCGTTGGTGCTGCAATCAGCAGCATGTGATGTGCCTGCGCTGCCGTGCTCCTTGGCATACAGCCAAACCGCGGAGCTTCTGGGCTCAATTACTGTTCTGGAAGACAAATGCAGAGGATCAGGGCGGGAGGCGCACGCTGAAGGCCTCACTGGGAGCGCTGCTGTATGTTGTGTGAGTGTCGCTACCTTGCTGGACACAGCCACGCTAGGAACTCACCTCACACAGACATATGTGGCCTGCTCATCATGAGCATCAGCACGCATCGCACGGCGTGGCCTGCGTATCAGCAGCACTAGCAGCAACAACAACCACCCAACCTGGGACGTGCCAGCCCTGACCTGCTACCATGAAACCATGCTAGGTCACACCCATCACTGGCAGCCTCAGCATGCAGTGATGCCTGGTGGCTATGGCCTGCAGTATGTATCACTAAAGCTATGTCACAGTGCATAGGAGCAGCAGCAGCTGTTCAGAGACTAGCCTCCAGTGCAATGGTGCAGGCCTTGTTGCCCAGCCTGTGAGCTCCTTTAGCTGCTGCTGCTTGCTGCAGGTGGCCGTTCATGCTCTGGGGGGTGTTTGTGGTGAGTAGGTGGAGGGGCCAGCTGATCTGGCCCCCATGCCCATGTCCCCTACCAATGCAGCAGCGGCAACGCATGGCTCAGGACGCTGCAGCCAGGCCTTCAAGGTCAAGGTCAAGAATCCTGTGGCAAAGACATAGCAATGCCAGCTAAACCCTGCCCACTTCATCCTGCAGGTGCTCATCAACGCGGTGGGCTATGTAGAGGTGTCAAGGGTCACCTCCCCCATCGCCACCGCCAATGTGAGTGTTGTTGAGGTGTGCTGTCATGCAGTCCCAGGCCGGGGGCGCCACACTGGGTGGGGCAGGGCCCGTGCCGGGTGGGAGGCGGTGGGTAGTGGCATATGCTTGGGGGCATATAATGGGACCGCCTGTCCACCCACCACCCACTTACCTTCCTGCTCACCTTTCCACCTACTGACCATCTAAACCAGAACAACACAACCAGCAGACATCCAGCCACACATACATACAGCATTAAGATGATCCATTCGACGTGTTTTAATTTGAGGTGGAAACCTGTGATGTTTGCTGGGTGATGCATGCTAGTGCCAGGCCATGTTAAAGCAGGCCATGCTAGGCCATAGCCAATCTAGGCCACAACAAGCCTTTGCCTAACTAGGCCATACCAGGCTTCAGCTGAACACGGCCAGGGCAGTAGGCTCTGGGCCGCTGCTGCAGCACCCCTGGCACTGCTCCAATATTTCTGCCCCCTGCCTCACCAACCGCAGCTGGCCCAGTTCATGAAGAACAGAGCGAAGGGCGTGATGTACCTATCCCAACGTCTGGTGTACGGCCAAGCCATCGACAGCACACATGGCCAGGTCCTCGTTCACCCCTACCCTCTGAACGGCACCAGCGCCCAGGACAAGGCATACTTTCGGGCAGTGCTGCAGCTTCAGTACCAAGAGATGAGGAAGGAGTACGACGCGCTGCTGTGGGTTGGCAAGCAGCGCGGCAGGGGCAGGGGCATATGGTGCTGGGTGCAGCCTTCACTGGCATGGTGCAAGCTGTGACAAGCGGCTGGGCCTGAGCCTGGATGGGGGCGAAGATCAGGGGCAGGCGGGGGTGTGGCAGGGCTTTGGATTGCATCCTCACCTCCCGGGTTAGGGTCACGGGGTCAGGGTCACGGGGTCAGGGGTAGGGGCAGGGCGACAGGGCATGGTGTGAAGGGCCAGGGCCAGGCCTGAGGGTCCCACTCGCCTCGGGTCAGGGCAAGGAGCGGGGCCTTGGGCGTGTCAGGGGCCAGCCAGGGGCTGCGCCTGTGCTTCAAGCCCAGGTGTGTGGGGCCAGGGGTTGAGTGTCGTTGCGCTGCGCTGCCTGCAGCTATGGCCGCGAAGCTCCCCTGGTTGCTGGCGACCCCTCCCCTCACTTCCAGCTGGCCACCCAGGGCGTCATGTTTGCAGAGGGAGCAGACATCTTGTACACTGCTCGCGGTTGCATGGCGCAGCTGCCTGCCGATTGCCAACCTGCCACCAGCCCATATTTCTTGGTGGGTGTGGGATTTGAACACGCAACGCCATAGTCACAGCCGTGTACAGCCAGCTGGTGGGCCAGCTGGTGGCGTTTTTCTTGCTGATCTAGCCCCATGATGACTGCAGCCCTAGTGCATGCAGCAGTCGTCATAACGCAACATGCCATGCAGAGTGACAACTCCCAGCACACCTGAAGACGGCCCCACGCTGATATGTGTCATATGGTCATGTGGTAAAACGTGTCACGCTTCTAGCTTACCAACCACACAACAACAGTATAGGCCACCAAGCCGTGCTGTGCCCTTCTGCCAACAGATAGGCAGTCTACCTCCCACACAATGCCTGGCTCCCAACGACAAGCTGTCTGTGTGGCTTTGGCTCATTTATCATACCCAGGGCAGCACAGCTGTGGACTGCGTTACTATGGCCCGCAGCACGTATCACTGTAGCTATGTCACAGTGCATAGGGGCAGCTGATGTTCAGAGAATAGCCTCCAGTGCAATGGTGCAGGCCTTGTTGCCCAGCCTGTGAGGTTCTCTAGCTGATGCTGATGCTGATGCTGATGCTGATGCTGCGCTCAACAGTGCTGCAGCCCAGGGCCCCAACCTAAGATTATAGCACAGACAATGCCAAGTGCTTGTGCTACCCATTCTCCTCATGCTGCTGCTGGTGCCCCGCTGCTGTGCAGGCATCAACAAATGGCCTTGATCAAACATTGAAGGTGAAAATCATGGGTCGGCTTGCAAAGGCAGTCAGCAAAACACGTGATATTGGGCTGCTGCTACTGAGCTCAACAGTGCTGCAGCCCAGGGGTAATCAGGGGTGTGGTATCTGTAGCTTCCACGGCAGGGATGGGCTGGGGGAGCCTCAATATGCCTCGACAGAGACTGTGCTCAAAATGCGTCCCCGCACATGCACTCCTGCACTGGCAGGAGGCTTGGTTGCACAGGAGGTGGCATCAGGTGCAGTTGACTGAACATCAGGTTTTGGTGTCCTATCTATGTCGTTTGATGTTGAAGTTGTGGAATGCTGTTGTCAATTGCAGAGCAGGCACTGGTCCTTATGCCCATTTATAGCACACTGTTGCCCCTAGCCTGTGTTGCCCCATGCACTCTAATGCTCGCCCTGGCTTGCGTCCCTCCATGCAGGGCCTGTTCTATGCAGTGGAGCACCTCTTGATGCAGACAGACCAGGACGTGCATGGCAGCTGGAGCTTTGAATACATTTACGAGGCAGGTTGATCAGTGACCTAGGCTCCCGCCCACCTCCCGCCCTCTCCCTCTCACAGCGCCCGTTGTGCTTGCCTCAGTGCCGGCGGGGAGGGTGCCAGCTCGGTTATGATACCATGATAGGTCACACCCATCAGTGCCAGCATCAGCACCTCAGCCCTCGACCTAGAGCCTTCATTGCAGTGGAACACTAAATGTGGACCCCTACAAAGCGGTGTTTTTGTCTGTGTTGAGTTCCCATGCGCATGGCATGCACATGGCATATGCATGGCATACACATGGCCATGGTCGCCTACCACCTACCCTATTGCCTAACCCCAATGGGCTATGATGTAGAGTTGGCATGACAAACATGCACTAATTGTAAGCTGATAACAGCTCAACAAAGGGGGGCACACACTACTGTGCCGCAGCGGGCTGGGTCTTGGGTGGCTTGTCTCGCACCCGCTTGTACCCCAAGCCTGGGTACTCCTTGCCTTTGGCTGGCAGCTTTCCCTGCTCTGGCCAGTAGCACAGCTCCAGTGGGAGCCACCTGCTCTCCCCAATGCGCTGCATGTTCAGCGCTACATTGCAGTCCCTGTCTACCCACCTGCCTGGCTGGAAGGATGGCTTTGCCTTGGCAGCCTTGCCTTTGGCCTTGCCCTTGGTAGGCTGGGTGGGCTCAGCTGCCTGCTCAGCCTCAGTGCGCTTGCTGCGCTTGGCTGGCAGGGGAGTGCTGGGCCCAGGCTCTGAGGCTGCTGGCTGTGTGGCCTCCTGGCTGCTGCCTAGGGCCTGTGGGGGCTTGCGTGGGGCTACTACCGGGCACCACATCATGCCCCGCACTGGCTGGTCATGCAGCTGGCTCCAGGCTGGACGCACCAGGCGGTGGTGCACCTGCCCTGCTGGGGGCTTCCAGCCTGCAGGCCTGGTGGCCCTGCGCCTGTTCAGCTGCCTCTCACAGGGCTGCTGGCCATTCACTGCTGAGCTGACCCGGCTGGTGCGGTGCACATCCACTAACACCACCCTGCCCCTCAGCTGGTCTGTGCCCCTGGGCCTGCACACCACCTTGCACCAGGCACGCAGCACCGCATCCGCACCCCAGCCTCTCCTGGTGCCAATGGTAGCTGCACCAAAGAAGACCAGCTGCTTGGCACGCCCATGGCGCTCCATGGACAACTCCGCCATGTCCTCCTTTAACTGCGGTCATGCACATAAGGCACACATTGAGGCTGACATGATGGCACCAGGTCAGGCGTGGCACAGTCAACTACTCTTTCACTTCATGCCCAACCCACCACCTCTCAGTCCCTTACCATCCCTCCTATTTACCCTCACCTTCTTGAAGAACTGCTCCAGCGCCCGGTCCTGGGCTCCGTACAGCCGCAGCCGCTGCTGTGCCCACTTGGGGTCCAGGTACACCTCCCACACCGCGTCCCAGGTGGCCAGGGCGACGCTGATGTGCTTCAGTGCCAGCATCAGTGGGCACATCTCTCCTGACCTGGGTGTGGGTCTAGCCCACAGCGCATGCCTGGCCATGGTTTCATCAAGACAGGGCCTAAGTATCGTTCAACAGAGCCATACAGGCTGTGGTGTTGACAGCAGTAGGGGGCAGGTAGATGCCCCATGCCTGACAGCGCAGCAGGGACCTGACCCCAGCCAGCCTACCATTGCCAGTCCGGCCCGCAGCCGGTGTGGGTCGAGGTCTCAGCAGGTCCATGACTAAGGGCTGCCAGACCCACTAAGTGCTCGAGGTCTCCTGCCAACTGAGCCACTCCCTACATTGGGGGGCTGCGTGTGGTGCCATCACACGTGGCAGTTTGTGTGAAGCTCAAGCCCCTAGCTGGTCTGTCTGACCTGAGGGCTGCCGGGCTCATTGACTGCTCAGGGCCTGTGTCAAACAAGCCTCCCTGCAGCTGTGAGAGATGGCACCATACATGAGAGTCAGCTAGGGGCCAGCTGACGGCGCGGCGTGTGTGCAGGCGCAGAGCCTCACCTCCTTGGGCTGCGCCAACCCACCACCCTCTCCCAATCCTAGCCCTGTCCCGAACTCCTGAATTGCATAGCTCCCCTCATCCACCTGTCATTACTTTGCGGCCAGTTACTCCTTCTGTAGGCCTGTCAGTGTGCTGCCATTTCCACGATGTGCTGACCTGGTATGACCTTTCCACGATGTGCTGACCTGGTATGACTCATCCGATGATCTCAATGACTGTAAAAGCTGCGGCCAAGGCTCTGCTGCCACCCACCCTGCCTCCAGCCACCTGCTGCCCTGCTGCATGATCTCAGGCTGCAATGCAGGTGCAGTGACAGTTTGCTGCGACTGTGCCACATAAGTGACTGGCTGCCTGGCTGGCTGCCTGCCTGGCTGGTTGATGCTGCAGGTTGGGAATGCAGATGTCACTGGCGGCCTGATGCTGCTGTCAGACAACTATGATGAGTACGTCCAGGTATGTGTCAAGGCGTCAACCTGAGCGCAGGGAGCTGGCTAGTGTGTGTTGAGGGGAAGTAGTGGGTTTGGCTGGCATCATCACCACCACCATCATCACCACTGTCGTCAGTGTCCGGCCAGGAGTCAGGGAAGCAGTGGGCCACGCTGGTGTCATCACCACTGCCTTCATCATTGTACGTGTCAGGGCAGGAGTCAGGGAAGCAGTGGGCTGTGCTGGAGTCATCACCATCACCAGCTCCATTGTGTGCAGCAAGCGCAGGCGTGGCTATATGATGTGAAGATGTGCCTGTGGTGGGAGTAGGGGCAGTGAGAGAGCTGAGTGCTGCTGTAGCCAGGGGCAAGGGTGTAAACAGCAGCCCACCAAGTCTCCGTTGGTGTCGAGCGATGCTCCTGCCATACTCCTGCTGACGTGTCTCAGCTTGCCGTGCTTGCAGTCGGTCTACCGAGAAATCATCACGCTGCACATCGTCACCATGGTGAGTGACGCAAGCAAAGCCCTACCACCCTGGTAGCTCAGGCGGGCAGGCGGGCAGGCAGGCAGGCAGGCAGGCAGGCAGGCAGGCAGGCAGGCAGGCAGGCAGGCAGGCGGGCGGGCGGGCGGGCAGGCAGGGAGGCAGGCAGGCAGGCAGGCGAGCAGGCAGGTAGGCAGGCAAGCAGGCAGGCAGGCAGGCAGGCAGGCAGGCAGGCAGGCAGGCAGGCAGGCAGGCAGGCAGGCAGGTAGCCTGCGGTGCCCCAGCAAGTGTTTGGTGCCTGGGCTTCCTAGTGCAGGACGAGGCAGGGTAGGGTAGGGCAGGGTAGGGCGGGTAGGGTATAGAGGCAGGCGGATAATGATGTTGATGACACCCCCGAGCTGATGTGGCTGCTCATTGATGAGCCTGAGCAAGCTGGCCATGAATAGGTCGACCTGCTGCTTGGTGGCATGTGCACTGAGGGGTGCACCCAAATCAACCATGGATTGCCAAACGTCCCACACAACGCTGCGCTGGTGTTAGGTGTTGGCTGGCATCACAGGATTGCACTCCCGCCTGACTGCTGAGCACCACAGCATCAGCATCAGCATCTCCATCGTTACGCACACACTCCTGGTCGCACGTCGGGCTGCCGGCCGTCCTTGGCACTCGCAGGTCGTGTGCCTCACCATCTGCGCCCTCTTCTTACTCTTCATCCTGCGGCCCTACACAGCAACCATCACCTCGGAAGGCCGACGAGTGGCCGAGCTGCTCTCCAGCCTGCCTGCGGAGCTGGAGGTCGAGACGCTGGTGTCAGGCGCACTGAAGGCCAGCATCATCGAAGATCCGCTGGCCGCCATCGCGCTGGCCGCGGCCCAGAATGAAGAGGCGAGTCGGTTGCGCGGTACCTCCATGGCTGCGAGGTCCGGTGTGTTCAGGTCCGGGGGTGGCTCGGCCTGGCAGCAAGGACATGCCTCCATGGTTTGATGGGCTGCTGCTTCTGGGCGGGGGCGCACAGGTTAGTGCCATCCTGTGAATGGCCTGAGTTCATGGTAGTTCATAACAGCTCATAGTAGGGGTCACCTCGTATCCGCCTGCTGCCACGTCAGTCTTGAGCAGGAGAAGTGGGTGAGGCTAGGTGGGGTCGAACCAGGCAGCGGTACATGGGAGGCTGAGTGGCAGCTGCCCCTGATGCCAGGACCCTTGCCTGCGGTTTTGCTCACCAGCATTGGTTTTGGCTCACCATGGTCACCGTCGTTATATGTTCCATGTCACACAGCTCACCCTCAGGCCTGCCATGCCGTGCTCACCTCACGAGCCACTGTCATTAGAGGCAGTTTTGAGTCTATTGCTATCTAGCAGGGACCTTCCATACCATGCTCTTCCCATACCAACAGCCACGGGCACTTTGCACTGCATGTGGGGGTGGGTGGGGCGTGGGGGCTGGGCACGATCTGAATGTAAACATGCTATTGTGTGTGAACTGGGTACTGCCAGGCGGCTGGCTTTAGAGTGCTTGTTGCATTGCCCAATTGCATGCCAAATAAAGTAGTGGTGCGGGCGGTGGGACCTCCTATGATCATGGTGAGTGGCCTGCAGATTGACCTGGCGCACACCATGCAGGTGCTGACCAACACTATGCACCCACTCTGCCCTAGGCAATCCATTGCTATGCCATGCCGCAGCTGCATGCACTCGTTGAAAAAAATATGAATGAAAACGAGCGGAGGCGAATGGGGAGGGTCGGAAACTCGTGCTGTACTCGGTGACACCTACTTATGCCAACATGCCTGGCTGCCCACTTGCTTGCCAGATCATCTCCTCCCAACAAGCGCAACCAATCTTCTTCAAGCACACTAATCATCAGTATTGAATTATATGTGTGTGTGTGGATGTCCATGGTCAAGTGTTGTTTGCACCTTATGCACAGTATGCGCTCAAGTTGGTCTGAGCAGAGCATGCGAGGCGGATGTCCCTGTGAGCCCTGGAAGACATGTGCCCGCCCTGCAAGGCTTGTGGAATGCCCTCTCTATGACACATGCTCAATCCCCATGCAATACGGTTGGCGTTTTATAAGGGTCGTATGCTTGATTTCGTTTTGGCACGGTTTTGTGTGATAGGTAAGACATGTAAGACCACCCTGTCGACCCAATCACACGTCTATGAACCGACTAGCTAGGGCTTTCTTTTCCAATCTTGACGGTCGACTAGGTGAGCAACACTTGCACGACAGTCACCGACGGCATGCTGAGGATGACAGTTGTAGGCGCGGTATGCGGCCCCGTGCGTACCTGGCGACGCTGAGTCGTCCAGCCATCCCTTCGCTCCTCTCGTTGCTTGGCTTGAGGCGTGCGAGGACCTGCGCTGGCAAGAACAACAGCGATGTGAGCTCACACAGCGCGGAGCTCACAGCAAGGTTGCAGCGGACCACACCACACCGCCGACTGACATTGTTTTCGCGGGCTTTTAGTCGGGCGCGGCTCATGCTCCGCGGTACTCTTCCGCTTCTTCGGAGGCATCGCGCCAACAGGCTCATACCAGCTCATACCAGCTCATACAATCTCATACCCGTGTGTCACTCACTCTCGTACCTCCAAAAGGCACCTCCAAAGGGCAGGTTGGCTCTTGTCTGACAGTACGAGGTTGAATGGCCCACCATCAGCTAGTGAAGCACCCATGCACACCCATGCACACCCATGCCCATGCACAGCACCGTGGCTACCGGAATTGCTACTGCAATTGCACGGCATGCAGCTCACCACACACCACGTCCCCTTCCCCGTACCACTCTAGCAAGCGAGGCCAGAGCTCACGACCCATCCTAGCAACTGCTGCCTGAGCTGCTCCTGCTGCCTAAGATGCTGTGCTGTGTGGGTGTCTTGCCTCAGTTGAAGCGGGCTGCACCCGCCACCAGCAAGCTGATGGTCACCGACAGCCGGGGCCGCATCCTGCACGTGACCCAGGCCCTGGCAGAATGCCTGGGCACCACGCCAGCCAAGCTGCAGCTGTCCCGCAAGAGCCATGCCCTGGACACCTTGCTGCCGGCACCCTTCACACGCTTGCACCACCAGGTGGGCCCTGGTCACGGCAGTGCCTGTGCACATGGCCCATGTGCCCTATGTGACAGGGTGGGTGGGTGTTGGGGTGGGTGGGTAGTGGGGTGGGTGGGGTGGTGAGGTGGGTGGTATTTTTTGTATCGATACAATACAGCGATACAGAGGCTACATGTCACGCGGGAAAGGAGCAGCTAGGAGCAGCGCAGCCAGTCCCGCAGGCTGTCCTTGATGGCTGGGCAGGACAGCGACAGCGGAAAGTCAGGGCCTCCCAACTCTGATGTTCTTGCATGTAAAACCGGCACATGCGACCGACTGCTCCGGGAGCAGGCCGATTGCTATAGCCCCGCACGGCATGGCTTTAGCGCGGACTCTAGTTGTGGTAGCAACCAGCAGCTTTTAATACGATACGTGTATTTTTGTATTATACAAAAAATACGTATCGGTATCGATACACGTATCTTGTATTACCCATCACTGGTGACGTGGGAGACACCAGCCCTGCTCCCAAACCCCAGGCTACTCCAGAGTGCCGAAACAACTGGCAGGCTTTGCTGGTCAGCTTCACTGCCATACTGCACTGCAGCCAGCTGACGTCATAAAGCAGCACAGCCTGTCGGCCTCCATCTGCAGCTAGCTCAATCAGAAACAGCTCAACATGGCGCAGGGTATTGCATGTTGCCCGTTGCCTGTGGGTAATCCCCCCTCCACTACAGCCTCATCAGGCTGAGCTTCATCAACACACCCTTCATGACTGATAACCCCATTCTTATGGGCATGCTTTGTATCCTGACCACTGGATTTCTCAACAAAACCACAAGTTGATGCGTGAAGGGTGTCACAACACATGGCGTGACTAGACACATTGTGTGATGTTTATAACCCCATCCTTATGGGCACGCCGAAGGGGAGGGGCCTGGGCAGGGACAGGTGGAGGGGTGGCCTAGGCTGAGGGAGGGGGCACCTCATGGCACCACATCAGGCCCCGCACAGGCTTCTTTCTTTTTCGGATACATTTATCAAGAAGGCGACCAACCTACTTGAGTGCAGAGTGGGGGACGGTCAGCCCCTGCACCTGCAGTATGGGAGCCATGTAGCTGTGGAAGGTGAGGGCATCCAGTTTTGAGCCCCATGTGAGTCACGCAGGGCCAGCCATTTCCATCCAATTCATTGCTATGCCATGTCGCAGCTGCATGCACTAGTCGAAACAAGGTGTGCATGAAAACGAGCTGGGAGAGTCGGAAACTCGCGCTGTACTCGCAAGGTGACACCTACTTATACTGTGAGACGTCTTAAATACTTAAATGATGGGGCTTGCACTTAGCTCCCACCTGGTGAAAACAACTCTGCAATCTGGAAGCCGGTTTGCCCAGCTCCAGGTCCATCAGCTTTGCCTCCTAAACCGATGCCAGGTGGCTTAGTGGGCTGTTAGGTTGGCCTAATCAATGTTCAAGCCTTTAGGGTAAATATCAACTAAATGTAAGACTAAGTGTGATACTGACTACAAACTGTGATACAATGGGACCTCGTACATTTGTGCGTGTGCTGTGCTTGCCCGTGCCTGCACGTGTCAGTGGCAGTGGGCCTTCCCTGCCCAGGAGCCACCTCCCCCTGCCCAGGACTAGCCACCTGCTGCACCTGGCCAAGTGCCGCCACCCCGGGCCCCCCCATGGAGCAGGTGGCTGGACCGGGACACCCACTCATGCCTTAGTTTTCTGCGCACTGGGAAGGGCACGCACCCTTGAGCTGTGCCAATGGGCTCTGCCTGCCCCTGGCAAGGGCTACAAGCTGGTCAGTGGCCGGCTGCCCAAGGTCAGGCAGAGGTGCACCGAGGTGCTCTGGGGTATTGATGGTCAGGCCCGCAATAACCCATAGAGCCTAGTGGTTTGGGCAGGCTGTCAGTTAGAGGTTAGGGGTTAGATAGGGGTGCTTGATGGGGTCATGTTAGTTTTGATGGGGTGCCCAGTGGTCTCCAGTGGTTTGGAGTGAATGTGCCACCGGTTCGGGGTTTGTGATAATTAATGGTACGACCGAGGACGCTACAATTGGATCGTAGCTGAGTGTGATTACCCACAGTCTAACATGTTGTTCCTTGTTGAATGAGTTATGTTCGGTTGTACGGTGGCAATGGTAAGATAATGGTGCATTTGTTAGTTGGCATTGTGGCAACCTAGATTGCATCTCCCCTCATACACAGTCTCTTGCAGCACGCCCTTACTGCAGGGAAGGCAATTCATGACATACGGTGCGGCGCTGTGACGCTGGTTGCCCAGTGGTCTGTTGGAAAAGTGCCACCGATGTGGGGGCTGCAGTCATCAAGGGTGCGACCGAGGATGCTACAACTTGTTTGTAGTAGCTGAGTGAGATCACCCACAGTCCAACATGTTGTTCCTTGTTGAATAAGTTTTGTTGGACTGCCAAGCACTGCAAGCTGTCATGGCCTCAAAAACGAGAACACGCTTGCCAGGAGACGCCCCGCTTGTCAAGCATCTGTACACCCTGCTCTGCATGCATACAAGCAACTCTGTAGTCTGCTGCATTCTTTGTTCTGCGCCCTTATTGCTGACGCTGGCCCAGATGCGCTACTGCCTGACTTTGTTGGCGTCAGGGTAGCTGGTAAGCATCTGGCCAGCCATAGCAATTGCCCCAGCTGATGCAATCAAAACTACCCACTGCAGTTACAGTTACCACTAGAGCTACTGCTCCCACTGACCAGGGCCTGGGGGTCCAGATTGAAGAGGGATATGCTGGAGTCCCCTGCTGCCAGCACCCGCCCCTTGCTGTCCAGCAGCAGCCGCAGCCGTCTCTCATCCAAGACCTTGCAGCAGCACAGCGCGGAATTGGCCTTGAGCATGGCATGGATGGGCATGGCTTACAAGGGATGAGCATGGCTTACAAGACATGAGCATGGCAGGTGCGCACAATAGAATGTGGGTCAGCTGCTCGCAGTGTGCAAGTTCCATCATGACACCACATGGAGCTGAAACTGCATATGTCACTGGGTCTGCACCAATAGAGCAGGTGCCATAGTACCAGGTACTACAGACATCCAACCTACCCAACTAACCTGACAAACAGCGTAACCGCCCGTCAGCACGCCTCACCTGCTCAAATGAACTGTCTTGAAATGCAATCACGTTCATGGGCTCCTTGCCAGGCAGCTCCTGTGGAAGGGGCAAAACGATTTCGCAGAAAGGGAAGAGTGAGTTCCGCAGGAGAGGCTAGGTGGTTTACGCAGAAGGGGCTAGGTGGCTTTTGTAGGGGCAGGGCCAGGATGAGGGTCAGGGTCAGGTCCAGGGTGCAAGCTCTTATCAGTGGGCACTCTGCTGCTGTGACCATTTGCATGCAGTCTACCATTTGTCATGTGAAGGGTGCAGAGCATAGAAGGATGCGGAAAGCAGCGCTTTAAACCTTAGGATGTGCCCTTTGGAGGTGCCCTTTGGAGGTGCGAGAGTGAGCGACACACGGGTATGAGCAGGTATGAGCCGCTGCGGCACAGTAGTGTGTGCCCCCCTTTGTTGAGCTGTTACCAGCTTACAATTAGTGCATGTTTGCTATGCCAACTCTTCATCATAGCCCTCCGGGGTCAGGCAATAGTGTAGGTGCTAGGCGACTATGCCCATGTGTATGCCATGTGTATGCCATGTGCATGGAAACTCCACACAGACAGAAACACCGCTTTGTAGGGGTCCACACATAGTGTTACACTGCAATGAAGGCTCTAGGTTGAGGGCCAAGGTGCTGTTTCACGTTGTGCCTTGTGCTGTGGTTGCCTCCCAGCCTGCCTGTATGGAGTCCTGGAAGATGTCTGTCATTACCGCCTCGCTGCCCTCACCAGTGTTGTGAAATGAAGAGAGACGGGGTGGATGAAAGGGAGAGGAGGCAGGCAGGTACACACTGAGCAGGCGCCCTCTAGCACGGCCTCTCCGCTTGGATGGTGTTGATGAATGCCTGAGATGCCGCCGGCAAGGAGTACCAGCAGCGCTACAAGCTGGCCAATGACCGGTCAGGCAGAGGTTGCACCGGGCTGCAGAGTACCGGCGTGGTATTGATGGCCGGGCCCGCAACAATGCATAGGCCCTAGCAGTTTGCACAGCCTATCAAGCATTAAGCTGTTAGTTTTGATGAGGTACCCAATGGTCTCCAGTTGTTTGGAATGACCGTGCCACCGGTGTGGGGTTTTAAGTCATCAAGGGTGCGAGCGAGGATGCTACAACTTGTTTGTAGTAGCTGAGTGAGATACCCACAGTCCACCATGTTGTTCCTTGTTGAATAAGTTTTGTTGGACTGTGACGCTGGTTGGACTGTGGTTTGACTGTGGACGCTGGTTGGACTGTGGACGCTGGTTGGACTGTGGACGCTGGTAGGACTGTGGTTGGACTGTGGTTGGACTGTGGACGCTGGTTGGACTGTGGTTGCTGACTGTGAAGTTTTGTTCGACTGTAATCTTGGCAGTCCCTAAAACTCGTAGGTGCCAGGTGCCAGCGTCGCCACTGGAAAACCCCCAAAACACTTGTGGCGAGGGAGTGTCACACAGCTAGTTGCTTTGATAATTAGTCGGTTAAGATTGCTTTGGTATCTGCATCCATAAAGTTCCGGCATGGTTATATCTTACTCTTTGAACAAATAACGCGACGGCTCCGAAGTTGTGCCAACAGCGTTATGTCGGAATCGGCATCAGTATCGTCCTTTGGGAGCGGCGTGGAAAGGTGGGCTTGCTAAACCTGGTGAAACCTGTTGCAAGCGGCGATAGACAGATGGGCTGACACTGATGTGCAGCAATGTGGAGCAGCAAGATGATGGGCTTGAGGAAATGCAGACTTCATTTTTCAGCGGGGTATGCGGAGTGCTGTACACGGTGCGACACTCTTTGCATGAAGAGGGCTACGCGTTGTAGTATTGGAGCTCCGCCGTGTAGCTAATAACACATTTGCGATGCGCAGGTGTCAAAGGTACTGTACACTGCTGAGATGGCAAGCTTGGCGCGTTTGCAATCGCCGGAGCAATGAACATTAAAACCCGCGCGTTTTCCATCGACCCTTGTCTTGCTTGCAGGACAAAGCTCAGTCAAGGGTGCTGGTCTTCTTCAGGTGAATTGCAAGTCGAACAATGTCATACGTAGCCTAGCCTACCACCGTGCATAGATGCCTATTCACTATGCCATGCTTGCCTTACAGCTCTGAACCGCCAGTGCTGCCAAATGTGCAGGCTATTCCTTGACTGGCTTCAGCTTTTCCTGCTCATTGTCAACCCAGCTTACGGATGGAGTATAGACCCTGGCAACAAGTAAGGATGAGCCAGCAGTTTTGTCAGCTGCTGCTCTGGCTTACATCAAGCAGTCACGTGGTTGTGTCGTGCATACAGGGTGTGGCAGGCGTTCTCGTTCCTGTCCCTCAATTATTTCATGACGGCAAGAGGGTGAGCTCAGCTCATCAGCGTATACAGATTTCCCAGCTGGATTCCCAGCTTTCCCAGCTATGCCAGCTGTCCCGGCCAGCTGAACTGCCGTACTGCAGCCCAGCCCAGCCCAGCCCAGCCCAGCCCAGCCCAGCCCAGCCCAGCCCAGCCCAGCCCAGCCCAGCCCAGCCCAGCCCAGCCCAGCCCAGCCCAGCCCAGCCCAGCCCAGCCCAGCCCAGCCCAGCCCAGCCCAGCCCAGCCCAGCCCAGCCCAGCCCAGCCCAGCCCAGCCCAGCCCAGCCCAGCCCAGCCCTCCAGTGAAGAGGCCGTTGATGGTTCATGACATGCGCAGGTACACATTCTACCTGGCCTGCATGTACCTCTTGGCCGCCTGCCTGTTTGTCAACCTTGCACTGTGTGCCTGGGTATCTCACAGCTTCCAACAGAACAAGTTCGACCTGCTGTGGTGGGTACCCCAGCCAGCATGCAGCTGTGAGGCTTGCATGCACACAGCCAGCTAGTAGGCAGCACAGCGGACCCACGGAGTGCCTCTTAGCACATGCAGCTGCATGGCGACCAGGAGCTGGGCCCTGGGTAGGTTGGAGGGCAGGGCCAGCAGACCAGGGCCAGCAGGTCTGGGCTGACCAGGCCCACAGCAGGGGCTGGTGGAGGGAGTGGGGCGCCAGCCAGGCTCAGGGTACTGGTGCAGCCCCTGCCAGGCTGTGGCAGCCCCTCCAGGGCCCCTCTGCCTCCTCCCAACAGAGTCAGGCCAAGGCCAGGCTAGGCAGACATAGCACATGGGTGCTACTGCATTACTGTGACCATGCCATGCTGCGCTGCTGCTGCCGAGCTTCATTGGCGCACCGCAGCCAGCCGGCCTCCTGGCAGCTAGGTTGCTTAGATAGGACGCTGGAATGCATGGAAGGCTTGAGGGCTCTGCTAGGTGCACATCGCGCAAGGCGCTTGTGTCGTCTGATGGCAGCAGCATGCCGGCCTGGTGGCCTGTGCGCCTGCAGGCCGATTGCATGGCTTCGTGTATTTTCCCTTGTGTTCTTTCAAGGTGAGAGTGCTTCAAGGAGCCTGTGCAGCCTGCAGCGGTTCAGCCCTTTGTGCAGCTGATGGACATCGCCAGCACCAATTATGAACAACAGTCTTTGCTGGCTGGCTGCCAGCTCATCTGTTTTAGACACTTCACACACTGCCTAATAGCCCAGGCTCGGCTTGTGGCCAGTGCTGCCTGATGCACCAAGCACTGCATCACACACGCTCCTGTTGCCCATGCAATGTCTTCCACATCGCTGCTCTCCCATGTCCCTCCACTGCAGCTGCTGCGCTGCCTGCTGCTGCGTTGCCTTGCCCCTGCAGTGCTGGACATTGCCAGCCTGACGCTGTTCCTCATTGCGCTGGACTGCCAGTACTTTGCGGTGCCTGCCAGCGCCCTGCACCACAACCAGCAGTTCCCTGACGTTTGTAAGTGCAGCCAGGCCAGGCCAGGCCAGACAAACTCAGGCCAGGTCGGGTCAGGCAGTGAGACAGGAGGCTACAGGCCAGTCATGCCCAGCCAGTGCACGAGGGGTGCGGTTGCAGCGCTAGCTAGACTGAGCCAGAAGGTGTGATGAGGTTTAGGCTGTGGTGCAAGGAGAGCCCTACCAAGCAACAAGGCAGACGGCTTACGTCAAGGCGGGCCAGATGTCAGGGTAGGTGGCCATAAAGCCAGCCAGGCTGGGCCAGGCTCTCTGAGCAGGGTAGCTATTCAGCAGCTGCAGGAGGCACGACTGGGCCTGCAGTGCCTCTAGCCGCATACCCTCCTCCTCTGCTTGCCTGCACCTCTGACTGCTGCTGCCAATCTAGTAACGCAAAGAATGCTGCAGCCTCTGCTTGACTGTGGCACACACAGCTGCGCCCATGTGCCTCTCTCTCCCCCTCCCTATGCAGTGCCCCCTTGCCATCCACGGCTGTTCCACCCGTTGCCCTTTCCTTGGTTCCACCTCTGCCTGCTGCTGCAGATTGCTGGAGCATGCCGCATGTTGTCCATGCCACCGTGGCTGGCGTAGCGGGCGTGCTGTTTGTGCTGCTGGCCACGGTCTTCACTGCGGCAGAGGTAGCTGGGCAGTGCAGCTACGGGAGGGATGTAGGGGAGAAGGGCGGTAGGGCTACTCTGTGGAGTCACTGCCAAGGTTGACTGGAAGCACATGACTGGTGCCTGCTGTCATGCGTGGTGCTGCTTTGCTTTGCTTTGCTCTGCTGAAGGGATGAGAAGCCAGGGCATGCCAGGGTGGTTGCTCTTCTGTGTCAGGCTGCAATAACAAGGTGACTGCTGAGGGCCTGATGAGCATGGGCCTGATGCCATCATCCCGCCATGCGCTACCACTGTCCATCCCACCTCCCTGCAGGTGGAGCTCAACCCCGTCAGCAAGTACCTTCTGGGCATGGCTCATTCAAAGTGAGTGACGCAGCAGAGCAACAAAGCAAAAACGAGTGACCAACCCACTCTTCATTTATACTCTCTCATATGTTATCAGACAGGCACACATGCATCATCTACCCAGGCAGCCCACAGCTGCTGTGTCGGCTGCAACAGGTCGCACATTTGGTGCGTTTGGTGCTAACGCTGCCGTAGCTGCTGGTGGTGCTGGTGCTGGGGCAGATACTACGACTGCTGCCGCCCACCACCTCATCCCCCTTCATTCTCAGGCAGCCTCCCGTTGCTCCTGTCGCTGGCATCATCACACCGCACAGTGGCGCATCCTGCTGGGCTGTGCCTTGCAGGGTGGAGGTGCTGGGCTTCTGCATCAGGATGACCATGACGGCCGCCTCCGTCTTCATCAACGGCCTCACCTGGCTGAGCGTCATCTACCTCATCGGCACCTTCTTCCTGCTGTTCCTCTAGTGAGTGCAGCAGCCAACTGGGCTACAGGCCAGCCAGCCAGCCTGCTGCTGCCCAGTCATGATGCAGTCAATTGACTTCCAGCCAGTCAGGGGTTAGTCAGAGGCTGGCAGGCAGGCAGGCAGGCAGGCAGGCAGGCAGGCAGGCAGGCAGGCAGGCAGGCAGGCAGGCAGGCAGGGAGGGAGGCAGGCCTCCCAGCGTCCACATGCCTGCCACTACCTAGCCATACAGCCGGGTTTCTGCCTAACCCTGCACTGGCCCTTGTTGCCGCTACTGCAGCCTCAAATGGCTGCCGCACCTGCATGCCACCATCAACCATATCCGGGTGGCCACCTACTCCTCCGTGCTGTACGCTGCGCTGCTGTTCATCATCCTGGCCTACGCACCCGGTGTGGACCAGAACAACCCCAAGGAGGTCAGCGACTTCAGGTGAGCGCTGAGCGGCCACCTGCTGGCGCCGCCGCCGCAGCTACAACCTGGCTGACACCAGCAGCACGCTGGCAGGCTGGCTGGCCCTGACACGCCCCTTACCCTGCTTTGACCCTGTGGCCTGTGCCTGCTGCAGCAACATCATGACCACCCTGCTGTGGGCGGGCTTTGTGCCGGTGGGCTTAGCTGGGGCCATTGCTTCCTACCTGCACACCCAGTACTGGGCAGTCACGGTGGTGGGCAAGTTCAGGTGAGCAGCAGCAGCAGAAGCAGAAGCAGTGGCAACAGCGGCAGCAACAGCAGCAGCAGTAGCCATTAGCCCTGGCACCCACCCACTCACCCGGCATGCTGCACTACCAAACCATGCTGTGTCTATCTCTGATGCTTAACGCTGTTGGTGATTCACCTTGTCTTGGCAATGACCTGGCCCAGCTTGCCCTGACACCGCCTCACCCTGTCCCTCATCCTGGCCTGCCGCTGCTGTCGGGCTGCAGGGAGGCTGGGCCCGAGGTGAAGCTGAGGAAGATCCACCCCTTCACTGACCCCCGGCAGGTGGAGATCGCGTCCCGCTGCTGCCGCCAGTGGCTGGACGAGGACACCCTGGAGCCTGATGCAGTGGTGCTGGCGGAGCGCATCATCTCAGCCGGCAAGCTGCTCATGCCGCACCAGCCCTACATGATCATCTGGTATGAGCCATAACTCTAGCCCTGAGGTGTCGTTTGCTTGTACTGCCTAGGCTCATCCTCAGCTTCTCTTACTTGGTTAGGGTACCTCGTATATGAATGTCATTTGTAAGGGTGTGATGCCACTGATGGTTGTTCACACACTCTAGCCTGGGCTGCAAGCTGGGGTACATTCGGTTATATAAAACCCATTGCCATTGCGATGTATAAAATCTGAGTGGCCCAACCCCCCGTGGCACTGCTGCTGCTGACGTGCTGCCTCCCCGCTCGCCCAGGTACTCCAGCTTCCTCATTGACGTGCAAGGGTCATACCAAAGCGGCTACACAGAGCTCCAGGTGAGCCTGGGCCTGCACTGCCAGCTAGTAGCTGGGCAAAGGCATGGTGCTCCTGAGGCTGGGCCCGCACTGCCAGCCAGCAGCATGGCTAGGGCAAATCACTGTGGGTCATCTACTTACCGCTGCCGCCGCTGCTGCTGCTGCTACTGCTGCTGCTGCCTTGCTTGCCAGAATTCAAAAAAGGCGTCAGGGGCCAGTGTGTTGGATCGCTTCTGCATCTTTGTCCGGGAGCAGGAGCACACCCAGAAAGCCTCAGCTGCCACTAGTGGTGACAGTGCCAATGTGGACCTGGTGGGTGGCGCAGGGGTGAGGGCCAGGGTCGGGACCAGGGCCAGGGTCAGGACCAGAGTCAGGGCCAGGGCCAGGGTCAGGGCTAGGGCCAGGAGAAAGCAAGCTGGCATGAACAGACCTATTCCAGGGGTAGGGGTCAGGAGTTGGGGCAGGGTAGCCAGCAAGCTGTGACTCTCAAACTCTCATGCTCTGACTTTGGATCCAGTTTACAAAGTTTACAGCTGCCCAGGGGCTTTTGCCACAGCCTGCTGCCTTGCTATGCAATAAACTGTTGAAAGCATTGTTGTGGATGTGACTGCAGGTCTCGTATGTTGAGTTCCAACGGGGTTGCAGGTGCATAAGGCGTCGCTGTTGTCACACACACCACACCACACCACACCACACCACACCACACCACACCACACCACACCACACCACACCACACCACACCACACCACACCACACCACACCACACCACACCACACCACACCACACCACACCACACCACACCACACCACACCACACCACACCACACCACACCACACCACACCACACCACACCACACCACACCACACCACACCACACCACACCACACCACACCACACCAGGCAAACTGGCATACTGGCATGATGTTGTGTCATTGTCGCAGGTTGGCCATCATGCTGCATACTGAAGCCCTGCTGGCTAAGGTGGGAAGGGAGGTGCTTGTGGGGCGCATGCAGCGGGTTTGTGCAGGGCAAGGCAGGACTGGCAGGACAGCACCGCCTAGGCCACAAGGAAGGTGTAGCGTGCAAGGTGCAGGCAGGGACAGGAAGAGCAGGGCATCGCAATGGCATGGCCTGGCAAGGCATGGGCCAGTTTGGTTCAGGTCAGCAATGTGCAGTGTGGTTCAGGTCGGCCGGGTGTCATAAACAAGGCTCCTCCAGATGTCACCAGAGCTACATGGAGCTGAGAAGGATGGCAGGGCATGGCAGGTCCTGTGACAGGCGACCTTGTCCTCGCCCTAGCTTATGTGATGGTAGGGTGCCGACTGTGTGAGATGATGCAGCGAAGGGAACACAGCAGGCCTTCTCACACAAGAGTGGCATATGATGGTTTGTGCTGTGTGTGTCGCAGCGCACGTTTTGGGAGGCGCTGCTGCACCAAACCGTGACGTTTGACCGTGTCAGCCGTGCAGTGGCGCGAATTGAGGTGTCGGTGCGGGCTGCGGAACGCATCTACCGCCAGGTGTGTGACCTGCTTCGGGCCCTCAAAGCACCCTGTCTAAGACCATGCACATTCCTTGTTTTGGCGGGAAGGAAGGCAGCTGCACAGTAGAGAATGCGTGCAGCTGTAGGGTGCTGCCTTCCAGCACTGGTCCAGCCTGTCCTGCTTGCGGAAGCACAGCTGGAGCCCGCACCGTGTGTGGCGTAGCTCTGTGGCTTCCCTGCCCCTGGCACTCGCTGGTGATGGTGCATGGCATCAACGGCTATGTTCAGCTGCGCAGTTCATGACATGATGGTGGCATGGCGCCTGCAAGCACCGTCCCAGTGACGACCACAGGAACCTAATTGCCTGACTTCAGTTGTTTGCTGGCAGCACACATAAGCCAACAGCGCAAAGGTCTGAGGATACGTAAGCCACCGTACCACACCAATAACACTCACCCCAAATCATCCTTGACATTTCCTAGCTTCCTGGTCTCTCGTCTTCTGGTGCCACGCCACAGTCCTACGCAACTCACACACACTGCAGTTATAACACCTGGTGCAGCATGGCCTCCCTTGCAACACCTGTGCAGGTGCTGTCCCGTCACAGCAGCAGCGTGAAGGTGCTGCAGCTGTACGTCAAGTTCCTGCAGGGCGTGCGCAACGACCCCTGGTCAGCAGCACGCTGGGCAGCGGAAGCAGAGAAGCTGCAGAAGATGGAGGAGGAGGCGAATGAGAGGTGGGGAGTGGGCAGGGCAGTGTACCAGGCCATGGAAGCCTGTGAAGCTGTGCTGGTAGTCAGCCTGCACCTGCATCCCTCACCTTCGTGCATGCCTCGAGCATTTGCCTAGGAGGGTGAGCAGGGACCTTCACCTCTAGGGGAGGTGGTGAGAGCGGGCGGTGCCCCTGCGTCAACATCCCTGCATGGTCATGCTGGCGTACCTGGGAGGGCCCTGCATAGCATGTGCCCCTGTGGCCACCGCCGGTCAGGATTCATGACCAGGGCCCATGCCCAACTTCACGACAAAGGTACCTCTTCCCTGGCGCTGCCGGAATATAACATCCGTGCATAAGGTTCAAGAACCTCAGCATGTGGGCATTTGAGGGTGTGTGTGTTAGCCCACTAACCCACCTCTGCGCCAAAAACTCGATTAAGTCAGCTCAAGAACCCTGCATATGGCTTTGGCATGTGGGCACCAGAGGGTGTGTGCTACACACTTGGTGAGCCTGGGCTATCCACAGCTTCTCACAACTGCTGGTGCTGGTGTTTGTTTCTGATCGCAGAGCTGTGTTTGGCAACAGCACGGGTGTGCAGAATGACGGCGTGAAAAACCTGGTGCGGCATGGGGGATGGCTGGCAGTGCGGCAGGCTGTACGGTGGTGATGCTGACACACCGCATGGGACATGCCTCCCTCGCCCTTTGCACCGCTTTGGGGCAGCAGGCATAAGGGGCCTCATGCATGAGGGGGTAGGCATGAGGGGTAACAGAGGGAAGGAGGGCAGGCAGGCCCACCCCTCTGCTCCGGTCATCCTCCCCCACCTCATCCCACTGGCACCACTGACTGTGCCTGGATTGCCCACTGCCTGGTGCTCACTGCCCTATGGCATGTGCATGTGAGCTCAGGACGACTCCAAAGGCGTCATCATCATGGGCGCAAACTGCCTGATCAGGGTCATCAATGATGTGGGTGGTGGCCAAGTCGGGTCAGGCCATGCCTTGAAGTATGTGAACATGCAGCAAGGATTGTGCAAACCAAGTCAGGTCACAACTGCATGTGCAGTAAGGTAAGGTCACATCACATCACATCAGCCCAGCCATAGCACGTCTGGCCATGAAAGGGTGGGGCGGGGCAGGGCAGGGCAGGAGGCAGGACAGGGCAGGGGAGCAAGGTCAGCTCACATCCCATTCACAACAGGTCAGGGTGCAGGGACAGTCAGGGGAGAATTGGGGGAGCGGGGCTGTGCCCCGGGGTCACTTTCACGTTTCTGTTGCACACTCTAATGGCCCTGATTGCCTTGTGTGCCAAGGCATCACTGACATCCACTCATCCACCCTACCTCCGCATCTACTCACCTCTGCTGCACACTCTACACAGTGCCAAGGCATCACAGGCACCCAGCCAGCCACCCTCTTTTCCTCTCCTGGCTGCCTGGCTGCTGTTGCGTGCAGGTGGCCTGCACCATCCTGGGCTACGGCAACAAGACGGAGTTGGTGGGCAAGAACATCAACACCATCGTGCCCCCTCCCTTCAGCACCAACCACAACGCCTACGTGCGCAACTACCTGGAAACTGGTGCGGGCCAGGGCCGGATTCCTGCAGCGTGCTGTTGCGTGCTTGCCATCCCACGAGCGACCTGGCAAGAGTCCTGGGCATTGCGCTGTCATTAGAGTTTGCTCGGTCAGGGCCATGTAATGTTAGAAGGCCACGCTATGAGTGGAATGCTACAAAAGATTTAAACGCCTGCTATGCCTGCTATGCCTGCTATGCCTGCTATGCGTGCTATGCCTGGCTTATTGAGCATCGTGCTTCAAACTGGGAACAACCACAAGGACGGGTTGATAGGCGGTGGACGAAGGCCGTGCTGCTGTTGCTGCTGCTGTCCTGGCGAGTGTGCTTGCTGCTGCTGCATTGATGGAGGCCTGCAGGCAAAGCAAAAATCTTGGACTCCTCACGCAATTTCGTGGCGGTGCACAAGGACCGCTACGTCATCCCTATCAATGTGCGTATCACCTAACCCTCCCACCCCCCCCACTCACACCCAACCTCTCACCTCACCCTCTTCCCCCCCTATGCCAGGAGGGGCAGACAGCAAGCAAGTGACAGCACATCCTCCCTTCTGCTTGCTGTCTCTGCTTTCGCTGCTTGCCCACTGCCCTTGCTCCTGCTCCTGCTGCTGTCATGGCCTCTGACAGCTAGTGACATGCCATTTGGTGCCACAGAGCTGCGCCGGCATCCTTGCTGTGCCCCTCGCAGGTGTTCGTGACCAAGGTGTCAGGCATGGGTGAAGACAGGTGAGGTGGTAGCTGTGTGGAAGCTGGGTAGCAGCTGGTGGTAGCTGGGGGGTTGGGGCTTTGTGAGGGGTGTCTAGTCATTGAGCGCGTGCTGTTCTGCCACACCACAGCCACCACGGCACACTCAACACCACAGCCGGCATGCAATCGCGAGGAGCTGTGGGGGACACTGCCCTGTGGGGTGCACTCAGCATGGCAGAGTGATGCTATGCACTGAGGAGACAGGTGCTTGACCCGGCGCAGTCAGCCACCCTGCCCACCATGACCTTGAGCTGAGACCTGTGCATGGGTGACTGCCACTCCCTAGGTCCTGCAGCTACTGTGGTCCAATTGCGCTGCCCACCCTGAGAGACCCATGCCGTACCCCACCCTGCCTGTCCTGCACCTGTGGCTGCACTCCCTGCACTACCGCCACCTGTGCGTGTCTGCAGCGTGTTCATGGGCATCTTCCAGCAGATCCCGGTCGAGCGCAACGTAGCCACCCTCTGGGTCATGGTGCGTACTAACATGGCCGGCTTAGGGTTTGGGGTGAGGGATAGGGGTCAGGGTTCAGGGTTAGTGAAGGAGAAAGAGGCCCTCGCTAAGAGGCAGCGCTTCACCGGACAAACACAGTAAAGCACTACCTAAGCACAAGACACAATCAGCTCAACCCCTGATGGGCTGGCTGAACCTAGCACCTTTTGCTCCAACAGTCAGCTAACCCCTCACTTCCCCTAGCCCTAATTCCAATGATGATTGTCTGCCTTGCTGCCCCGTCATGCGGCTGGCCATGGTGCCTGCAGGCGACTGGGGCGGTGCTGTCCTGTGATGGCAGCTTCACCAACTGGCTGGTGAGTGAATCAGCAAAGACTAGGCCAGCACAAATCGGCCACACCTTGTTCCAGTGCACGACAGTAGCTGGTGTGCACTGTAGCATTGCATGCGTGCAAAGTATGGATGTGTGTTTTGTGCTTGAGGTGGCATTGCAAGGCCGGCGATGTAGAGGCTGCTGCTGCTGCCAGTAGCTTCATGAGTGAGTGCGAACCATTGCAGGGGTGGTTGGCTGCAGGGGTACAAGCATGAGGACATCCACAGCCGGTCCGTCATGGACCTGGTGGTGGAGCGTGGGGCGCTGGAGCAGCTGCTCTTGCAGGTGAGAGGCTCACCACCCTCACCACCTCATCGCCCTAGCTCCCACCCCTACATGGGCACCCCTCACCACCCTGTGCATACAGCTGCTCAGGCTGCTTGTGTTGCCTTCTAGGCGCCCTAGGCACCCAGCTTGCTCCGCCTGCTAATGCTCAGGCTGCTCCTGCTTGCTTGCTACCCCATGCAGGTCAAGACCGAGGCAGCTGCTGCTATGCATGCCCGCTCCGCCAGCCAAGTGCATGGCAGCCTGCAGACAGGCGCTGGGCACGCTGTGGTGGAGCAGGCGGTGTGGCACTTGAACAACGTGCAGGTGCAGTGTCCCCACTGGACCACCATCGCCCCTACAGCTCCCTTAGGCCCCCCGCCCCTGGTCATCACCCTAGATGGATGGTGCGTCGCAGATGCTCCATTTGTACCAAGAGGACGTAGTGAATGTCAATATGACCATGAAGATTGGTGGCATCAACGAGACTGCCCTGTTCGAGCTGGCGGTGAGATGGCATGCAGCACAAGCTGCCCAGCTTGCAAAACTTCCTTGTTGCAGCCTTGCTTGATGATGGTTCTGCAAGCTGGTGGTGAGGCGGATCTGGGCAGCCAGGGGGTGCCTGACAGGTTTTTGGCAGACCATGCATCCCCTGCTGCAATCCTGGCTCGTCCTCCCTGCTTCAGTTTTCCCTGGCCCTTGCCCCCCCTTTCCTCCCCCTTCTTCCCCTTCCTCCCCCTTCTCTCCTCTTTCCCTCCCTCACCTCCCTCCCTCCCTCCCCCCGTTCCAAACGTTCCTACCCTGACAGATAGATAGGTCACTCCTTCTGTCAATGCCATGTGGCTCGCTGATGAAATGTGGTAAGTGTATATCTCTTTGTTGCCTGATCTAGCTGCATCCTGGCTGTGTGCTGCTGCTGCAGCTGCGGCGCCATGACGAGAGCAGCAAGAAGCTGCTGGTGTCGGACAGCCGTGGCCGCATCGTGCACGTCACCCACGCCCTGGCCGCTGAGCTAGGCTCCACCGTGTCAAAGCTGCAGGCGGGCGGGTCAGTGGCCTGCATCATGTGACCTGCACCACCATTGCCCTGCAGCCATGTACCAGATGCCTGCCACCTCATGCCTCCGTGATTTGTGATCAGAAAGCTACTGTTTTAGGGAAGGGGTGGGCAATGGGCTGGCTGGGTATCTGATTAGAGGCACCAGCAGCAACAGCAACAGCAGGAGCAACACCAGCAGCAGCAGCAGCCACGTTCGTTCATCACAGCAACTTTGGCGTGCTTCACTGCTTTTACTGTTTTCTCTGCTTGCGCAGGAGCAGCCACGCCATGGACACGCTGTTAGCCAGCCCCTTTGTGCGCATCCACCACCAGGCAAGCCACCAGTGCAGCGACCAATACACCACATCACTACCCCCGCTGCCTAGCCTTGCCTAGCCTAGTTGACACGGTGGTGGTGGCCTGCTGTGTGCCTGCTGCTCACTCAAGACCCCTTTTATGCCCCCACGCTATGGACACGCTGCTAGCCAGCCCTTTTGTGGCAGGTCAGTGACAAGTCTGCCTACCTGCCAGCCTCCTTGCCCTGCTTGCTTGCCTGCTCCTTGCCCTGCTTGCTTGCCTGCTCCTACCTGCTCCCCTGCTCCTACCTGCTTGCTCAAAGTCCCATGTGGCACGTCAGTGGCAAGTCTCCCTGCCGGTCAGCCCGCCTGCTTGCCTGCCTGCCTGCCCACCGCCTGCCCGCCCACCCGCCTGCCCACCTGCCTGCCTGCCTGCCCACCGCCTGCCTGCCCACCCGCCTGCCCACCTGCCTGCCTGCCTGCCCACCGCCTGCCTGCCCACCCGCCTGCCCACCTGTCTGCCTGCCTGCCCACCGCCTGCCCGCCCACCCGCCTGCCCACCTGCCTGCCTGCCTGCCCACCGCCTGCCTGCCCACCCGCCTGCCCACCTGCCTGCCTGCCTGCCTGCCCACCCACTTGCAGTGGTACCAAGACAAGGCCGAAGTCATCCCCCCTTGGAGCTGCCGCTCAGGGCTCAGCGTGTACCTCCCCTCTGTAGGGCCCAACGGCCCCATGCTGCGTCCGTTCAGCTTGAACTTCAAGCGTAAGGTCAGGCACCAGGTCATGGCAATCTCTCAATTCTCTTTTCAAGCCCCCTTAAAGAATCGAACCTCCGACCTCAACCACCTGGCTTTATGTCAATGGTGATGGGGAGCTGTGAGCTTGGGACTGCAGCAAGGCAGGCAGGCAGGAGGGCGGGCATCAGGCGGTTATGCGAGGTTGCGTTGGCTCCATGTAGAGGAGACAGCCAAAGCACAGGGCACAGACATTCATCCATGAAGACAAATGCTCCCGTTTGGGTGTTCAGGGCTTGCCGTGTTAAGGGCCGTGACGTGCCTCTGAAGGGGAGCCGGCACTCCAGCTGGGGCACAAACCCAGTGCTGGCAGCATCGAGGCTCACCAAGGGCCACATCTGACCTGCAGGAAGTGCAAGTGCAAGTGACCCTGACCTTCAAGTGCCACACCTGACCTGCAGGAACTCCCAAACAGGCCGGCACTCAACGTGGTCACCTTTGCCGAGCGGGACGAGGAGCAGGTGCCCCAACAAATGGGGGTCGAGGAAGGGAGGAAGGGGGAGCAGGGCAGGGCAGGGTGCGCCTTGTTGGGTGGAGCAGTCTGGGTAGAGTGTGAGTCTGTAGCACTGTTGCGGACGGTTGCAACCCAGCGGGTGCACCGACAGTTTGTGGCACTGCTGCCGGCTGGGTGCAACCCAGTGACCCCACCCTCTGCAACCTGCTGGCTTGCCACGCTGCCACCTTGTGCATCAAGTTCCCCTCCATCATGCTTGGCAGGTACTAGATGAGCGGCGGCTGTGCCTGCTGCTGAACAGCCGGGGCTACGTGCTGGACATCAGCAACTCACCAGCCTCCCTCTTTGGCTTTGACGCCTCAGCCCTGGTGCGCTCACCCCTTGTCTGCTGCCTGCTGTCCCTGTCTCACCCTGACCCTGCTGTCCACCCCTTGTCTGCCCTACTGTATCTGCCTGTCTCACCCACCTCCCTGGTTCAGACTGAATGAGGTTAGACAGCTGCAGAGGGCGCCTTGTTTGCCCTGAGCCTTGGTCGTTAAGAGAGCCAACTGTGTGGGGGTGGACTGCAGGTGGGCCGTCACCTGGCCTACATCCTGGACGAGCTGCGGCCCAGCACAGGCCAGCAAGGCGACGTAGCGAGCCTGATGGATGACGAGGTGCAGGCCGGCAAGCTGCTCATGCACATGGCCGAGCGGTGAGCACCCACACAGCCTCACTGGCATGGAGGCCCGTGTTCGCACCTATGTTTGTGTTGCTGGAGATAAGAATCCAGAATGCAGCTCATGCGTCCATGAGCCTGCTAAGCCTTGTGAGCCCCTTGTTGGACCTGCTGCTGAGTCTGGGGCCAGCTGGGTGCTGCAGGAGCTACGCCACGCCAGGCATGTCATGGCGGGTGGGTGTGTCCCCCATCATGGACCCGGTGCAGCTAGGCGCACTGGGCCCCATCGGCAAGGCCATGATTGCCAAGAACACAGTAAGTGCTGCTGTGCAGTGCAGCATCAAGCCCCAGCTCAACAAGCCCAACCCACGGATGTAGCATCTGCACCTCGGCCACCTCCTGACATTGGCCTCTTCACATCATTCACATCACCTCCATGGTCCCGTCCCTCACCTTGCCATTCACATGGTTACAACCACGCCAACATTCACATCGTGTCCTCTTGTCACGTCCCTTACTCGCAGGTTCTCTCTCTTTGCATCAGCCAATTTGACCATCTGACCTGCCATCAGTTGTTAGATTCCATCTGTTTCATCACTTTTCATTCATATGGCTTCACAACTGCCAGCCTCATGCTGTTTGATTGCCATCCTCATGCTGGCCCAGCAGCTGTCAAAGTATGTTGCGCGACCCAGGTGCCTGCCATCATGACTGTGGAGGGCTACCTGCCCCCCGCTGCCCTGGATGGTGCCCAGCTGCAGTTGGCAGCCGAACTCCAGCTGCGGGTGAGTCCAAACCAGTCTGTAGAGGGTGTACCAGTCTGTAGAGGGGGACACTTGCAATGCGGCTGCATGGTACTGCATGGAGCTACGTTGAGAAGCTGAAGCACACAGTGGCGGGAGCGGCTGTGGCCCAGGAGAGGCGAAGGCTTGTCATTACCTCAACTACACTCCTGATGTGTGTTGGCGCCACTGCAAGGGGGCTGGCATCAAATGTAACAGCTGCATTGAGTATGAGTTGTTTTCTTAGTCAGCAGTCACCTAGCAGTCAGCAGTCGGAGTGTGCTTGTGCCCATAGGTTGAGCTGTGGCGGGCTGACCTGCAAGCAGGGCTCATGGAGCTGGACCCTGCTGGCAGTGTGGTGCAACTGGGTGAGCGCAACTGGGTGGGCGCATGCAGACACGCTGCATGTTAGCAACACCCCGCAGCCACGCAGCCACCCCCCATGCCCAGCAGGTCCTCATGCCGCTGCCCTGTGATACCGTCGGTATTCCTTAATCCACAAAGGGACCATATGCTGGTTGTCGTCCTTTCCCACACATGACCTTCCTTCTGTGACGCCTTCTGTGAACCTAACTTGCCCATGATCCTACTCCACAGCACCATATGGTGGTTGCGGTCTCACTAAACTTACTCATCATCCTACTCAGCTACCCAGTCCCCACTCCCCAGCCCCACCACCTCCCAGCCCAGCCCAGCCCTCACTCACCGATGTTGACCGCAGGCATGAAGGGCGTGCCCATCTACTCCCCCCACCTGCTGTTTGGCTTGCCCGCCCCCATGATGCAAACAGCCCACATCACCTCCCTCCTGCCCCTGCCGCCTGGCAAAGCCCACCTGGAGACACTGTTTACCGAGGGCTCAATGAGCAAGGGCTTGACTAGGCCCTCTGGCAGGCAAGGCAAGGGCGGCATGGCCAAGGGCGGCTTCCACCGTCGCCGCGCCGTGGGCCCTGTGCACCACGTGAAGCTGCTGCACGGCACTGACGGCGCGGAGCTGGAGCTGCAGGTGCAGGCGGTGGTGAAGCAGGACGTGGGGGCGGGCTGTGCGCTGTACCTCATCGTGCACCTGGAGCAACCGAGGTGGGGGTGAAGGGCAAGGGGGAGGGGCACGATCTGCCTCCGCCCCTTCCTGCTCTGCAGCCTGTGTTGCCTGATGGGGCTGTGAAGGTGAGGTGTGAGGCTTAGGGCGGCCATGCTCTGCAGCTGGCGACCTGCTGTGCCTCTTTAGAACGTTGCTTCATTGCTGCGATGAAGATTGTGTACTGCCTTTGCTGCCACTGCTGTCACTACTCCCGCCACGCCTGTCACTCCCATGTTGTCTATGCTGATGCTGATGCCGTCCCAGCAGGGGGGGCCGTGCTGACTTCATGACCTGGCTGTGGGGCTCTCCACCCCCGGTGCTGCACCTCACCGCCATCGGCTCAAAAGCACGGCGCCGCAGCACCCTGGCCTACGAGACCACTGCCCTGGACCCTTTGCCCGCGGCCCCTTCCCCACGCCACCGCCGCCCCCCCGCCCACGGCCCCTCCAGGCTGAGTGCCTTCAACCCCCTGCTAGGCGCTCCAGACGAAGGCCGCAGCAGTGGGGACCTCCGTCCCAGCTCCCAGCTCGCCCCCCAGACCTCCAGCCTCCACCCCTACCTCAAGGAGAGCACCCACGGCCCTCCCTCCCAGCCCCACTCCCCCAGGCTGCAGCCAACACTCTCCCACCGCCAGCGCCGCACCAGCATGGACACCAACATCGAGGGGGGAGGGGCCTTCATGAGCCGGCGCACCAGTGCACTGGCGGCGGACGGGGCCCCTGCGCCTGCCGCCCCCTCCCGTTTGTGCATGTCTACGAAAGCCACTGTGGCTGGCTCTTCAAGTGCAGGCGCACAGGAGTTGGCGGGGGGGCTGGCCAGCTTGCCTGCACAGCACACCCCAGGGGACAACATCTCCACACCCAGCGGCTCGCCTGAGTCGTTGCCCAAGGTTGGTTGGGTCAGGGCCAGGGCCAAAGCAAGTATCCGTATTATCCGTAAGCCAGTATTTCACCAAATCATTTCGTCACCATTCTTTGAGCACCCAAATTCTTTGAGCATGAGATGTTTTTCACATAATTATTTCAACAAATTATATCACCGGCTGTTTGAGCATGAGATTTGGGTCTGCGCCAAATCAGCGTATCACCAACAAGGCGTATCAGCACGGTATATGTAACAGTTTATTATATTGTATTCATTATATTATGTATATATTTTGTTTTATTATAATCAATATGTATATATTCTGTATATATATCAATATGTATATATTCTGTATATGTATATTTTGTGTATTATTTCCATTTCCATCGTGTATTAAATTGAAGTGTATGTGTACTATGTATACAACAGTATTTTGTATTGTATTCATTTGAATAATGTATCAATGGTTTACTAAAATACTGTAGTGATACGCCCTGTTGGTGATACGCTGATTTGGTGAAACCTGAAAAACGGTCCCAAAGGCCCTATTGGCACATATTTGGTGACAACGCCTGGCTCAAACATTGAAGTGATTCTCTATCCTTAATACATCTACGAAGCCAGAGGCTGCCAAGTGCAACACCTAGCAATACCACGATTTGCAGCATCTATGGGCTGAAGGATCGAGGTCAGCAAGCTCTGTTTCAGCTTTGGCGCCATATACCGCAGAGTTATGGTGAACTTGAGGGTGCTGCTACAAATTTGGTGACAGCCGCATGCTGAAACAAATGGTGATACAATGTGGTGACGAATTGATTTGTGAAATCACCAACAGGTCTAGTCACTACAGTATGTATACTTTGTGTATCTTGCATAATGTCAGCATCGTTACTGTCGTGTTGCAATGCATGCGTGATTTATTACAACTGACATTTATTACAACTGACATTTATTACAACTGACATTTATTACAACTGCTTGTCACCATGCATACATGCTGCTGTGTGCAGAGGCCTGCGTCTGATAGCCCGCCTTCCACAGGCTTGCCAGGCCAGCTGATGTATGCAGAGGAGGGTAGCCAGCATGCCAGCCAGGTCAGCCAGTCTGTCACAGGCATGGATGACTTGGAGGTCATGCACTTGACGGTGGGTGATGGGTGTGTGGTGGTGTGGTGGCGCAGGTCACACCAGCATCTGTACTATACCAGCCATGTGCAAGCACTGCGGTAGTCCACCTCGTGGATGGTGTGGGGTGGGCTGGTGGTTGGGTGGCTCGGGTCGTGTGGTGTAATAGGGTGGGGTATAGGGTAGGGTATAGGGTAGGGTGTAGGGTAGGGTTAGGGTGGTGGTTGCACAAGGGCCCCATACCAGCCACCTTGTGCGGTAGTCCACCTCGTGTCACAACACATTTGCCCTGTGTGTGCCTGCTGCCATGTGCATGTTCCTGTCCATGTCATCTGATGTGCCCACCTGTTTCTGTCCCTGTTTCTGCTCTACATGGGTCCGCTGCTGTGTGCTTCCTTGATGTTCCTGCTGACATGGCCTGCTGCTGTGCATCTGCAATCATTGCAATGGCGACGCCCCACTTGTTGTGCAGCCCGCCCAGCTGGGCCCCACCGGCCTGAAGTCAGTGGGCAGTGGTGTGGCCCAGGGCCATGGGCTGCACAGTGCCGACAGCTTTGGGATCCGTCAGCTGCTGGCCAGGCCCTCCCCCACCGCTGCTGCTAAGGCCAGCCCAAGACAAGCACTGGGCAAGCCTGTGTTCACTGTGAGTGGGCCACAACAGGGGCAGGGCAGGGCGGGGCAGGCGGGGTGGAGTGGGTAGGGCAAGGGGCAGTGCGGGGCGGGGCGGTCATCACTGTCTGCGCTGAAATGCCAGTGCGTGGTGGTGCAGGGGTGCGCAGGGGTGGGGAGAGGAGGGAGACGCAGGGGCTGACCCAGGCTGGCGAGGTGCCCTGCAGGTGAGCACCAAGCCAGCTGCAGATGGTGGAGGCAGCGACTCCGACAGGGACTCTGGCGGAGTGACGAAGGATGGCAACAAGGAGCGCGTGCATGAGTGGATGAGCGGCCAGCAGGGTGGGTGGTTAGCTGGTTGGCTGGGTGCCTGGATTAGCTCTTGGCTCCACACCCTACTCGAGTCTCTCTTAACAATGCTGAATGGCACCCTCTTGTCTCCTAACCTCCTAACACACTGCACTTCATTGCACTGCATAGTCGAGTCTCTCTTAAGTCTCTTATGTCGCCTAACCATCTACTTACACATCTGATTTTCAAAGCACAGGACCAACACATTCCTAAGCTCACCTTGCGTTCAGGGATGTTTGGGTACTTCTGTAGGTTAGGGTGTTGACACAGCTCTGGAGCGCTGCAGTGTGTAGTGCATCTGTGCTGTGCTGCAGCTGTGTGCGCCCCTCCTTGTGCTGCTTCTTGCTGCAGGCAAGCACGGTGAGGAAGAGGAGGGCGACAGCAGCGACAGCAGCAGCAGTGCCCTTGACGACGCTGGAATGGGCAGTGGTGAAGAGAGCGGGCGGGAGGACAAGCACCGGGCGCATGACGACCAGGACGCATCCTCAGAGAATGGTGAGCTGGGCAAGTGGTTGGCAGGCTGGAGGCTGGCTGGAGGCAAGAGGCCGGCTGGAGGCAAGACTGGCATGGTCAACCTTGAGGAAGGCTGCTGGTTGGAGGGAGGCCATGAAACGGCTAGGTGGATGGGTAGGGACATGGCATGGGGCACAAGGCTGAATCAATGTCACCCCACTACGTCAGTTATTATTGTTCATTTGCAAGGTTGCGTTAAGAAAGGATGGTAGCGTACTTGAAATGTAGGGTGCTGTTCTAGGTGAGCAGCATGCACGTCCCATGGGGTCCCATGGCTTGCGTGTCTGGGTGCAGATGTCCTGGATGAGGCGGCGTCCACAGTCAATGACTTCAAGCGAGGCAAGCGCCTGAAGCGCCTGGCCAAGACCCTGACTGGCCCACTGGTCAGTCATGCAGCTGTCCAGTGCCGCCCTGGTGCTTGACCCAAGTGACATAACTGACATAACTGACCAATCTGACCCAATTGACCTGATTGCCCTAACTGACCCAATTGACCTAACTGACCCAAGGGACCTGCTTGACAGACCGCTAATTGACTAATTCGCTAGCCATGCCCTGAATGCAAGCCTGGTGGGCCCATGTTGCCTAAGTGACGTAATTGACCTGATTTGCGTAATTGACCCAAATGACCTGATTGACCTGACTGACTTGACTCAGGCGCTGCTGTCCATCAGCCACCTCAAGGTCGCAGCCCTGGTGGTGACGTCGCTGATGGTGGCGGTGGATGTGAGTGGAAGCACCCCAGCACCGGTGGTATGGGGTGCGAACTCTTTGCAAACTATTTCCACATGCTCATCCCACTCAGTCCCACTCTTGTGTGTGTGCATGTGTGACTCTGCAGCTCGCTATGTTCATCACTTTTCTGACCCTGGCAAACGTCCAGGTATGTCATGCTGGCCACGTGAAAGTATGTACCCTTGGTGCACGGGTTAAGGCCCCTAGGGCAGGACGAGCCTCCCCTGGGCCCCACCACCTGCCAGCCCACCACCTGCCAATCCTCCACCTGCCAACCTGCCAACTTCACCTGCCCTCACCTGCCAACCTGCCGACCTGCCAACCTACCACCTGTCAACTTCACGCCAGCCTACCAGCTTTCTATCCTTTGCAAGCGAACCATCCGCCCACCACCTGCCAATCCTCAAGAACAGATCACCAGTAGCCTTACTGTCATGTTTGTAATGCCTTCAGTCATTCCTTACTCTGGTCGATTTCACTTGATTTCAGTGGGGTTTGGGGGTATTGAGCAGCAGGGCCAGCTGGTCTGAATTGCACAACCAACTCAGGCAGCCAGGCCTCATTCAAAGGACAGCTCCTTACCACGAGCGCAAATGAGGAACTCGATTGTCTTCTGTTTCAATGCCTGCCTGCCTGCCTACATGCCTGACCTGTGTCATGGCCTTGCCATATTGTCAGAGAGCATGGCCCGGTATGCTTGCCCCATGTGCACTTAATCCCCTCCTGGCATCACCTCATGGCTGCCTGCGCATTACCTCATGGCTGCCTGCGCAGAGCGACCAGGTGCTGGATCTGCAGAGTGTGGGCCTCGCCATCCACCATGTGCTGCAAGTGGCCATCAGCGTAACGTGAGTGACCCGACCAGACCCTTCGCCGCTACAGCGACGTGATATCCACAGCGACCCACCACAACAACCACGCAACACCAAGACTCTTCGCCAGCCAGCTGTACAGACGCTACCCTGTCTGAAACTGCAGCTGCCGCCGGCGCTCCTGCCACTTTCTGCGGTGAAGGGAAGACTGCACTGTCACGGACATGAGATTGATTGCAGTGAAGGGAAGACTCCTATTAATGCTGATTATGCTAGATTGCATTTAGAGCTGGTTTTTTCAATTCAAAGTTCATGGCTATACTGTAGATTTTTTCAGTTTAATATCAGTGCTAGACTGCAGCTCCCATCAATGCTGTCTGGAGCATTTCTGCTGCAGCTGAGGGTGTGTTTGCTGTGATGCTACCGCTGCTGCTCACAGCAGGGTGTCTCCACTGGTGCTGCCGCTGCTGCTCAGGTCGCTAGAGTCGCTGTATGCCGGGGCGGGGGTGCCTCACCTGCGTTACTTGGGCGAAGGGGGCGCAGAGGCCGACATTGCCTACCAGCTTACCTTCATGGAGAAGCAGGTGTGGTGGTGCATCCAGCACCAGTAATCAGGTAACCAGCACCAGCAAGCAGGGGAGGGCAGCAGCAGGTGAGGTGGTCATGCGTGTCATTGTCAGACATGGTGTGCCGCAACAGCACCTTGACGATAGCTCTGGTCTCACAACAATAGAAAGGTGGGATACAACACAAGCGAGGAGTGCTCACAGCCAACAGCCTGCATTCATCAGTGGGTGTTGCGTGGCAGCCACTGCTGACCAGCACTTGCCCCTGATGTTGCCCCTGCTGCCCCTGCCCCCAGCTGCCTCTGCTGCCCCTGCTGCCCTTGCTGCTGTTGCTCCTGCCCCTGATGCCCCTGCTGACCCTGCCCCCAGCTGCCTCTGCTGCCCCTGCTGCCCTTGCTGCTGCTGCTCCTGCCCCTGCTGCCCCTGCTGCCCTCGCTGCTGCTGCTCCTGCCCCTGCTGCCCCTGCTGACACTGCCCCCAGCTGCCTCTGCTGCCCCTGTTGCACACTGTTGCACACTGGCTGCGTCACTATGATGGTGGTGCAGGTGGAGCAGCTGGATGAGCTGCACCGGGGCGTGTACCTGGGTTTTAACAAGCAGCGCCGGCTCACTGAAGCCTATGGCATCCGGGACATCTGGTGTGTGTATCTGGTGTGTGTATCTGGTGTGTGTATCTCACTTGCTTGCACTCTCACATACTTGCATGCTTGCATGCATGGTCCCAGGGAATCACCGTCCAATGAACTCATCGACTTCTACCCCGTTGGCAACACCATTGTGGCTCAGTCGGTGGTGAGTGGCAGGGCCATCACAGTGGCGCAGTGCAGCAGTAGGTGTAGCAGCAGCAGCAAGTCGGCAGCGCTGGCAATTGAGGGGTGCATGCATGCATGGTGGGCAGGGCGGGGACCTTTTGCTTTGTGGTACAAGCGGAAGCTACAACGGACAAGCACATACCTAGCCGGTACCATATGCACAATGGCATAGGCCGCATGTGGAGCATTGAGCTTTCAGCTGCTGGACAGCAGCTTGACATGCCTGCCTGCTGTCCCATGCCCGCAGATGACGGGCTTGTGGGATGGTGGAAACACGTGAGTCTGCTCACAGGAGGGTGGCAGGGGCAAGTGGGCAGGGGCAGGAAGGCAGGAGGGCAGGAGGGCAGGGGGAGGTGGGCAGGGGCAGGAGGGCAGGAGGCCAATGCTAAGGGTCGGAAGGTCATTGTGATGCCCCCACCTTGCTGATGCTGTCACCCTCACTAGACACGGTGCTTCTTTGGAAGAGTGGCTGCTCAGTTTTCCTGGCAGGGGAGCAGCAAGGGGCAGCGAAGGCCAGGGCAGTAGGGAGGTGAGGCAAGGTGCACAAAGGGAAGCAAGGGGTAGGCAGGAGGCAGTGGCAGGAGGGGGAGGCCCTTGTGGTAAGACCCATGTTGCTGCCTCTGTCACCCTGACCAGGCAGGCTGGTTGTCTAGCAGCGTGACAGGATCTCTAGCTTGTCCTGGCGATGTTTGCCCACCCATGCGGCAGGTACATTAAGCAGGCCCGCGACATCCTGCAGAACTCTGGCGACCTCTATGGTCTAAGCACTGGCCATGGCGTGAACTTCACCAGAGACCCCAACACGCTGTCCATGGTGGGAGAAGGGTGCCACATGCCCTAGGTTCGGCCCTCACGACTGCTGCTGCTGCTTAAGTTTAGAATGAACATGGGGTTGCATGAAAGTTCTCCGCCCTCTCACCTTGGCTTCCCTCCCTCCCTCCCTCCCTCCCTCCCTCCCTCCCTCCCTCCCTCCCTCCCTCCCTCCCTCCCTCCCTCCCTCCCTCCCTCCCTCCCTCCCTCCCTCCCTCCCTCCCTCCCTCCCTCCCTCCCTCCCTCCCTCCCTCCTCCCTCCCTCCCTCCCTCCCTCCCTCCCTCCCTCCCTCCCTCCCTCCCTCCCTCCCTCCCTCCCTCCCTCCCTCCCTCCCTCCCTCCCTCCCTCCCTCCCTCCCTCCCTCCCTCCCTCCCTCCCTCCCTCCCTCCCTCCCTCCCTCCCTCCCTCCCTCCCTCCCTCCCTCCCTCCCTCCCTCCCTCCCTCCCTCCCTCCCTCCCTCCCTCCCTCCCTCTCAACCACTAAGCAAACAGCAAGGCGCAACTGCTTGCTTTTGCTTCTTACAGCTCTGGAATGGTCCGCATGTGCTCGTGCCCGCATACATGGTCACACTGGACGGGCTGATGCAGCAAGCCATTGCTGACAGCCAAAAGGTGGGGCAGCGGATTGGCTGAGGTAACGCAGGCTGGCCTCAGCCACAACTGAGCCCATGCAACCTGTGCCAAGCCCAGCTGTGTGGCTAAGGGCTGAGCCTGGCTAGTGCAACCCTGAGGTCATCCCTGTCATCATCATCATCATCAGCAGCAGCAGCAGCACAACATGGCACTCGTCAGTATGCAATCCATTCAGATACCTAAAACGTGCAACAGACTAGCGACGGCAGCAGGGCGTTGTTGGTGGGATGTGTCTCAGATGGGGTTGTTTTGATGGTTGAGGTGCACAGCTGACTGGTGTGTCGCTACACATGAGGGACGGCGCATCAACGTTCCAAGACATCTATTACTTGCATCCATCCACAGCTCACCACCCCTACCACTGCTGCTGACTGCACAGCCTCAAAATGGCTCGCAACCCCATTGTGACCCAATCAAAGCAGTGCTGTAGTACACAAACTCACATGTGTGCGCGTGTGCATGTCCAGGTGAACAACGTGCAGCTAATCATCCTAGCCATTGAGGGAGGTGTGACCAGCTGCCTGGCCATCGCCGTCATGTGGTACATGAGCAAGAAGGTGTGATGTTTCGTGATCTAGGGCCTGGTGTAATTCGGGATGCATGGCCGCATGCTGCTGCCCCATGCGTGGTACTGTGTGCTGAAAGCGCAGCCGAGTGAGGCCGGCTCCCATGCCCTGGTGTCAGATAGGGCCATTGCTGTCAGACCAGTCCATGACGCATGCATGGTGGCATGAGCAGTGCCACTTAAATAGGAGTGGCCATATGGCGGTGGCGTCAAGTGCTGCCTGCAAGCTGTTGCTGGGGCAGGGACCCTGACTGATGTGGCACCTTGAGGGAAACATTGCATGCCCCTTTCCTGCCCTTCATGCACCAGCTCCTCATACCCAAGTCAAATAGTCAGGCCCCCACCATGGCGCCCTGTCCTATCTCAATGCATAAGATGCAAACGGGGAACGAAAGCGAGACAGCCCGCCATGCTCTGTGCTGGCTGCCTGCCTGCAGGTGGTTTTCCGCCGCTACGCCATTTTCATGGTGGGAAGGGGTGCACACTGCTGCAGCGCTGCAGGCAACTAACACTTCACAGACAAACCAACCAACCAACCAACACCTCACAGACCTGGGGCACCTCCCCACAGCAACCCGCCCGCACCCACTGCAGTTGTGCAACTGCAGTCTGGGGAGGAATGGAGGGGGCCACTGTCTTGTAGTCGCTCACCAGCCATGCCAGGTGTCTGAACAAGGCATGGTGGGGCATGGAGGGTCATATTTCTTTGCTCCATCCTGCCTTACTTAGACCTTGTGCAAGTGAGGCTCGGGCTGAGCCTGCCTGGGATTAGGTATTGCTGGCTGGGCCTGAGGCTTGGTGCTCTGTGTCCAGGTGTTCCTGTTGGTACCTCACGGCCTCATCAAGGCGCTGGCTGCACGGTCTGTTGAGGTGGAAGAGGGCAGCGGGGAAGATAATGAAGAGGTGGGTACCGGGCCATATCCCTGGCCATGACCATGACCATGACCAACCTCCTGACCATGACCATGACCCTGGCCTTGGCCCTGACCCTGAGTGTGGGTCAACCCTCCAGACCATCAGCAGCAAGGGACCACAAGCAAGGGACCAGCAGCACACAGCAGCAACAGCCCCACTCTGCATTGAAGCTGTGCAGCAGGAGTGCGGGCCCAGGATGCGATACCCTGGGGGTCAGGCCCATGACATGAGCACAGTCCAATAGACCAATGGCCAGCAACCAGGCAGCCAGGCACCCTGTGCAGCTGGCAGCCTCATTAACGTGAGCAGTGACCACCTCATAATGTGAATGGTGACCGATCTCCCCGCTGTTTTACAACCACCCGGTCTGCAACTTGGTGGTTGGACTGCAGAATGGCGGGGACATGGAGGACAATGCGGGCGATGACGCCGCACGCCCTGGCGATGAGGAGGAGGAGGGCAGGGGCAGGGGTGCCAAAGGTGGACCGTCTGGTGCTGGTGGTCCCGCTGCAAAGCTGAACATCACAGCCCTGCAGGCTTTGGCTGCTGGTGAGCCAGGCCAGCATTGCTTGCTTGACATCTTCCATGCGTCCTTCTTCCCTTTACCCCTCCCTCTCCCCTTTCTTCCTCCTCTGCCCCTGTGGTACCTGAGGCTGTTGCCCCACCTGCACTACTTGTCCTCACCTGGACCTCAGCATGCGGCCATGCCAAGCACTGGCCTGACATATTTCTGCCACCCCTGGCAGGCTTCAGACGTGAGCTCGGCACAGCTGCCCTCCCTCAGTCCCCCACTCTATGCAGCGGGAGCAGCATAGGACCTGGAAACTCCCTTTCTACCCACCGGCAGGCTCGTGTTTCCTCCCAGACCCAATCAAACCCTGCCCCAGGCTGCCCGCCCAGGATATCCTTTGATATTCTCTGATCCTCTGATGAATCTCCTGATCACCTCTAATCTCCTTTGTCTGCTCCCCCGCCTCCGGCCTGCTATGTCATGGCCAGTCTAGTCATGGCCTAGGCTGACCAGTCACCATTGTGGGTTTTCCTGAAGTCGCCCTCGTGGGTTTGTGTGTCCTGGTGCTAAGCCTGGCCTGTGTCCCCTTCCTGCAGCCAAGGCAAATCGTCCCAGCCTGGCCAAGAGGGTACTGCGGGCTATGATGTTCTGGAAGGGGCCAGTTGAGCAGCGCGACGCCAACGGCATCGTTATACCTCCTGCTGCAGCCAGCCTGGCCAGCAGGCGCCTGGTTCACTCCCAAGCGGCTGTGCTGTGGCTAGTGTAAGTCCCAGGAGAACACGTTAACACACGCACGCGCACGCGCGCGCAAAAACGTCATGAGCACCAGCAACATCCACACGATCACCTGGCAGGTCAGCTGCAGCAGGGAGCACGAAGCAGCTGCAAGGGGCAGGAAGGGGCACGAGGCAGCTACAGCAGGTGCAGATTGTGGTTTGAGCAGCAGCAGTAGCCCTGCAGCCGGCCAGCCAAGCCATCTCACTGGAGTCACTGTGCAGGCTGCAGGGGTGTGTGTGTGTGTTTGTGCTTATCTGTGCTGCAGGTGGCCCTTCATTGTGTGGGCGCTGTTTGTGGTGAGCAGCAGCGCCCACTTGCTGCCACTCCCAGCCCCCACGCCTGCTGCTGCTGCCCCTGCACCCGCCTGCGCCTGCAGCACTGCCTCTGCCACCGCCCCTGCCTCCTCTGCCACTGTCTGCCACTCTGCCACTCTGGCCCACTGGCCGCCCCTCACTTCCAGGCCAGGCCCGTTAGCCATTCGTTACATTGCCTGCGCCATCGTCAGCACTGCTGGCCAGCCTCGTCATGCACACTTGTGGCTTGGCCAGCCTCATCGTCCACCTGACCACCCTCACAGCTCACTGGCTCACTGGCCCAGTTGCCACTAGGCCCAGTTGCCACTATACTGCGCACGCATGAGCCACACTGTCTGTGGCATTACCAGCGCCCTCATGGACGGTGTGGACACTGGCAGCTAGGCCACCCAGCCTTGCCTCCACCTGGATTGAGAGAGCTCATGAATGCTTGCATGTTCATGCTTGCATGTTCATGCTTGCATGCTCATGCTTGCATGCTCATGCTCAGGCCTGAATGCTTATGCTTGTATGCAGATTGTCATCGCCTCCATTGGGTTCGTTCAACTCGCCGCAGTTTCTTCGCCCATTGCCACCAGCAATGTAGGCGGCAGGGGGCATAACCAGCCTGCACCACCCACCCCACTGGAGCCCACTCAGCACTCTGCCACCAGGGCGGCTGCATCTCACCTAGCCATGAGGGGAGGGTGTGGGTGTGGGAGTGGGGACACCCGCCTCAGTGCGGTCTCATTGTGCTTCTGGCTGCTGCTTGCCCGCAGTTGGCCCAGTTTGTGAAGTTCCGGAGCAAGAGTGTGATGTGAGTTTGGGGAGGGTAGGAGGGCAGGAGGGGGTGGGGGAGGGTGAGTTGGGGGAGGGTGGGAGGGGGAGGGGAGGGCGGGAGGGGGAGGGGAGGGCGGGAGGGGGGAGGGCGGGAGGGGGGTGGGGAGGGTGGGAGGGGGATGGAGAGGGAAGGAGGGCGGGAGGGGGAGAGGGTGCTGGGGCACGGCTCCAGCCGTACACAGACAGCTTGCTACGCTGAGGTGTAAGAGTCGGAGGGCTAGAAAGGTCGGCTGTCATTGAATCCCCACAGGGTCACTCACCGACCAAAGTCACTGACTGACAATTGCTGCGAGCCGCAGGTTCTACTCCCAGCGCCTCGTCTCTGGCCAGTACATAGACATCACCCCGGGTCCCGTCACTGCCCTGCCCTACCCCCTGGGGGGCACCACGGCTTTCGACAAGCAAGGCAACCGCGACATGCTGCGGACGGAGTTGCTGGGCCTGCAGCGAGAATACGAGGCCATGCTGTGAGTAGCGGGAGGTAGAGGCAGCAGGGGGGGAGGTAGGGCGTCCTCACCTCTGGCATCCTCACCTCTGGTATTAGGGTCACGGGGGCAGGGGTAGGGGCAGGGTGTGGAGGGCCGGGGCCAGGCCTGAGGGTCCCACTCGCCTCGGGTCAGGGCAAGGAGCGGGGTCTTGGGCGTATCAGGGCCCAACCAGGGGCTGCGCCTGTGTTTCAAGCCCAGGTGTGTGGGGCCAGGGGTTGCGGTGTCGTTGCGCTGCGCTGCCTGCAGCTATGGCCGTGAAGCCCCACTGGTTGCTGGCGACCCCTCCCCTCACTTTCAGCTGGCCACCCAGGGCGTCATGTTTGCCAAGGGCGCAGATGTGTTGTACACCATGACCGGCTGCATGGCCCTGAACCCTGCTGACTGCCTTCCCCCTGACAACCCCTTCTACCCGGTGCGTTTGTGGGCCACACCCCCGTGGCTGCAGTTGCCCTTGGAAGACATGCTCTGCCATGAGTGATTCCAGCCTGGCATCCAGTGCTGCTTTGAAGGCTAGCAAAGTGACCTTGGCAGTACTTGACTGAGCTGAGCTGAACAGCTGAGTTGGACGATTGAGCTGAGTTGAGTGGAAGATCTCTGAGTTGAGCTGGGCTGAGCTGAGCTTAACGACTCAGCTGAGTTAAATTGAGTAAAAGATCTCTGAGCTGAGTGGAAGACGATTGAGCTGGGTTGAGTGGAAGATTTCCGGGCTAAATGGATGCAAAGGACAGCTGTGGTCCCTTGTGGGCCGCGAGGCCTGGAGCTGGCAGATCTCCAGCCTGGCTCCAACTCTCCATCCCTCCACCTCTCTGCATGTATCTCAGTGGGATATCAGTCAGCTGACCTGCCTCTGACGTCCTGCCATGCTGCCCAGCTGGCTGTAGGCAGTGCACCACCTCCCACTGGTGCGCTGCATGCTGTCTGGCACCCTGCGCCCCACTTCCACCTCTCCATCTCTCTTCTTGTCGCTGTCCCTGTGAATGCACTGGGCCAGGTCTCCACCTCTCCACCCCTTGCCCTGTCGCTGCCCCTGGTGGTGCCCTGCCTCCTGTCTGTGACTGACCTGCTGCCTGAAGCCTTGCTGCCTGCTGCCCTGCAGTTCGTGCACAATGGGTTGGACCAGGCCCTGAAGCAGGTGAGGCAGGGAACAGCAGGGGACAGGCAACAAGGGACAGGGGAGGTGAGGTGAAGGGAGGGAAAGGGATAGAGGAGGAAGGAGGTGAAAGAGGGGCACCAGCAGAGGGGCACCAGCAGCGGGGGGCAGCCAGCCAGGCCGGCACCCAGCATGCGGGCCTCACTGCTGACCTGCACGGCAGGGGACCTCCTTCCAGACCCCTCTAGGTCTTCCCCTCCGACCTTCAGTGTTGACCTTTGTGCATTGTTTTGGCTGCTGATGCTGACGTGCCTGTGGCTGCTCATGATTGCGCCGCTGCAGCTTATCTACTCGGTGCAGTCCCTGCTGCTGCAAGTTGACTCTGAGCTGCACCTGGGCAATGAAGCATTTCATTTCATATACGAGGTCAGTGGTGATCTGATAACATGCTTCACCCCTCCTGCCCCACCCCTCCTGCCCGCCCCCCCCTGCCCCACCCCTCAAGCCCCACCCCTCAAGCCCCACCCCTCATGCCCCACCCCTCATGCCCCACCCCTCAAGCCCCACCCCTCATGCCCCACCCCTCAAGCCCCACCCCTCATGCCCCACCCCTCATGCCCCACCCCTCAAGCCCCACCCCTCAAGCCCCACCCCTCATGCCCCACCCCTCCTGCCCGCCCCCCCATGCCCCACCCCTCAAGCCCCACCCCTCAAGTCCCACCCCTCAAGCCCCACCCCTCAAGCCCCACCCCTCATGCCCCACCCCTCATGCCCCACCCCTCATGCCCCACCCCTCATGCCCCACCCCTCATGCCCCACCCCTCATGCCCCACCCCTCATGCCCCACCCCTCATGCCCCACCCCTCATGCCCCACCCCTCATGCCCCACCCCTCATGCCCCACCCCTCAAGCCCCACCCCTCCTGCCCGCCCCCCCCTGCCCCACCCCTCAAGCCCCACCCCTCAAGCCCCACCCCTCAAGCCCCACCCCTCAAGCCCCACCCCTCATGCCCCACCCCTCATGCCCCACCCCTCATGCCCCACCCCTCATGCCCCACCCCTCAAGCCCCACCCCTCAAGCCCCACCCCTCAAGCCCCACCCCTCAAGCCCCACCCCTCATGCCCCACCCCTCATGCCCCACCCCTCATGCCCCACCCCTCAAGCCCCACCCCTCATGCCCCACCCCTCATGCCCCACCCCTCAAGCCCCACCCCTCAAGCCCCACCCCTCAAGCCCCACCCCTCAAGCCCCACCCCTCATGCCCCACCCCTCCTGCCCGCCCCCCCCTGCCCCACCCCTCAAGCCCCACCCCTCAAGCCCCACCCCTCATGCCCCACCCCTCATGCCCCACCCCTCATGCCCCACCCCTCATGCCCCACCCCTCAAGCCCCACCCCTCAAGCCCCACCCCTCATGCCCCACCCCTCCTGCCCGCCCCCCCATGCCCCACCCCTCAAGCCCCACCCCTCAAGTCCCACCCCTCAAGCCCCACCCCTCAAGCCCCACCCCTCATGCCCCACCCCTCATGCCCCACCCCTCATGCCCCACCCCTCATGCCCCACCCCTCATGCCCCACCCCTCATGCCCCACCCCTCATGCCCCACCCCTCATGCCCCACCCCTCATGCCCCACCCCTCATGCCCCACCCCTCATGCCCCACCCCTCAAGCCCCACCCCTCCTGCCCGCCCCCCCCTGCCCCACCCCTCAAGCCCCACCCCTCAAGCCCCACCCCTCAAGCCCCACCCCTCAAGCCCCACCCCTCATGCCCCACCCCTCATGCCCCACCCCTCATGCCCCACCCCTCATGCCCCACCCCTCAAGCCCCACCCCTCAAGCCCCACCCCTCAAGCCCCACCCCTCAAGCCCCACCCCTCATGCCCCACCCCTCATGCCCCACCCCTCATGCCCCACCCCTCAAGCCCCACCCCTCATGCCCCACCCCTCAAGCCCCACCCCTCATGCCCCACCCCTCATGCCCCACCCCTCATGCCCCACCCCTCAAGCCCCACCCCTCATGCCCCACCCCTCATGCCCCACCCCTCAAGCCCCACCCCTCAAGCCCCACCCCTCAAGCCCCACCCCTCAAGCCCCACCCCTCATGCCCCACCCCTCCTGCCCGCCCCCCCCTGCCCCACCCCTCAAGCCCCACCCCTCAAGCCCCACCCCTCAAGCCCCACCCCTCATGCCCCACCCCTCATGCCCCACCCCTCATGCCCCACCCCTCATGCCCCACCCCTCATGCCCCACCCCTCATGCCCCACCCCTCATGCCCCACCCCTCATGCCCCACCCCTCATGCCCCACCCCTCATGCCCCACCCCTCATGCCCCACCCCTCATGCCCCACCCCTCAAGCCCCACCCCTCAAGCCCCACCCCTCAAGCCCCACCCCTCAAGCCCCACCCCTCATGCCCCACCCCTCATGCCCCACCCCTCATGCCCCACCCCTCAAGCCCCACCCCTCATGCCCCACCCCTCATGCCCCACCCCTCAAGCCCCACCCCTCAAGCCCCACCCCTCAAGCCCCACCCCTCAAGCCCCACCCCTCATGCCCCACCCCTCCTGCCCGCCCCCCCCTGCCCCACCCCTCAAGCCCCACCCCTCATGCCCCACCCCTCATGCCCCACCCCTCATGCCCCACCCCTCAAGCCCCACCCCTCATGCCCCACCCCTCATGCCCCACCCCTCATGCCCCACCCCTCAAGCCCCACCCCTCAAGCCCCACCCCTCAAGCCCCACCCCTCATGCCCCACCCCTCCTGCCCGCCCCCCCCTGCCCCACCCCTCAAGCCCCACCCCTCAAGCCCCACCCCTCAAGCCCCACCCCTCAAGCCCCACCCCTCATGCCCCACCCCTCATGCCCCACCCCTCCTGCCCGCCCCCCCCTGCCCCACCCCTCAAGCCCCACCCCTCAAGCCCCACCCCTCAAGCCCCACCCCTCATGCCCCACCCCTCATGCCCCACCCCTCATGCCCCACCCCTCATGCCCCACCCCTCAAGCCCCACCCCTCAAGCCCCACCCCTCATGCCCCACCCCTCATGCCCCACCCCTCATGCCCCACCCCTCAAGCCCCACCCCTCATGCCCCACCCCTCATGCCCCACCCCTCAAGCCCCACCCCTCAAGCCCCACCCCTCAAGCCCCACCCCTCAAGCCCCACCCCTCATGCCCCACCCCTCCTGCCCGCCCCCCCCTGCCCCACCCCTCAAGCCCCACCCCTCAAGCCCCACCCCTCAAGCCCCACCCCTCATGCCCCACCCCTCATGCCCCACCCCTCATGCCCCACCCCTCATGCCCCACCCCTCATGCCCCACCCCTCATGCCCCACCCCTCATGCCCCACCCCTCATGCCCCACCCCTCATGCCCCACCCCTCATGCCCCACCCCTCATGCCCCACCCCTCAAGCCCCACCCCTCAAGCCCCACCCCTCAAGCCCCACCCCTCAAGCCCCACCCCTCATGCCCCACCCCTCATGCCCCACCCCTCATGCCCCACCCCTCAAGCCCCACCCCTCATGCCCCACCCCTCATGCCCCACCCCTCAAGCCCCACCCCTCAAGCCCCACCCCTCAAGCCCCACCCCTCAAGCCCCACCCCTCATGCCCCACCCCTCCTGCCCGCCCCCCCCTGCCCCACCCCTCAAGCCCCACCCCTCAAGCCCCACCCCTCAAGCCCCACCCCTCATGCCCCACCCCTCAAGCCCCACCCCTCATGCCCCACCCCTCATGCCCCACCCCTCAAGCCCCACCCCTCAAGCCCCACCCCTCAAGCCCCACCCCTCAAGCCCCACCCCTCATGCCCCACCCCTCCTGCCCGCCCCCCCCTGCCCCACCCCTCAAGCCCCACCCCTCAAGCCCCACCCCTCAAGCCCCACCCCTCAAGCCCCACCCCTCATGCCCCACCCCTCATGCCCCACCCCTCCTGCCCGCCCCCCCCTGCCCCACCCCTCAAGCCCCACCCCTCAAGCCCCACCCCTCAAGCCCCACCCCTCAAGCCCCACCCCTCATGCCCCACCCCTCATGCCCCACCCCTCATGCCCCACCCCTCATGCCCCACCCCTCAAGCCCCACCCCTCAAGCCCCACCCCTCAAGCCCCACCCCTCAAGCCCCACCCCTCATGCCCCACCCCTCATGCCCCACCCCTCATGCCCCACCCCTCAAGCCCCACCCCTCATGCCCCACCCCTCATGCCCCACCCCTCAAGCCCCACCCCTCAAGCCCCACCCCTCAAGCCCCACCCCTCAAGCCCCACCCCTCATGCCCCACCCCTCCTGCCCGCCCCCCCCTGCCCCACCCCTCAAGCCCCACCCCTCAAGCCCCACCCCTCAAGCCCCACCCCTCATGCCCCACCCCTCATGCCCCACCCCTCATGCCCCACCCCTCATGCCCCACCCCTCATGCCCCACCCCTCATGCCCCACCCCTCATGCCCCACCCCTCATGCCCCACCCCTCATGCCCCACCCCTCATGCCCCACCTGTCCTGCCCACACCATTGTTCAACCCCTGCTGCACCATCACTTACATCCCGTGCCTTGCTGACCGTGTGCTTCACTGATGCCTGCCTGGCCTGGCAACCCTGTCCACTGCCATCGCATACACCCCGGCCCTGGACCTGCTCAATCATCAGCTTTGTGAGCTTGCTGCAGCATGCACTGCCGCCACTCAGCCCTGCCCTGATACCCCATGCCCTGCTCTGCTGTTGCGCAGTGTGGCAATGTTGATGTCACAGGAGGCCTCTCGCTGTTGAACGACCAGTACAACTATTTCGTGGGTGGCAGCCAGGGCCAAAGGGCAGCAGTGCAGGCAGCAGGGACAGCAGCAGCCAGCAATGTGGGGGAGGCATAGTGGGGCAGTGAACCCGTCTGAACCTGCTCACCAACACTCCTGACTTTGGCCCTTACCCCTTACCCTACCCCTGGCCATGACATAGCCCTGTACTGCATGCCCTGTACTGCATGCCCTGTACTGCATGCCACTGGCATGGCCCTGGCACTGGCTCCAAACTGGCTCTACATCCTTGGCTTTGCCTCTGACTGTGCCCCTGTGTGGCTGCATGGGTTCAGGTGCAAGGCGTGTACCACCAGGCCGTGGTCATGCACATCATCACCTTTGTGAGTCAAGGGTTGAGAAATGGCGTACAGCTGAAAGCATCAGTGGCTGTCCTCAGTGAAGTGCCTACAGGCGGCAGGGCTCAAGGCCAGGGGCAGCAGTCACCTGGGGAGATGTGTCTTGCTGGCAGGCAGGCAGCCTCAAACGCATCAACCCTGCTCTGCTCCAACTCTATACTCAAACGCTCTGCGGGTCACTTGCGGGCAGAAGCGCAACAGGGAGTATCGCATGGTTGCAGGCGCAGGGCCCATGACTGCTGCTGACGATCCAAGGCTGCATGCACTACCCTCCTCCTCCCTCCTCTCTCCTCCTTCACTGCCCGCCCGCTGGTAAGGGCATCGTGCCTCATTCTTAGCTTCATTTTGACCTACATTATTGGCCACTGACCTGCAGGTGGTGTGCTGGGTGGTGTGTGCTGGCTTCCTCCTGTTCATCCTCCGCCCAACCACTGCACGTGGGTACCCCCTACCCTTACCCTCAAACGTGCACCTCGACACCCACTGCATCTGCCACCGTGCCTGTTGAGGGCATGGGGTGGTCAGCAGTAGCTGTGTGGCCTCGTGGCTGCTGCCTGGGGCCTGTGGGGGCTTGCGTTGCTTGCGTTTTCGCGAGCTTTTAATCGGACGTGGCTTTTCCTCCGCGGTACTCTTCCGCTTCTTCGGAGGCATCGCGCTACTAGGCTCATACCTGCTCATACCTGCTCATACCTGCTCATACCTGCTCATACCCGTGTGTCACTAACTCTCGCACCTCCAAAGGCCCCCTCCAAAGGACACCTAAGGGTGGGCACAGTCAACTACCATGGGGTGGTCAGCAGTAGTGTGGCGGCGCCCTGCTGCTGATGGCTCAGGCTCTCCCTACCCTTATCCTCAAGTGCCAAAGCCTCTAAGCACATTTTGCAACTCACTGTGCAGCAACGTGTCTGCACTTGTTCCTGCTCATGCAACAGCATCTGCACCACATCTGCATCTGCCTGGGTCAACCCATGTCCATGCCCATGACTAGGCTACAGCGGTTGCCATGGTGGTTGTCGTGATCGTGGTGAGGTCTGCGGCAGGGCATTGGCATGCAGAGCAGACCCGGTGGTGAAAGGCCAGGTGGGGGATGGACAGGGCACATGAGGGGCACATGAGGGGCACATGAGGGGCACACAGTGGAGGGCCATACAAGGTGAACACAGTAGCAGCCCCCACATAAACCGAGGCTGTTGGCATTTATCGCACCCATGCTACCTTTGGGCGCATGCCCAGCAGCAGCCCATGCACAGCAGCAGCACACGGCATCCAGTTCCCAGGCCAGCGACATCCAGGCGCCACTGCCAGGGGCACCGCCCCTTGCCCCTTGAAGTGCTTGGCACCAGAACACCGGCCCTGGGCTGCACCCCATTGCAGCGCCTGACCACCCCGGCGTGCAGGCATTACCGCGGAGAGCCGGCGCATCGCGGAACTGCTGTCGCACCTGCCGCCTGAGCTGGATGTGGAAGCGCTAGTTGCTGGCGCCCTCAAGGCGCACATCAGCGAGTCCGACCCGCAGGTTGGCCACGGTCACTGATATTGTGCAGAATGGTTTGCTTGTCACTCATGCCCGTGTGACGCTGACATGGCGCTGACCGGCATGGCGTGGCATAGGCGGGCCTCAATGTCACGCCAGCACATTATCATGAAGCATGAAGCAAGGCAGCAGGCAGCCACGTAGCACCTGTGGCAAGAGGGCATTCGACTGTGGTATGTGCTGCAGGCAACCATTGCTGAGGCAGTAGCTGCAAAGGCGGAGGCGGCTCAGGCAGCGCGAGAAGCCCGTGAAGGGGGTGGCAAACAAGTGATGAGGCGCGATGGCTCCATACTGCCAGCTGCGTCGGCTGGCAACCGACACGGTTCCGTGTTGTCGACCCTGGTCAGCAGGCACAGCTCCGCGGCTATGCACACCCAGCTGCCCAAGCAGCCCTCCATGACTTGACACTCTTCAGCCGTCGCATTCCGATCCTCATAACGGCTGGACGCGACGGATGTTCGCACGACATGTCGGCAGTGGGCACGTCGACAGATGAGTAGGGCCGTGGCCGCAGGCTGTCGGCTTGGCTGCCGTACAGCGCGCGGATAGAAATGCCTAAGGAAACCCATAATCATCCTGCTGCTGCGCGGGCACTGCTTTGAAGATCACATTGCTCAGTATATCTAACACCAGTGTGGCCTGGTCTTGCAAGTTAGCAGGCGCCTGGGTGCACACAGAGCACATTGCATCAACCGCTGTTCACCATGTGCATGTCAGGGGGAGGGTGCTGGGCACAAGCCCAGTCCTCGCAATACCAACCTGTACATGCAAGCATCACCTGAGAGGTTGATTAGGTGGTTGGATCAGGCGAGCTCACACAATCATCCTAAGCTATGCACCCTTGGTCGTCAAATAGACGCATGATCAGGACTCAAATTAAACAAACGTAAGCTGTACAAAACGCATGTGATTATATGTTTGTTCTGTCGTAGTGTCTGTGGATGTCAATGTGGACAGTGTGGACAGTGGATGACAGTGGATGACAGTGCTGTTTGTAGTGGATCCATTGTGGTTGTGGTGGTTATGTGGTGGTGGCTTCGTCGTCTCCATGGGATGTTTGTGCTATGCAGAATGCCATGCTATGTGTTGGGTTGTCTGTGAGCGTTGATGCAGGCATCGCGAGACGGAGCAATTAACCAAACAGCCGTCGTCAATGGGGCTTCTCACTACCCCTCAGGCGCCCCCAACATTCAAAAAATGGCAGTAAACCGACCCCTGGTAGTAGGATGGCTGTAACTCTGCACTCGCTGCGCCAAATTTAATGCTAGCTGGCTCAGTATGTAGCCAACCCAGCCAGCTACCTTTCACCCATCCAGAATAATTATCCAGTTAGTAGGCCGTGCACAGCAAAGCATCAAAGTTAGTAATTCAAATTTGAGCCGGTTCGGGGCATGCAGTCATCGCTGCGACCACCCGCGCCGCTTAGGTTGCTCTACACGAGCATGCGCATCGGCAGATGCAGTCGGATCGGAAAACGGTTGCGGGAATGTGGCTCGAAGGCGGTTGGCAGGTGGTTGGGGGAGGTGGCCGGTACAGCCTTTGTTGCGCACTTTACAACCTGAGTTGGCGCTGGGGGGCTGTCTAACTAAGTCTCGTGGATCAGTGATTGCTGCCCTGGTGCCAGCGCAGGACCACCAGACCTTTGAGGAGGGTGTTGTGGATGCCGTGGCTGTAACCAGGGCTGCGCCCGCGTCACCCCAACCTGCCCCTCCTCCCGCAGCAGCTGGCTGATGCGTGCAATGACACCTGTGAATCCCCCCATGTTCACTGATGCCGCTGTCGGCGCAGATGCCGGCAATATTCATGCCTGCGAGGCCCAGGTCACCCAACAGCCGCATGATGACCCGCACATGGGCCTCCGCTGTGCCGCTGGCCCAACTGGATGACACCCAGGACGTCGGTGAAGATGGTGGTGAGGCGTGGGGCAGCAGTTGAGCATGACTGCACCGCATGCTCCACCTGCCCCTCTTGACCCGGTTGCCCCTGACCCACTGGCTCTTTCCCAGACCCCGGTTCCTGCTGAGCTTGCCCTCCCCCTTGCTCTGCTGCTTGCCCATGCTGCTCCTCCTGCCCCTGCGGCTTAGGGACTGCTGCTGTGACCCTGATGACGAGCACCTTCCCATGGCGCTTGGTTGTGCATCCGTCAAATGCCAAGTGTATCGCCTTGGCTTGCTTCAACATCTCTGCATGCAAAGTAGCAAAGTAGAAAGCATGTCATCTTGCTACTCGTGTACAGCTCCGCTGTGGCCCCCTGCTGCTCAGATGAAGGGGTGAGCATGCCAGGGGCGGCACCAGCACCAGCTGCCAGCTGCTGGGAGGGGGCGGGGGCAGGGGAAGGGGAGCAGGCAGCGAGCAAGGGAGCGGATGGGAAGGCTGGGAGGGGTTGGGATTGGAGGGGGTGGGCTGGGAGTGGTTGGGCTGGGAGGGGGTGGACTGGGCGGGGTTGGGCTGGGAGGGGTGGGCTGGGAGGGGGTGGGCAGGCTTGATGAGGTGGGCTCCTGCAATGATGGGTGGAGGGGGGGCGGGCATGCTGGGTCGTTGCATGCCGTGGCCTTGAACCTGCCTGGTGAACATGATGTAACTTTGAAAGTGTTAAACTGATTGAGGCCTGGGCTGTTTGATGTGCAATTTGTTTCAATAGATGGGCCAATGGGTCAAGAACAAGGTCTTTGTATCGATTTCCCTATAGGTGCAACGGGTGCAACACAGTGGTGGACACAGTGGAGGAGGGGGGGGTGTAAGCCGGTGATACCTTAGTGTGCGCCGACCGAAATGATGTATTCGGCGGAAGCGAATACAACCAGATGTTTTAGTTGCCCCGTCCAGGTGCCCTGCACGCCCGGCAGGCATCGCGTTGGGTGTCGGCCGGACATTCCATTTGTGCACAACCAGCTTACTACGCTAGGTAGATGGGGTCACAGCGATGTGGCTCACCGTGCCAAGGAGACCCGTCTCGCCGATGTGATTTGTTCGCGGGCACATGTGGCAGTACGCGAGCAAAGACTCCAATGGCTAGCGCTGATGGTCAGATAACGCGGACTAAACCTCCGATGCCAATGTGATAAACGCTATCGAGAACGGTGCAGTATTGAGGAAGTAATCGCATGCATATCACCAACCCCATGTTGGGGGCGCCTGACTACCCCAGCCATGGGGTTAAGGCCAGCGAGTACCGGTGTTTGCACTGGAGTAGCCAGTCAACTCTAGGATTGATTGTTTCTTCTGGCCAGGCCAGCAGCCTTACAAGCAACCCGCTGTTAGTTTTGATGGGGTGCCCAGTGGTCTGGGAGAAGTGCCACCGGAGTGGGTTTTGTAGGCATCAAGGGTGCGATCGAGGATGCTTCGACTAGATTGTGAGTGAGATTACCCGCAGTCGAACATGTCATTCCATGTTGAATGAGTTTTGTTTGTCTGACCTACATCATCGTCAGCAACCTAAGATGACTGTAATTGGGCGCATGAATGGATGTGCACAAGGCCCCTGTTCATAATGTTAACTTCGTTGATCCATGGCTTCATCCAGCTTATGTCCCGCGTACAGATAAAGCCTTACTCGCCAACCAGGCCATTGGTGCCCAGTCCCCTTGTTTGTACACCTTGCTAAAGTGCGTTGCAGAAAGTCCCGAACCCCAAGTAGGGGAGGGCGGCCAAGCAGCCTAACGGCTGACGGCTTAATTGGTGTAAGCCACCATCATCATCACGACTTGACGGGTTTGGGTCGGGCACCCGGCAACTATGCTACTTCCCTCCTTGCGAGGCCTACTTGCCTTCTCTGACTAGTGCAATCGGCGTGGCCGCACGTACGAAAACGAGTCAATTCTGGGTGTTGTCCGCGAGCAACAGAGGATTTATGCTTCCAATGGCCAGGGGGGCCTTCCGCAGAATGCTACGAAGAATGTTGTGTTGTGTGGGCTGGGTGCTAAGCAAATCAGCGGAGGACCCATGCAAGACCTTCGTCACCGTCCGCCATGCAAACGCACACTCGACAGGTGCCGCCCGCACCAGGCGGCTGCGTTTATAGAGCGCGGGAGCATGCCACACCACTTCCATTGGGCCACCTGCTCTTGCCTGTGCAGTTGTGGCCTCTGTATGTGTGCCTAGGCTGTGCAGCCATGCCATGCACTGCATGCCATGCACTGCATGCCCTCACCCACTTGAAACAGCAGCATAGCCAACTGTGATAAGAGGGGAGGCCATCCCAGACTTTCCTAGGCCCAGTGCCCAGGCTGTGCAGTCGTGTCCCCTCCTACCACACCCAAGACAGTTACATGCACTGCAAGGGCACCATGTGGTCCTGCCCCACCATGCACCCCCCCATCCAAGACGTCGAATGCAGCCACACACCATCACCCACATGGCGTGCCACCAGTTTTCATGCCCAAGTTCCTCATGGGCAAGGCCACACAGCCATACTTGGCAAACTGTTGTAGCGGTGTGAACCCACCATCATGTCACAGGAGCCATCCTTGCAACACCCTTACCGGGTACGAGACCAGCTGTTGTACGGAACCACAGTTGCTGCCATAGCAGGCACAGACAGCTATGGCAGCAACCTCTCCTCCATGCCTGCCCCATGTAATGTCCCTACACACCAAAACAGACTCCTCCAAAACAGCCACAAGGCCCAGGGTTCAACCTGCTTGCCCCCCCTGCTGTCCCCTGCAGCTCCTGCCCGTCCTGGCTCTTCCCCCAGCCACTGCCTTGGCCCTCCCTCCTCCCTCCTGCCACCCGCAACATCTCAGCCAGCAGCATCCCATCACCGCTTCCTGCCCCCGCTGCCTGCGCTGCGCCCACCGCCGGCAGAGCTGTTACCAACAGAGCCGCCACCGCCGCCGCCGCCTTTCTCAACGCTGCCTGCGGCCCCGGCTGGAGGCCGCTTTGCTGCAGGTCGAGAATGGTCCAGGTAGACCTTTCCTGTCACCCCCACTGCCCTCACCCCCTCCACCATGAGCTCCTGCTCCCACCGCATCCACGCCTCAGCCACCGCGTCCAGCAGCCCAACCCTCACCTCCTCCTCCTCCCCTGCCTCCTCCTCCCCACCCTCCTCAGCCACCGGCCGTTCCACCACCGCCTTCTGCTCCTGCTGCCCAGCTCCAGCAGCCCCGCCCGCCTCCCCTGGCCCTGCCTGCCGCCCTGACCCAGCCCCTGGCCCCTTGCGGCTGTTGCCAGAGGCAGCCAGCGGCAGCGCCTGGTCCACCCCCTGCTGCTCCAGGACAGACAGCCAGCCACCCCCCACCTCCACCAGGCCGGCGTCAGTGGAGAGAAACTGCTGCACCACCACCTCCCCTGGCCCCTGGGAACCCTCCTCCTCCTCCTCCTCCTCCTCTGCTGCTACTGCTGCTGCTGCTGCTGCTGCCCCTGCTGCTGCTGCTGCTGATGATGATGATGACTTCCTCCTCCCACCAACAGCTGTTGCAGTTGAAGTGGTCGACTTCTTGGCTCTGGTGGGGCTGGGTGGTGTGGCGCGGGAGGGGGTGCGGGGGGTGGGCTCCCCAGGTGTGATGCTGGGTCGAGGTAGGGGGATCACGATCAGCACATCTTCACCGGGCCGGCCAGGCAGCATGCTGCGGGGTCTGTGGCAACACTCCATCAGCCGGTGTGCCTGCAGCAGGCAACACCATGCAACGCCATCCAGCACCATGCAGCGTCATGCAGCGTCACGCAGCAGGGTCACCAAGGGGAGTATGCACCAGTTGTTTCTTGCGCTATATGTAGCGTTCGCTATGAAATGGCATGGAATGAAATAGTCGCATCGCGCTATGAAAAGCGACCTTTGACCGGTGTTTTTGTGATGCTGGACGTGCAGCTGGCGAAAATGACCACATAGCCACTACCCACACTTAGCCCCAGGCTCCCTATAGCTTTACATAGCTTCACATCAGCCTCTCCTCCACCGTCAACATTGCACTGGCCTTCAAACCTCCACCTCCCCACACCCATCCCCACACCCCTCCCCACATCGAGCTGGAGCTGCACCTGACTTACCACTCTGGCCGCATACGACAGCGCCACCTGCGGTCCTGCTGCCGCCTCCGCCTCCGCTGCCGCGGCTTTCCTTGCCGCGGCCTCTGCCGCCGCCTGCGCTGCGGCAATAGCAGCAGCGGCGGTAGCAGCAGCGGCGGCGGTGGGGGCAGCAGCAGCGGCTGGTGAGGAGCGCTGCAAGAACCTGCGAGGGGCGGGGTCCCTGCTGCTGCTAGTGACTACTTCCACGGCAGCGGCGGTAGTTTGGGACTTTGCGCGAGCTGTTGATCGTGGCGGCACTGACCCTCGGCTGCTGCTGCTGCCACTGCTGCTGCCAGAGGCGTCTGCCCTCGCATGCCCTGCTGCTCTTGCTACTGCTGCTGCTGCTGCTAGCCGTCCTGTCCCCTGCCGCCCATGGCCCTGCTGCTGCTGCTGCTGCTGCTGCTGCCCGGCCGCCTGGCTGGACGCACTGGGTCCCTCCAGCTCCTTGGCCCTGGCCCTGGCCTTGGCCCTGGCCCTGGCCTGCTCTTGCCATGCAGTCAGCACGGCCAGCAGCTGCTTGGCCTGCTGCAGCCGCAGCTCCTTGGGACAGGCGGAGCTGGCGCAGAGGGGGCTGCTGGACCGCAAGGGGCCCGGCACCCGCCCCGCTGCCAGCAGGCGCCGCGTGCGGGGGGTGCTGCGCCGCTGGGCGGGCCGCCGGGGGAAGAAGGAGGCGCGGAAGGCTTCGCGCGCTCCTGCCACAATGTCTTGCACCGTGCGCTTGCTGTAGCTGGAGGCAGGGGAGGAGGAGGGAGGGGAGGCTGGGGGAGGGGCGGCAGCGAGGTGGGGGGCTGCCGGCGGGGGGGAGTGAGGGTCATGGGAAGGAGGAGGGGGAGAGGCTGCGGCTGGGGCTAGGGCTGGAGAGGTAGGTGCTGACTGCTGCTGCTGCTGCTGCTGCTGCTGTGGCCCTTGCTGCTGCTGCTGTTCCTCATCTACTGTGGCTGTAGCTGTGGTCTGAGTGCCTGCACTGTCATCAAGTGTAGGCGCAGGAGCAGCAGCTGGAGCAGCTGGAGCAGCAGCAGCAGCCTCCCCTTGCTCCACCACCTGTACAATGAGAGGGATGGGAGCGCCTGTGTGGCTGGGCATGTCGAAGGCGGCTGAGGCCAGCTGCATTGCAACAGCCATCTCTGCCGCCTCCGCATCAGACACCTCCCTCCCCAGCAGCATGCGGGCCAGGGCATGAGGGGACTCTTGCTCAGTGTCCGCATCACACTCCAACCCGTGAGAGGAAGAGAGGGTGAGAGGAAGCTGCCCAGCAGTTGGACCCCCCGCTGCTGACCCTGCCCCTGCCTCTGCCCCTGCCTCAGCTGCTTCTGCAGCTGCCCCTGCCTCAGCTGCTGCTGCTGCTGCCCCTGCTTCAGCTGCTACTGCCACCTCTGACCTTGTTGCCGGGCTGACTGGAGAGGATGAGGCCTGGCAGGGGCTGCTGCTGTCTAGGGGCTGGGAGGGCGGCTGGATGCTGGCTGCTGTGGGGTGGCTGCAGGGGAGGTGAGAGGCACCTCCCACAGCAGCGCTGCCACCAGCATTGCTGCTGCCGCTGCTGCTGCCACCGCCGCCCCCATGGCTGCTGCTGCTGCTGCTGCTCCCACTACCACCATTGCTGCTGGCATTGTGGGATGGCGGCTGTGGTGCGCGTTGCAGGGCAGAGCTGGCGAGCTCACGAGCAGAAGGTGGCCCCCCGCCTGCTGCTGCCTGCCCTGCAGCCCCCGCCCCACTTCCTGGTGTGGCAAGGGAGGGTGGGGAGGAGCCACCGCCGCCTCTCCCCAACCCCTTGGCCAAGGCCCCGCCCCTGCGGCCAGCCAGCCCCTGGCCCCCGCTGGCCTGCTTGCGCCAGCACTGCTCCAGCAGGCGCCTCATCCTGGCCACAACATAGCTGGGCAGCTGGCCTGCCGCCGGCCCTCCAGCACCGCCCTGGCCCCCCGCCCCACTGCTGCCGTCCCCCCCCGGGACCTCTGTTGAGGTGACCCGCAGCAGCAGGGTGAAGTCGTCAGGGTCATCCCCCAGCTGCACCTGGCAGGTCTGCTGGTCAGGGGGGGCGGCGGGGAGGGCGGGGGGCTGCCTGCTGCCTGCCGCAGCTGCCTTGTCGCCTACCTGCTGGGGAGCAGCAGAGCTGGGGACAGGGACAGGGGCAGGGGCAGGAGCAGGGTGGCTGCTGCCTGCGTTAGTGCCCTTGCTGCTGGCGGCGCTGCTGCTGCTGCTATCACTGCTGCTGCTGCTGCTGCTGCTGCCGTGGTTAAATCCTTGGGGGGAGCTACGATGGCTTGGGGGCAGTGCAGGGCTCTCTGCCTCTGCCTCTGCTGACTGCTGCTGCTCCAAACTGCTGCTGCTGCTGCTGCTGCCCACACCTGCTTTCATGTTGGTGCTGGTGTCAGTGGTGACGTTGCTTCTGCTAGGCTGCTCATGGGGAGTGGGGGGGGAGGCGGAGGCGGTGGGGTGTGGGGTGTGGGGCAGGGCATAGGGAGTAAGGTCCTGCGGTGCAGAGCATCTTGGTTCGGGGCTGGGAGTGGTCGGGGAGGCAACCACCACTTCTGCCACAATGAAGCCCAGCTCCCTCCCGCCCTCTACTGCTGACCCTGCCCCCCGGTGCCCTGCTGCTGTGGGTGGTGGTTCTTCCGCTTGGGTGGCCACATCTGTGGGCGCTGCTGCCGCTATTGCCTCTGAGGCTGGCCATGGTTGACCCTGTCCCTGCCCTTCTCCCTGCCCCTGCCCCTCCCCCTGCCCCTGCTGCTGGGGGGTAGAGGGACAAGGAGGGGAGGAGGATGTGGACTGGGGGCCAGAGGGGGAGTGCTGCAGGGCAGCAGGGGCTGAGGACAGCTCCGGGCTGACCCCACACGACCTGCGCCACTGCTGACGCCGCTGCTCTGCTGCCGCTGCCGCTGCTGCTTGACCCGGCCCTTCATCCTCCACTCTTACCTCTGACTTAGCCTGCCTGCCTGCCTGCCTCTCATCCTCCCCTTCCTCCTCCCCTTCTTCTTGTTCCCTCTTCCCCATTGCCGCCACCTCCACCACCCCCTCTTCCTCGCTGTCTGCGTCTGTGTCGTCGTCAGAGTCGTCCAGCACAGCGTAGAAGTGGGTGGGGTCCTCCTCATCCTCGCCTGGGGGGGCGGTCTCAAACCCTAGCATGGCACCCAGCTGCCCTGTGTAGCTGCCATACAGCTTCTCCTGCTCCCGCTGGGCTGCAAGATCTCTGCATGCATGCAGCCGGGTATGCATGGGCTGCAGGATCCATGCACCCATGCAGGTTGCTCAGCAGGGGCGCAGGGCACCACCAACAGCTCTCCCAACAGCTACGGCTCACACCACCACCGCACACCACCAACCGCAAGGTCTGCTGTGCAAGTGTGTGGCAGTTGAGGTGGTTGGGGTGGTTTAGGTGGTTGGGAGTGCATGGGTGCAGCAGGCGGGGCCTCAGGGGAGGCTTACCTGTTGCGGATGAGGGTGATGCCCGGCAGCACCTCATGGCTGCGGTCCATGTGCATGAAGCTGGTGATGAGGCCCACGTAGCGGGGGGCGCGGGGCACCACATCCCTGCTGCCACCAGACGACAATAGGTGGTGTCAGGGGCAGGGCAAAGGGCCAGGGGTAGGGCAGGCACAGGGGCAGGGGCAGGGATAGGGCGGGCGCAGGGGTCAGGGCCGGGCACAGGGGCACGCGCAGGGGCAGGGTCCGGTGCGTCAGACACCCCCTTGCACCTTCCAACCTCACCTGGTGCTGCGCTTCAGGCTGCGCTGCCTCAGCACCTCCATGTATGCCAGCTCCTCCTCATCCGCCCTGCAGGCGCACCATTCCTATGCTGTTCACATCTGCCCTCCTCCTCCTCCTCCTCCTGCTTCTCCTCCTCCTGCTAGACCACCTCACACCACCTCCCCTCTCTCTGCCTGGCGCAACCCACCCTGGAAGAATGCTGCACCAGCACACAGCACCTCTGCAGCGTGTTCAAAAACCACACTGCCCCGCTCTTCCCCATGCTACATCCTATCCAGCCGCCAGGTCACGCTTGTCACCCTTTCTTATCACCCTTTCTTATCACAACACGCATGCCCCTCAAATCATTACACGCAGCAATCACACTTGTCACACTATTCTGTACCCTCCCCCACACTCCTCATTCCTGCATGCTGTGCCCCATGCGCACCTCCTCTTGCGGGAGTGTGTCTCACAGGGGCTGTTGGTGGTGGCATACTGGCGCTCCAGGGCGGTGAGCGTGGGGCTGGGTGCATGGCCCATGTCTATGAGCATGAGCTGGCTGATGGTGAAGGTGTTGCGGCCAGTCAGCACCTGCAGCCCAGGGCGGGTGCAGCGGCCGTGTAGCAGTCTCAGCAGCAGTGTCAGTGTCAGTCTCAGCAGCAGTGTCAGTGTCAGTGTCAGTGTCAGTTTCAGCAGCAGTGTCAGTGTCAGTGGCGGATACTGGCTCAAGGCCGTGGAGCAGTTCAAGGGCATCAGGCAGCAGTGTGGGAAGCAGGGCAGGTGCAGTAGTGGCAGTAGTGGCAGTAGTGGCAGTGTAGGCGGCAGTGGCAGGTATGTCCACAGCACAACAGGGCCCAGTGCGCTGCAGCTGGGTGGTAGCTGGCGGACAGCCGCTGGGCGTCTGTCCCATACCCTGTCAGGTGTCAAAGACCTGACCTTGACAACCTGGCTGCCAGTAGGGCTGGGTGGCGGCCAGGACAGGACAGACTGGCTGCCTCTGTGGCTGGACCTGCCCCGCCCCGCCCCGCCCCGCCCCGCCCCGCACTCACCTCCCAGCACTCTATGTTTGTGGTGGTTTGCGTGGACAGGCCCTGCACCACCTGCTGGGCCAGTGCCCGGTGCTGTCCTGCCTGCTCCGCAGCAAACCACACGCGCCGCAGCTGAGCAAGCTCCATCAGCTGCTGCACCTGCAGGCAGAGCAGTCGAAAACCTGGGCACGCTATCAGCACCTGCTTGAGCGATGTGTGGTAGATCAGGTAGGCTAGTGGGGTAAGGGCAGGAGGCAGGAAGGCGTGTTGACGAGGGGCAGGGCCACACACTCTAGCTAATCTCCCCCTCATCTCCGCCCCTGGGGGTAGACCAGGGCGGCATACCCAGTGCAGCGAGCAAACTGCTAGCAATGGCATGATCTCCTGCATGCTGAGCAAGCAACCCTGGGAAGCTGACCCTAAATAAGGTCCAACCTCAACATACATCTTACCTGACCTTTTGTCTATGATTAGCTGGGAATCACCTATTGAGCGCCACCTACTGTGCTGCTGCCGGTGTTTGTAATCGTGCAAGCTGGCACAGGCCCCTGCCACCTTCTGGCATTCACCGCCCCAACACCACCTGCTGCTCACCCAGTCTAGATGAGCCTGCTTACCCTGACCAATTGGTGAACGATAAAACAGTGGAAATCAAAACGACATACTCGCCCCCTCATCTCCACCCTTGGAGAAGACCAGGGCACCCTACCTGGCACACTGCCGCAAGCAACCTGGTGTTGTGCATGCTGAGCGACTGGGTGACACTGGCGAGCTGACTCTGACTGTGGCATGCAGCCCCAGCTGCAGGTCACAGACCTTGGAAGCTGCGCCAGCTCCCTCCTCGACGCATAGGACAAACACGCGGCGCTGGCGCTTAGGGTCCAGCAGCACCAGGCAGTCAGGGCCTGCAGGACACCGGCCGCAGACACAGCTGGGGGCGCTGCCACTGGCCTGGGGTGCCAGTGCCTAGAGGCCCCTACAGCCCCCCATCATGCGCTGCTGGCCCTTCGCCTGCTTGGCCCTTGCTCACGCCCATGCACTGCTGGCCCTGGCCCTGGCCCTGGCCCTGGCCCTTTGCCTGCTTGACCCTTGCGCTGGCCCTTGGCCTGCTAGGCCCATTGCTGGAACAATGCGGTGGACAAGACCCGGCTGCGCTGCCACACAGCGGATGGGTATTGCCAGGGGGCTGAGGCCCGCAGGCTAGCAATGTGCTTTTCTTGCGTTTCAACGATGATGAGGTACATGGGCTTTTATTCATGCATTGCATGAGGCACACGGCTGAATGAGGCGATAGGGAAGAGTGCTGTGTCACTGCATGCCGGGGTGACATCTGGGAACCTTAAAGCTTTAATGGGCTTGGCTGTCCATTTGTGTCCTCCTAGCAACCAGTAGGTGTGGTCATTGTGTGCTGGTTGCGAGCTAGGAGAATGAAACCCACAGCCTCAGGCCTCAAGCTCATGATGTATGGGAATTTTTGGGGCTGTCATTCGCTACAGCAATGATAAGGTTCATGTAGCGTGCTTCCTGCCTGCTGTATTCCTGCCCTCCCTGTAGCGTGGTCCCTGATTGCTGTATTCCTGCCCTCCCTGTAGCGTGGTCCCTGATTGCTGTATTCCTGCCCACATGACCATGACTTGCCTGCCTTGATGTGCGTCACAACTGGTGTGCGCACCGTGCGCCGCTTGCTTAATCCCTGCAGGTCAGTTTGCGGATCCGTTCAGCTGCAGCCAGGCTAGCCTAGGAGAGGCTCCGGATGTCAACCTGAGGACGGCCGTCTTTGCTCCTGCTTTTGGAGCCCGCTGACGCCCGACGACGCGAGCCTCTTTGCGCAGCGGCTCCTTGCTCCTTTAGGAGCCCGTCACTGCCGCCCTCGAGACTGTGCGGTTTTACCGTCCCTGCCCGACGAAGCGAACGATAAGATATGTGTTGCGTTTTCAGTGGCGATGCACTGTGCCGAAGGCCGCTGCGAAGGCCGCGCCAGGCTTGCATCGTGCCCGCAGGCTAGAAGTCGCTTACAACATTTGCAGCGCTACACCAGCGTGCATCTGCCTTGTTCAATTGGGCATGCCAGTGCCCTTTTCCTTTAGGCTTGGCATGAACCTGTATACATTTTTCAGGCATGGTCCGGAATGGTCTGGCGCAACATAGCATGGCATGAACCCTATGTTCCTGGACTGGCCTGCCTGGCTTTGGCATGGCTGGACCGCCTTTCCACCTGCACAGCTCGATGGGGCGTTGGCTCCTTCGAGGGGACCGGTGAGGTGGCCTAGCTTGCATTTCTTTCCGCGGCTTAGCTTGCTGCTTGCTCCGGTAGCCTGTGTATCAAGCTGCACAGCCATAACCATCTCGCCCACAGCAAAAGCCCTACTATACTAACAGTTGAAACGTTGCACAACCATCGACTGTACAACCATCGACCCCCACAGCCTCGCATTCTCATGCCACTCGCCGTGTCACAAGTCAAGCTCCCTACAAACCATGCACCTCCCTCGTCTACCCTGGCTCGCCAGGCGTCATGGTCCATATTTGGGGTTGATGCCTCCTGTCAACGCTGCTGAAAGTCCTAGAGCGGCCTAGCAGCCTGACGGCCTGAGCAGCACATACCAAGCTGTCAATCCACACTACAGAGGCTAAGCAAAGCCAAGCTAGCCCCACAGCTGCCTCCAGCCTTCCACCCCTAAAGGCCTGTACCCAACAGACAAAGAAGGAAGCAGCCCAGCGGAGCCCGTGTAGACGTAAGAAACTGATCTAGTGGGTTAACGAAGCTGCAAGGTTCTGCAAGGCCCGGGGCATCCACCTGGAATCACGCCTGCGGGCGAGGTCCCAGTCCTCTTCCATTCTTTCTACTCCATGCACCCTGCAACCATCTGGGTGTGGTGGCCATGAGCAGGTGCCTCCTGCCAATGCTGCAATGGCCATGTTGACCTGGCACCTGCAGGTCGACCCTGCATCAGCCTGGGTGCCATTGACACCAGCAGTGAGGAGGCCTAGCGCCATAGAGCTGAGCTTGCTGGGCAAATTAGTTTTCCTGCCCCTGTCTTGCACCCCTTCATGCTGCCCTGGCCCTGCCTACAAACCATCCACCCTAGGTGGGATGCTGGTATCGTTTATGGCTCTACTGCATGCGCCTGTATGCACTCCTGCCTACTTGCCACCCTCATCGAGCACAAGTCATCCACAACAGCTACCCCTCACCGCAGCGGTCACTCTTCTATTGGTGGTCCAGTGTAGGTCACACCACAGACGGGTTGTGGAGATTACACCTTGGCCTGTATGACCCCTGCCTCCACCATGTAAGGGATCTCGGCGGCCAGCCAGGGGGCAAGGCCTAGGCACAGCGCATGGGCGATGCCGAAGTGAGGGCTGCGGGGGCAGGGTCAGGGGGCAGGGTCAGGGTCAGGGGCTAGGGGCAGGGGGCAGGGTCAGGGGCGGTCATATACAGGTCATTGCCATGTGAATGTGATGTGAGACCTGGGACAAGGCAGAGGGGTCACACGTGTGACACGGTTGTTGTAAAAGGTGGCGACGCAACGCTGTCTGCTACCCGGCCACCTAGCCCCTGCCAGCCCCTGCCAGCGCCTTCCTGGACCTTGCATGCACATACGCTGGACATGCAATTTCATGCGCTCATGGCAGTTGTCTAGAAGTTCTCAAGCCTTATTGCATCTTCACTGACCTCCATTGCAAAGACAAGCTACAGACTAAGGGCTACTAAGAGTGAGGGAGGGTAGGGGGGTCGCCTCTTCCTTGGCTCGATTGGTGGGAGCAGGCCGCGCCCCAGGCGGTAGCTCCTCCTTAATGCACGCCGGTGAATACCGGAGTAGTCTTCTTCTTCTTCTTCACTGACAACTGACCGTCACTGTTCGGTGTCTCGCTTTTGGTTCCGATCGTTATGTATTACGGAAAAAAATCATTGATGTGTGCAGTTTGCAACACGCCGGTGTCTCGCTATTGCGACCGGCTTTGGGAAGAAAGAAGCCACGGCGCGGTTGAAGGCGCCCGGCCTTCTCGGGCCGCAGTGCTGCAATCGCGGTGCGTGGGCTTGGTCTTGACGACACCGGCAGCCGTGTGGAGAGCTGCATCGCTGGAAATTGGAAGCGAGCGCACCTATGAAACAATGTCGACCCACCCATGGGCTCCCCACACGGCTGCCGGTGTCCACAAGACCACGCCCGCGCACCGCGATTGCAGCATTGCGGCACGAGAAGGCCGGGCGCCCTCAACCGCGCCTTAGCTTCTTTCTTCCCAAAGCCGATCGCAACAGCGAGACACCGACGTGTTGCAAACTGCACACATCAATGATTTTTTCCCGTAATACATAACGATCGGAACCAAAAGCTTGTTTTCTAGGCCTGGATTTCGTTACCAAACAGACCCTGGCGTTGGCTGGCCTTGGCTGCTTCGTAACCGAAAAATGTCTTTTTGTGTTTATTACTTTAATAGTATGATTTCTGGCATAAATAAATGATGCGATACTTGTTTTTCGTAACCATTCGGGACCCAATGCGTAACCAGCCATGTGGTGGTCCTAGACCCTTCGTGACCAGCGTCAGCTTGGCAGCTTTGAAAAAAAGAAATTGGCACACATCCACAGCGGCCTGATGCTGCAGCTGCTGCCAACTGGCCCTTCCGCAACTGCTGCTCCTGCCGCCACTGCTGCCCCAGCTGCTCCTGCTTCCCTTGCCTCCCTGCTGGCCCAGCAACCTTTGCCACGCCCGCCGTCTACCTGTTTTTCGCCCACAGCGGCTTGAAGTGTATGGTGAGGCAAATCTTCCCTCCTCGGTACATCTTGGCCGTTTTGCCGTCCAGCTCCGGCAGCTCTATTTCAGGGGCGATGGCGGGGTAGGTGGCGGGGATGTCAAACCGGAAGTCAAACTCGTAGCGCACCAGGTTGTGGATGTACCAGCACTTCCCGCGCCAGCTATGCCCCTGGGGGCAGTGGGGTGACATGTGGGCATGGTGGGGGTGGGGGGCATGATGGGGTGGGGAGGTGGGGTGGGGTGGGGTGGGTATGGGGGTGCCGTCTAGGCATGGTGGGGGGGAGGGAGTGGGGAGAGGCCGGAACATGAGGGGTCAGGCAGGGGTGAGGGCTGAGGGGGGCGGTCAGGGGAAAAGGGTGAAAGAAAGAAAGACTACTCCCCCCGAAGCTTCAGGGGGCGTGCACTAAGGAACCGCGCGCCGCTTCTGGTCTTTCACACCATGGGAGGGGCCCCCGCGGGCTGACGTATGCCTAAAGGGCGCTCTCACAGCACGACACGCCCCGGCTCGGAAACGTGTCTACCCTCCTGAGCTTCATAGGAACTTAGCCTACTCCACTCCAGCTCCCACCCCGCACGATGGCGGGCACTGCCCTCAAGAGAAATCGATTACGCCAAATATTTCTGGCCCCTTGCGGGTGTCGATCCCCCGGCCTCTCGCAAGAAGAGGGAGGTTTGTAGCTACTGAACCACACCTGCTGCATGGGGTGCTACTGGCTTCGGGTCCTAACCCGGTTGATGGGAAAAGGGTGAAGGGTGGAGGAGGGGCAGCATGGTAGCTGAGGGTCAGATGAGTGGGGCTCAGTGCAGAGTACATCAGGTGGTGAGGTGTGGGGAGCCTGAGGGGGGGCTTGCATGGGGGGCCTGTGTGTGGGATATTGCCGAGCTACACATCCGTTGAGGGGATGGGGAAAGGGGGGTGGGTTCAGTGCGGAATGCAGCAGGGTGCGGTGGGGCAGGGGGTGCTGTCGAGGGGGCGCTGTTGTAGGGGTGCTGGTGGGCAGCTGGAGCCTTGATTCAGGTGCCACATCAGGTGCCACCATCTCAGCAGCTCCCTGACACGCACCCCGTCCACTGGCTCTATGGTGAACCAATCCATGTCGCTGTCCTTGTTGTGTTGGATGTACTGAATCAGCGCCCGCAGCTCCTGGGGCCATGGGTCAGCGCCAAGGTCAAGGTCAAGGCCAAGGTGCGACCGCGTTGGCTGCAGCGCCCGCAGCCCATGTAAAGCACCTCTCTCAGTCGGTCGTTCCATTTGTCCTTGTCGCGGGGGCCAGCATTGGTGGTCAACAGCGGGATCTTTTGCACGCGCTCACGAGTGCCGGAGTCGAAGGACTCGGCCATCCTGGGCCACGATGGAGAGGGGGGCTACCTGGTGCGGTGTCAGGAACGAGAGGCAGCTGGTCGATCAATGCTGAAACGACAGCTTTCTGTCCGGCTGTATTTGGGAAAGCAACGAGGCACTGCATCGACTAGGAACCAAACACCAACTACCAGGCGCAACCAGATCAACCACCCGGGCAGGCCCACCCGGGCATTGCCTCGATGGCAGCTACTTTGTCGAGCCGGAGCCGGAGCGAAGTACGAGGCTGCGGCAACCATGATCACACTCTTTATGTCCATGACCCATGTAGGACCCATGTAGGACAGTGGGAGCGTTGCACAATGATGCTGATGCAAACACCAGCTCAGCAGAGCTGGAACGAGTCACAGATTGCCACACTCATGTTGCGGTCAGGGTCTGGCGAAGCTTCTGCACAGGAGTCGTATGTTTACACGCCAAGCCAAGCAGCATCGAGCCCCCGGAACTGATCAACGGGTTTGCCGCCAGCACCCCTCACTCACGTCTTCTCCATGTGCCCGTGCGACAAAATACAGTAATGTCGAACGAGTATAACATCACCGCACGAGCGTTGCCGTGCCCACTCATCCAGTGACGTGCTGACATCACTCCAGGCACATATCCAACACTGACGACAGCACCGCCGGAGAAAGGCTGATACCACTGATGAGCTATTGAGTCACTGAGTCGAAGAATACGGTCCACGCCACAAATCACTGAACCCTAGCTTGTCGCCGCATGAGGCTATGCCAGCCCCAACGCCCTACTGCCCGAGCACCCGCCCTTGCCTTGCCCCTCGCCCCACACCTTATGTCCTATTCTCAGCCCAGGCCAGAGCTGTCCCCCTTGCCCTCCCTTGCCCCTCATCACACCGCCCCTGCTTCCCCCACTACTTTGCCCCTGCCTCCCCCTGCTTCCTCCTTTGCCCCCCTGCTCACCCCTGCTTGGCCCCTGCCCTCCCCTGCCTTCCCCTTTGCCCCCCCCCCTCCCTGCTTGCCCCTCCTGCCCCTCATTCCCTGGGCAGCAGCGTGACGGTGCTGTCCTCCTCCACCAGGTTCTCAGCGTCCCGGTAGCTGCGCTGCAGCCAGGCGGTGAACGCGAACACGTCCTCGAAGCTGCTCATCCAGCCCAGGCTGACACGCACGCTGCCCAGGGGCACCCGCACCCACCTGCAGCCAACAGGCCAGGCACAGGGGCAGGCAGAGCGGGTAGGCAGGGAGGGGGAGGGGGAGGGGGAGGGGGAGGGGGAGGGGGAGGGGGAGGGGGAGGGGGAGGGGGAGGGGGAGGGGGAGGGGGAGGGGGAGGGGGAGGGGGAGGGGGAGGGGGAGGGGGAGGGGGAGGGGGAGGGGGAGGGGGAGGGGGAGGGGAGGGGGAGGGGGAGGGGGAGGGGGAGGGGGAGGGGGAGGGGGAGGGGGAGGGGGAGGGGGAGGGGGAGGGGGAGGGGGAGGGGGAGGGGGAGGGGGAGGGGGAGGGGGAGGGGGAGGGGGAGGGGGAGGGGGAGGGGGAGGGGGAGGGGGAGGGGGAGGGGGAGGGGGAGGGGGAGGGGGAGGGGGAGGGGGAGGGGGAGGGGGAGGGGGAGGGGGGTGTGAAGACCCACCCACCCACCCATCTACCCATCCCACCCCTCCACACCCCCATGCTGACCCGACACCCACGTTGACTCGCCCCCCCCTGGTGCTGGAGAGGGTCCGGGCGCGACCCAGCCGTTCTCAGCCTGCACCTGCTCCCCCTGCTGGCCCATTGGAGCCGCCACCTGCAGCTCAGCAGCAGCAGCAGCAGGAGCAGCAGGAGCAGCAGGAGGCTAAGGGCGCAGCAGGCCAGGGTGAGTGCAGGCCCTAGTGGTGCTAAGGGCCGCCCCTGCCGCCCCTGGCCCCTGGCCCTCACCTGGCCCTCATGGCCCTGAGGCCGCAGCACTCGGATGAACTCGATGTCGTCGCCGCACCCCTCCTTGATGCCCGCCAGACCCTCAACCTCAGCCTCAGCCACACCTGCCAGGCACAGGCGTAGCACAGCTTGGTGGGTGGGTGGGTAGGTGGGTGGGTGGGGTGGGGGGGTGGGCGGGTGGGGGGGTAGGTGGGTGGGTGGGGTGGGGTGGTGAGGTGGGGGGGTGGGGGGGTAAGTGGGTGGGTGGGTGGGTGGGGTGGGGGGGGAGGGTGTGAGGGGGGAGGGTTATCGTGGAGTCTGGGTATGAGTAAGGAGTGGCGGAGGCAGGGAGGGGGAGGAGAAGGAGGGGGGGGGGGGGGCAGAAGGTGGTAAAGGAGCAAAGGGAGGGGTGTGGTGGTGGGTGTTCGCAGCCTGCTCTAACCTAGGTAAGCGTAGCAGGCCCCCGGGTTGCACTCCGCCCCCGTCCTGAGGTGGAAGCCTGCTGCTGCCGCCTCCCTCTCAATGCGCCTGGAGGGGAGGGGGGGAGGGGGTGGGGGGATTGGGAGGGGGGATGTGGAGGGAGAGGGGAGGGGAGGGGGCGCCTGGAGGGGAGGGGGGGAAGTGGAGGGAGTGTGAGGGGGCAATAGGGAGGAGGGGGAGGAGGGGGAGGGGGAGCTGGCCACAAGCACCGGGACATACAAACATGATCCCTTGGGGGGGAGGGCGGTGGGGGGGGTCAGGGGCTGGGTAGAGGTCCAATGGGAGGAGGGGTGTGTGGAGGGTGGGGAGAGTCAGCAGAAAGGGTCAGCCGCCCATGCTGTACAGCACCACCAGCGCCACCGCCCGGCTGGCCTGTTTGCCTGCCCCCACCAGTGCCACCGCCAACCGCCCCTGCAGCTCAGCCAAGTGGCAGCCCCTGAACCTGACCTGCCCTCTGGCCCCCCCTCTCACTCAGGGGTTGGGGTCAGGTCAGGGCTAGCCTCCCTCTCCCTCTCCCCCGCCCCTGGCCTGCCCCCCTGCCCCGCTGCCCCCCTGCCCCCCCTGACCTGTAGCTGAGGCAGTCGCCCTGAGGCCCCAACACTTCGAAGTTGACGATGCCGCCCTGCACCTGACCCGCGTTGGGGAGCTGGTGCTTGCCAAACACCTTGACCTGCACAGGGCAGCACCGGGCAGCGGAGGACAGCACCGGGCAGTGGAGGGCAGCTGGTCTGGTGGGCAGGCGGGCAGGTGAGCAGGTGGGCAGTGGGTCAGGGGGAGGGTAGTGAGGGGGGGAGGGGTCCTGGCTGGCCAGCAGCGCATCACAGCTGGAAAGATAGATGGCAAGCAGGCAACAAGCAGGGCAGGAGGGAGCTGTATGAGGGCAGGAGGGGCGCCTTATCCGGCATGCGAGGCGCACCGCATGGAATGGGCCCCCTCCTTGCCCTGGACCTCCCCCCAGCCTTCAACCCCCCGCCCAACCTGACCCTGCCCCAGCAGCACGGAGAAGGGTGTGTGTGAGGGTGAGGGTGTGGGGGAGAGTGGTGAGGGGGTGGGGGTGCGCCCACCATGGGTTGTCCGTTGGAGTGTGTTAGGCGCGTGAGAGCTGTGTACAGCCAGGCCGTGAGGGCACCCACATGGGCCTGGATCCTGCACCAGATACACAGGGGCGGACCGGGCGGCAGGCAGGCAGGCAGGCAGGCAGGCAGGCAGGCAGGCAGGCAGGCGGGCAGGCAGGCAGGCAGGCAGGCAGGCAGGCAGGCAGGCAGGCAGGCAGGCAGGCAGGCAGGCAGGCAGGCAGGCAGGCAGGCAGGCAGGCAGGCAGGCAGGCAGGCAGGCAGGCAGGCAGGCAGGCAGGCAGGCAGGCAGGCAGGCAGGCAGGCAGGCAGGCAGGCAGGCAGGCAGGCAGGCAGGCAGGCAGGCAGGCAGGCAGGCAGGCAGGCAGGCAGGCAGGCAGGCAGGCAGGCAGGCAGCAGGCAGGCAGGCAGGCAGGCAGGCAGGCAGGCAGGCGGGCAGGCAGGCAGGCAGGCAGGCAGGCAGGCGGGCAGGCGGGCAGGCGGGCAGGCAGGCAGGCGGGCAGGGTGGGTCGGCGGGCAGGCGGGCAGGCGGGCAGGGTGGGTCAACTGGGAGGGTCCCTGCACCATCCCCAAAGCTGGTGAGGGCTGTGCTCTGTGGTGCATGGTGCCTCATGCTCATGCTCATGTTAAATGCATGGACGCCTCATGCTCATGTGACGGATGCATGACACAATGGTGTCGGCCCCAGCAGCGAGCAGGCAGGATGGGTGCGTGTAGGAAAGGAGGTCTACAGGCAGGGTGGGGAGCAGGGCTGGGGCGGTAGGGGTGGCTTGGCTGATGGGGTGGTGGGGTGGTGCAGGCTGTGGGGGCCACCTGGTGATGCCCCCCAGCTTGTCCATCTGAGCGAAGCCATGCTTCAAGGAGATGATGTCAAGGAAGGACACAGTGCCGTCCTCCATCTTCTCTGAGGGCTGCGGGTCAAGGGGGGGCATCAGGGGTGGGAGGTCAGGGGGGGGCATCAGGGGTGGGAAGAGGTGGAGGGCGGGAGGGCAGGAGGAGCAGGGCAGGATGGCGGGCGGGCAGAAAGGCGGCAGGGCAGGAGGGGGAGGGGGAGGGGGAGGGTGGGAGGGCAAGGGGAAGGTAGGAGGGCGGTAGGGCGGGAGGTGGAGGGTCCCTCCAGCACCTGGCAGTCTCCCCCTCCCCTCCCCCCCCCTTGGTGTTCACCTTGCATTTGAAGACATGGAAGTTGTCGCTGCTGGTGGCCAGGGCGATGGAGCCGCCCCCCCAGAACACCTTTTGCATCAGGGGCATGGCCTCTGTCCTCACCAGCAGCGCCCCCAGGCCTGTGGGGTACCCGAACATCCTGGGGGGCAGCAGCAGGGAGGACCAGGTGTGGTAATGTGCAGCAGCAGCAGCAGCAGCAGCAGCAGCAGCAGCAGCAGCAGCAGCAGCAGCAGCAGCAGCAGCAGCAGCAGCAGCAGCAGCAGCAGCAGCAGCAGCAGCAGCAGCAGCAGCAGCAGCAGCAGCAGCAGCAGCAGCAGCAGCAGCAGCAGCAGCAGCAGCAGCAGCAGCAGCAGCAGCAGCAGCAGCAGCAGCAGCAGCAGCAGCAGCAGCAGCAGCAGCAGCAGCAGCAGCAGCAGCAGCAGCAGCAGCAGCAGCAGCAGCAGCAGCAGCAGCAGCAGCAGCAGCAGCAGCAGCAGCAGCAGCAGCAGCAGCAGCAGCAGCAGCAGCAGCAGCAGCAGCAGCAGCAGCAGGAGCAGCCAGGGCAAGAGTGGCAGGAGGAGGAGGAGGAGGAGGAGGAGGAGGAGGAGGAGGAGGAGGAGGAGGAGGAGGAGGAGGAGGAGGAGGAGGAGGAGGAGGAGCAGCAGGAGGAGGAGGAGGAGGAGGAGGAGGAGGAGGAGCAGCAGCCATGCAGGGCTGGATCTTCAGTGGCTGCAGGGTGAGTAGGCGCGTCTACACGTGCAGTGGCGCTGAAGAGGGGGGTCAGGCGGCTGCAGCGGGTAGGCCTAGTAGGCACAAGGCTGGCTGGTGGCCAGGGGTGGGGTGGGGGGCCGGTGTCTGTGTGGCTGCTGCTCACTTGTAGAAGGCAATGTCCACAAAGTCTGCCTGCAGGCTGGACAGGTCCAGGGGCTGTGTGGGGGCGTAGGCTGCCGCGTCCACCAGCACCATCCACCTGGGGGGCAGGGGGGCAGGGGGAGGGGTGAGGGCAGGGGGCAGGGGCAGGGGCAGGGGCAGGGGCAGGGGCAGGGGCAGGGGCAGGGGCAGGGGCAGGGGCAGGGGCAGGGGCAGGGGCAGGGGCAAAGTGTAGGCATCGCACTTGTGGTTGTCTGTACTGCGTCGCTTGATGTCAGCCGCCCAGCTCAACGGGTACTTGACCCCGGCCTGCAAACACCCAGGTCACCAGGGGTGTGGCAGAGGGCAGAGTGCTGGTGGAGGTGGGCTGCGGTGAGGCACATGAACAGCACAGCTGGCGGTGGCTTACTGAGGACCTGATCCAGCAGCCTGATCCTTCACCATTGGCCATTGACCATTGAGCAATAACAACAGCTACAGGCGTCAGGACCTTCACCACCAGCAGCAGCGGCAGCAGCAGCAGCAGCAGCAGCGGCAGCAGCAGGGGTGGCCCTAGACTAGGCATCCAGCTCACGTAGTTGTCCTCCGCTGCGTAGGCAAACAGGCTGTAGGTGGTGGTGGTGGCGCTGCTGCCCCCCGCCAGGCCTGACTCAGGCTCAGGGCCTGGCTGTGGAAGGTCCCAAGCCGACTGCCCTGTGCAGCAAGGCAGGCAGGACCAGGGCAGGCAGGCGGGGCTGCGGGGGGCCAGGGCACTACAAGGGAGCAACAGAAGGAGCCACATAGGGGACCTCCCCCTCCCCCTCCCCCTCCCCCTCCCCCTCCCCCTCCCCCTCCCCCTCCCCCTCCCCCTCCCCCTCCCCCTCCCCCTCCCCCGCCCCGCCCCGCCCGCTGTGCCTGCTGCTGTTGACCTGCAGGGTGCGCCAGCCAGTCCTCCACCGTGCCCTCATCCACCGCCTGCAGCCAGGGGGGCAGGGGGGCAGGGCGCAGTGTTGACCAGCAGGCCAGCAAGCCCCCTAACAGCCCAGCAGCAGCAGGGGGAGGGGGGGGGGCTGGGGCAGGGCAGAGGCCCCAGGTGAAGTCTGGTGGGGGACTGCCTGGACCTAGCCAGGGGGGAGGGCCGTGATGGGCTGTGTGGAGGGGGGCGTGGGGTGTTGGGGCAGCCCCCCCCCTCTTGGGGTATGTCACACATGCCGCCCTCATGCAAGGTCAATGAGTGCATGTTTGCGGGGAGGGGATGCTTTGGTCGTCATGCACTGCTCACGCCAGCCTCAGTCAGTGAGGGCAGGTGTGGCATGCCGCCTTCATGAATGCTTGTATTGTGCAAGCCTGGTGTAGGTCTGTGCGCGTGTAGCCTCACACTATGCCCGGCACCTTGAAGCTGGCGTGAGCAAGTTGAATGTGTGACATTATGCACTCCTCACACATGCCGCCCTCGTGAGAAGTTGATTATGTGATTGCTTGGTGAGGGGGGACTATAATGAAAATGTGTGTCTCACATGGAGTGAACGAGAAGTGAAGGAGTGCATGCCTGGAATTGAGCCTTGGGTTGTGACAGGCAGCTGGTGGTGGCTGTGCAAGGCTAGCCTGAGCCCCTGGCCCGCACCTTGAAGCTAGCGCCGTGCTGCAGCGCATACTCCCGCATGCCCAGCACGCTGACGTGGTTCTCGCGCAGGTACCTGCGGCAGGCCAGGGGCAGCAAGGGCTCCGTCAGGGCCAGGGCAGGAGCAGGGGCGGGGCCAGGGGGAGGGGAAGGGGTTAAGTGCAAGGCCAGGGCGGAAGGGGAGGGGGAGGGGAAGCAGCTTGGCTTACAGTGGGTAAGGCAGGCCTGGCGTCACCAAGGTGCCTGCTGCCAGCCCATGCACACCATGCACACCATGCACACCATGCACACCATGCACACCATGCACACCATGCACACCATGCACACCATGCACACCATGCACACCATTCTTTTTCCCGTTTCGCATGTTTCATAGCGCAAAGTGACCTGGCCCAAATCTGTAGCTCGACATTACATGGAGCCATCACTCATGAGTGAGACATCTAAAGATATTTCAGTGTGTGGCAGTGTGAGACGCTTTCAAACAAGGCCCCCTCCTAATCGCATGGAGCCCAAGCCACAGGCCCTGATGTGCAGGCCTGGCCTGGCCCTGCCCCGCAAGAGGCCAGCAGCTTAGGGGCCACCCACCTGAACTGGGATGCCGGGCTCCAGGGGAAGGTCTCCCCCACCAGCTTCAGCGCCCCAGTGGCTGACCGGGTGAACACCAGCTGCCAGTCCGCTGAGTCAGCGTTGAAGAAGCGCAGGATGAGGGAACGCACCTGACCATAGGGGGAGGGAGGGGGGGCAGGGGGAGGGGCTGGCTGGCAGGCAGGGGGAAGGAGGGCTGCAGGGAGGGGGTAAGTTCTAGGTTCGTACATTATTAGCGTGAACCCGTCCCACTGCCCCTTCACCCCTTCCGCTGCCCCACACCCCCAGCACCCCCTAGCCCCCTGCCCCCTGCCCCTGCACCCACACCCTGCCGCTCTCCCCCTGCCCCACAAACCTGCACCCTCCCCTCCCCTCCCCGCCCTGCCCCCTGCCGCCCTGCCCCTGCCCTGCCCCCGCTGCTTCTGCTGCTCTGCCCCACCTCGTCAATGCGGTCTGTGGTGAGGCTTGATGAGGGGTTCTGGCTGTGCGGGTTGCCGAACATTGTGCAGCTGAGCTCCTGGAACACGGCCGCCACCTGGCTCTGGCAGTACACACCGCTGCCTGTGTAGTCCTGGAGGGGGGGGGGGCAGGGGCAGGGGCAGGGGGGGCATCAGGGCAGGGGAAGGATGGGGGAGGGGAGAACATGGGGAAGGTCCCTGCCTCTTCATCCCTGCCCCTGCCCCTGCCCCTGCCCCTGCCCCTGCCCCTGCCCCTGCCCCTGCCCCTGCCCCTGCCCCTGGGGGCTCACCAGGTAGTGTTGCTGCAGGGCAGGTGCGCCCGGCACTGGGCCCATGCGCACGCCCACCTCCTCAGGGTACAGTCTGTCCAGCAGCCCGCCATACCCATACGCACCGCCATGGCTGCAGGGCAGGGGGGGAGGGGGTGGGTGGGGGGGGAGGGGCGAAGTGATGCAGCAGCCTGCTGCGGTGCGGGCAGAGTGCGGGCTGTGCAGGCTGGCTGGGGGGCAGGCAAGCCTGAGGAGGCAGCCCAGATGACACTGCCACAGCCACAGCCACAGCCACAGCCACAGCCACAGCCACTTGACACCCCAGGCCAGCAGCACAGCCATGCAGGCAAAGGGGTGCAGTCTGCAAGGAGAGGGGTGGAGGGGCTGGAGGTCAGAGTGGGGGTCGTGTCCACAGCTACAGGTCAGGCAGGTGGAGGAGGCCCTGGGGCAGTGCATCATCCTGGCGGGGCCACGCCCCCCCACCCAGGTCACACCTAGGTCACACCTAGGTCACACCTAGGTCACACCTGGCCAGGAACTGTTGGCGAGCAGCCAGGTAGGCCGGGCCATACTGTGCCGCACACGCCGCGACATGGGGCGCCAGCTCCCCCCCTGCTGCTGCTGCTGCTGAAGGACCTGGAAGGCCCCCACTGCTGCCATTACTGCTAGGAAGGGCAGGGGGGTAGCCATTGCTGCTGCTGCTGCTGGGGCTGCTGCTGGGGCTGCTGGGCTTGGCCTCAGGCTCAGCATCAGCCATGGCTCGAGCCAGGCGAGCTGACAGGGGCTCTGCCCGCCCCCCTCCCACCCCCACCCCCGCCCCTGCCCCTGCTGCTGTCCTGCTGCCAGGGCTGGCGGAGGGGCCGGGTGAGGGGGGTGGGGTGGGGGGTGAGGCGGGCAGTCCTGCTGAGGAGCGCAGGCGGTCAAACATGGAGGCTGAGGCGGCATCCAGGGCGGCCACCTCGGCTGCTCGCTGGGCCGCAACCTGTGATCAGGAGACAGGAGGCTGGGGCTGACTGGCAGACCGCAGGGGCAGGGGCCTGGAGGCAGGAGGCAGGCTGGGGGTGGCCCCCACCGCTTGCTCTCTGCTCTTTGCTCTTTAGCCGCTTTCAGCTCTTTGCCTCCTTTTTTGTCACCTTTCATAGCGGTTTTGGCATTCCTTTTTTGTCACCTCCTGTTTTTGGCCTCCTTTTAATAGCGTTGTTTTGCCCTCCCTTTTTTGTCCCTTCATATTCTGTTTGCTACATGGTTGCTGTAATGTTTAGGTCGTCTTGCACTATGGGCTGTATGCTGTGCTGGGGGTGTGCTGTGCTGCCTGTACTGGCACTACTGAGGCTGAGAAGAGGCAGCAGGAGGTAAGGCTGAGTCTACAGCCGCTGTGCTGAGTCGCCCCCTGTGAGCAGCACTGGCTCAGACCCGGCCTGCCTGCCTTGTCAGGTCACAGGGGGTGAGGGTGACTGGCGCGTCAAGGCGTCAGGGCAAGACACGGTGGGCGGGGGAGGACAGGGGGGGGGAGACAAGGGGAGGGGAGGGGGAGGGAAGGCTGCTGCTCCTGCGGCCAACTGTAGCCCCTACTCCTTACCCCGCCCCCGCCCCCGCCCCCGCCCCCACCCCTGCCTCCACCGCCCCACCCACCCTAGCTGCCTCGTCAGCAGTCTTGCGCGGCCCAGTGGCCACCACAAAGCCGTTGGGGTCCAGCGTCAGCGTGGAGTCAGGGTTGGCGGCCACCACCTCCAGGTTCTGCAGGCCAGGGGCAGGGCAGGGCAGGGCAGGGCAGGGCAGGGCAGGGCAGGGCAGGGCAGGGCAGGGCAGGGCCAGGCTGGCTGGACCAGGGCAGGACTGTGAGCCAAGCAGCTGGGCCAGGCCAGGGGCAGGGGCAGGGCGGGGCGGGGTGAGTGGCGTCCAGGACAGCAGCCCCAGCAGCCCTGTCTGTGTGAGACAGCAGCCCCAGCAGCCCCTGTCTGGCCCTAGCCCCAAGCTGCAGCCTTAGCCCTGCCCCCTCACCGCCCCCTACCCCCTCCCCTTTCCCAGGGTGGGGCTGTGGTGCTGCCCTGGCAATGCCCATGACCCTCCCCTTCCTCCACTTCACAGGGCCCTGGCTGGCAGGCTGCCCCTGGCCCCATGCCGCCAGTGCCACAGCCCACAGTCCCACAGTCCCACAGTGCCACAGCCCACAGTCCCACAGCCCAGCTCCCTCAGGGTGCGGGCAGGCGGGCGTGCTGGACCCCTTACCCTGCGCAGGTGCTTGACCTTTGAGAAGGGGATGTCCAGCACCAGCAGCCGGCCCTGACCCGGGCTGTAGACCGACAGGCGGGGCAGGGCTGACACTCCCTCCTGGGGCAGCAGCAGGGGCAGCAGCAGGGGCAGCAGCAGGGGCAGCATGGTCAGCAGGGGAAGCATGGTCAGCAGCAGGGGCAGCAGCAGGGGCAGCAGCAGGGGCAGCAGGGGCAGCAGCAGGGGCAGGATGGTCAGCAGCAGGGGCATCAGTGTGTGACCTGTGTGTGACCTGTCAAGCACCCTGAGCCCTGACCCCTCACCCTCACCCCTGACTGGGTGCCTTGTGAAGGATCCCCCTCACCCCTCAATCCCCGTCTCTGACCAGGTGTAGGTCAGGAGCTGCTTCTGGCAATGCTTTTGGCCGAGCTGATGATGCGGATAACTGCAACGGCAAACCCTATCTCGCGATAGTGCGCGACTGAGGCCGCAGCAGCTCCAAGTGGACGCTTGAGAAGCCCTGCCCCCTGCCTTGCGTCGATAACACAAGCTGTGCTCCTCCCAACACCACCATGAGCTAGCAGCTGAGCAGTAGGTGAGCATGCGTGACGTAGGTGACGTAGGTGGGCAGGAGCAGCTGTTATGAGGAATGGGAAATGAAGCAAGCGTGTACGTAGGCTAGTGTGAGCAGCTGGGAAGCGAGGAACTGAAGCGGGGGGGCGGCCAGGGCAGGTGGGAGGGGGATGGGTGAGGGGGGGTAGGGTGAGGGGGGTCCTGGCTGTCTGTGGGGCTGTGCTGCCATGAGGCTTCCTGAAACAGTGTAGTGTGTAGTACAGCAGGGAGGGTGGGCACGGATCCAAGGATACAGGTCAGGGGTCAGGGGTCAGGGGTCAGGGGTCAGGGGTCAGGGGTCAGGGGTCAGGGGTCAGGGGTCAGGGGTCAGGGGTCAGGGGTCAGGGGTCAGGGGTCAGGGGTCAGGGGTCAGGGGTCAGGGCCTCACCTGGCGACTAAAACTTTTTGGCAAGTCATCGATGCAGACCTGCACCAGCAGCAGCAGGCCAGCAGCCCTTCAGGACCCCACCAGCATCAGCGCAAATGGTGGTGGCAACAGTGGGTAAGGAGAGGGGGCATGAGGCATAGGGCAGGGGAGCGGCAGGGGTTAGGGTTAGGGTTAGGGTTAGGGTTAGGGTTAGGGTTAGGGTTAGGGTTAGGGTTAGGGTTAGGGTTAGGTTAGGGTTAGGATTAGGGTAAGGTTAGGGTTAGGCAGGGGTGGGGGGCCGTGTTAGGGAGGTAGGGCCGGCTCAGCTGCTGACTCCATGGAAGACTCCCGCTGGAGCCAAGCTAGATCACCCAGTGGCCAGAGCTGGCCACAAAGGGCAGCCAGGAGTCAGACCTAACTTTAGCTCGGCAGCAAGGAAACTGTCAAACAGACAAAGCGCCCAGATTGGGCAGCAGGAGGGATTGAGCACCTTGCTGGGGTGAAGCTACGAATCATGAGTGCAGGGTCACAAACATCACACATGCCAAGCTTTCACGGTGGGCACATCTTGGAGCGCATGTCTGGCTGCTCAGGCGGCACCCCACTGCCAGGAACCCACCCAGCTGCAATGCCTAGTCCTGGGCCTAGCAGGCTGGGTGAGTCATCCTTAGCCACAGTCACACTCCGGAAAGTGAGACCAACCCTGAAACGAACACCCTGGCCTGCCCACCTCCCCGCCCACCTGACCAACTGACCAACTGCCTCCCTGACTGACTGGCTGCTGACTAACCTCTGGCTTCCCCGAGTACATCTGCCTGCCTACCACCACTGGGGGCGGACATGGGGCAGCCAGCCTGGGGTGAAGGTAGCGCCAGGGTGGCATAGGATGGGGGATGGGGTGGGTGGAGTTGTGGGTGGAGGCGCAGCAGATGCCCTCCTACCTTGACAAACTTGAATGCGGAGCGCAGGTCAGGGTTACAGCTGATGACGTTGCACACCTCTGCGTCAAGGGAAGCCAGCGCACAGCATCATTCCGCTGCTCTCCTCTCACTCCTCTCACTCCCCTCTCACTCCTGGCCACTCGCCTTACTCCACCTGCTTGCGGCCCCCCCATCTGCCTGAGGCCCTGAGGCCACCCCCCGGCCCCTACGCCCTCACCTGGGTATGAGCGCTGACAGCTGGCGCACCAGGGTGCATACCAGTCGACACATACAAGTTTGTCGGCCTGCATAACCGACACCGTCAACATCGTAGAGCGCGGTGTGTTGCCGTCTCATCAGTGTCAATGCCTGCTGCTCTGGCTGCTCTGGCTGCTTTGGGACAAGCCTGTACCTTGAGCACCTCCTGCTCAAACTCCGCAACAGAGTGCACCTGGGAGCGCATCAGGGTCCAGGACGGTGCAAGGTGCAGGAAGTGCATGTCGAGCTGGCATGCGAGGGAACGAAGATGCGACCTACCGACACCCAGAGGTCAGCACCTCGTTTGTACCAGGCTCCGGAGCCTTCCGAGGCTGCTGGTGCAGGCTGTTGTGCCGTGGCGTTCCCGAAGAGACCCGATACTACACGCAACCTGCATCGTCCCGATAAGTGTCGGGTGCGCGGATGCGATGGGCGCACGCGAGGGTGTGGCGCAGGGAAAATCAACGGGTGGTTGTGGGTTCGTGTCGGAGCCGCGGAGGATCGTAAAACCTGCATCGCGTGAGCTGCGAGTAGTCACTGCAGGCGAGCGCGAGCTGCGCGTGGTCAAATCACGAAGCGCATGGCAACATCAAAGTACAAAATAAATACATTACAAGGGCCCGGTCCTCGTGACTGGAGCTTGCGCGCAGGACTGTTATGTCCAGCTCTGAGGTAAGCAGTGTCTCAGCACTGACGAAGCCTTAATGAGTCTAGCAATACCAATAGTGCTATTAGTGGAAGCGGGGGTCAGCTGTGACACGCCTGATAAAATGTTCGCATGGGTCAGTTTGGGTCACACAGGCCACCTCAGGACATCGCGTTTGCACCAGCCCGCTCTATAGCTCAAGCCGTGTCTGTGTCGCTGGCCTCTAGTACGGCTGCGACGGTGGTGGGCGAAGATGTATCCCCGCGGATGAGCCTATAGTAGTGGTCTCTATCACTGGGCATCCCACAAATTGTTCTAGCGACGCATTGCAAAATCACGTGACTGTCCAGTCGAGCGCAACAGGAGCCGGAGGTGCATCTCTAGTCCTAGCTGGCCCAGGTACGTGGCGTGATACTAAAAAACGCGACATGCCCCATGCCTTGACTGACCGGAATTCGGTGTTCCTGTGACCGGCGCCAGGCACTAGCAAGGGCTCCATCCGCGACCCTCGTCACACACATGTGTCCGTAGCAAGCACATCTACATAGTAGGTAAGATTGCTGCAACATGCAAGTGAGGTGTGAGTGACAGCTTCACAGCAAGCCCATGGCACGCCCAGCCATGCCACAGCCATGAGAACTAATAAAATCGTATGCCACTTTGCTAGTGGCCTGTTATCACCCCAATGAAACTACAGCCCAAGTTTCATGTGGCAGTGACGATGCGTTCAGCACTTACATGGGTATGCAGTCCCCCGACCTCATGTCCTCTCACTACCACCATGTGCCATCCTATTTGGCTGCAGGAAGGCATGCCAAGGTTCATATAACTGTCCTACCTAACTTTCTAAGCGTTTTTTCTCCTGCGTGCTTACAGGTCTCCCCAAGCCACTAGCTACATCGTGCTCGGCGCAACGCGACGAGTCGAAAGAGCTTAGTGAAGTTGGTCAACGTCCAAGGTCGGCGGTACAGGACGATGGTGAAGACGGCTACGGTGTCTGTGTTTGCTTGCCTGATTGTGCTTCTCCCGGGAAATGTTGCAACCTTTTGGGACCGACTCATAAACGTGGCCGACACGACAGTGGCAACAGGACAGGACCCCTTGGGGGCGGTGACCGGCCCTGCGTGGGTCGAGCGTGACATGATAGGATCATTCCCAACTGAGTTCGCACATTTACAAGTATGCAATCGGCTTCAAATGACTCGAACGCCTCAAATGGCCTGGTTCCCCATTACGTACTCCCGCTCGAGCCTAAGTGGCCGAGACGCGGAAATGCCAATGTCTGTATGCCACCACCAGGTCGACAACAAAACCCAGGAGACGCAAGCTCTGCAAGACGCCATTAGACAACCAGACAAAAGGCAAAGGAACGCTATTCCCCAGCTCGCCAATAACGGTATCTGCTGCATTGACAGAGGTCCGTGCACTAGCCTGAGGGAGACTGTGCCTAACGACCACACCTGTGCCCAGTGCTACACCACAAGGAGCAGCAACTGGCTAGCTACCAGCACCAAGCACCCACACACCCACAGCAACCAACCAGAGGTCGAACAGCCCTATGACCAGCCCAGGCCGCTGCGGGAGCCTACCGTGCATGCTTTACATGCTGGCCTGCTGCCCCGCACCAGGTACCCACACACCCACGGCAACCAACCAGAGGATGAACAGCCCAATGACCAGCCCATGACACCATTGGGATCAGCCTTGCATGCTGTCCATGCTGACCTGCTGTACCGCACCAGGTACCCTCATGCCTACAACAACAATTCAGAGAGTGTGCGACGGTGTGTTCAGCCCACCACGCTGCCAGGAGCAGCCACGCATGCTGCCCATGCTGGTGCGCTGCCCCGCATCAGGTTCTCCCATGCCTACAACAACAAGTCAGAGAGTGTGCAGCGGGGTGCTCAGCCCACCACGCTGCCAGGAGCAGCCATGCATGCAGCCCATGCTGACCTGCTGCCCCGCACCAGGTACCCACACACCCACAGCAACCAATCAGAGGATGAACAGCCCAATGGTCAGCCCAGACCGATGCAAGGGACAACCTTGCGTGCTGTCCATGCTGACCTGCTGAACCGCACCAGGTACCCTCATGCCTACAACAACAAGTCAGAGAGTGTGCAGCGGTGTGCTCAGCCCGCCACGCTGCCAGGAGCAGCCATGCATGCTGCCCATGCTGGTGCTCTGCCCCGCACCAGGTACCCGCAAGCCTACAACTGGTCAGAGAGGGTGCAGCGGTGTGTTCAGCCCACCACGCTGCCAGGAGCAGCCACACATGCAGCCCATGCTGGCCTGCTGCCCCGCGCCAGGTACCCTCATGCCTACAACAACAATTCAGAGAGTGTGCGACGGTGTGTTCAGCCCACCACGCTGCCAGGAGCAGCCACGCATGCTGCCCATGCTGACCTGCTGCCCCGCACCAGGTACCCTCATGCCTACAACAACAAGTCAGAGAGTGCGCAGCGGGGTGCTCAGCCCACCACGCTGCCAGGAGCAGCCATGCATGCTGCCCATGCTGACCTGCTGCCCCGCACCAGTTACCCACACACCCACAGCAATCAATCAGAGGATGAACAGCCCAATGACCAGCCCATGACACCCCTGGGATCAGCCATGCATGCTCTCAATGCTGACCTGCTGCCCCGCACCAGGTACCCACACACCCACACCAACCAATCAGAGGATGAACAGCCCAATGACCAGCCCATGACACCCCTGGGACCAGCCATGCATGCTCTCAATGCTGACCTGCTGCCCCGCACCAGGTACCCACACACCCACAGCAACCAATCAGAGGATGAACAGCCCAATGGTCAGCCCAGACCGATGCAAGGGACAACCTTGCGTGCTGTCCATGCTGACCTGCTGAACCGCACCAGGTACCCTCATGCCTACAACAACAAGTCAGAGAGTGTGCAGCGGTGTGCTCAGCCCGCCACGCTGCCAGGAGCAGCCATGCATGCTGCCCATGCTGGTGCTCTGCCCCGCACCAGGTACCCGCAAGCCTACAACTGGTCAGAGAGGGTGCAGCGGTGTGTTCAGCCCACCACGCTGCCAGGAGCAGCCACGCATGCAGCCCATGCTGGCCTGCTGCCCCGCGCCAGGTACCCTCATGCCTACAACAACAATTCAGAGAGTGTGCGACGGTGTGTTCAGCCCACCACGCTGCCAGGAGCAGCCACGCATGCTGCCCATGCTGACCTGCTGCCCCGCACCAGGTACCCTCATGCCTACAACAACAAGTCAGAGAGTGCGCAGCGGGGTGCTCAGCCCACCACGCTGCCAGGAGCAGCCATGCATGCTGCCCATGCTGACCTGCTGCCCCGCACCAGTTACCCACACACCCACAGCAATCAATCAGAGGATGAACAGCCCAATGACCAGCCCATGACACCCCTGGGATCAGCCATGCATGCTCTCAATGCTGACCTGCTGCCCCGCACCAGGTACCCACACACCCACACCAACCAATCAGAGGATGAACAGCCCAATGACCAGCCCATGACACCCCTGGGATCAGCCATGCATGCTCTCAATGCTGACCTGCTGCCCCGCACCAGGTACCCACACACCCACAGCAACCAATCAGAGGATGAACAGCCCAATGGTCAGCCCAGACCGATGCAAGGGACAACCTTGCGTGCTGTCCATGCTGACCTGCTGAACCGCACCAGGTACCCTCATGCCTACAACAACAAGTCAGAGAGTGTGCAGCGGTGTGCTCAGCCCGCCACGCTGCCAGGAGCAGCCATGCATGCTGCCCATGCTGGTGCTCTGCCCCGCACCAGGTACCCGCAAGCCTACAACTGGTCAGAGAGGGTGCAGTGGTGTGTTCAGCCCACCACGCTGCCAGGAGCAGCCACACATGCAGCCCATGCTGGCCTGCTGCCCCGCGCCAGGTACCCTCATGCCTACAACAACAATTCAGAGAGTGTGCGACGGTGTGTTCAGCCCACCACGCTGCCAGGAGCAGCCACGCATGCTGCCCATGCTGACCTGCTGCCCCGCACCAGGTACCCTCATGCCTACAACAACAAGTCAGAGAGTGCGCAGCGGGGTGCTCAGCCCACCACGCTGCCAGGAGCAGCCATGCATGCTGCCCATGCTGACCTGCTGCCCCGCACCAGTTACCCACACACCCACAGCAATCAATCAGAGGATGAACAGCCCAATGACCAGCCCATGACACCCCTGGGATCAGCCATGCATGCTCTCAATGCTGACCTGCTGCCCCGCACCAGGTACCCACACACCCACACCAACCAATCAGAGGATGAACAGCCCAATGACCAGCCCATGACACCCCTGGGACCAGCCATGCATGCTCTCAATGCTGACCTGCTGCCCCGCACCAGGTACCCACACACCCACAGCAACCAATCAGAGGATGAACAGCCCAATGGTCAGCCCAGACCGATGCAAGGGACAACCTTGCGTGCTGTCCATGCTGACCTGCTGAACCGCACCAGGTACCCTCATGCCTACAACAACAAGTCAGAGAGTGTGCAGCGGTGTGCTCAGCCCGCCACGCTGCCAGGAGCAGCCATGCATGCTGCCCATGCTGGTGCTCTGCCCCGCACCAGGTACCCGCAAGCCTACAACTGGTCAGAGAGGGTGCAGCGGTGTGTTCAGCCCACCACGCTGCCAGGAGCAGCCACGCATGCAGCCCATGCTGGCCTGCTGCCCCGCGCCAGGTACCCTCATGCCTACAACAACAATTCAGAGAGTGTGCGACGGTGTGTTCAGCCCACCACGCTGCCAGGAGCAGCCACGCATGCTGCCCATGCTGACCTGCTGCCCCGCACCAGGTACCCTCATGCCTACAACAACAAGTCAGAGAGTGCGCAGCGGGGTGCTCAGCCCACCACGCTGCCAGGAGCAGCCATGCATGCTGCCCATGCTGACCTGCTGCCCCGCACCAGGTACCCACACACCCACAGCAATCAATCAGAGGATGAACAGCCCAATGACCAGCCCATGACACCCCTGGGATCAGCCATGCATGCTCTCAATGCTGACCTGCTGCCCCGCACCAGGTACCCACACACCCACACCAACCAATCAGAGGATGAACAGCCCAATGACCAGCCCATGACACCCCTGGGATCAGCCATGCATGCTCTCAATGCTGACCTGCTGCCCCGCACCAGGTACCCACACACCCACAGCAACCAATCAGAGGATGAACAGCCCAATGGTCAGCCCAGACCGATGCAAGGGACAACCTTGCGTGCTGTCCATGCTGACCTGCTGAACCGCACCAGGTACCCTCATGCCTACAACAACAAGTCAGAGAGTGTGCAGCGGTGTGCTCAGCCCGCCACGCTGCCAGGAGCAGCCATGCATGCTGCCCATGCTGGTGCTCTGCCCCGCACCAGGTACCCGCAAGCCTACAACTGGTCAGAGAGGGTGCAGTGGTGTGTTCAGCCCACCACGCTGCCAGGAGCAGCCACACATGCAGCCCATGCTGGCCTGCTGCCCCGCGCCAGGTACCCTCATGCCTACAACAACAATTCAGAGAGTGTGCGACGGTGTGTTCAGCCCACCACGCTGCCAGGAGCAGCCACGCATGCTGCCCATGCTGACCTGCTGCCCCGCACCAGGTACCCTCATGCCTACAACAACAAGTCAGAGAGTGCGCAGCGGGGTGCTCAGCCCACCACGCTGCCAGGAGCAGCCATGCATGCTGCCCATGCTGACCTGCTGCCCCGCACCAGTTACCCACACACCCACACCAACCAATCAGAGGATGAACAGCCCAATGACCAGCCCATGACACCCCTGGGATCAGCCATGCATGCTCTCAATGCTGACCTGCTGCCCCGCACCAGGTACCCACACACCCACACCAACCAATCAGAGGATGAACAGCCCAATGGTCAGCCCAGACCGATGCAAGGGACAACCTTGCGTGCTGTCCATGCTGACCTGCTGAACCGCACCAGGTACCCTCATGCCTACAACAACAAGTCAGAGAGTGTGCAGCGGTGTGCTCAGCCCGCCACGCTGCCAGGAGCAGCCATGCATGCTGCCCATGCTGGTGCTCTGCCCCGCACCAGGTACCCGCAAGCCTACAACTGGTCAGAGAGGGTGCAGCGGTGTGTTCAGCCCACCACGCTGCCAGGAGCAGCCACGCATGCAGCCCATGCTGGCCTGCTGCCCCGCGCCAGGTACCCTCATGCCTACAACAACAATTCAGAGAGTGTGCGACGGTGTGTTCAGCCCACCACGCTGCCAGGAGCAGCCACGCATGCTGCCCATGCTGACCTGCTGCCCCGCACCAGGTACCCTCATGCCTACAACAACAAGTCAGAGAGTGCGCAGCGGGGTGCTCAGCCCACCACGCTGCCAGGAGCAGCCATGCATGCTGCCCATGCTGACCTGCTGCCCCGCACCAGGTACCCACACACCCACAGCAATCAATCAGAGGATGAACAGCCCAATGACCAGCCCATGACACCCCTGGGATCAGCCATGCATGCTCTCAATGCTGACCTGCTGCCCCGCACCAAATCTAAACAATGTCTCAAGAAACAACGTAAGACCCTAGCCAAGCTCAACGCCTCCCTACACACCACCACCTACAACTGGTTACTTGGCATAGACGGGTCTTTACAAAGTGCGACAACCATCACCCGCTTGACACACACTACCTGCACCTACCTCAAGGGTCACAATAGTGGAAGGACTATCAGGGCCATACAGTACAACACTACACTCCAAGCATACATGACGTACTACCTCAACCCTAACATCATTAGCAACCCCACATGGAACATGGCTATAAGTAAATACATGGCAAGATGCATATACATTAGCTGGCTCTTGCTGGCAGCGGGAGACATTGAGGAGAACCCAGGCCCTGATGGCTTACACTTCGAGCAACAGGTAGCCTCACACTGCCAAATACATGCCCTGAACATGGCGGCAGGACACTCGTGGCTCACTAACCAGGAACTGGCCAACTTCCACACGTCCGAACTACACGCGCGACGCGGGGACCAACGCACTATGTGGGCCTTAGCCAGAGACGAGCAAGGCGCATGCAATGACACGGTCATTAATAGATAGGTGGCTTACACCGCTTAAGCCGTCAGCCGTTAGGCTGCTTGGCCGCCCTCCCCCTCTAGGGGTTCGGGACTTTCTGTAACGCACTTCAATCTAAGGTGTACAAACAAAGGTGCCCATGGGCTCATTAACCTCTACCTAATGTCACACTACGGCCTCAGCACACACACGGTGGCGCACCTGCGCACACGGAGGGACTGGTCCATCTGCAACCTCGACGCGCTGTCCGTCACACATGGCACGAATGCCTTTTTATGCAAGGCCCCGGCTCACAGTATGGCGGTAAGGAAGCACAACGGCGCCTGGTACCTCCTCGACTCCCAAGCGGACGCCCCTATTCGGCTACGGAACACGAGACACTACGCGTACCCCGTCACCTGTGAGATACAAGCTATCATTAGCGCCTCAGACTACACGGCGGAGATGGAGGAGGCAAGGCAGAGGGCAAGGCTTGGGCCCATCATAGGCAACCCACAAGAAGCACATAGGCCCTACTGGGAAAAGCAGTACAAGAAGTGCTGCCTTGCACACGCCATCAACATGGCCATGGGGAAACCTATGATTAGGCCCGATGATGTGATCACCCACTGTAAAACGCTAGGTACACACATCCAAAACCTAGCCAACCAGGCAAGGCAAGAGGGCAGGCCGATACCACTGCGTAGCAGCCTCCCACACATATACGAAGAATCCGGCAACTTTACAGTCTCCACCATGAACCACTACTTGTACCATTACCACAAAGACCTCCACCTATGCCCTATCGCCACCGACCTTACACTCGGCAACATCACACCTGAGCTTCTCACCACGCTCACTGGCAATATAGACAGCTACACCAGCACAGCTGCCATTCTCATCACCAACAACCATGCTACCACCATCCGCCGCACAGACCGCGCCTGGCAATGGCTGGACTCTGAACGCGGCCACCCATGTCGACTGGACACCCCGGAAGACTGGCTCCAGCTGCAGGGCACACTCGTTCAAATCAAAAAGGGCGACGCAGCCAATACAAACCTCATCCAACCACTATGCTGGTTAGCAGACCCCACAAGGCACGCCACAACGGAGCAGCTGGAACACCATCTACGAGCCGCCCACATAGACCTCACCAGTCACGATCGGGACACCCAACCCGCGCATAGCCCCGGAAGAGACCGGCCGACAAATACGGCAGACACTGCACAACAACCAACAAGTAACACGCGCACCGCCACAACTAATGATGACACCCACCAGCCGGACCAGCACGTCCGGCCGCAACTGCGACAAGCCGCCCCCACAGTCACACTTCCTACTTCAGCCAAGACACGCAACTACAAACGGCCTACATCAACAGGCCACACCAGTAGCACAACTCAACGACGGCACAAATCAAGGGCACAACCTAAGGACTCGCACACGCAGACCCTGATGTACCGTTACCTAAAGACTGACTCCACCCCACCCCCCGACGCCATACCCACAGATACCCCATCTGGGAACCTAGCAGCACAACCACAACACAGAACCCTGCCAAGCAGGCAGCCACACCCAACACACAACCGTCAACACATCACCCTTACAACCCTGAACGTCAGAAGCCTCCACAGGTCCAGGAACGACGTCCTCAACCTCGTGCACAAGCACAGCCCGGACATCCTGATCCTCACCGAAACCATGACCCAGCCTAGGAGCAACAATCCAGACTCTGGATGGCTGAAGAGAGTCATGCCAGACTACATGACACACCGACACAGCGGCCACAGTGAAGTGCTGATAGGCATCAAACACAACCTAGCCATCCAAATGCAAACCAAGATGCTCCCGCCGTGCACGGATGCAGAGGTAAACGCACGATGCGTCATCCTGACCCTCAACCAACACCAGTGCGAACAACTCACGATCATCGCCACGTACTGGCCATCGGGGAATAACGGCGACGCGCTCTCACTGCGAGGGAAAATGCAAGAACACATACGAACAGCCACGGGCCACCTGCCCGGCTCACTCATCCTTGCGGGAGATATCAACGCCACGATGAAAACAGCTGACCGCTCCGAACACACAGACTACACCCAGGACCTCATGATGAGGGACTTCGCCACAGAAATGCGCCTGCTTGAAGCCGATCCCGATGACCGGGCCTGGACCTACCAACAGCCGCACTGTAACAGCCGCATCGATGCCATCCTGACGCGTGATGCAAGACACGGCCCCGAGCACCGCACGCACGTCAAGACACACGCGTATCTCAGTGACCACAGGCCAGTCACAGCCACGCTGAGTACAGCCCGATTGGGCGTAGTCCTGGCAGACCCACAAAAACCTCACAAGCACAGCCACACTATCCTCACCACCCCCATCACCAACAAGGACAGGGAAGCCTACCGCCTTGCCGTGCAACAACCCAGCTCAGGTGCCCCACAGCTCCATGCTCAACTAACAGCTTACCTGGCACCAATGTACACAGAAGCCACCCGCTTCCTGACCACACTAGACAAGACCAACCCACATCAGCCACAACGCCTATCAAAAGTTACAGGCCTCCCAGCCAGGGAAGTTGTCGACACCGCAGCTACCATGCTCACAACACTCCTGGAAACCTGCAGGGCCACTGCCATCCAGACATGCAACACTAAGATCTTAACCAGAGGAGGCCAACACTACCAACGCAGAACCATGTGCAGGATCAGACTGGCACTAGGGAAAAAGCTCAAGACGACCAGAAACCTCAGCCGGCAGGCTAGGCTACTATTCAAACAGAATGGCGCCCACCCAACATTTGAAGATCTCATCCCAGAAACAGACACGACCAACACAGCGATCAGGGAAGCGGTGCTAGCACGCCAAGATGACGACCCAACCGAAAATCACGTGCAAGCCGCACTAGCCAAGCTGACCAATTCCTACCGCGACCAAATCCACCAGCTAGACGACGACGACTCCGCACTCGCCATCGCACAAGCACGGGTCAGGATGCAGCAACTTATAAGCACCCAGCCTAAGAAAGCCAACAAATACATACTACGCCCGTCCCGCACCGATCACAAAGGACTGCAGGCACTAGCAGACCCCGATACCAAGAACATTTGCACCGCCCCGGCCGACCTTAACCGGATCATCACCGCCGCCTACGGGCAGAAGCTATCACCCCCAACGCCCAAAACCGGCCACTACACAGACACACAATCTAGAAACTATCCCTGGGCCCGCGCCAAAGCGGACGACCCCTTCTCATTGCACACCTGCAAAAATATACACTGGCTGCACACAGCCATCATGGACAAAGCAGGCTTTCAAGAATGCCTCAGTAGGCTGGCAGGAGGCAAAGCTCCGGGACCAGACGGCATTGAGAACGAGATCATCAAGATGTTGCCATGGGAGATGAGAGACACCATACACCAGCTGTTCATCATCATGTGGGCTACAGGATGCACACCATCCGCGTGGAAAACCAGTGACACCTGCCTGCTTTACAAGGACAAGGGCCAGGAAACCGATCTCAATGCCTACAGACCTGTAGGGCTGGCAAACACCATCTACAAGCTTTGGACCAGTCTTATCACCAAGACACTGTACGAATATGCAGAAGCCAACGGGATGCTCAGCAACTGCCAAGCTGGTTTCCGGTCCCACAGAGACACCACCCAGCAGCTACAGATGCTAGTCATGGCTCTTGAAGATGCTAAACTGGCCAAGACAGATATCTACGCGCTCCTTGTCGACTTTACCAGTGCGTTTAACACAACTTGCCAAGACAAACTACTATGGATCATGCACGACCTAGGCTTCCCCACGGACGCTACTGACGCTGTGAAGGACCTATACACGGGCGCTACAACGCGCTTCAAAACTCCCTACGGCCACACCGACCCCGTACCCGTCGACCGGGGCACCATCCAGGGAGACTCGCTCTCACCCTTCCTGTTCCTCATCTACATCGAACCCCTCCTGCGCTGGCTCCAAGTAGGAGCGCGGGGGTACAAGTTTACATCAGAGACAACCGCCAGCGCCGGGCGATATACAATTGGCAGCATCGACTACGCGGATGACATCGCTATCCTATGCAACTCGATCAGCAATCTACGCTGCCAGGCAGACAAGCTCTCCGCCTACTCCGATTGGGGCCACCTCATCATATCACACAGCAAAACCCTCGCCACAGCGGCGCTCCACAAGGCACACCAGTCCGGCAGGTGCAGCACACTAGCGGACGCGGAGAAGCAAGCCCGCAGAGAATTGCAACACGTGCGGCTGCAAGGAAAGCCGGTCACCTACCTCCCCCCAACCGCACCCTTCGCCTACCTAGGAGTCCTGCTCACCATGACACTCAATTGGAAACCACAACACATGGCCATGGCGGCACAACTCAAACAAAAGCTGGAGAGACTACGGCGCTCCTTTGCCAGCGCCAGACAAGCCATCCACATCATCAAGACAGCCATCATTCCGAGCCTAGCCTACAGCTTCTGCGTAGTCCCGTGCACACCAGGAGACCTAGACCTATACGACAGAGCCGTCAACCAATGCGTCAAGAAAAAGCTGAGGCTACCGTTAGGCACAACCAATGCCGTCATCAGGGAGGACATAGACAAGCTCGGCCTAGGCATCAGCTCCACAGCCCAGGAGTATCATGCAAGGAACACCACAGCCCTCATACATAGCCTCCAATCTGCGGATGACACACATGCCCACATAACCAGGAGCATGCTCCACAAACAGATCACTTGGCTCTACGCTCAAGCTGCCAAGCACGGACACCGCATGATCAATATGCTGCAACACACCCTTCGTGCCAGGCAACTCCTCCATGCGACCACAGCCCAGCTCAAGGCCACACACCAAGGAGAGGAATTGTACCCTAAGGAAACCAAACTACTTGGGCAGCTCATCACACAGGACAACAGCCCCCTCCCACATGACATAGTCAACGCAAGCATCACATGCCTCAAGAGCCTTGGTATCAAGCATGCGTCTGAGCTCCAACAAGCCATTGCCGACGACACATACATCATATCGGGAAAGATGCTGAAGGATCGCTTCGGCAACAAGGTCAAGCAGAAACACTACATCGCCCTCAACAAGCTGGCGGCCATGGCGTCCCGGGATAAGTGCCCGACCGCGATAGAAGCGAAAGCCATTGCAGACAAACGCGACACTACCTTAAACCTGCCCACTGCACAAAGAAAGATCAAGCATTGGGCCGCGGGCCTGACAGAACTCGCACCCATCGTAGCCGAGGAGGACAGCAAACACCGCTACGCTGACATCAGGTCCTACGCGGTAGCCAAGCAGCCACCCACACAGCCACCCGCACAGGAACCCACTGCGGAATGTGCCCATCAACCCGACGACACCCGACGGCGCAGCTCTAGGCTCAGGAACAAAGCCCTCAACCCACCACCCACGACTCCACAACCTAAGCCACCGCCCAGGATCGGCAACAAGAGACAAGCAGATGATAGACACACCCAGACCATACCAGAAACAGTGGTACACATACCCATCATGACCCTAGAAAGCCTCTCTAGCTGGAAAGTTAATGCGGCGTGCGGACGCAACGCCAAGGAACTAGGGATCACGTTAGGGGCCATGTATGACCACCAGGAGTCCATTACTAAGATTGATGGATGGCACTGGAATGGCATAAACAAAGAAAGCTATTACAACGTGCACTGGAGACCCACCATTATAGAGAAATGGGCACTTCCGATGTGCAAGGAAGAAGGCTATACGCCCATGCACACAGAAGACATCAGCAGAGCAGATGCCAAACACGCCTGCACATGCGAACTATGTTGGGAACCTATAGGGGACAGCCCAATGTGCAACAGCTGCATGAGAGCCTACCACCCAGCCTGCCTAGCTCAGACAAGCCTAGCTGGGAAGACTGCCAATAACCATTGGCTTTGCCCCGTCTGCGCACACGGCTCGGACGACCTCAAAGGCGACATGAAACAATCAGCGGCAACTGACCTGCTGCAGGTCCACTGGCACCCCACAACCGAACCCAAGGCGCTCATCCAAGCGCACATAGACTACACCGCCAAGCAAAAGGAGTACGACGCGGAGAACAATAGGAGGCAAGGGACGGGACGCCCACCACCCGACGCGGGCCTCCCAGGTCACACCCGGCAGGGCCTACCCGACCCCCACACATGGATGCCCCGCTGTATCGACCTGCACTCAAAGGCCACCTTCCAAGTCTCGCCCGTCAACCCGCAGACGGACATCGTAGGAACGGGGAGATGCGAAACCACCATCCAGCAACACGCCCACATCACCACACCAGCCACGAGTGAAGGGAGCCAGGGACCCACCCTGCCCCAATACAGCCTCCCCACACATGTGATAGCCCACGACGAGGCAGGACGCACAGTGGGCCTGATCACCAAAAGCAAACAGCAAGACCTCGCCACGTGGCTGCAACACACCCCACACCCTAGGGATCATGCCACCGAGATGGTAGCCCTCCTCCGTAGGCACGACACACAAAACACCCCCCAACCCATTCAAGCAGCACAAGACCAAGCCATCTCTACCCTCTACAACACTCACCACTTCCCTAGCACGGTCCAGAGATGGGCTAACCCACTCACAGTCAGGGCTGAAACCACAACATACTGGAGCCCAGACATCAATGACACAGCCTATGGGGCACACCACAACTGTCTCCTTGTCAGACACACAGGGCTCTCCACATGGAACGTGCCAGCAGAGGATGCCATAGCCCTGAAATGCATCAGACATGCCATACACTCTGCCACACAAGAGGAGGCTATGGCCACCATCCTGCTCATACCTGGCAAGAAAGGCATCTCGTACCCCAAACACATAGACATGTTGAGAAGCTACCCAGAGTACTGCCAACACATAGCCACCATTCCTCTCAACAAACCCAACGCAGCCGCCAAGTCAGACAAGCATGCCAAGCTCATCACCTACATCGTTTGGAACCAGGCTGGGCAACAGCTCGTCACCCATGGGAACCCACAGGGCTGGCTGGCCAACACAGCCACTGCACTCCACCCACGACTAAGGACACATCCGGCTCTGGCAAAGCCCTCACAACACAACCAGCCCACCCCGCTGCCAAGCGGCAACCACAAACACCGAGGCCTACCAGCAGACCATGAGCTCCCCTCCACGGGGCATACACGCCAAACTAACCAGCCTGCCTTCCAGCCCACCACCCCCACACACAGAGCCATACCAGAGTGGAAGAAGGTGACATACACGGATGGAAGCTGCATCAAAGGCACCGAGGGAGCATCAGTGGGAGCAGGCGTGTACACGCCGGCCAGCGACGCTCGGATCACCATTGCCCTAGCCGGCGACACCACCATCAATAGAGCAGAGCTCATAGCTATTCTCTCAGCGCTGCAGGCAGGAGCCAAACGCATCGCCACCGACAGCCTCTGCTCACTCTACCAGATACGTAGGGCGCTCGCCAACCCGATGTCGCTCCGCACGCACCGCCACAAAGACATACTGGCAAAGATAGCAACTATGTTGACTAACAGCCAGGACACGGTACACTTCTTCAAAGTCCGCGCCCACTCCGGCATCATCGGGAATGAGGGAGCTGATGCACTGGCCAAACACGCAGCGAGGCACCCAGAGCAAGCCACAACGCCGGGCCCCTGCCCGCCCAGGCACACCGAGCAACACGCGTGGCTGAGCACAACAAGTGAACTTAACATCACCACCCCGTTGCCGGACTGCCGCCACAGTGTACGCGCGCACATGAGCAACAAACATAAACTCGGCCTCGCCAACCAAGAGAGCATCTACTACCAGATGTCACGGGAAATCACCAAGGCAGCGGCGAAAGGCTCCTGCGAAAGAGTGATGACCGACGCGGGCATTCCAACAGAGGCGCAGAGGACCGCCCTACTCTATCGGACGGGCGGGCTCTACAACCAGAAACTGGCAATGCGCTGGGGAAAGGCGGCGGATGACCGGTGCCCCCTATGCGGGGAGGCCGACAGCGCGACACACCTACTCTCGGGCTGCAGCCGCACCTCAGCTCTAGTACAGGAACGACATAACGGGGCGGGGCGCCTAATCATGAAAGCTATCAGCAAGGGAGCCCAAGGAGGGTGCATCAAGTTCGCGGACATCGGCAGCCACGAACGAGGCGAGACGGAAGGCATCGACCTACCTAGCGCCACGCTACGCAAGGCTCTTGAAGTCCTGAGCCTCTCAGCCAGGGACACCAACACGACCACCCGCCCGGACATCATCATGATCAACAACACGAAGAAAAGGAAGCAGGGATCGAACGAGTCAACCCAACACGTCACCCTGCTGGAAATCAAGTACTGCGCTGACTCGAGATGGGCCGAACAGCTAGACAACGCTACCACACAACACGCTGCCATGGCAGAAGCCATCATCGCAGCAGGACACACGGTCTCAGTTAGACCCATTCTACTGGGAATAGGCGGCATCACTTACAACACACATACCAAGCTGCATATGGAAGCCATAGGCATCACGCAAACCAACACCACTAAACTGCTAAATAAGCTGACTAGACATTCGGTCATAAGCTCACATAGCATAGCCAGAACCAGCTACAGACTCAGGGCAGGTGTCAAGGATGGGGGTTAAAGGGGTTCTTCACATCCAGGTTAGGTGGTGGGAGCAAGCCGCGCCCCAGGCGGAAGCTCCTCCCTTAATACACGCCGGCTCCGCCGGAGTAGTCTTCTTCTTCTTCTTCTTCATGCCAAGGTTCAGAGACGGTACCAAGCTGCGAATGGAGCACCACCGTTCTCCCAAGAGCCAGCGACTGCAGCCAGGATGGTGGGGGAGGACTCAACTCCTCCTGCCCAGTGTCCACCCACCCTCCCAGAAGCTTGTAGCAGCGAGGGGCAGGGAGGGGCAGGGCTGCAGGGGCAGGGGGCTGGGCTGGCGCATGTGGCTGCAGGTCCTGCTCGCCGTCCACCCACCATCCTGGCAGCTGGCAGCAGCGAGGGGCAGGGAGGGGCAGGGCTGCAGGGGCAGGGGGCTGGGCTGGCGCATGTGGCTCCAACTGCAACTGCCGCACAACGCCCGGTGTCCGGCAGCAGCGAGGGGCCTGCCACACAATCACTGCTGGAGGTTAGTGGCCATGCATCATATGTTTGTTTGCATCACATGTTCCTGTAGACCTCCTTGTTGCAGATCTTTATTTTAGGGTGCATGCCCCATGGTGCATGCTATTTTTGTGTGTTTCTTGCAGGGTTCCAGGGCGCAACTGCTACAACATCAGAAGGATGAACATTCCATGGAGTTGGCAGTAGCCGCTATCCGGCACGGCTTACAACGAGCTGGGCAGGGGGCGACACCCAAGCTGAGCGACAGGTTGGTACTTACAAAGCTCTTTAATACTATACAATGTCCAGCTTGTACGGCAGCTGGTAGAGAAGGGCTACAACAAACAACATTGCCTTGATCTTGTTCGTCATGCAGGACCCTTGTTCTTGAGCCACAGGAACCAATGTCACCTTCAAACCGCCAAGCCTCATGGTAAGATACCTCAACATCAGCATCAACCATCGCTCACATGCACTGACATGCACTAGCTCTCACTTGCACTCAAGTCAGATGCCCCCTTTGCTGTGCATGCAGCATTCTATCGGTCAACGGGCGGCTGTGGCAGTTCAGTGACCCACCATCCTGGCAGCACCATCCAAATGCTCAAGCCTTGTGGGCAGCTCATGCCCTCCCTTACCTACCGGCTGTACGCTTGCCGGCTACCTTTCACCACCTCCCAGCACTGAACCAACACCCCACCGAACTCCTCCAAGCATCAGCCCCACCCCTCCTCCAACCCCTCCTCCTACACCCACAACCCCTTCCGCTGGCACCCCCTTTCCAAGGAGGACAAGCAGGCTGCAGCTGTAGCCTTCTTTGGCATAGCATCACCCTCGATCGCCACTGCCCACCCCTCTCCCGTAGCTGCCGCTGCCACCCCCTCACCCACAGCCGGTGCTGCCACCTCCACATCGGTCTGCAAGAGAAGCGTGGGGTCCATCACTATCAGCCTGGCATCTTTAGAGGCACGGTCAGCCTGTGGGCAAACAGCCACCATGCAGCAAGAGGAGGCAAAGCAGTATGCAGCGGACAAGGCTACAGATAAGGGCAGGCACCTGCAGGCAGTAGCTTTGTACCGCTGCAAGCTAGCTAGCAACAAGCTGCCACCAACCACCTCAAAGTTGCTGAAAAACCAGATGCAAGAGTTGTGGGCTGTGGTGGGCAATGGGCAGCCCACCGTGAAGCCCGTGCGGAACATGCACATAGCTGACTGGTTGGATGCTCTGGCGATGCACATGTCACCTGTCACCAACTAGACCCATGATTGCCATCACACACCTCAACATAGACACCTTGGCATGCCTTCCTGCAGCCAAATAGGATGGCACATGGTGGTAGTGAGAGGACATGAGGTCGGGGGACTGCATACCCATGTTAGTGCTGAACGCATCGTCACTGCCACATGAAACTTGGGTTGTAGTTTCATTGGAGTGATAACAGGCCACTAGCAAAGTGGCATACGAATTTATTAGTTCTCATGGCTGTGGCATGGCTGGGCGTGCCATGGGCTTGCTGTGAAGCTGTCACTCACACCTCACTTGCATGTTGCAACAATCTTACCTATTATGTAGATGTGCTTGCTACGGACACATGTGTGTGACGAGGGTCGCGGATGGAGCCCTTGCTAGTGCCTGGCGCCGGTCACAGGAACACCGAATTCCGGTCAGTCAAGGCATGGGGCATGTCGCGTTTGATGGTGCTGCGCCACTTACTAAATGTAACTAGGACTATAGATGCACCTCCAGCCACCGTCGCGCTCGACTGGGCAGTCACGTGACAGTGCACGGTGCGGCGATAGGCATTCTGACCCGTGCGACCTTACAACTACAAGCCTCCAGTAGCAAGCTTGCGTCTCAAGCACATTCAATGTGGAGGGCGCCACAGGCTTCAGGCCAGGCACAACCATCAGCGGGATACAGCGCAAAAGTACGATTGCAACGCACCAGGCGCAACTGCTATCCGTGGCCTATGGGCTCCGTTCGTCAAAATTTGAGCGGGGGTGACCATATCAATTACATGGAACATGGCCGGCTGCACCAGGTCTGCACTTCGGTAAGGTCTGCACTTTGATTAGGTTAAGCCCGGTGTACAAGCAGTGCGCAACATTGATGGGGTGCCCTCCTAAACACCCTTCCATCCCGCCAGCCAGCCCAGCACTGCATTGTGCGCTGCTGCAAGCAGCTCAACCCTTGTTCCGACTGTGAGTGCACGGTTCGAGTGCGGGCGCTCAACATCCGGCGGTGCGTGACCATCTGGTACCAGCCCTGCGAGCTGCGCCGCTACCCTGGGCGACCGGCGCCTCCTTCCCTGGACCGACCGAGCAGGGGTAGGGCGCATAACGCGGACAGCGAGATCACAGCTGCGCTGAAAGTGGAAAAGGACGAGAAGGCCGCTCAGGTGCAGCGGCATCGGTTGCGGCGCCAGAGGTGGCGGTTTGCAGCCCAGCAACGCGATCAAGGATGGCAGCTGGCCCAAATAATAGCATAGATGGTGTGGACTGCACCCATGAATACAGCATAGGTCTCGAGTGGGGCAACCCAAGCATCGGCACAGGGGCACGCTCCTCAACACATGCTCTTTTCCCCTGGAATGCACAAGACACTTCTTGCTTCACAAGCTGGACGGGATGAGCGACATGTCTAGACGAAATCAACACCGAGCCGACAGGACGCTGCTGGCGGCCATACGTCGGTTGCAGTACTGGCTGAAGGGCTCAAGCTGCAGACATGTCATCTCATGTGCGTGTCATGCATACATGGCTTGTTGAAGTTCTCCTAGCAAGGCAAGCATCCCGTGGCAGCTGCCTGACTCACAGGACATGTTGATGGGCACCAAATGTGCCACTAATGCATAGACCACAGCCCTGTGGTTCAGAGTTTGTCTAGGCAACTGTACGGACGCCCAGACATTGCCTGCATGACGGGTGCTTGCCACAGCCTGCACCCCACTCTGCAACTCTGCAGTAGGGATACCGCAACGGCACTAGCCCGCTGAGCATACCCCACGATAGTCTAACCTTTCCCATGACATGCTCAAAATCCGAGTAGCGTCACTGATGACCGGCACAACAGAGGCAGCCATACAGCTGATAATCTCGTGGTATAGGTGGTGATTGTGTGCCACCTGCCTGCAACTCAGCTTGCTCACGTCCAGTGAGCGTTCACAGCTAGTAGCTACAGAGCATGCAGTGTCCGTCAGGGAGCTGCCGCACTCGGGGGCGCTCTCATTCCTGGGTGTCAGCTACTGCTGTGGCTGCTGCTCGGTGTAGGTCTGCTGCTGGGGCTGGGCTATGTAGCCTCCTTGCTGTGCATAGGGTGCGGCTGCATAGCCACCCTCAAAGCCTTGGTTGATGTAACCCCCCGCAACCATGTTGGGGTCCATGTACTGCCCAGCTGACTCAAGGTAGTTCATGTCGTCATAGGCCTGGAGACAAGCCAGGCACACACCTGCTTGCTGTGATGGTTGTACATTGTTGAGCGTCGCACTCTTAGCTGGGCATGCCTGCTTGGCTGTGCCCACCAGCAATGTGGGTGTCAAAACTGGCGACCCACTCCGTGCACACAGGATGGGTGCACCCAACTGGACCATGTGAGTTGTGAGCAAGGCAGCTGGCTGCATGTAACATGCAACCTTACCGGCGCATAAGCCCCCTCAAACTGAGGTGCATTGGGGTCACGGGAGAAGAACTCGTTGAAAGCCTTGTACTCGGTGTCCTCGCCGTACTCCTCCTCCCAGGTGGCCTGCACAACGCCCAGCCTAGCCAGCAGCACACCCACACAGGTATGGGTTGCCACCGGCTGTATGGACCTGAGCAGTAGAGGCTTCATGTGGCACCCACTTGCGGGCCTCGATGCGCTCCTTGAGACGGCGCTTCCTCTCCTCCTTGGGCGTCTCCAAGTACCTCCTTGCGCGCAGCTGCAGGCACGCGAGGGACAGAAAGCTGGCATGCTGCTCCTGCCACGCGCCATCCACATCACCATACCTGCTCGATAAGGCGAACATCCACGATTTTCTTCATGAACTTGCGGACTGCGATGTCCTCAGGCTCATCCTCGCCTACATTGACCTGAAAGGTTACCAGGAGTCACGTTGCCACAGTTGGACGATGGCCCACACAGGCTGACAGAATGCCGCTTCTCACCTCCACCATGAAGCTGTCGCGCCTCCGCATGAAGACTTTGGTGCCATTGCTCGCCAAGGGAGCTTGTCGCGGGCGGACACCAGTAAAAGCTTTGCAGCCAGCGAGCGCGCGGCCCTGGGACGCTAACGACATTGCTACACGCTGCTACACTAAGCTAAACCTGCAGTGCAGTGAGGTCTGCATCAGGCATGATCAACATGCATGGCAATAGACATGCAGTTCATACACCTCCTGAGCCTCAAACCCGTCACAGCTAATGCCTTGCTCATCATTCAGGCCATAGGTGCCCAGCCCCCATGCTGATCCTTACTGATCCTCATGGTGCGTACCTCGTAGCGGTATCAGGCTTGTGAAAATTGCAGCTTTTCATTCAGATTTCACTGAAAACGATGGCAGCAGCAGGCAAGCAGCAGCTAGCAGGCAACCAGAGACTTGCCCTAGTACAGACTGCCCAGGCTATAGTCGCTGCCATCGGAAGGAGCCCGGCGCTGCCTATCCCACGGGTGTTGCAGAGCCTTTCGCTTGGCTTGGCTGGCGCCAGCGCGCTGCAGCCACAGCGGAAGAAGCGTAAGGGAGAATATGCCAGCATGGACTGGCTTGCATGTCTGACCGCAGGCATGCCACCTGGTCACGGGTCCCTCCCATTGGACCACCAACCCCCTGACGATAAGGGACAACGGCTTTTCGGACTCATTTTTGCTCGGATTCACACGCTGATTGAAGCGTCGGAATGCCGCCGCGCTGAGCTGGTCGGACATGTTGCCGGGTATCCGACCCTACCTGCGGACTTGATGTACGTTGACCCAGTAGCAGTGAGTCCCTGATTAACGCGATGGATAGTGCGCGATGTGCGCGGAGCCCGACCTCATGTCCAACATGAAACCAACATGCGCTGGTTCAAGGGCTTCAAAGCTTCCGAGCCTGCGGACTTGATGTACGTTGACCCAAAAACATGTACCGTCCCTTTTTGTCGCGTACACTGAACTCCAAGAGGTCAAACCACGACGCCCCGCTGCGGCGTGGTGCTCCGCAGCTTGGCCTGCGAGGGACGGGCTAAAGTCAACTTTGCCCCCCTCCGCGGTATCCTTGCACCAGTGACTCCTTGCACCCTGACGGTAGTGCACGTGCATACAATAACGCCGCAGCAACGAGCGAGGTAGAGCGGCCACTAGTCGGTCGGTCGGCGTACCGGGATGGGGTGCCGTCATGCAAATCTGCTGTGCTGTTTTTGAGATCGATTTGCTGCTTGTTGCTGCTACGCATTCGTCTAGTTTCTGCGCCCTAGCTTTGAAGTATGCTCATAGCTCCCACGGGAAGCTATTGCAGTGTATTACATCTGCCCTGCGCAGGTTGGGAAGCTCCTGGAGTTATGGTGCGTAGAAGTCTTATTTCTAGGCAGGAAGTGCATCGAACGCCGTGCTGACCTTCTTCATAGATGCAAGCGGTGTTCCTCGAGCATCTCTACCTTGCCCGATAGCGTTATCCTTAGGATTGACACCCATAGGTACACCAGACATACCTACCATGTTCATGTCTGATTTACTCCATTATCTCGCGCTCATCAGGCTGCGACGAAGGTAGAGATTGTTCAGGACCTTTTAAGCTACCACCAGCGTTCATCAGCGACACAAATGATGCAGATTTGCGGCCATAATTAGTGATGGGCCGACGCAGTCAGCGTAGTAAGAATAGGAAGGATAGGAAAGCATAGGACAGCAGAGAATAGCAGAGGATAGCATAGGAAAGCATAAGAAAGCATAGGAAGCTCTCGTCATTCATCAGCCCTCTCCATAATGTCGTAGAAGGAGAGACCAGAAAAAACCAGTTCCTTCGGACATGCTGCCTGCAGCTCACAGTATATGCTTCGATGTGGTGGAGGAGGAGGGCCATTGCAACGCTTAGGCATGTTGCGAGCGAGCTGCGGCAGCCCGATGCGAGATGCGAGCCACCCGGTTAAACCGACATAACCGCCGGCCCTCGCGCCAGCGCTGTTGTGTACCGTACCTACCAGCACCCGCTTAAAAAGGAGCGCCGCATTTATCCACAGTAACCTTGCCAACTGGACACTTGGCAAGGGTTGGTGGGCGTCCAGGCCGTGCAGACCCTTTGATGCAGTAGGAATATCGGGATGGCTCGCTGATCAAGGCTGTGTAAGCGCGGCATCAAATGGCTCACGGTACATTTTGCCAATGAGACCTTGTGGGACCTGACAGTGAGTCCCTGATTAACGCGATGGATAGTGCGCGATGTGCGAGGAGCCCGACCTCATGTCCAACATGAAAACCAACATACGCTGGCTCAAGGGCTTTGGAACTAGGCTCTGGGGCTCTGGAATTAGGAGGAGACCACAATAGAAGCACAGCAGTGGCAACTGCATCAATCCCTTGTTGATTAACACCGCGATTTCAATGAGGCGAGGCGAGGCGAGGCGAGGCGACCATGTGTGCATCCTGGCCACTAATTTCAAATGTCGGCGATTCCTGGCCATACATGGTCGCCTCGCCTGGCCTCGCCTCGCCTCATTGAAATCGCGGTGTAAGCTCCAAGAGGCGGGCAATCCCTCCTCCATGCTGCTTGTTTTGTTGTCCACGAGCGAGTCTGCAACCTGTCAGCAGTCACCATTAGGTGATTACAGCGCTATAGCTTTAGGATCAAGCTGTGGAGGAATCGCAAACGAAGCACCAGGATGTGAAGCCGCTAGAGCATGACCCGGTTTGTTAAACAATGTTTAACAAAGTTTAACAAAGGGAGAATGTTTAACAAATGTTTAGTTCCGTTTTCATGCGTTATAATAGTTAATAGCCTGCTTTTTAAGAGACTTAGTTCCCTATTATGCTCTTAAAAACGCGGGACGCGGACCATTTTAGAAAAGTGCATAGCTGGTTCAAACTACGCTACGCTCCGCGGCTGCTGGCTTCGGTCTCGAGCTGTTACGCTCCAGCGCCTCGGCCTCGCGTTTTTAGGGCGCCTAAAACTACCGGCGCTTCCACTATCTACTACTTAACACGACCGCCAGGTCGCGCTCCGCAGTCGCGATGGAAGGCGAAGCAACCGCGACCCCAATGTTCGAACCAATGCACACACGCAGCCTTCCCGCGAACCAAAGCTACACGCAGAGCTACAGTGCTCGGCTGATGTTTCACTAAGATGTAACTGGGCTTGTAGCAGGCCATGGCTGGTCGGCTGTAGCTTTTGGGGTTGGCTGTAGCTCTGGGGGTGATTTTTTTATATGGTGACGAACAAGGAGGCTATTGTCCCGTTAGCTGGGGTGGTGGCAGGCATGATGGCGTCAAGCATCGCAAGCGCAAATGCACAAAGTGCGCCGTGCAAGTCGTGCAAGTCAGGCTGCGGGGCTTTTCAGGCTAACTAGTCAAGCACTCTCCGCACTAGCGGGACAAGCTAAGTATACTCCAGGGGGCTACAGCTCTCTATGGCGCGACGGGAGGCACATTACAACTTCAGCATTTAATAAGGTCAACAAGCTAGTCAAGCTTGTGTGCTTGTTATGCTACGCGCAACCAGCCGTGTCGAAAATCGCTGCTACAAAAGGACCACATTGACTGCGCGGCCTACTCAGCGGCTTGCTTAGCCGCTCGGAGGCAAAGCCCACTCAATGAAGCCTATTGCCTGGCTCTTTAGATGTCGGGAGCGTACTGTGTTGCATACTCGTGCATACGTTGTGCCGGAAGACCTCAACCAAACCCCCATCGCACTCCGGGTCGTCAGGGTGTTAGGCTCAAGGCGTTAACATTACGTTAAACATTTGTTAAACCACGTTAACAGGCCCAAACATCAGGATGTTAACGTTAACAGTCGTGCCCTAGAAGCCGCCGAGGCCCAAAGTGTTTTCCATGTAATGCATGAGCAGCTGTTTGTGCCTGGTGTTCATCACTTTTTACAAAGCAGCGTGTAGCAATGTCGTTAGCGTCCCAGGGCCGCGCGCTCGCTGGCTGCAAAGCTTTTACTGGTGTCCGCCCGCGACAAGCTCCCTTGGCGAGCAATGGCACCAAAGTCTTCATGCGGAGGCGCGACAGCTTCATGGTGGAGGTGAGAAGCGGCATTCTGTCAGCCTGTGTGGGCCATCGTCCAACTGTGGCAACGTGACTCCTGGTAACCTTTCAGGTCAATGTAGGCGAGGATGAGCCTGAGGACATCGCAGTCCGCAAGTTCATGAAGAAAATCGTGGATGTTCGCCTTATCGAGCAGGTATGGTGATGTGGATGGCGCGTGGCAGGAGCAGCATGCCAGCTTTCTGTCCCTCGCGTGCCTGCAGCTGCGCGCAAGGAGGTACTTGGAGACGCCCAAGGAGGAGAGGAAGCGCCGTCTCAAGGAGCGCATCGAGGCCCGCAAGTGGGTGCCACATGAAGCCTCTACTGCTCAGGTCCATACAGCCGGTGGCAACCCATACCTGTGTGGGTGTGCTGCTGGCTAGGCTGGGCGTTGTGCAGGCCACCTGGGAGGAGGAGTACGGCGAGGACACCGAGTACAAGGCTTTCAACGAGTTCTTCTCCCGTGACCCCAATGCACCTCAGTTTGAGGGGGCTTATGCGCCGGTAAGGTTGCATGTTACATGCAGCCAGCTGCCTTGCTCACAACTCACATGGTCCAGTTGGGTGCACCCATCCTGTGTGCACGGAGTGGGTCGCCAGTTTTGACACCCACATTGCTGGTGGGCACAGCCAAGCAGGCATGCCCAGCTAAGAGTGCGACGCTCAACAATGTACAACCATCACAGCAAGCAGGTGTGTGCCTGGCTTGTCTCCAGGCCTATGACGACATGAACTACCTTGAGTCAGCTGGGCAGTACATGGACCCCAACATGGTTGCGGGGGGTTACATCAACCAAGGCTTTGAGGGTGGCTATGCAGCCGCACCCTATGCACAGCAAGGAGGCTACATAGCCCAGCCCCAGCAGCAGACCTACAGTGAGCAGCAGCCACAGCAGTAGCTGACACCCAGGAATGAGAGCGCCCCTGAGTGCGGCAGCTCCCTGACGGACACTGCATGCTCTGTAGCTACTAGCTGTGAACGCTCACTGGACGTGAGCAAGCTGAGTTGCAGGCAGGTGGCACACAAGCACCACCTATACCATGAGACCACCAGTGGATAGATGGCACAACATGCAAATCAGAAGCAGCAGGGAGCGGATGCCTTCGGAATCTCACCAGGCAATGTAGCAATGCAGGCTGGTCGACGTGTCTTTATTGCTTTGACTTGCCGCTGGCAAAGTGCCCGCTATCCGTGCCGTGTCAATATCAGGGTACCCCAAAACACTATGCCGCATGCGGGTATCCAAGGAGCGATGGCTTGCACCGTTGGAGATTGTCAGCCATTAGGCTGCTTGACCTCTGGTGATCACAAATAAGCATCGCGCACATTGCTCGCGTTGGGTGATGTAAAGGCGCGGCGTGATCTGCATCGGCGCGATGCCTGACGCCCCGCTGCCGTCGTGGCCCGCCAAGGAACCCAGCAGTATCACTGGTGCCGCGACGCAGCGCCAACGTGCCCAGCGGACGCCCCATTGCTCAAGGCCATGAGCAACATTGTTGCGAGGAATGTGCTGCACTTGTCTGCCTGGGCACAAGTGGTGAGGCCGGGCCATTCACAGCTGATGAGTAGGCTACAGCGCCAACTTCATAACAGCCTCTAGGCAACTCTTGACGGGCAGAGCCAGACAGGTGGTGATAGCAATAGCCAGCACCTCAGTCATCTGTTCGCCACCTGGCTACCTAGTATACCTGGCCTCCCAATGAGTTCACTTGCCCAAACAAGCTTGCCCCATCCCCTCAGGGCGTACTGCTGCGGTACTACGTGGGGCAGCTGCTGGGCGAGGCATGTGGCCCGCCAGCTGGCAGCAGCGGATGGGTGCCCTGCATCACATCTCCAGGTCAGTGCTTGCATGCAGGACTGCAGCTGAGGGGTACAGCAAGGTCTCCAAGGCACACCAAGACACCAACGATTGCTGCGGGGCAAGCTGCGGGGAAAAAGGGTGCTGGACTACTCCCAGAGCATACCTAGGCAGGCAGCCCTACCTAGGCAGCCCTTCCTAGGCCTACCTAGGCAGCCGGTTGGCTGGTGGCTGAGTAGGTGTTGATCAGGGTGGGTGTAGGTGGTGTAGGCAGGTGCAGCACCAGGACTTCAGCTGAGGGGTGTAGGCAGGTGCAGCACCAGGACTACAGCAAGGTCTCCAAGGCACACTACGACACCAGGACTGCAGCTGAGGGTACTGCAGGGGCAAGCAGGGTCCTGCCTGGTGCCTGCAGGCCTGACCCGCCCAGGTGGCGCCTTGTTCATAGACCTGCCCGCCAATGTGCTGGGCTGCTTCCTCATGGGCCTGCTGTCCCCAGCTGACCTCCTGGCAGCAGTGCACCAGGAGCCTGGGCTCATGGCAGCGCACAAGGCCGGCCTCACCCTGCCCCTGCTGCCGGCGGGCAGCCCGCTGCAGGGTGTGGAGCCGCTGGCACTGGGGCTGCGCACCGGGCTGTGCGGCTCCCTCACCACGTATGCCAGCTGGTGTGTGGAAAGGAGGCGCACAAGGAGAAGAGGAGGGCAGGAAAGGGCAGGGGGAGGCAGGGGCTAGGGCAGGGGAAGGTGGTTTCTTTGGAGAGGAGGGGAGGAGGGAGAGGGGAGGCAGGGGCAGGGGCAGGGGAGGCATGAGGGCAGGAGAGGGAGAATGAGGGAGCAGGAGGAGGACAGGAGGAGGAAGCAAGGCACAGGGTGGCAGGAAGGGGCCAGGCAGTGAGTGGCGGACAGGAAGTGGCTTCAAGGGGTCAACACAGCCAGCCACCCTTACCTACCCTCAATGTAGCCTGCCTGCTTCACTGCCCGACTGCTGCCTGCCTGCCTGCTCTGCTGCCTGCCTGTCAAGTCACCCTGATGCCATGCTGCCTGCCTGCCTGCCTGGCTGCCTGCTGCCTTCTCACCCTGCCGCCCACCAACCCTGCTGCCTGCTGTCCCCTGACCCTGCTGCCAGGATGCTGCAGGTGGTGGTCATGCTGGTAGGCCGCCCCGTCCCCACCACCCACCCCTTCCCTCACTACCACGACGTGGTTGCTGCCCTGGCCGCCCTGCTGCTGGGCTGCCTGGCCTCCTGTGCTGCCCTCACGGCTGGTCAGCACCTGGTGCTGCTGGTGTGGAGCTGGCGGCAGTCAGCAGCCCTGACCTCGGCACCAGCGCACCCTCCCCCTCAGCCTGATGGGGAGGGTGTGCAGGGAGATGGAACGCCAGCAGCAGCAGCAGCAGCAGGTGGCTTGCGGGCACCAGCGCTGCACCTGATGTTGCAGCCAGTAGTGTCTGGGGCGGAGGCAGGCATGCCTGGTGGCGCCGTGGCTCCCCTCTCCACTCGAGCCCTCCCACACCCATCCCCCACCCACCACAGCCTCCACACTGCCGCCCTGGCCGCTGATGCAGCCGCCCTGCTGCTGCTGCTGCTGCTGACCGGCACAGCGCTGGGCTACTCCATCCAGCTCAGCCGCCCTGTGTCAGGCCACAGCGCCGCCCCGCCTGGCCCCAAGCTCCTAGTGCTGTGGCTGAGCCTGCTGCTGGGCCCCTGGGGCTGCTTGCTGCGCTGGCGCCTGGGTCTGCGGCTGAACGCCCGCCTGCCCTGCCCTGCCGCAGCCTGGCTCCCTGCAGGCACTCTGGCAGCCAACCAGGCGGCTTGCCTGCTGGACTACGCAATGTATGTGGCGATGGTCCGGGCGGGCAAAGGGGCCACTGCCCTGCAGCTGTCAGCTGCTGAGGCTGCCATCAAAGGCTTTGGCGGCAGCCTGAGCACCGTGTCCACCTGGGTGGTGGAGGTGCAGAAGCTGGGGTTGGCCCCTGGGGGGAGGGGGGGCCAGGCAGCGCATGACACTGCCAGCATGCAGCTGGGAGTGACAGCAGCCGGCTGTCAGCTGGGTCTTCAGGGCGGCAGCAGGTGGGTGGGTGTGGCCAGGGCCAGCGGATACATGTGGGGCAGCATTGCGCTGTCGGTCGTGGTGGGCCTGCTGGTGGTGGGCACCAGTCTGTGGACTCACTGAGCTGCGCTCAACAGCAGCAGGGAAAGGAGGAGGGAAAGGAGAAGGAGAACATGGCGTCAGCCATGGTTGCTGCAGCACTAGTGTTCCCAGCCAGTCAGCCAGCCAGCTGACTGGCCCCCTTAACCGCCCACCAGATGACCCATGCAGTATGAGTATGTGGGGCTTGAGTGGTGTCCTGTGGAGGAGGCTGACATAGGAGCGCTGATGTGAGCCGCTGGTCTGAGCTGTGCGAGCTTGCGAGCTTCACCCTGCCTTTTTACAACTACAACATTACAACATTGCCTTGCTGCGTATGCTTAAGCTAAGTTATGCCCCATGGCACCGAATGGCAACAAGAACAAGATTGTGACGTAGAAACTCCCTCCCTGCCCATATCGGCAGCAAGGCATGAATTTTTACACTGCAGTCGGTCAGTCAGCCGGTCCCAACTGAGAGAGAACCTACCCCTGGTAATCAAAACGATGCCGCGTCTTAGCCACATGGTTTCTATTTATGAAGCCGTGCTTTCTTCTCCAACAGCTGTGTCGTTGAGTAAGGAACAAAGTGGCAGAGCCAGAATCTAGATATTCACTGTGGCCAACTCACAACATGCCAGTTGTGGAAGGGGGTCCCTTGTTCTGTGTGACTGGCTAGAGAGAAACGCACATTCTCAGCGTTTGCTGCAATGTGGCTGCAATGTGGCTTGCCCCACGACGGTCTTCCGACGCCGCCTGCACTAATGAAAGGGTTAGGGTTAGCGAGCCTGGCGGGCTGAAATGTGATTGTACTTCTGGCTCGATAGCAGGCTCGCTGATGCCACTACATACCACTAGAACAATCGATGGTGAGCAGCTGAGGTGTGTCCGCGCTCGCTTGCGCCGGCATGGCCTTACTCGCAAGGGTTAACGCGCCGCTTGCCAGGAGACGCACGTTAGTTCGCAGGTGCCAACGCGATAAACGTTATCGACAACGGTGCAATACTGAGCGAGAGTTTGCATGAAGATTAAAACCCCATGTTGGGAACGGCTGACGGTCAGTGACACACGGGTATGAGCTGGTATGAGCTGGTATGAGCCTGTTGGCGCGATGCCTCCGAAGAAGCGGAAGAGTGCCGCGGAGTAAAAGCCGCTTCCGACTATAAGCCCGCGAAAACAAGGTCAGTCGGCGGTGTGGTCCGCTGCAACTTTGCTGTGAGCTCCGCGCTGTGTGAGCTCACATCGCTGCTGTTCTTGCCAGCGCAGGTCCTCGCACGCCTCAAGCCAAGCAACGAGAGGAGCAAAGGGATGGCTGGACGACGCGACGTCGCCAGGTGCGCACGGGGCCGCATACCACATACCAGCCTTGAGCGTCACCCTGGCCACCTGGGACGCGGTGTGGGGGTTGTACCTGGACCCCAAGTGGGCACAGCAGCGGCTGCGGTTGTACGGAGCCCAGGACCAGGCGCTGGAGCAGTTCTTCAAGATGGTGAGGGTGGGTGGGTTGTGTATTGAGATGTGGAGGGATGGCATGAAGTGAAAGAGTAGTTGACTGTGCAATGCCTAACCTGGTGCCACCATGCCAGCCACCATGTGTGTGCCTAGTGTCCATGACCGCAGTTGGAGGAGGACATGGCGGAGGTGTCCATGGAGCGTCATGGGCGTGCCAAGCAGCTGGTGGTGTTCTTTGGTGCAGTTACCATTGGCACCAGGGGAGGCTGGGGTGCGGATGCGGTGCTGCGTGCCTGCTGCAAGGTGGTGTGCAGGCCAGGGCACAGACCACCTCTGGGGCAGGGTGGCGCTAGTGGATGAGCACAGCACCAGCCGAGTCAGCTCAGCAGTGAATGGCCAGCAGCCCTGTGAGAGGCAGCTGAACAAACGCAGGGCCACCAGGCCTGCAGGCTGGAAGCCCCCAGCAGGGCAGGTGGACCACCGCCTAGTGCGTCCAGCCTGGAGCCAGCTGCATGACCAGCCAGTGCGGGGCATGATGTGGTGCCCGGTAGTAGCCCCACGCAAGCCCCCACAGGCCCCAGGCAGCAGCCAGGTGGCCACACAGCCAGCAGCCTCAGAGCCTGGGCCCAGCATTCCCCTGCCAGTCAAGCGCAGCAAGCGCACTGAGGCTGAGCAGGCAGGCTTTGTAGGGGTCCACACCTAGTATTCCACTGCAATGAAGGCTCTAGGTTGAGGGCCAAGGTGCTGGTGCTGGTGCCAAGGTGCTGGACAATGAACAGTCTTACAATGATACGATAGATCAGAATATCAAGTGCCTGTCAAGCAGCTGTAGCTGTTGCTGTCCAGCTCATCCAGACCACACAGCCCAGCCCCGTGTTGATGTGCCCGACTAACCCTGCCAGGAAACTCTTGGGAATTCTTTGAAACCCATATGCACAGTGCCTGCATGTTGGTCTCACTCACCAAGTTAGTCACCATACAGCCCGACATGATGTACAGGCACACCAGGAAGAAGAGGTAGCCACGCGCTGTCATGAAGTAGTTGAGCTGGATGAATGAAATGGCTTGCCACACCCTGTGTGGTCACCACCATGCAAAGCACACATGCAACGCAGTCCACAGCTGTGCTACCCTGGGTATGGTGGGCCGCCTCACAACCTGCCCTTTGAAGGTGCCCTTTGAACCTTAGGAGGTGCCCTTTGGAGGTGCGAGAGTGAGTGACACACGGGTATGAGCAGGTATGAGCTGGTATGAAATGGTATGAAGCAGTCAGCAAGTAGGCTGTTTGGCAGCCTTCTTCCTCTTGGGGTTGGGACTATGTGCAGCGCACCGCAAAGCTAAATGCTCGTGGTCATCAAGGGTCCGACCGAGGACGCTACAATTGCATTGTAGCCGAGTCAGATTACATGTTGTTCCATGTTGAATGAGTTATGTTCTGCCTGCGTGGGCATCCCTACCTGCCGACCCAGCCTTCCAGGCCTGCCTAGCCACAACGGGGACTAGTGGCACGGAGTAATTGCTTCAAGATACCAGGGTTTCACCTCCGTGCGACACATATGCAGTCCAACAAAACTTATTGAACAAGGAACAACATGTTGGACTGTGGGTAATCTCACTCAGCTACTACAAACAGGTTGTAGCATCCTCGGTCGCTGTTGCGGTCCGGGCAGGGCTCCACAGGGTGTCCTAGGATGTCGGTGCAGGCCTGCAGGGCAGCCGGGCAGACCACACTAGCTGGGCAGACCACAATGTAGGGATATGCAGTCCCTGTTTAGAAGGCGTTCATGTTCATGGTCCTTACGCACGCTGATTACCACGCCAACACCCAGTGCCTGCTTTCTGACGCGCTGCTTGATGGGTAGTCAAGATGGTGTGTGTGGATATGAGATAGTTATGATTTATGCTTGCAGGGCATGAGAGAGAAATAAACCTGGTACATCGGCCACAAAGTCTAGAGGTCGGGCATGTAAAACGCATACACCAGCACATTCATCCCAGCGCACCCTAACAAATATCGGCAAGCGATTAAACCCCACGCCGAAGTCTGCGGTGGAGGCTGGTTGTCCCCGCGCCATTGGGTGCCTCTGGCAGCGGGGCTCTAAGGCTGCATCATGTCGCCAGCGTCGGAATCGGGGCAGTCGGCATCGTCTTTTGGAAGTGGCGTCAGTGGGGTTGAGAAGTAGGTTGCTGGCAAGGAAGTACAGGAGGGAGGCAGAAACCAAGACATCGCGACAAGCAAGCTGCATACCTGGACATGTCCCGCCGAGCTCGGCACTGACCCTGCACTTTCATCACAAATGGCACGCATAGGATCTCTGTGGTTTGTGCCGTGTATGTATGCTTGCATAGGAAACATTGAACTGTTGGCACTAGTTGAAGTAGATGTCAAGTAGAGTGGAAACAATTAAGCTCTCCCCTTGCCTGGTGTGCCATTGCGTGCTCAATGTGATGACTGTTGCAATATTCATCTCTACCTCTGTGCAGTATCGAGACAACTGAGGAGCAAAATGAGATGCAAGCGCCCTTTATCAATGGCGTGTTTGGTGTACTTTACACGGTGTCAAAAGTGAGCCACCACGTCAAGGTTGGAGTTACAGTATGTCAATACTGTACACCAACAAAGGACACCCTTGCTTGCAGGAGAAGTCCCCTCCTAGGCCATTTGTCGCCTTTAGGTGAGCAATGGGCACAAATGTAGGGATATTCTCAACCATGATGGGCCTGATGCTGCCCCTAATGCTGGGCAGCCATTAACGAATAGGAGCCGGCAGCTACACCCATTTCCATCTGCATGCTTCAGCCAATGCGCTGCGCTGGTGGCTGCTTGCTTGCAGATTGTTCCTGGACTGGCTGCAGCTGTTCCTGCTAATTGTAAGCGGCAAGGCGCAGCGGCATCATTGCAGCCCAGATCACTTGGCACAGCACGGCCCAGCACGGCACTCTTGTCAGGAGAACGGCATGGCGCAGCCCAGTGCTGCTCTGTGACCAGTACAGGGGCTCATGCTGAAGCCTGGTGTGCACCACAGGTCAACCCCCAGTATGGCTGGAATATTAATCCAGGAAACAAGTAAGCAGCGGCAGGCACTGTCATCTCTGTGCCAGCATTGTTCCCCTAACCATTATCATCAGCGTCATCATCATCAGCAGCAGCAGCATTACATTGCATTGCCAATCTGTAGCTTGTTTTGATATCACCAGCATTGCTGATGAAATTGAATACTACGACACCAGGTCAGGCTCACCTAATGCGGGCATGCCAAGCTTCATGGGTCTTTACTGTTGAAACTGCTGCTGCTGCTGCTGCTCCCGCTGCCAGAGTGTGGCAGGCATTCTCCTTCATCTCGCTGAACTACTTCATGAGCGCACGCGGGTGAGAACCAGTCTAGACAGAAAGCCTGTGCTCTCCACCTCCAGGTTTAGACCACCTGCCTGATGCTGAGACATCACACCCTTTGCACCCCACACCAGCTATTGCAATCTCACTCTTCATTCGAGGCCCACCCCCCTTCCTCCACATGGGTAAACAATGAGTGCGGTAACACAGAGCAGTGCAAGGCAGCAGCGCCACAGGTCAGGAGGGCCAGCCAAGGGAGTGCGATGGCCTGGCAGCTGCCTGGCGTCTTACTCCTGTACTGTGATCCTCGCTGGCCCTGCCACACCTGGGTTTGGCGGTTGTGCAGGTACACCTTCTTCCTGGCCTGCATGTACTCCATGGCCTTCTGCCTCTGGGCCAATCTTGCGCTGTGCATCTGGGTGTCACGCAGCTTCCAACAGAACAAGTTTGATCACGTGTGGTGAGCAGGGCTGAGCAGGCTGACTCTCCCACCTCACCGCCATGCCTTGTTGGCATGGCAGCTTGGTGTCACCTCCATAAGTGCACCCCTAGTTATCAAACATCACAACTCAAACATTCAATTGGGCCGCACATCAGTGAATGCCATGTAAGGATGATGACAGTGATGATGCTCTGGTCATCTGTCATCAGTGGCTGCACCTGCGCCTGCGCCTGCTGACCATTTGCATCGTCATGTGTGTGGAGACAGTCTGGCGTTATGACATCTCAACACCTACCACACTAAATGCTGGTCCTGCATGCCAGCTGTGCAGCTCACAGCGCAAGGGCCTGTCACACTGCTTGCCTGTCTCTACCGCACTTGCTTACACTGCCAGTTGTGTTGTGTCCGGTTGCTGGTCCTGCATGCAAGCTGTGCAACACAGCGCACTAGGGTCTATCACACTGCTTGCTTGCTTGCTTTGCCAGTTGTGTGGTGTGGCACTTGCAGGCCGATTGCCTGGCTGCGTGTGTTCTCCCTGGTGTTCTTCCAAGGTGGGTTGCCTGCTACCTCCCCTACCAGCCTGCTGCAGTGGTCTTGCACTCAGGACTTGGTTAGGGTCAGTGTTGTCAATCATAGCATCTCAACACAGCATGCCAGCGCAGTTTGCTGTGCTAGGTTTCATTACGTTACTCTGCAGTGTTACACACTTTTTGGTTGCATGCGCCCTTCAGTGCGTCTGCTGCGCTGCCTGCTGCTGCGTTGCCTGGCTCCTGCAGTGCTGGACATTGCCAGCTTGTCGTTGTTCTTGATCGCCCTGGACTGCCAGTACTTTGCTACGCCCGTCGAGCTGCTGGGCATGAACCAGGAGTTCGGCAACGTGTGTGAGTGAGGGGCGGCAAGGGCGGGGGGAAAGGTGGGAGTGCCTAATCAGGCACCATGGGGTCAGGTGTTCCCAGTGCATCGGTTGGCAGATGGCCTATTGGATATGACCAGCTATTGGATGTGCCTCGGGAGGCGACCAGCTATGGTCCATGCCTTGCTTTTGTTTCCTCTGTACCTGCCCAGTCAGTGCCCAGTCCCTGACGCACTTCAAATCCCTTGCCTGCCATCGCTAATGCACCGCCCTGCCCGCCCGTGAGACTGCATTGGCTACCTGTGCTCATCAGCTGGCTGTGATCATAGCTGTGCTGCCATGCCTTGCTGTTCACACCTGTTCCCAGTTAGGGCCTGTGCCACACTCCAGAGCCAGCTGCCACCTCAGGTGGTCCCGCACCTCCCCTTAGACCTCTAAACCGCTAGACCTCCCCTACACCTCCCCTAGGCCGGCATTGACCGCCTGTGCAGATTGCTGGAGCATGCCTCACATCATCCATGCCACCGTGGCAGCCGTCTCCGTGGCGTTGTTTGTGCTGCTGGCCACCATCTTCACCGCCGCAGAGGTAGCTGGGCAGTGCAGCGATGGAAGGGATGTAGGGGGTGAGGGCTATGGTGGGTGGGATAGGACAGCGCTGCTGCTCTCTAGAAGGCACTGTCAGGCACTGACTTCAAGCACACATGCATCCTTAGTCATGATGCGGGGTTGAGACCGGTTCCAATCTGACAGGCGGCGCTGCCGGCTGCTGAACTATCAAGTGGAGAGACGGTGGGCGTGGCCCCACCCATGCCTTATCAAGCTAACCAGGCCCCCAACGTCCACCCGGCCTCCAGCCACCCAGCAGTTGCAGGCCAGGCCCAGCTGGGGTCAGGCACATCAGTGGCTCCTAGTGACAAGCTTGGTGGTGAGGGTGGGGCAGGTTGGTGGTGCTGCTTTGCTTTGCTCCATCATACCGCTGCTCAAAGGCTGAGTGGCCAGGGAGACCAGGGTGGTGGTTGGTGTGCTCTTCAAATGCCTGAGCACTTTTTTTGCCATGTCGACGTCCATGGCCGGCAGGTGGAGCTGAACCCAGTCAGCAAGAACCTGCTGGGCATGGCTCACTCAAAGTGAGTCACGCAGATCACACATGCGTCATACTGCTGACTCATGCGCCTTGCTGCTGCACACAGCGGGCACTGGCACGCCTGGCCATTCCCACAGAGGATGGGCTGCCATGAGCAGCGCTGCCGAGCACCTAACCTGCCTACTGCCTTGCTCCGCAGAGTGGAGGTGATGGGTTTTGGCATCCGCATGGTGATGACGGCTTGCTCTGTGTTCATCAATGGCCAGACCTGGGTCAGCGGTGGGTCGACTTTTCCCTTCACTGTTAGACAGCACTAACCCCCGCAACCCCTGCAACCACTGCAAGTACCACGACTTCTGCGGCCACTGCAGCCACGGTAGTCACTGTAACCACAGCAATCACTGCAGCCACATGTGCTACTTTTCCCCGGGCAACTTGGCTGCAGCCCACCCTTCCTGCCTCCCACATCCCCTGGGGTCCCTGCTGTGTGCCCGCAGTGGTGTACCTCATCGCCTCCTTCCTGCTGGCCTACCTCTACCTAGTGGTAGGACACCACCTGGCAGTGGGGCACCAGGGGCTGCAGCCTGCCTGCCCTGCCTGTTTGCGGGCAGGGCAGGGCATGACTGGAGACTGCCCGCTGCTTGCTGCACCAATGTCAATGCCAGTCATGCCGTGCTGCCTGCTGGTTGCGACCCTGCAGCCCTGTCCTGTCCTGTACAAGCCGTGTATGTGTATAAGATGCAAGTCTCAGTAGTCAAGCAGCCACGAGTCATGCCACCAGGTCTCAAATCCCCCTCCCACATGCAGCGCTCTAGGCAGGCATGCACAGAGTCATGGACAAGCTGACCTACCCTTCTGGCCTTGACCCACCCCCTCCCAGTCTTCCTCCCCGCACCACCTGCAAGCGCACCACCCTGTCAGCAGCAGGGCCTGCTTGCCAGCAGGAGCAGGTGGTGCAGGAGCAGGTGGAGCAGGTGGTAGGCAGGTATGGCAGGTGGATGAGGAGGAGCAGGTAGAGCAGGGCCTGCTTGCCAGCAGCAGCGGTATGCGGACTGCTTGCCACCTGAAGGGAGGAGCACTGTGAGCTCCAGCTGGAACCAAGCTGCTCTCTGATGGGACCAGACTGCCAGGCTGCTCTGTCAGATGCAGCAGAAGACAGGCCTGCGGCGGCACTGATGGCTTGCTGGGTCACCCATCATGGCAGCTGCTGGGGGGCTGTGAGTCAGGCAGTGGGTTAGGCAGCGGGTGTGGCAGCATCACAAGTACACAGAGTGGGCTTCAGGAGCCTTAGGGAGGACCAATGTGGTAACTGATCCCTCAGTGCCAGGCTGCAGTGCCTTGCGCTCGGGCATGGCGCATGCAGTGGCTGCCACACCTGCACGCCACCATTAACCACATCCGGGTGGCCACCTACTCCTCCGTGCTGTACGCCGCGCTGCTCTTCATCATCCTGGCCTACGCACCCGGTGTGGACCAGAACAACCCCAAGGAGGTCAGCGACTTCAGGTGAGCGCTGAGCGGCCACCTGCTGGCGCCGCCAGTGCAGCTACAACCTGGCTGGCACCAGCAGCACGCTGGCTGGCTGGATGGCTGGCTGGCCCTGACATGCCCCTCACACTGCTTTGCTGTGCCTGCTGCAGGAACATCATGACCACCCTGCTGTGGGCGGGCTTTGTGCCAGCGGGCCTAGCTGGAGCCATTGCCTCCTACCTCCATACCCACTACTGGGCAGTCACGGTGGTGGGCAAGTTCAGGTGAGCAGCAGCAGCAGCAGTAGCAGCACCACCCAGCTTGTTACCCGGCCTGATGTACTGCCAAACCATGCCATGTCTATCTCTAGTGCTGGATGATGTTTGTGGTTCACCTCGACCCTGACACCGCCTCACCCTGTCCCTCGTCCTGGCCTGTCGCTGCTGTCGGGCTGCAGGGAGGCTGGGCCCGAGGTGAAGCTGAAGAAGATCCACCCCTTCACTGACCCCCGGCAGGTGGAGATCGCGTCCCGCTGCTGCCGCCAGTGGCTGGACGAGGACACCCTGGAGCCTGATGCGGTGGTGCTGGCGGAGCGCATCATCTCAGCTGGCAAGCTGCTCATGCCGCACCGTGTGTACATGGTCATCTGGTGAGCTGCTCATACACTACTTCACCTACTCACCTCTCTTACTCACCAGCAGCCTTCTGACTGACGTCCTACTGCCGATCCTCCTGCCTGCCAGCCTGCGGCATCCTCGTACACCATCCACACGAACCTGCTCGCCACAGGTACAGCTCATTCCTCATTGACGTCCAGGGCTCCTACCAAACTGGTTATGCGGAGCTGATGGTGGGTCAAGAGACAGCTGTGTCGCTCCTGCCCAATTCCCTTGTCTGTCCTGTAGCAATGACATGTTTTGCATCACCAACACTGCCAGGCATCACCTTATTAACCTGATCCTCCTCATTGTGCTGACACATTGATTGTCAACTCAGTGATTGCTCTACTGCCACTTTGCTCAGTGTTATGGACCAGGCCAAGCTGCCAGCAGCCAGGTGCACGCCAGATGTGAGATCATTTGATGGCTGATGTTGCTGCTGCTGCTGCTGCTGCTGCTGCTCTTGTTGTTTGGGGTGCAGGTAGCCAAGAAGGGGTCAAATCCCAGCCTGCTGGAGCGCTTCTGCATCTTCATTCGCGACCAGGAGCACACCCAAAAGTCCTCCGCAGCTACTAGTGGGGACAACGGCAGCGTGGACCTGGTGGGTGGCTCGGGGTTAAGCAGGGGTCAGGACCAATGCCGGGGCCAAGTGAAGGTCACGGCCAGGGTGAGGGCTAAGGTCAGAGCCAGGGGTGAGGGCCAAGGTTGAGGTTAAAGGTGGTGAAGTTCATATGGGTGAAGAGTGGCGCTGATTTCAGTGAGCTTGGCCCCATTTTGCTGTATTTCTCAAGCAGTATTGCACGGTGAGCACCTCAACCCCAACAGCTGCTGGAACACTGGGAATGGGACTTCGTGTTCTTCATGCCTCGCTTGTTATGCCTGTCTGGTCATGGCCCTGCAGGTCTCCTATGTAGAGTTCCAGAGGGGGTGCAGGTAAGAGGTCCCATGCTCGAACCCTGACTGCACCACAAGACGTCTGACTGCACCAACAAACATTTTCCCGACCGCAAACACGACCGCAAACATGACAGCAACAAATGTCACATCTCGATACTGAGACGAACAACTCTGCTCCCAATGTGTACGCCCCTGGCAGCAGGTGGCAGGCAGCAATGCAGGCGGCAGGCGGAAGGCTGTAGGGATGATGATAGCACCTGCAGGTGCCTTGCCTGTGCCTCCCCACAATGAGCGTTGCTGTCACATGCTGTGCCCGCAGGCTAGCCATCCATATGCACGAGGACGCACTGCTGGCTCGGCGCACCTTCTGGGAGACCCTGCTGCACGCCAACGTCACCTTTGATAAGCTGACCCGCGCAGTGGCCCGCATTGAGGTCACTGTTCGTGCAGCAGAGCGCATGTACAAGCAGGCAAGCGGGGTGCTGATGAGGCTCCCCCTCCTTGGTGCTGGCCCCCTGGTTTATTGAGCCGTCCTTTGAGCTGAAGCCCTTGGTGAACTTGGTAAATGGTGTCCTTGCCAATGCTGGCGAGCTTGTGGCACAAACAGCAAGCTTTGGGTTCTTACAGCATGTGTTGAGTGTATTTGCTTCATTCAGCTAATCCACATGATACATATGGCGCATCAATGGGTATGCTCGTGATAAACGCAGCTGTAGTCTTCTAAGCTGTAGGCAGCTCTGTCTGTTGCCTGCAGGTGCTGTCCCGTCACAGCAGCAGCGTGAAGGTGCTGCAGCTGTACGTCAAGTTCCTGCAGGGCGTGCGCAACGACCCCTGGTCAGCAGCACGCTGGGCAGCGGAGGCAGAGAAGCTGCAGAAGATGGAGGAGGAGGCAAACGAGAGGTAGCTGACGTGGGCACTGTGCTTGCGTGTGGGGCTAATGCCACCCTTGGCATGCTGACCAGCTGCTGACTTCGTCCCTGGCTGGCCATCACAAAGCAGGGAGGCTTAACATATGCAAATAGCAGGGGTTAGGATTAGGGTTAGGGCAAGGGTTAAATCTAGCCTAACCCGTCCACCCATTAGCTCAACCCTATCGCAGAGCAGGGAAGCCAGCACCACACTATAGATAGTGTCCATGATGCCCTCCAGGACGTGCTGCATGTCCCACATTGCTACGACTGTTGCTCTCACTCGGCCAGTTAAGACCAGGTCTTGCTGTGTTCGTCTTCTTCAATGTTGGCGTGACATTTGCTTGCACCCTATCCCTGCTTGGTTGTGACCATCCCAACCTATTCGTTGACTCGGGCCTGCTACTGCTGGCCTGCCTGCCTGCCTGCCTGCCTGCTGCCCTAGCTGCTGCGTGTGCACGTTGAGCAACCTGCAGGGCAGTGTTTGGGGGCAATGCCTCCGGGGGTGGAATGAACTCTGACGACACCAAGGGCGTTATCATCATGGTGGGGCCTGGTGCAGGTCCTTTCTTTGGCCAGCCCAGTCCACATGATGTGCCTCGTCTTGTTTGTTCAACAAACCAGCTCCTTGCCTGTAACTGACTGGCTGGTGACTGTTCATCGACTTTGCCTTGCGTAGCCTCGCAGCCAGCCTTGCCAGGTGCTTGGCAGCCAAGCCTGCTTGTTCCTGACCACCAGTTAATGGCCGGTGGCCGTGTCAGTGTGCTGCTTCAGAAGTGTTGCGGGCGTGCTTGAAGTCACTGATAGTGGCACTCCAATAGCAGCAGCAATCCATGTCCGCACACTATGCTTGCCACCATCACAGCACCACACACTGCCAACATACATTTGGCACTATAGCCAGCATGTACTAGTGCTGCCTGCCATGACGCTGTACTAGTGCAATCTGACCTGCCCTGCCTACCTTGGTGCACTGCAGGGCGCAAACTGCCTGATCCGCATGATCAATGATGTGGGTGGGGAGAAGGGTGGGGCCTGCAGGTGCAGGGCAGTGGTGGTAGCAGGCCAGGATGATGGCAGGATGTAGTGGCAGGCAGTGGTGGCAGGCAGAGAGAGGAAGGCAGTGGTAGCAGGCAGGGAAAGTGGCAGGTTGTAAAATGGCAGCCAGGACAACACTTTTACCACATGTTTTTCAGCTCCTACTCAAGCCTTGTACTTGGATGGCACGCTTGCCGCAAAGCTCTCAAACCCTGTGCGTTCCTGGCACTGCCTGGTCACAGGTGGCTTGCAGCATCCTTGGTTACACATCCAAACAGGAGCTGCTGGTGAGCGGCTGCTGGGCGGCTGGAAACCCAGCCCTGCCTCTCCCACCCCCCAGGGTTGCAGCAACAACGCCCAGGGTGTCTGCCCTTTGAATTGACAAGTGTGGCTTGTAGTGACAGCTGTAGGCATCAAGACCTGGACCACGCAATGCAGGGCACATCAGAGTGACTGTTTGCTGCACACGCACCACCATGGGATGCTTAGGGCAAGGTTGTGACGGCGCAGTCACTGGCTCTTTTCAGGACCCTAGTACAGACACCACCATGTGACGCTGCCACACCAGCTTCAATGTGCCTGGGACTGCTTGTGACTGCTGAGCCCTGCCCTCATATTCATCCTGGCTAACACCACTGCCTCTGTGGTATGGCTTGCAGCTTAGACAGAGCCGGGGCACAGCTTCAACCCAGTGTGTTAATCAGCCCTGCTCACAGCACATGGTTTGTTGGACTTGTGGTCTGGTGCAGGGCAAGAATATCAATGTCATCGTGCCGCCACCCTTCTCCCGCAACCACAACAACTACGTGCGCTCCTACCTGCAAACAGGTGAGCCAGCCTGGCCTTGACTGCTGAAGTGAGGCCTTGTGGAACCAACACCTGCCTGCTTGACTCCATGGACAGTGCTGCCCAGGGGACTCAACGGGCACCGTTGTTGTGTCATCAAGCAGATAGGCATCATTTACCCTTAGAAGGGTCTTCTGGCCAAGCTGCAGGTGCTCACCTGCTCTTGCTGCTGCTACTGCCGCTGACGCTGCCACTGCAGGCAAAGCCAAGATCCTGGACAGCACTCGCGCTTTTGTGGCAGTGCACAAGGACCGCTTTGTGCTGCCAATCAGTGTGAGTGTAATAATGCTGCTAGAACCAGGGCTACCGCCCCTGCTGCTGCTGCTGCTATTGCTACTAGTCATATCAACTGTGCTACTGGCCGTGCTGCTGCAGGTCTTTGTGACCAAGGTGTCTGGGGTGGGGGAGGACAGCGTGTTCATGGGCGTGTTTTCGGTGGGTGTCACAGTTTGAGTCAGTGCTGTAACTGTTGCTGCTGCCGCTACCGCTGCTGCTGCTGCTGCTGCTGCCGTGAATGCTGCTGCCGTGAATGCTGCTGCAGCTTCTGCTGCCGTGAATGCTGCTGCCGCTGCTGCTACCGCTGCTGCTGCTGCTGCTGCTGCTGCTGCTGCTGCTGCTGCTGCTGCTGCTGCTGCTGGCCACGAGTGAGTACCATGACTGCAGGCGGTCCCCATGGAGCGCAATGTGGCCACCCTCTGGGTCCTGGTGGGTGCTCCTGGACAGCCAGGTGGTGGTGCCAGGGGCGGTGGGGGGTCAGGGCCAGTGATCAGGGCCAGCCAGTACCCGTCAAGCAGAGGCCCCAAGACGTGCCAGGAGAACCGCATGAACAGCAGCTCCCCAAATGGGACCACTGCACTGTATTAGCCCAGCACTGCCTCCTGCTGCTGTGGCTGATGCTGTTCAGGGCAACGGCTCAGTGCTGTCATGCGATTCCGCCTTCACCAACTGGCTGGGCTACAGGCACGACGACATACACGGCAAGGCAGTCTCATCCTTGGCAGTCCAAACGGAGGCACTTGAGGAGCTGCTGGTGCAGGTGGGGTGCTGGCAGCCATCAGGACACACTTTAAGCTCGCCTGCCCGCTTGCCCATGTGGGCTCGCTGTCACCCTCGCAAAGTGCTGTAGCTGCATTGCTGGTAAGGCGTTGCCAGCCATCATCACGCACTACATACCAACTCCCATGCTTAAGTGCCCATGTGTGTCGTAGCAGCATAGTTGGTTGTTGCAATCATCTTGTAATCTGCAGACGGACAGGACTGGCAACAGAGATGTGAAAATAGATTACTAGCTTGTGATTGACCACTAGCTACCAAGGGAAACGCGGTGACTTTCCTTAGGTGTATTGCTACAGGTCCGCAATGCATGTGCTGTGCTGTGCTGTTTTTGTTCCTTTCTTCCTACCCCTGACCCTGACCCTGACGTCAACCCTGATTATGCAGGTCAAGAAGGAGTCTGCAATTGCAATGAACACCAAGGCAATCGCTGGTGATGGCATGCTGCTGCAGCAGACGGTGTGGCAGATGCACGACCTGCATGTGAGTCATGGCAGGGTGTAAGGGAGCCAAGCAGCAAACAGCACACAACAACGGGCAGGTGGTAGGCTGTAGCCTGGCAATGGGTGGTTGTGCGCTTAGGGCTGCCACCCTGGATGCTGCTGCCCTACAGATGCGTCACCTGTACCAGGAGGACCTTGCGCATGTGGACATCATGGTCAAGATTGGTGGCATCAACGAGACTGCCCTGTTTGAGCTGGCGGTGAGTTGGCATGCAGCACAAGCTGGCTTGCAGCACGAGCTGGCTTGCAGCACGAGCTGGCATGCAGCACAAGCTGCCCACCATGTGCCCTACAGTTGTGCAGGACCTGCTGTGCTTGAGCAGACCGCCCTGCTTACTAAGCTATCGCTGCCCACTGCTGCATCCTGGCTGTGTGCTGCTGCTGCAGCTGCGGCGCCATGACGAGAGCAGCAAGAAGCTGCTGGTGTCGGACAGCCGTGGCCGCATCGTGCACGTCACCCACGCCCTGGCCGCTGAGCTAGGCTCCACCGTGTCAAAGCTGCAGGCGGGCGGGTCAGTGACCTGCACCATGTGACCTGCACCACCACTGCCCTGCAGCCATGTACCAGATGCCTGCCACCTCATGCCTTACAGTGCCAGCAGCACTGATTTGTGGGTCCATAGTGCCCATTGTGCCCGTAGTGATGAGCAATAGTGTCAGTGGCGTCCTGCACGCTTGATAAGTCTGGCTAAGTGTCCAGCATCCGACGGACAACAGGACAGCAGTACCACCAGCAGAAGTAGAAGCAGTCACATCATCTCCATCACAGCCAGGTGTGCTGCACTGGTTGGGTGTGATGGTGCAGGAGCAGCCACGCCATGGACTCGCTGCTGGCCAGCCCCTTCATGCGCATCCACCGCCAGGCAAGCCACCAGCGTTGGGAAGAAGCCGAGCCTGTGTTGCAGACGTGTTTGTGGCTTGTATGTGGGCTTGCAATTCACCAGTCGGTTGGTTAAGTTGGCTCTGGCGCACAGTTAGGCCGGCCAAGTACTAGGTAGGTACCTTACAACCCTGGCTTAAGCAATAGGGCCCATTACGTTGGGATGTATTAGGACTAGAACTTCATGAACATTGGGCTGTATTCGGACTAGAAGTTCATGCTCCAGCTGTTCCAGGGGCTTCAGGCTCTGCTACTGCCAAGGGCCCAGGGGGCAGCGAGGCTGCTGCTCTAATCAAGACCCTTAGCCTGGTGTCATAAAGCCGTGACGCCATGGCCTGTAGCCTGCCTCAGTCAATGGCGTCCCTGTCCTGCCTGACTGCAGCGTAAGCACATCAGCAGCCAGGGTACACTGCTGGCTGTCTCAGCCTGACCATTGCTTCCAATGAGATGGTGGGCTCCAGGGTACCACTGACCTCTGGGTTATGACCTCCGTTTCTGCTCCCTCCCCTGCACTGCCTGTCAAGGCCATGTGGGACATTGGCAGCCATAGGGCCATGCATGTGCCCTGGCCTGCACTGCCTGTGGACAGGTGACCCACCTGCTCTGCCTGCCCATGTTGTGGGACTTCAGCAGCCATAGGGCCATGGGCCTGCCCTGTACCTTGTACCGTACCCTGTAGCCTGTGCTGCCCTGCGTTGCCTGCCATGCCCATGTGAATGTCACTCTTGCTCACCCCCCTGCTGCCTGCAGTGGTACAGTGAGAAGGCTGACGAGCCGCCCCACTGGAGCTGCCGCTCCGGCATGAGCGTGTACCTACCCGCCATGACATCCCAAGGCCTGGTGCAGCGCCCATATTCCATCAACTTCAGCAACAAGGTGAGAGTGGGAGGGCAGTGGAACGAGTGGGCAGCAGCCATGACAGGGGGATAGAAGGGGTGAGCTGGCGATTGGGGATGGGATGGAAGATGGGATGGAAGTGAAAGACAAACATAGAAGGGTATAACTGTGCAAGGGGAGGGCGTGGATTGGAAGGTCTGTCTAGTAGGTCACAACTGACCTGAGTGGTGCTCCGTTTGGTTTCACATTGCTTGCAGCAGCCACCACCTGTGCCACCACCCGATGCCTGGTTGTCTACCTGTGTCCCCTGCTTGTGTTGATCAGTGCAATCGCCTGTGCGCTCAGGCGGTGCCAAACAAGCTACCCCTCAACGTGATGCTGCTGACTCCACGCAGCGAGCAGGAGGTTAGTGCAGGGGACGCCTGCCCTGCCCTGCCCTGCCCTGCCCTGCCCTGCCCTGCCCTGCCCTGCCCTGCCCTGCCCTGCCCTGCCCTGCCCTGCCCTGCCCTGCCCTGCCCTGCCCTGCCCTGCCCTGCCCTGCCCTGCCCTGCCCTGCCCTGCCCTGCCCTGCCTTGCACCGCCCTAACCACCCACCAAAACTAGACCTGCCGTGCGGTGTCGAGCAACAATGCGATCCTCTGTACGCATGGGCTGATGCCTAAGCTGAACTATGACGAAGCATGCGTCTTTCCCATGTGCTCCTCAAGTCCTTGTGAGCTCCCCTGCGTCATTGTCGAACACTCCCATTCCCCTGCTGCCTATGACTCCTAGGTATTGGACGAGCGGCGCCTGCTCCTTGTGCTGAGCAGCAAGGGCATCGTGCAGGAGGTCAGCGCCTCACCGGCGTCACTCTTCAACTTCGAGCCCACTGCCCTGGTCAGTGACTGGGCCCACGCCCGCTGCCCACCCAGCCCCCCTGCCCACCCAGCCTCCCTGTCCACCCTGGCCCCCTGTCCACCCTGCCCCCCTGGATGCACCTGACCAGGCCACTCCACATGGAAAACCACACCCAGCTCAGGATCTGCCACCTAGTCCAGATGCCAAGCTACACAGGCCACATCCTGCCTGCTCCACACAGACCACCACCAGTTGAAACCTGGGTCGTACGCATGTCAGGCTGCATCATCCCCCAAGCCCCGTGCTCTGATTGTCAGTGGCTGAATACAACAGCTGGTGATGTTGGTAGTCAGTGCTGCTGCCTGCCACCAGATGTTGGTAGTCAGTGCTGGAGTGGGGCTGCTGCATGAGTGTATGCCACCTGGCGCCTCACCCAAGCGGGTTTGCATACGCCCCCTCATCACCAGGTCATCGCTAATCCAGTGCTTCAGATCAAGGTCGGTGGCTTGCCTGCTTGTCTGCAGCTGGGATCACACCTGTCGTATGTCATTGATGTGCTGCGCCCACGACCCGGGGACGGTGGCGCCGACATTGCCAGCATGATGGAGGACGAGCTGCAGGCCAGCAAGCTGCTCATGCACATGGCCGAGCGGTGAGCGCCACACAGCCTCACTGGCATGGAGTCCCGTGTTTGCACCTATGTTTGTGTTGCTGGAGATAAGAATCCAGAATGCAGCTCATGCATTTAGCGTCCATGAGCCTGCTAAGCCTTGTGAGCCCCTTGTTGGACCTGCTGCTGAGTCTGGGGCCAGCTGGGTGCTGCAGGAGCTACGCCACACCAGGCATGTCATGGCGGGTGGGTGTGTCCCCCATCATGGACCCGGTGCAGCTGGCTGCCCTGGGGCCCATCGGCATGGCCATCATCGCCAAGCAGACGGTGAGGGGGGCCATGGGCAAAGCAGCCACGATTGCAGCACCTGCGGCATCAGTGTTTGCACCAGCAGCGGCAGCAGCAGCATATGTGCAGTAGCAGCAGTAGCAAAATGTGCCTTCTGCCCCATCCTGCTGCCTGCTACTGCTTGCTGGCCTCTGCTGCCATGCTTCTACCAAACCTCCCGTGCCTCCCCAGCCTAGTGTTGCTGCCTGCTGCTGCACACTGCAGATCCCAGCCTCAATGACGGTGGAGTGCTACATGCAGCCACCTGTGGTGGACGGGGCCACCGTGATGCTGCCGCCAGAGCTGCAGATCAGGGTAGGCTTGCCACCACCCCTGTTGAAACTCCTTCCAAACTAGACCACCTGCATGGGGTGGCTCAGGCATGTGCGTTGGGGGGGCGGGGGCACGAGGCTGGGGATGGCTAGGGGGTGACTGGGAGAGGGGTCATACATAGGGGTAGGCAGCCTGCTGTAATCAGCCTATTTCAAGTCCTAGGAGGTCTCTGAAGTGCACAGTCCGTGGCGTGGCAGGGACTGCGTAAGAAGTATATAAGGCCAAACACCACCCCTTGCTGAGCATGCATAGGGCGCATGCAGACTATGCAGCTAGTCACACCCCACCATGACAGTCCAATAGATTTGTACCAGCTGGCAAGACCACGCTGAGAATCAAGCCCCGCCCCTGAGGCCCCTGCCCTTGCATGCACTGTACAGGTGGAGGTGTGGCGTGCTGACGTGTTGTCAGGAGTCGTTGAGCTGGACACACACGGCAACGTTGCCCAGCTGGGTGCGTGCCATGCCACAACCACCCCATACCCTGCATGTCCTGCCCCATACCCTCTTTTCCCCCTGATTCCTTGCAAGCCCTTACACTGGCCTTGCCCTCCTCCTCCCTGGCCCTGCTCCCCAGCCTTCACCTTGGACCTGGCTTTATGCCTGCATGCAGGGGTGAAAGATCAGCCGGTGTACAGCCCACACCTGCTGATGGGCCTGCCTCCCACCCTAATGCTGGGCGCACACATCTCTTCCCTGATCAGCCTCAGTGGCCGCCCACACCTGGAGGCCCTGTTCACAGAGGTGTGCGGCCTGGCCCTGCTTGCTGAGGCTACTGCACTAGCCTAGGTTTGTGAGGTCAATGCACTGGTTTTAGGCACTGCCAAGGCATGTGTGTGGTGCAAGCCCAGTTCCTGGAATCTGAAGTGTCCACTTGGTTCTGAGAGCTAAGGCCGGCGCACTGGGTTATGGTTGATATAGCTGAGGGATGTTGATTGCCAAGTATGCAGTGAGGTGCTGTGCAGCAAGAGTGCAAAGCCATGGCTCAGCACAGTGGCCATGGCCTCACAATGTTAGGCATGACATTAGGGTAGTGGGGCTGTCTGGTGCACCATTGCCGAGTGGTAGCGTCGTGGTAGGAATCGTTGTGTCACAGGCAGGCAGGCTCACTTGGTGGTGCTGGCCGTGGCTGCGCTTGCAGGGGGCGCTGGGCAGGATGCCAGGCAAGCTCGGGGCACCTCCTCGTCAGGGGCGAGGCGGCATCGCCAAGGGGGCCTTCAACAGGCGCAAGACCACTGGCCCACTTCACTACATCAAGGTGTTGGCCATCAGACACTCTGGCATGCACGTGGCTGGGTGCTGTGCTGCTTTGTCTGAGCACAAGGGAAGACTACGGTGTACACCCTGCCTGATGGGTGTGAGACGATTGGCCCAGTGCATGACGTTAAGGTAGTGACCACTAGCCCTTGCCATCAGCCCCAGGGGTGCCATGTGCCTGGGCGCTGTGCTGCTGGTTTTGAGCAAAGGGAGGCAGGCTTATGGCGAGGGTCAGGTTAAGGCGAAGGCCAGGTCAAGGTGAAGGTCAGGCCATGGCAAGGGGTCAGGCTTAGGCAAGAAGTCAGGCCACAGCTTGCTTGGTGACGACTGGCTCAGGGATTATGCTACTGGGATAAGAAGGTGCGGTCACGGCACCTGGAGAGAGGGCCAGGTGGTGCTGTGTGCCTGGCTTGCCATCGCCCTATTGTCATTATATGGCATTCACATAACAATATCACTGCAGGTCTGCAGGCGTCTGTTGCCAAGTTGCTGTGCTTGGCAGTGTGCAGATGGTGCACGGCACAGACTGTGCGGAGCTGGAGCTGGAATTGCAGGCAGTAGTAAAGCAGGACGCAGGCTCCAGCTGCTCCCTGTACCTGCTCATCCACGCATCGCAGCCAAAGTAGGCAGCAAGGGTACCCTCAGCAGCAACCCAGCCTCGTCAGCCAACCTCAGCGTGCAATGTTCTGGGTTGTTATTGTCAGACAACTCTGGACCCATTCAGCTAAGCCTTGTCCTGTGCTTGTTAGGTCTACTGCTTCTACTACTGGCGATTCTGCTGCTGCCACCCCACCAGCCTACCCCACTCCACTCCACTCCACAGCACCTGCACCCCCTAGGAACCTACAGACCTACAGGCGGTTGCACGAGGTCTTACCAAACCCAGGATCACTGTTTCTTATCCAACGTCTTGCAGCCGCCCCTGCCCATCTCTCGTGCGTGTTTGCGTATCTTGACAGCTGCATGCTGCCTTAATTGAATGCTGCAACCTGACTAGGTGTGGGCGCGAAGACTTCCGCACCTGGCTGTGGGGGTCACCCACCCCTTCTCTGTCCCACCTGGCCACGAACAAGTCCGCCCGCCGCCGCAGCACCGCCGCCTACGATGCCACCGGCCCAGTCGACATCGCACCACACAGCCACCTGCCTGCTGGGCTGCGCCAGCGTTTGCTGGCAGCAGGAGGGGGAGGGGACGTGTCTGGCTCTGACAACAGTGTCCGCGCGCCTCCACCTCGAGTGGCCAGCTTCCTGAACAGCGGCATGCCTCAGAGCTTGCCAGTGGCAGGCGTGAAATCTGCTCCCTCTGGCCGTTATGTGCCTGACGGGCAGCCAGGGTCAGGCAGGGGCCCGCCCGCCTCCATGAGTATGGCAGCGACCCTGATGCAGCAGCAGCACAGGCAGCAGGCGGCAGTTGGACGGGGGAGCATGGATGCTCCAAGCACTGCATGTCTCAGTGCTGTGGACCCCGAAGTGGCAGGGACAGGCAGCAGTACGAGCTTGCAAGACCAGGGGCAGAACAGCAGCGGTAGTGCGTCGGGGTCCCAGGTGAGCAGCTGCTGCCTGGCTTGGTGCCGCATGGCTATGCCGGAGGTCTACTATGATGGTGATTGAGGAGCAGTTTTTGCCTCCTTTGCCTTTGTTTCCTTGCCATGGTAGCTCAAGCTGTACAAGTGTACTGCTGCCTGCTGTCACCATCGCAGTCATCCAAGTCTGGGCCGGCAGTGGCGTCGCACCTGCTGGCCTTCAAGTCAATGGACAGCTCAGATCTCAATACCTCCATGAAGCCCCTGGCGGCCATTAATGAGAGCCAGGTGCTGGAGTTGAAGGTGAGGTCACGTGGTCAGCATGCCGTGCCTGCTTTCTCATACCGTGACTTGCTAAGGGTATATGGGTGGGGTGTGATGAATGTAAATGAACCCAGCGTCCACCAACCATTAAGTGGGAGGAATGAAGGGCGTGAAGGGGTGGGAATCAGGCCAGTGCAGCATGATGACTTGTGCTGGCAAATGTAGACCAGCTGGGCAGAGGGGGAGCATCTGGGTGTCTAGCTGACTGCCACTCTTCTGCTGCCACCACACCCTGTAGGGCTCTAAAGGCCCGCTGCATGTCCGGTCAGGCTTGGCGCCTGAGGGCCAGCAGCTGCCTGTGGAGGAGCTGGACGAGTCTGACATGCCTCCAGGCATGCACTATGGCCTGGTGGCCCCTCCCTTTAAGCAGCCATCCCGCAAGTTCAGGTCACCCTCAAAGGTGAGCAGCTCGCGGGCGGCATAATTGCCAAACACCATGCCAGGGGTGCTGGATGGAGGGCCCACCTGGCAATGGACGTGTACATATCCACAGTCGAAGTTAAGAAGTTGGCAAAAACACATACATGGAGTCCATGCGTTGCCTTTGTGTGGATGCTGAGATGCCGAGGATGGCTGCGTCATTTGGTATTGTTCCACCATGGCTTGGATACAACGCGGTGCCTGTGTCCTTCCCTGAGCCTGGCCCAGCTTCCCTGTGCTTCCCTCTTGCACCGTGCGCTCTGCCTGCAGGAGGTGCTCCCTCTGCCAGCCCCACCGGCCAGTGACGGGGACAGCGAGCAGGAGGGCCCAGGTGGCCCAGATGCCCGCATGAACTCCTGGATGGTCTCCCAGTCTAAGATGGGTGGGTTGCCTGGTGCACGCTAAGCACAGTCCATGCCGTCAGTTGCGGTATCAGCTTGGTACCAGCTCGGCAGCTCAGTCATAAGGACCAACAACAATACCATCATTACTTCTTCTATTATTTGCTATTATTAATCTGTGGGGGCGAAGTCTGTCCCTGCTACCTGCCATCAAAGTTACTGTCTTCTCCAGTGCTTTGCCACTACATTACTGGCAAAGTAGGTGGTCATATAGATAGATAGATGTGAGATCACAATGATTGTGCTGGCTCACATGCTAGCCATGGATGCTTGATCTTGGCTGTGAGTGTGCCATGTCTGCCTCACTCATGCTTTGCAATGCCTGGCCAGGTGCCGCCAAGCACAGTGATCATGCCAGCAGCGTGACCAGTGAGGAGGAGAGCGAGGGCAGCAGTGATGGAGGTGGCGAGGGGAACCACAACGGGGCCGCACAGGAGGATGCAGAGGAAGGGTCGGAGGCAGGTAATCTCATAGCTACTGGAGTGGGTGTGTGTGTTATGATGTGGTCATGGTGACAAGGGAGTGTGTGTGTTATGATATGATGTGTGTGTGTGTGTTATGATATGATGTGTGTGTGTGTGTTATGATGTGGTCATGGCGACAAGGGAGTGTTAGATGTGCTTGCTCTGCTTGTGGCCGATTTGGTCAGTTCACTGGGTGCCTAGGCAGGCGGTACGCATGTCTTTCTTGCTGTTGGCGGTAGTCGAACCTACACGCTGCTGACCCACACCCTGGCCGGACAGACGCAGTGTCCACCCTCCTCCTGTGATGCCTACAGTTGATGTGGATGAGGCCGGCAGCACCGTCAATGACTTCAAGCGGGGCAAGCGCTTGAAGCGGCTGATCAAGACGTTGGCAGGGCCTCAGGTGAGGGTCTCTAGAGGTCCTCCTTCTCCACTTTGTCAAGTGACAGTCTTGCTCCTGCAAAGCGCGTGAAGCTTGCTCGGCTGGCCATGATGGCTGAGCCTTGCTTTGATGCATGTGCTGGCGGCGCAGTCCATGTTCTGTTGGTGCTGCTTGCAGGCCATGCTGACCGTGACCCGCTTAAAAGTGACAGCCTTGGTCATAGCCGCGATGTTGGTGGGCGTAGATGTAAGTGGAAGGCTGTTGGGATGCTCCCTCCAGCCGCATAGCACTTCATAGCCCCATCAAGCCACCCTCGCTAACACTAAAAGTCTGCTTCATAGCAGGATTGTCATTGGCTATGCAAGCAGCTTGTGCCCTGACCATGTCGGCGCATCTGTGCCTGCTGCCATACAGCTGGCCATGTTCGTCACCTTCCTCCAGCTGGCCAAGTCCCAGAGCGACCAGGTGCTGGACCTGCAGAGTGTGGGGTTTGCCATCCACCACGTGCTGCAGGTGGCCATCAGCGTTAGGTGAGTGATGAGGTCCTGCAAGCTGCCCATTACAGCCCTCACCCATGTGCCACTTTTTAACGGATTGGTGACAGCCTCCCCCAGCCATTACTGGGTGGAAGGGCCATGGCTACTCACAGGCTACACACAGTCGGGGTTCGAACGCAGGCCAAAATGAGCTTACCAGGCTAGTGTGCAGGTGCCTCACGCCTACTGCCGGGTGGAAGCTACCTGTCCTAGCCTCTTGCAATTCATATGGACACTGCGCCCAGGACAATGGATTGAGCCTATACCTGGAAAGGCCTCCACAGCTCTTGAGCACCAGCCCATGGCAGTGTCTTGCCTGTTTACTGCTTACTGCCATACCCCTGCCATGCGGCACAGGATGCAGACATTGCTCATGGCTAGTCATATGTCCAGACGTGGGTGTAGCAGCTATATACTCTGATGTCGACTCACAATCTGCCCACAGTCTGAGGTGTGGTTTTGTTGTCTGTCTGGTGCTTTGTGCACAGCTCGCTGGGCACATTGTTTGCTGGAGCTGGCCTTTTGGACATTCGCTACTTAGGAAAGGGTGGTACCGAGGACAGAACCTATCAAATTGACTTCATGGAGGCTCAGATTGCAAAGCTGGATGAGCTGCATCGAGGCGTGTACAGGTTGGTGGTCATGTCCTTCCTCAATGCCACCCCACGGCATTGTGACCATGCAGTTGCGCTGTGACCATGCAGTTGCGCTGTGACTGTGCGCCACAGTCACTCTTTTTTTCCTTGCTACTCCACAGGGGCTTCAACACACCGCGCCGCTTGACACCAGCCTTTGACATCCGCAGTATCTGGTGGGCTGTGGACCATACCTCATGGCCTGCATCTGTGCTAAGCAGAGTGATTTGTCTTGCAAGCTTGCTGCTAACCTCAAGGGTGTGTGGTGAGTGTGGTGATGTGTTTTGCATGAGTACAGGGAGGAGCCAGTCAACACATTCTATGGCTTCTTTCAGTCAGGACCCGACATCCTCTTGCAGAGCGAGGTGAGAAGCGGCACTGCTATCGCTGATGTGCATCCGCCAAGTAAACAGTTGCAAAGGCGTAGGACTTGTTGTGCCCATATCAACATCGCTGGTCGAGGTGCTCGCTTGCCAGCTCACAAGCAGGCTATAGAGAGCTACGTGATGGTGTTGTGTGGTGTGGTGTGCATGACTGCAGTTGACTGGCCTTTGGGACGGTGGCAACACGTGAGTTGACCCAGGCCCTGACAAGAACACTACTCTTACCCATCACACACTACATGGGGCTGGCCCTTTGAGGGGAGCCAGCAGAGAGCAGAGATGGCCCTTAAATACTTGCAAGGGCCTGCATCTCTTCCTAACTCAAGTAGACACTGAATGGCTGGAGGTTTGGGGTCGGCCCCATCTTGTGGTTGTGCCCGCAACCATCCATGCATGCTAATGTGCATGCTAATGTGCCAACCATCCATCTGTGCATGCTAATGTGCCATACAGATACATCAAGCAAGCCCGAGACATCCTCCAGAACAGTGTGACATTGTATGGTCAGAACGACACAATAGGTGGCGCCTTCAATCGTGACCCCAACAGGCTCTCCATGGTCAGTGCCCCTGTGTACCTTGGACCCTGTGTACCTTCAAGTGGTGGTTTGAGGACAGTAAAACCATTGCAAGTGTAATTTGCCTGTTGCAATGCAGTTATGCAAAGTTGCTTGCTAGCTGTAAGCCATGCCAATGTGTGTATCGTGACCTCCTGTTTCCTATGCACAGGTTTGGAATGGGCCCAAGGTGTTGGTGCCTGCTTACATGAAAACGCTTGACGGACTGATGCAGAAAGCAATTGGGGACAGCAAGACGGTAAGATTACAATTTTCATCTCGCAGTGTGACCATTGCTCTCCTCCACGAGATGTGTGGTTGGTGCCTGGGCTTGCTCCTGTTCCTGTTCCTGATCCTGACTGGAAAGTGTCGCTCTTGTCCATGACATTGTCGCTTTCATCCTCTGGTTTGCTTCTATTGCTGGTGTCATGGATTCGTGACACTGTCTCGCGCCCACCATGAGATGCGCAGGTCAACAACGTCCAGCTCATTGTGTTGGCAGTGGAGGGTGGGGTGGTCAGTGTCATCGCCATCGCAGTCATGTGGTTTGCCACCAGTCGGGCTGTGTATCGGCGATACGCGGTGTACACCGTGTTCATGCTCATGCCACAAGGTGACTGCTCACAGTAGACAATGGAGCAGTGGCAGTGGGGACAGTGGGTTGTGCGGGCACTGCAACTAGAAGTTGCAAGGACACATGTGCCCAAGTAAGATGCATTGAACCAAAGCGGGTGCACTTGAAGGTGTTTCACAACCTCATGTTTCTCAACGTGCTCCACAACCTCATGGAAGGCTACATGGAGGTCAAAGCATCATGGCAACTCATTGCAACGCAGGTTTGGTCAAAGCCCTTGCAACAAAATCTGTCGAGTTGGGGGAAGGCAATGCTGAAGACATGGACGAGGTGGGTGGCTCAACACCTACCACACATGTGGTTGGTGATTGCGCAGACTGATCTGGTGTTGTGTGCTCTTACCGGCATGGGATGGCATTGAAATGGTAGTTGCCACATCTGAACCCATGCAGACAGCTGCTGAGGGGGATGATGCAGCCACTGGAGATGGCAGCGGTTTTCCTGGCAACAACCGTGACGATGAGGAGGATGCGCTGAGGGGACCGAGCGACGGGGGCCGGGGTGGAGGGGGGGGCGCAATCGTCGGGGCCAAGCTCAACATGACTGCTCTACAAGCCCTCGCTGCAGGTAAGATCATCCCGGTGCACACACAGAGAAACATGCACGGTGAAGCACTTGGTTGCATGTCTGGGTGGTTTGTGATGATGATGACGATGGTGATGGTGATGGTGAAATGACAATGGCAATGGCAATGGCAATGGCAAGCGAGCAAAGAGGCAAAGAGCAAAGGGCAAAGAGGCGGACACGGATGCTAGGTGTTAACATTGTCATAGGTAGCTCAGGCACATGCTTTTAGCGTGCTGTACTGGATTGGTATCTTGCAGCTAAAGCCAACCGTCCCAGCTTTGGCAAGCGGGTAGTGCGGGCGCTGATGTTTTGGAAGCCGGCAGACGCGACTGATGCCCAAGGGAACACCATCAGCGCGGCGGCAGCCAGCCTTACCAAGCGTCGCCTGCACCAGTCCTCCAAGGCTGTCCTCTGGCTAGTGTGGGTCGTGTCTCCACAGAGCTCATGTCTTCAAAGAGCCTTGATTCCTTGCAATTGTAGCTAGTGTGGGCTATACATACTTATATCATTGCTGTTGGCACTTCTGCATTACAGGTGGCCCTTCATCTTTTGGGCTCTGTTCGTGGTGAGTTGCTCTCTCAAGTCAGCGTGTGCAGAGCGCCCACAATAGCTGTTGTGGCCAAACCTTGTGGCTGGTCTTTCCATGCGCTGAGTCACTGTGACATATGTATGCAGGTCGTCATCAACTCTCTTGGCTTTGTCCAGCTGGCATCTGTGACATCCCCCATCGCTACAAGCAACGTAGGTTATTGCTGCCCCTTAAAGTGATGTAAGAGACCACATGGCTTGTTATCCTTGTTTGGCATATCGCGTCGCCCTTTGTCGTGTATATTTCCTACAGTCGCATTGTCTCTGATGTGGGGTGCCTACCTTTCTTCCCCTTGCAGATCGCGCAATTCGTGAAGTTCCGTGCCAAGAGTGTCATGTTCCTCTCCCAACGACTAGTCTCCAGCTACTTCTTGAACATGGACGTGGATGGCATTGTTGTGGTGGGTTTCCATGACCACCTGCTCGTCATGCATCACAAGCAACGAAAACAATACCATCTGCCAAGAATGGTGTCATTGATTGTTCTCATATGCAGGTGCCAACATACCCAGTCAATGGTACCAGGCCCATTGACAAAGAAGCCTACAGGTCGATCTTGCGGTTGGAGTTGGAGGCGTTGAAGAAGGAGTACAGTGCCATGCTGTGAGTGGCATGACGCTCAATACCAGCTGCGACATGATCCTCCTCGATTGAAGTATGCAGTCATGGAATGGGAGAAACATATACACATACGGTGCTATTGTGCAAGTCGGCTCATGTTGTGGCGTGTAGGTATGGCCGTGAATCACCCCTGGTGGCAGGAGACAACACACCCCATTTCCAGCTGGCCACACAGGGTGTCATGTTTTCCCAAGGCGCTGACATCCTCTACAATCTCAAGGTGGCGTGTAGCCTCACTGCCTTTGGCATGCTAGCTGCCACCATTCCAATACAACATGTATAAGCCCGCCATTGGCTGCACTCTAGCAACAGCTGTATGTCAAGATTAAGCATGCCCTAGCTTGCATCATTGTCGCACAATCCGAGCATGAAACACCCTCTGCAGTCAGGTTCTACCATTGCTGATCCACAGGGGTGTATTGCCTTGAACCCCAACGACTGCTTGAGCGACTCCGACGCCTTCTTCAGTGTGGGTGCCTCATTGCAAGCTCTAAACAGCCGTCACATGGTGGCAGCAGCAGACCTGCAACAGCCGTCTTATTGTGCTCTCATCATCCCTTATCACATGGCGAAGATGCCGCCAAACACTTATCACATGGCGAAGATGCCGCCAAACATCCGGGGTGGTATTCCATCATTGTATGCCCATTGAAATACTGACACGGGTGTAGTGTTTGGCATCCTCGTCGCGCAGTATGTGGACAACGGGCTGGATCAAGCCATGAAGCAGTTGTTGTATGCTGCGGAGTCCCTGCTTGTCCAAGAAGATGACGCATTGGACCTGGACAACGAGGCCTTTCGCTTCATCTTCACGGTGTGTGAGGGTTGTCACTGCACCCACTGCCACTCGTGCAATACCTGTGTGCATGGTGTTGTATGCGAGGGGCTCTTGCAAGTCTTGCTATCCACCGGCCACTCCTGTGTGACCACACCCGCCCCAACTTACTGTGTCATTGTTGCACCGTCACCTCACTGCAGTGCGGCAACTCGGACGTCACAGGAGGGCTGACATTGTTGAATGACCGGTACAACTCATACGTAAGTTGCCAAAGGGCAGCGCTCGTGTAGCCTCACCATGCCCCACGTCCTCGTGAGACCTGAAAGGGTGTTGTCAAGGCTGAGTGCAAGCTAGTAGCCTCCACGAGCTCATGAAACGGTGGCTTGCTCATCATTTCATGAGGCTTGATTATAAGGCGTGATGGAGGTGCTTGCTCAAGAGGCAAAAAAGTGTGCATATGTTATCGTGTGGCCTACTTCACATGATGTCCAACTTGTCTTGGTGTGACCACCCTGGTATGCCACAGGTTCAGGGGGTGTACCAACAAGCCGTGGTTCTCCACATCATCACCTTTGTTGTGTGCTGCTTGGTCTGTGTGGCGTTCTTGCTCCTCATCCTTCAACCATGTGAGTGATTGCAGTGAGACTGTGAAGAATGCTTGCGCATGAGGCTAGCAGTGAGTAATGCATCTCACATGCTTGCATTGGCACATGGACTATTGTGTGGTCACACTGGTCACAGACACCACGGGCATGGTGGCAGAGAGCAGGCGCATCGCTGAGCTGCTATCCCACCTGCCACCAGAGATGGACGTGGAGGCGCTAGTCACAGGCAAGTTGATCACTTCACAAACCTCTGCTTCCATCTACCACACGGCACACACCCTTGCTTGCATGAGAGACACTAGTGCGTGGTCCATCCCCTGACCCTGTCTGTACGCAGGTGCATTGATCGCTAAAGCCGGGACTGATGATCCTCAAATTGCTATCGCCGCCGCCGTAACTGCGAAAGAGGAGGCGGCGGCCGCGGCGCGAGAGGCACGCGAAGCGAACAAGTCTGGGAAGGGGCGGCGTGCCAGCTTGGACGGGCCCCCAGCACCAATGGCTTTGACACGTCATGGCTCCGTCTTGGCAGTGGCGCCAGCGTGAGGCTCCACTACAACGTGCAACAGGCCAAGCGTTAGGTGCAATGGTGAGGCTGGCAAGGGAGCCTTGCATCGTTTGAGGGGTCCTATGGACTATGGACCACCCATTTCTCACCCCTCCAAAGAGGTGGCAGGCCCTGAGGAACAGGCCCTAGGCGCCAGCGCTCAAGATCCATTGCTTGTTTCAGCTTTTTCATAGTAGCATCTAAGGCGGTAGAACCCAAGTTTGAGTGTCCCTGCTCTGCATATTCACACATGCGCATCCAGCATGATTACTGATAGGCCCACACGCAATGTCACCTTGTTTGAGAAATGTGTCTTGTCTGCCAGGTTTACATGGTTAGCCTCGTGATGATGCTCGACTTTGCTTCGTTTACTTTTGCTCGCGGGTGGTGCTATTGCGACGCAATTGAGGGTTTCTATGATTCAAGTGTTTGTTGTGAGCGTTGTGTACGCAACGAGTGTGATAGTGGGCACGGTGCAGTGAGATTTGAAGAGCGGGTGCATGGTGAGAGCGCACTTCGCACCACTTGGGACCATGAGAGTCCCTAGCCTCGTGCTGAATGCTTAATTGAGCCTAAAGACATAGTAAGAAGCGAATGTTGGGCTCTAAAGATGCAATTCAACTCTGGTGACAATTCTTGCTCCTGAGACACACCTTGGCGTGCTTCGTCATTTGCTAGGATGCTTAGCAATGCTTGTATATGTGGGTTTCATGTTGCCCGACACTGTCCTCGTTGTCATTACATGTCGTTACGAGGCATGCGTGGCACATGACTACAAGGGAAACATTCAAACCTCGCGCATCGTGCGACATCCGTGACAGTTTCTTGGTCCTCTTGTTTGTGCCAAGCCGAAGTAATGGCGCTCAGCCTTAGCTGCCTAGATGCACTCGACCGCCTCTATTCTTGTCCACCTTCCTCAAACATCGCCGTGCTCGCCCTTTGCAGCCTCGATGGCGTCTGCCGCTGCAGAGCTGATGAGCTTCGCCGCTCCCAACGTAGCGACAGCTCCTAACCCTGCAACCAAGCATGTGCCCTTGCTTTCCAAGCCCTGGCCTGTGAATGCACTGCTGTGCAGCCCTTTCAGGGCTGATGTCTGGGCCGTGTGAGCTGACAGCAGCAGTAAGGTCAAACATTGCAAGGCCAGGGTCTCTGCTGCCAACCACAGGTTGGACTGCTCGCCCTTGCCATCACACACTGCTTGCCAACAGTGATGAAATGGTAGGCAATGCTTTGCCAATTTGTTGAAGTCTTGGAATCAACGGGAATTGAACGGGCATACAGCAGGGTGGGGAACCCTAGCTCAAGGCAGTGGCCCAGCAACGCTAAGCTGGGACCACACTTAGTCCATAAGTATGTGTGTCGCAGCAATGCCGACAGGTGGATGACATGTCCAAGATGGTGCTGATGGTGCTGATGGTGATGGCGCTGAAGATGGTGATGATGCTCACGATGATGGTGATGGTGCTGATGACTCATTGCTTACCCCAGATGACCAGCTGTGCGGGCTGCACCTCTCCATTGCCGGCGGCATCGATGGCCGCCTTCCCCGCCCCTCCCAGGTACACGTACGCAAAGGTGCCAGGCAGCATGCCCAGCCATGACGCCCAGGTGTACTGCGCCAGGCTGACCTGGGTGAGGCCTGTGGCAGGCAGCCAGGCACAGATGCAGGCAAGGAGCAAAGCATACAAGAAGGTAAGATAGCAATGTTGCATGTTAACATATGCTTATGAGCCTACAGACCATGTGTTCTGACCATGTGTTCATCAAGTGCATGGGCTGGGTTTGGACTGTGGGCAGCTCAGGGCTGCTGGTGTGGTGCTTGGTGACAGACCCCACAGGGCTGCATCCTGCCGGGCATCTGCCTCACAATCCCGTTTAGGCGCCTTCTTGACGCACAGCAGCAGCAGTGAAAGTAGGGTTGTGAGGCAGCTGAAACGAAACTGATAGAAGCTGGCGGAAGCTGGTGGAAGCTGGTGGAAGCAAGAAGAAGTAGTGTGCCAGCTAGGCTGTACCTAGGGCGTAGTTCAGCAGGGTGAAGGGGATCAGAGGGGACAGCCGCAGCAGCAGCACCAGCCGACCACCCTCCCGTGACACCCCTGCCACCACTGCCTGGGCCTTAGGGTAACCTGCAGGTGACATCACATTTTGTGGCAGCAGTGGCAGTGGCAGCACCAGCGAGTAAGGGAGCCCCAAAGCGAGTCAAAGCAAGCAGCACCAGGAAGAAATGGAAGACAAGGGCTGGGGCAAGGCATGGAATGGAGGGGAGGGAAGACTGGGGCGGAGGCGGTGAAGCAGAGGTAGGGAAGAAGAGCCCAGGGTTGGGAAAGTGACAGAGCCAGGGGGTCAGCGAGGGAAGACAGGGGCATGGCAGGGGCAGGGGACAGGCAGGGGCAGCAGGGCACCCACCTGCCAGCCTGGCTTCAGCCCAAGGCCTTGCCGAGTATCTGGCTACCAGGAAGGCCAGCACCGCTCCACTGGTAGAGGCAACCGACACAACTGCTGTGCCCTGCAGCGGTCCTACAGCCCAGGCAGCCAGCAGCAGCACCCACAGCAGCCAAAACAGGCAGGCAGGCAGGCAGGCAAGCCCTGGTGGCAGCGGAGTTACAGGAGTCACAGCAGCGGCACCAGCGGCAGTGGGCAGCGGCAGGAGTGGTGGCGGCAGCAGCAGCAGCAGCAGAGAAGGCACTCGCACCATAGAGGGCCCCGGCAGCCAAGGTGAGGAGGGAGCCGGGGATGAGCAAGACTGTGGCGGCGGCGTAGGCGGCAATGAAGGCAGCCACCCCCAGGGGGCCTGATTCAGCGGCGGCTGCCTCTATTGCCTGCACCACCATGGCTAAGTAGCTGGGCTCTGCAGCCATGGCAGTAGAGGAGGAGGGCAGGCTGGAGGGTGCTGGAGAGGCTGGAGGGTAGAGTGGAGAGTAGAGGAGGAGGGCAGGCTGGAGGGTGCTGGAGAGGGGTAGGAAGGACGGGATGGGTAGGAGGGTCAGGAGGGGCGGGAGGGGAAGGAGGGGAAGGAGGGGAAGGAGGGGTAGGAAGGGCAGGAGGGAGGGAGGGGAGGGAGGAGCGGAAGGGTTAAGAGAGGCTGCAATTTGCTCCTGCTTTCAGTCCCCTGATGCCTGACAGCTACACTGAGCTAGCTGGCTTGCCAATAGCTGGACCCTCAGCAACTGCCCACCCGGGGTGAAGACTGCTGTCTTGCTGCATCTGCTGGATGTGTGGCATGGGCATGGCAAGGCCGCTTCCAGCAAGGCATAGAACATGACGAAATCAATCTTTGAGTACATGTGCTGCAGCAATGCCCACAGGCGAATGCCATGTGATGATGGTGATGATGGTGGGCTGGGTGTGCAACCAGCTGTGGTCTCGGCAGGTGCTGGCACTTGCCCCTGGCCCTGAACAACGCTCCTTCCGCCTCTTCTCATCTCACCTGCTTCCGCCACATCATGCAGGCTGTGAGCCATGCCGCCTCTGCTCATCCCACCGCTGCCAGCACCACTATCACTGCTGACATCACTGCGGAGGTTGGCTGGCCACATAGCAGGCGCAGCAGCAGGGTCCAGCTGGTCAGCACGCTGCTGGGCCAGAGGGCCGCTGTCTGGCCACCTAAGTTCCTGTGTGCTGCTCGGCGGTGGGTCTGCTAGGTTGGGAGCCTGCTCCCACGCTGTGGCGCAAGCTGGCAGAGAGACGACCCTAGCTACTGTGGACTGGAAAGGAAGCGGCGCGGACTCCACAGAGAGCGTCAGGCTAAGCTGTGGTGCGGCTAAGCACGCGACCAGGGCTGCTGTGCGGGCACATTGGTCCCACGAGATGCCACTGTTTTGTTTTGCCTGCGTGCATGCTGCGCCACCCCCAGCGTGGACGAGGGCGTGGACGCGAACTGCCGATGACGGCAGGTGATGTGTAGGGGCCTTGCTTAACATCGTTTGACTTCCTGGTTTTCCTGCTCATTTCCTGGTTTTCCTGTTTTGACAGGCATGGCCCCCCCCCTCTGTGGTCAATGCAGGTCACCTGCCTCCGGCCTGCACAGCAGCGCCTCGGTGTACTATGAGCAGGACGGGTTGGGCGCAAGTGTGACATCAGTAACGTAAAAAATGGCTCAAAATTGTAGCATGTCCATGCGGTCATGCAAATTTGGATCTGAGATCTCCTCAATATTTCCGGCATGGATGCCAGGCTTGAACGTTTCGCATCTTACTTGTCATGAAGCTGCTTAGGGTCGTCGGAAGAGGGGCACATTGCAAAAACATCAGAGTTGCACCTGGAGGGGTGGCTGAGTCACAGATAATGCATGGTGGCAACGGGGAAACGACCATTTGTGAAAAGGGATTCGTCGGGCACTCTCAACGCGGCAGCTGTGGCCCGGGCTTCGCTCATCCAGCCAGCTGTGAAGTGCGCGCACTCGACGACGCCCCGATTACTACTTGCGGTGCCGGGCTCGGGCCCGGGCGCCGGCACACATGCACTGCTTGCGCCAGTCTGCCACGCGCAGCTGCTCGATGCATCCGGCAGTAAGCTCTGACTGGATGAGTCAAGCCGGCTACACAGCGGCTCAAGGCCCGCCGCTGCTGACTCTGTCACTGCCGGCGATATCACCAACTGCCCCATGACGTTGGCTTCAAAACACTCATCTTCAGCTCCCGGTACGTGAAAGCTGGGGTTGGGCCCTGTTTTCCGATCCTCTGCTACGAAAATGTGTCCCAAGGGTGCTCGCCAGTCCCCGACCTGCCGCCCCGCTGCCTCGCTGCCCGGTCCCTCGTCTCGCGCGTCGGAGGTGCCGGGATTGCGCAGTTCTGGCGCCTTCACCTGCAGGGTCACATGTGGACACAGATTCGCGCAACGGTGTTAGCGTTCACGCGAGGTCCGTGCAAGCGCATTCGTGAGGGGGCAGCGGCAGTCACCCAGGCGGGGCTGGGAGTCTGGGGGGCCTACAGAAGAATGGGCAGGTGGGGCAGGGTGGGGGGCGCCACTGGCTTGCACACCTACTGGGTCAGGGCAGGGTGGGGTGCTCCAGGTCCAGTGACCTCCAGCCTGCTGCTCATCTGGCCTCCTCTCCTGCTGTTGCTGCTGCTGCCGCTGCTGGTTTTGCTGATGTTGCTGGAATTTCTGCTCCTGTTCTTGCTCCGGCTGTTGCTGCGGCTCCTGCTGCTGCTGCTGGTGGTATGAGAAGCTTGGTCCATCCACCCTCCCCTTCCCCCCTTGACCCCCAGGCACCCCTCCCGTCACTGTACCCCCCTGTGCTGGCCCCTGGCCCCAGGCCTCCCCCCCCTTGCCTGGCTGACCCACAGCTGACATCATGCCTGGCTGGGGCCACAGCCTAGCCCGGCACAGGGGGCAGGTGGCAGCTGTCCAGGCGGGCTGTGCGGCCAGCAGCCAGCAGCGGATGCAAGCCGCATGGAACACATGGCCACAGGGCAGGGCGCAAGCAGGGCAGCCTGGCTCAAGTTCTTCCGCACACACGGCACAGTCGCAGGGGGGAAGGGGGGAGTCGGCGAGGGCGGTGGGGTCGAGAGAAGGGGAGAGGAGGGGCGGAAGGTGGGGGGAGGGGGAGGGGGAGGGCAGGGAGGTAGCAGCGGAAGGGTTGGGTGAGGTTCCAGGCGTAGGGGTGCAGGTGCTGGGTGTTAGGGAGGAGGCAGCAGGGGCAACACAGCAGGGGCTGGAGAGCAGGGTCCCAGGCAAGGGGGCCGCAGCCAGTGTCAGCTGTCCCCGCTGCAGCCCCAGACCATCACCCAAGTCTGTTGCCGCTGCAGCTGCCGCTGCCTCAATTGCTGCTGCTGCTGCTGCTGCTGCTGCCGCTGCTGCTGCTGCTGCCGCTGCTGCTGCTGCTGTCTCAATTGCTCTTGTCTCAATTGCTGTTACTGCTGCTGCTGCTGCTGCTGTTGCTGTTGCTGCTGCTGCTGCTGCTGCTGCTGCTGCTGCTGCTTTCGACCCCAGTGTGCCGCTGACTGGCTGATCATCTGGCTGCGCCTGGCTGCTCCTCAGCAGGTCAGGGGCCCAGCCATCATCAGGAGGGCCTTGAGCCAGCTGCACCTCACAGGGAGGTGACACGCTCCTCAAACCAGGCGGTGCCTCAAAGCTCCGCCGCCGCCCCGCCTCCTCGCCCCCGCTAGGCTGTGTAGGCGGCAGGCTCTGCCAGGTTGAGGCTTGATGCGCTGCCCAGGCCATAGCGGACGTGAAGGGCACCACCGGCAACAGCCGGTCCAGTAAGGCTGCAGGGGGAGGGAGGCGGCCAGGCTTCCCAGGACATGCCGGGTGGGCTGGGGAGAAGCTGGCAGCTGGGTTCCTTGCTGCGGCAGCTACAGTGGGGGCGGTGGTGGTGGTGGTGGTGGTGGTGGTGGTGGTGGTTGAGGGCTGGGTAACTGAGTGTGGATTGTGTTGCGCTAGGGCGGTGTCGGGGTCGATGTCTACCGCCTCAGAGGTCAGGAGCTGGGGGGGCTGGGCAGTGATGCGACGCAGGAAAGCGGAGCTGATGACTGGATGGCCGTCCACATCTGCAGCGACCCACAGGTACGGTGCCGACACGGGTCGACAAACAGGGCTTGACGACAATCAGAGGCGGAGGTGGGTGGGGAGTAGGGGCCACGCCAGCTGCTTGAGTGCGGTACCTCGCACCTCGCACCTGACGCTTGGTTCGACAAACGCCGACGTGCGCGCTCTGCCGCGAATGCGATGGAGGTGTGCTTTAACTTCTCGCGCTTCGCATTCCGGCAGGCGAGGCGTGCCGCTTGCTCTGCTGCAACCCCACCGACCACCCAAGCCTCTGCGCCTGCGCGGCATAGATACAACACGCGACTGCATTCAGCGCGTCTACACATGCACGCATGACCGCCTCGTACAGGCGTTCACTGCGACGTGCTGGTGTCAGTGCTCCTGTGTTATCCCTTGGTGTCATCCCTGTCCTCCTGTGGTGCCCCTACACTATTTCCCCCCTTGCCTGGCTGACCCACAGATGACCTGGCTGACCCATAGGCTCGTACTCCTAGTGCTCGAACCGCCTACCTGCCCTCTCCACCGCGTCCACTGGGGCGTCACTGAGGTAGGCTAGGACGGGCAGCGCACTGATCAGGGTACGCCTGCGCACCGGAGGGCCATGTGCCACATCTTTGCATTTTTTGCTACCTTCCTTGTTGCATGCAAAAACTATCTACATGCATGCATGAGAAACGAGGTGTTGCACGTCAGAATTGCTATCGTCGATGCTGCTGAGGACGTGATTTTGAATTCAATGCATTGCAATGGCGAACCCTGCTTCCATGCGCCTAGCATTGCCAGGTCACACACAGGTCACACACAGGTCACACGCAGGTCACACACAGAAGAGCCGACTCCACTGGCAGGCCTGGCAGGGATGGCATGCAACGTGTACGTTCCTTCGCGCAGCTCCTCCTGGTCCCTCCAGCCACCCCACCTGAGGTTGGGCAGCTGGGCCAGAGGGGTACGCTGGAGGTAGAGCACTCTCAGGCAACGCAGGCAGGCCAGAGCAGGCAGGGCCTGAGGACTAGACAGCTCAGATGCCGCCTGCAGGTCAAGCACCTACGGGGCGGCAGCAGCAACAGCATGCCAACGGCAAAGGACATGATGGGATGGGGTTCAGCCGGTAGCGAGAAGGTGCCACACTCACATCACAAGGGCAGCTCATAAGGGCAGCCCCAAGACACGACTGTGGCGGCCAAGGGCTGCTGGCAGCAGGGCTGGGTGCGTTGCTGCTCCACACAGCAGCCACATCACCTGAAGGTTGGAGCAGTCCTGAGCCAAGGCTTCCATGTCCTCCCTGGAGCCAAGGCCTGTGGGGGCATGGGTGGGGCAGGATGGGTGGGGCAGGATGGTGCACATTCAGGGGATTCAAGGCAGACAGTGGTACAAGCCTTCCCGCTCCCCTGCCCTCCCACCCACCCACCCTCCTGCCCTCCCACCCCCCTGCCCTCCCGCCCCCCTGCCCCCTGCCCTCCCACCCACCCACCCTCCTGCCCTCCCACCCTCCTGCCCTCCTGCCCCCTGCCCTCCCACCCTCCCACCCTCCCACCCTCCCGCCCTCTCCCTCCCACCCTCCCCCTCCCCATCCCCTCACCTGTGGCCGCAACCTGCAGGGTGAGAAGGGAGGCGGGCAGGCTGCCAGGCTGCAGCCCGCTCACTGGGTTGCCGCTGAGGTTGAGGCTGACCAGGCAGGTGCAGGCAGTCAGACAGGGCACCACGCGCAGGGCATTCTGCTGGAGGTACAGCGCACGCAGCCCAGTCATGTGCACCTGCAACAAGCAAGGACAGGGAAGATCAGGGCAGATCATGCAGCAGCGTTGCTTTCTCGTTTGCCCAGATGTCTTGGATGTCAGGCCAAAGGTCGCTTTTCAGAGCGCAATGCGCGACAGTGCAGTTTGCAAAGCGACCATTCTATAGAGCTAGGTGACCTCTAAGATATGGCATTTTATAGCAAATGCTATAAATAGCGCAAAAAAAAAACTGGCTTGCAGGCAATGGTGAGCAGCAGCAGCAGCGGCAGCAGCAGCAGTGAGGGAGGCAGGCTATGGGGTCCTTGAGACCTGGCTCACCAGGGCGTTGCACTCAGTGAGGCAGTTGTTCTCCAGGTGCAGCACCCTCACGCTGCCATACTCCTCCAGGCCCTGCAGCCAGGCGCCCTCAGCACCCCCCTCGCGCCCCCATGTGCTACCATGTGCGCCCATATGCGACCATGTACTCCCATGTGCTCCCATGTGCTCCCATGCGTCCCCATGTGCTCCCATGTGCGCCCATGTACCCAGGTGTCATCTACTGCAGCTGCCCTGCTGCATTCAACTTATCAAGCAGGCTAACAGCTGGCGTCTTAGGTGGCGTCGGCCACGTGACCTTGCAATTCAAGCAGCCAGTCAGCCTGCCAGCGGCATGGAGGTCGCTAGCCTGGCACAGCATTGCGCTGCCCCCACTGCTTGCCCACATCTTAATGCCAGCACCCCAGCTGTGCCTGCCTTGCCCCCTTTGCCCAGCCCCCCTTGCCCAGGGGGGGCCCCCCTTACCCAGCCTGGCCAGTGCCCCCCTTGCCCAGCCTGGCCTGGGCTGCCCCCTGCGCCCCTTGCCCTGCGCCGGCTAGCCTGGGCCTCCCTGCTGCTCACATGCAGTGCCCTGAAGCGACAACCGTTGAGGTACAGCTGCGTGCAGCACTCCGGGGAGATGGGCAGGCCTTGCGCCCGGCACATGCGCTGCACCAGCCGCTTGCTCATCAGCTGGGCGCCGTCAGGGTCCAGCTCATCGCCCTCAGCTGGATGCCCGCCTACTGCTGGCAAGGGCAAGGGGAAGAGGTAGACACCCTAGAGCAGGACACTCCAGGGTTACACCGGGTGTCATTGTGCAGGTGCTGAAGGTCAGCATTGGTGCCCCCAGGCCCAGTCGACATATTTGTTGTGCTCGTGGCTGCGACGAGACTGGCAGGTTGACATCAGGCGTAGGGCTTAGGCGCCTGATGGGTCCAGCACACAGACAGGGGCAGGTCAAGACCTTGTGCGTCAAGACAGGGAGGGGCAGGGGCGGTGGTCGCAGGGATCGCGGAGCAAGAGCGCGTAATGGGTGTAGACGAGGTGAGGTCGTCAGCGAACTGTGCGCACCGGGCGATGATGTGGCCAACATGTTGAGGCGAGCCGGCAGTAGTCCCTGGAGCACCACCCTGTCCGCTAGCAGGTCGCATGAACAATCATAGCGCTGTTGGAAACACTATAAATAGTCAGATATATAATGTGTTTTCTACTATGCTCATCTAAGAATGAGTAGCCTTGACAAGGCAGGGAGACTTGATTCAAGTTGACTTGACTTGAGAGATAGTGAGAGATAGTGGGATAGGGTTGAGGGACCCTGCAACCCATGTGACCCAGCCGTGCCCCCACCCCAGGCAGCAGGGGTCCAACAGCATTGCCACGCTTATGTTCGTTGGCAGGACTGGATACAAGCTGTCAGCGTGATTTGCGTGTACGCATAGCGTGGCCAAGGCATCGGAGCACATCATGCATCAGGGGGGCTGGTGCCAAACCCACACCCTGTCCGCGCTGTGCCCACGGCCCACCAGCTGCATGCGACATGTCTGGCACTACCACGGCGTTGAAGGTCAGCAATCTGGTGAGCATGCTACTGTGGGCAGTAAGCTGGTCCACCCCGCGCTAGCATCCAGCCACTAGTAACCTCACGTAGAGGGTAGGGCAAGGGGGAAGGTGTGAAGGGGATAGAGGGAATGCAGAAGGGCTATAGGAGGCTAGCTACAGGCAAAGGCTGCTGGCCCAGCAGCAGCAGCCTGTTGGGCCAAAGTAGTGTGTGCCCCCCATTTGAGCTGTCATCAGCTTACAATTGGTGCATGTTTGTCATGCCAAATCTACACCATAGCCCTCGCAGTCAAGCAATAGTGTGGGTGGTAGTCAGGCGACCCCAACTAACAGAAAATGACAGGAAATGATAGGAAACCGACCCCTGGTAATCAAAACAACGCCGCGTCTCAGCCACGTGGTTTCTATTTATGTTTCGCTCATCCCTGGATAGAGGGCTCTGTCAGCTATGCGGCGCAGCTTGTAACACTAAATACTGTGCACTGTGCTGAGTGCTATGGCGGCTCAAATCTTGACATTCAAATCCATGCCAGTTTTGCTCATGCGGGCCTCGCCGCGACCGACCGCCGCGACCAACGTGGCCCAGTAGCCTCTGCAAACAGTCAGGGACAGTCGCCGCAGTCAAAACAATGCACATGGCACGTCAAACCGATGTAACGACGCCCCTCCACCCATGCTCGGAAGTATACAAGGCTGCTGCATTGCTTGACCGCTTCGTGAGTAGTACCTACTACCTGGCCACTCGGTAAGGCCACTCAAGGTGTGTAGGCCATTGCTACGTTACCTTGCTCGACATGTTGGGTCCGATCCCTCCCGCCCGCCCTCCGCTTGCGTGTCGAGCTTGTGTCCAGCTCCGCCCTGACCCCCTGCTGCTCAGCTGGAGGGGTGGGCAGCCCAGGGGCAGCACCAGCACCAGCTGCTGCCAGGGGGGTGCAGCAGGAGGGGGGGCCAGGTCAGAGGCGGCACCAGCACCAGCTGCCTGCTGCTGCCAGGGGGGTGCAGCAGGAGGTGGGGGCAGGTAAGGGGCAGCACCAGCACCAGCTGCCTGCTGCTGCCAGGGGGGTGCAGCACGAGGGGGTAGCAGGTCAGGGGCGGCACCAGCACCAGCCGCCTGCTGCTGCCAGGGGGGTGCAGCACGAGGGGGTAGCAGGTCAGGGGCGGCATGCAGGGCGGCTACTGTGTTGCAGATATGGGCTGGGAGGGGGTGGGAGGGGGTGGGAGGGGGTGGGAGGGGGGAGGAGGGAGGGGGGAGGGGGTGGGGCTGCCAGGGGGTGGTCCGGTTGGGCTAGTCAGCACTGCAAGGCAAAGTTAGGTCACGCCAAGTTATGTTCCCACAAGTCTACTCAATGAAATGACGTGCTTTCTTCTCCAACAGCTTTGTCGTTGGGTAAGGAACAAAGTTGACACTCGAAAGTCTAAAAAGGCACAGTGGTCAGCTCACAACATGCCGGTTTGTGCAAGGGGGGCCCTTTTTCTGTGTGGCTGGCTAGAGAGACCTCTTTCCATTCGCACCTCGCAGCAATGTCGAGTGTCAACTTGCCCAACGACGGTCCTCCGACACCGCCTGCACCAATGAAAGGTTCGCGGAGCGAGCCTGGCGGGCTAAACATTGATTGTACTTCCTAGTCGATAGCAGGCGCAGTTCAACCACTGATGCCGCTACATACCACTAATGCAATTGATGGTGAGCAGTTGAGGTGTGTCCGCGATCGCTTGCGCCGGCATGGCCTAACTCGCAAGAGGTAACGCGCTGCTTGCCAGTAGACGCCAAATAATTCGCAGCCTCCAATGTGACAAACGCTATCAGAATGAAAGAGTACTTGCATGAAGATTACCAACCCCATGTTGGGACATCCTGATTGAGAGTAGGCTTGACATGACATGAGGCATGAGACATAGCAAGCATTGAGTAGACTGGGCATAGCAAGCTCCAGGATTCTAGCATGTCATGTTGATAGCTTGTTGGTCTGGCTGCTCATCGGCAGTGAAGTGCAGCAAGTCGACACTTGTACTTATTCATATGGGTATATGACACTGGCTGGCTGTTTGATCCATTGAAGTGCAGCAAGCCGGCGGTTCAACTAGGGATGACAGCGGACAGGCAGCATACAATTATAATCAGAGCAACTGGTACCTTCAATTCAGCATGCCTCAACTTCCTTGGCAGCCTCAAGGCCTGAGCCTGACAAGCGCCATGGCATGAATAGTCTCACCACACCACATCATCTACTCCAATCACACTGCCGTGTCCCTGCAGCTGCACACACCCAGCACCTCCTGCCCGCTGGCCAGTCTGCCCTATACACCACACAAGGCAAATCCATCCTGCATCACGGAAGCATGTTGAGAAGGTCCACAGCCTTGCCTGAAAGGGCCTGAATGTCAAGTCTGTGCCTCAAAGGGGGAGGGTGGCCAGGGAACTCATTTTGAACAGAAAACATATATTTATTCAGCGGGCGCACAGCCCTGCGCAGGGTCCAAATCCAGCTGTCCTGGGTCCTGAGGAGAGGTCAGCTGATGTATGTACAATGTGGGTGTCAGGGTCAGTGGCTCAAGCAGGGTGGCCCTGACTTGATTGCATGGAGCACCATGGCTGGTGTCATGGCCACATGCAGGGGACACCACCCCTCCTGGCATCTTGACCCCCCCATACTGGCTATGAACGGGACAACTGACAACTGGCAACGCGCAACAGGGCAAGCAGACAGACAGATAGGACGAATGGCAAGCAAGAATCACGGCATTGACAACACCTCCTTGACCAGCGCAGTGCGCAACAAGCACCTAGGCCGCCCGGCGTGAGGGCGAGGACGACAGGGTGCGCAGGGCAATGCCAGCACAGCTACACCACTTCGCAGTGCACAGGCCGGCTGGCCCTGGCAGGGTAGCACCTAGGTGATGGAGATGCGGCGAATGCCTGGCCGCAAGGCAGGGGGCTGCAGCAGCAGCCCACCTCCGCTGTTCTGCCTGTGCAGTATGGCAGGGAGCTGCATGCCACCACCTGCTACGCCAGGGGGACAGGGGTGGGCGTGCATGTGGTAGATGCCTGCTGCGCCCTGCACGCTGCCAGCTGCCTGGTCGCTGCGGGACTTGCCGGCTGATTGGGCGCGCACGCCTGCAACAGCGCTCGACCCCTGGGGCAAGGGCGGCTTGCTGGGTCCCTGTGCAGGGCCAGACTGGTCGGAGTCGTAGGAGGCGGGAGGGAGCACGCGGGGCAGCTGGCGCAGGTCTCGCGGCACCATGATGGTGTCCAGCAGGTTCAGGGACTGGCGCGGGTTGCTGATGGGGGCGGGGCCGCCCGCCCCTGCCTCTGAGCAGCGGCGGGACGGGGGCGGGGTGGGGAGCACTTGCAGCCATTTTGAGGCAGCCGTGCTAGACAGGATCTGGTCTGCTGTAGGCCTGCAGCAGGGCAGGAAGCATGCAGCAGCCAGGAGGTCGTCTTGTGAGTATGTGAGAAACACAGATATTGCGTGGCAAGTTCACCCTGAACAAGTCCATTGCCATTTACAGAAGACCCACGGCTGGCAGCAGAAGGCAGCAAAGCAAGACGCCATACACAGCCCCATCACCCCACCCAAAGTCTGTGTGGCCACCACGCACTAGGCTCAGACAGACACCACAGGAAGCCAGCTGCTTGCAGCTGCTCCTTGTGTACTGCTCATTCCATCCCAACTCCCAACTCTCATCACTGGACTGCAATCTGAGGATGACTGGAGACCTGCTGTTCATGTCTTCTTGTCTTCAATTGCCGGTTTATGTGTCAGAGGCCATGCTGAGTGTGATGTGGTGTGGGCAAGCGCAGGTATGAGTGCCACATGTCCTGTTGACGACTACGGGATCAGGCAGGGCAGTGGCTGTATGTACCTGGTGATGGCTGCACTACCTCCTGGTTGAGCTGGCAAGGTCAGGTGCAGGATGCCAGCCGCCCCGGCTGCCGCAGCACCCACCTCTTGCGTGGCTCCAGGGACAGGAGGTTGTGGCAGAAGTTGATGAGCTCAGGGGAGTAGCGGCCCACTGCGATGGGGGTGAAGCGGCCGCTGCTGATTCGCATCTTCAGCTCCTGAGCAACCCCCAGGGCAGCCAGCACAAGGCACACAGTGAGGCACACAGGGAGGTGAGGTGAGGTGGGTGAGGCCCACAGGGAAGCCCACAGTGAGGCACACAGGAGGTGAGGCCGGCCGCATGCTGGGCACAGAGCAGCGCCTGGCCTAGGGGGACTCTAACACTTCTAACACATTTGGCACAAGCTGTAGCAGGACGTGCTGCAGAGCAGGGCTGACAGAGCAGGGCTGACAGGGGTGGTGGTGATGAGGGACCAGAGGGTGCCGGGCAGCTGGCTGTGGTCTGCTGAAGGACAGTGTGGTCTGGCTCACACCTGCATGGAGCGGCCCTCCATGGGCGTGCGGAAGGTCATCATCTCGTACAGCACCGCCCCCAGGGACCACAAGTCGCTGCTGTAGGAATAGGGCTTCCCCGCCCACACCTAGACAGGCACACGGCCACACAGCCAGCAGGTTCATCCACCAATCAGGGTCAGTCGCCAGAATGCAATAAGGTGTGCCCTGGGCATCTAGGTGTGACCCAGGCACACTAGTGTGACCCGTTGCATCTGAACTCGGCCATGGCACAGGCGTGTTCCAGTAGGCCGCAGATGTGACCCGGGCACAATGGTGTGACCTTTCCTGCCCTGATGGCTTGCTCTGGCTGCAGCTCACCTCTGGGGCCATGTAGCAGGGGGTGCCAATCTGGGTGCGCGTGAACTGGGCCCGGGTCAGGGCTTTGGCCACACCCAGGTCACCAATCTTCAGCAGGTCGTTGGCGCACAGGAAGATGTTGGCTGGCTTGATGTCCCTGTGGATGATCTGGTTGCTGTGCAGCGCACCAAGGCCTCTGCAGCATGAACATAAGATGCACAGAAACAAGATGGCAGTCGAACACATGTAGCCTGTGCCTCATGCCTGTACATACATGCCAATGACGGCATGCATTTGTGGATGTTGATGAAGAGGTGCTAGTGCCATCAGCTCCATCCAATGTTTACCCACTTTGCAAGCTGCAGGAAGATCCTCCACACAGCTTCTTCTGGGAATGGGGCGTTTAGGCGCTGGCCCTTGTTGATGTAGTAGCGCAGGTCGCCAAAGGGGGCATACTCCATCACGACACATAGCTTCGACCCGTTCAAGAACGCCTCGTGGTATCTCACCTGCACCACTCAGGCATGGGATACAGATAGTGAAGGACTGTATGGCCGTGGCCACAACACAAAAGAGTGGCCGGCTGCACTGACCACATTGCCATGGTTGATGGAAACCAGTAGGCGGACTTCATTGACGGCATCCATCCGTTCAAGATGGCTCAGGCTACCCAAGTCCGTCTCCTGAACACAACAAGGGCCATGAGACACCCTGGTTGATGACCCTGTGCGAGGGCGTGGAACTGGGCTGGGCAGGACCAGCGAGGCCGGGTCCCACCTTAAGTGCATAAAATTGCTCATCGCTCGTGCGCTCAACTTTGTACACCTTGCCATAACTGCCTTTGCCTAGTAGTTTGTGAACCTGCGCACGTGCGATGAGAGCGTGTCGGTTAGGAGGTGGTCGGGAGGTGAGGCCGCACGTCGGTTGTGCGAAGGGCCACCTTAAAGTTTTGCAAACGCGGTAGTGCCGCGGAGCCATTGCTGTCTCTGTCTCTGGCAGCCATGTGCAGAGCCTGCAGCAAAACGCATTCAGGAATATGGGCGGGCCACTCGAGGCGCTGAAGAGGCAATGCGGCATGTGGGCTACTGGATAGTGAGGCAGGGCGACAGCGATCGGGCGAGTGTGGGCTGCAGGTGGCTGTTGCTCGTCCAAGGCAGCTAGACGGAGCAAGAAATACAGCGATGCTGCAGCTCACTACCAAGGCAAGAACAATGCCAAGCTGCCCTGGAGAGCACGGGCCCGTACCTCAGGTCAAAACGAGTCAAGGGGTTGCGGTCTGTTGCTGTTGTTGTAATTGGTAGCCTGTGTAGTGCGCTGTAATGTAAGCCAAGTGTGGTCAGGTTATGGCGTGAAGGCGTGCCTCGGCGAGCTGCAACCCATTTGAATTTTTGTTGGTCACTTGCGGTCGCGTCGTAGACATGACCTGCCCTCATTCTGGTCTGGCCGCTAGAACGTGACGACAGTGTACACGAAGCAGTTCAAATGCAGTTCGCGCTACTGGTGGTGGTGTTTGTACGGAGCGAGCAGGGTGAATCACCGGCTAACTCGGTCTACTGCCGGGCTTACCAGAGTGGGGTGCCTTAGACCGTCAGCCTTTGCAAGCTATCAGGCTGTTCTTACAGAGCTTGTTGCCGATCTGCGTTGTTCTCGCACTCTGGACGCCCACCGTATCTGTGAACAAGATTCAGGATGTGCAGAGGTGTGGCCTGTGCACCACAGTTTGAAACATGTTGCACACTCAGCTCCAGGTGGGGCTAACAAAATGCATGGTGGGGACATCAACAGCGCAGCCAGTGATTAACTGTACTGGGCTGTACTGGGCTTCAGCGTGGTATGAGATGCCCTGCCTTGCACCCAGTGTCCGGGCTCACGAGGCTTAGACAGTTCATCACCTGTGTGTTGTTGTGCCTCTGCCCTTCTGCGGCGTATTTCATTGGTGATAAGCTCTCAGCCCCCAGGGCAGTACCGGGGGGAGGTCCAGGGCCCGTCTATCTGTTCAACATGGCTACCTGACCCCAGAAGGCTCTCTGGTCTTGCCCCTGTCTGTTGGCCAGACAGTTGCAGGTATCGGCCAGCTGTGGTGTGCTGACATGTGCACACTTCCCGTGTTCCTAACCTCAACCCCGTGGTTGGTAATTTGCAATCCCACCACCATGACAGCATCATCACACAAGATACCTCTGGCCAATCTCCCAGCTTGCCAACTGGCCCACGTGGGGTTATCCCGTGCAATCAGCAGCCCCAGCCCCGGCCTGTATAGTCTGGACATCGGTACGTGAAGAACACCCATCTGACCGCCTCAACCGAGCCGAACCGCCAAAAAAGTGATAGCGACAGTAAATTGTATACCCAGCCTGTACCCAGAGAGGGTCAGGGCAAGTGTAGGACACTTCGAAAAGCACCTGCACTGCCAGCTGGGCCGTATGGGCTAGTGCACATCACAGCATGCGATGCAGCCGATAATTGCAGGGTGTCAGTCTCAGGGCGGCGCCCTGCGGCAGCTGGGGCGTCGCACCCCAGTTCAGCTTGCATTTGTACGCAGTCATGTGGGTCAGGCTGCACTCGGACACGCAGTGCCTACTTGTGCCACTCGCAAAGACCCAATAATTGTACTGCAGGCGCCGGCAGTCGTGAAAAGACGCAGCGCTACCTCCTGGCATCCAGATTTGTGTCCCCGTCACCTGCCAGGTTGCTGGGGCACTACCAAAGGTGAGACTTAGACCCGCGGGTCAAAGGTCAAGGAGTAAAGGATTCAGTTAGGGACAGCGAGTGAGGCTCCAACATGTTGCCGTTTTCTTCAGCACACGGCAGAGGCTCAGCAAGGTCTGGCAGCCGTGGTGGGAGGTGAGGGTCCAGAGTGACCTGGGCCGTGTTGTTTCGTGCTCGGCTGGTTGCAGACCTTGATGCCTGCCTGGACAGCAGAGTGCTGCCCAGCAGCTGCACCACTAGGCCACTGGGTAAGGACAGCGAGGGTGGCAGCAGCAACAGTGGGAGCAGCAGCGGCAGCAGTGGGCTACAGCGTGGAACAGGGAATCGTGACCGCATCAGTGGCGGTGACGTCCAAGCTGGCAATGACAGCACCTATGGAATTGACAAGCTCAATGGCAACAGCATGGACACTGGCACTGGCATCAGAGTTGAATATGGCAGTGGGGCTGGCACTGGCAAGGACAGTGGCAGTGAAGGTGGCAGAGAGCCTGGCGGCTCAAGCTGTGATGCCAGCCGCAGTGAGGTTCTCCTCGTGGCCCTGCCCCCCCTGATGGGCCCCTCCTCTGACCTAGGCAGGTGCGGCACCACCTGCCTCCTTCCTCCCGCCCTGCTCCTCATCATCGTCACACTTGCCACCGTCTCCACAACCACGTCATTGAGGGGCACCATGAGTCACCTTGCGCCGTGTTGGGGAGGCATTGTCAGCATTGGCAGCTAGGCTTGCAAGGCCTGCTAGGAAGTGTGCCCGGAGGATGCACCACCCTCTCACTCTCAAACCCTCCCCTACTCCCGCTACTCCAAGCTCTCCCCTCCCCTCCCTGCTGCTGCTGCTGCTGCTGCTGCTGCTGCTGCTGCTGCTGCTGCTGCTGCTGCTGCTGCTGCTGCTGCTGCTGCTGCTGCTGCTGCCCTCCCTGCCCCCACGCCTCCCCTCACCCCAACCCTGCGCAGATACAGTTACCGTGTCGGCATCAGTTATGATGGCACGGACTATGCTGGGTGGCAGATGCAGCCTGACCGCCCTACCATACAGCTGGCCATGGAGCAGGCGCTGGCGCGCTGCCTGGGAGGCAGCCGGAGGCAGCTGGGCGTCAGTGCGGCAGGCAGGACGGATGCGGGCGTGCATGCTGCCGGGCAGGTCGGTGGGGAGGAGTGGTGGGTCTAGAGCAATCACCAGACACTCAGCACTGTGCTGCAGCAAGTCGTGTGGTCTGGAGTCGTCTCTAGGCTCGTGGTGTGGTCCTGGCCAGCGTCACACTTGCAACACACTTCACCACTGTATCGCGTGCTGCACGAAGTTGCACAAGCCTGACACGCGCCACACCCACCCCTTGCTGTCCCCGTGCTTACCCCAACCTGGCCCCGCAGCTTCATTGGTGGCCGATGTCTAGCCAGACTGGTCGCATCGCGCATTACTGGCCTTGCATCCCGCACGCAGGTGGTCCAGTTTTACTCTGATGCGCAGCTCGACACGTCGCGCCTGCCGCAGAGGCTGAACCGCTTCCTGCCGCATGACATACGAGCCTGGTCGGCGTCGCGCACCGCGCAGGATTTCCACGTAACGATCAGCGCTGTGCGGAAGGCAGGTGAATGCCGCGGTTAAGTCGAGTCCAAGCCAGCTACTCGCGCTATGTTCCGCCGCTGCATCTGGCAACTGGCCAATCTCCAACTGCCACCCCACCGCCACCTCACCGCCACCACACGGAGGTCTTTACCACGACACTGATGTTTTCCTGCCTGCCTGTCACCTCCTGGCCTGGCGCTGAGTGGTGGCAGTGCAAGAGGGGTACTGGACTGGTCTTAGCACAACTTGCTGTCAGCTTCTTGCTTGCAGTGTCACATCGCAATCATCATCGTCAGGGTCAGCCGAGACCATGTTTGCCAATGCGACTGGTAGCCCTCACATGTATTTCGGGGGTTGACCAAAAGTAATGACAGTACATGCTCCTCAGTAAAGTAGGTTGCCGTGGTTGTCGGTGTTCCTGGTGTTGTTTCAAGGATGACTGTCCTGGCAAAGTCACTTGTTCAGCCAGGACCCTCCTTGGCAGCCTGTGGCGTGTTAGGAGTTGAGCTCAGGCAGACTGTGGTGTGTCAGGAGGCTTGGCACGTCACGCCGCACCCAACCCTCGGCAGCACATCCCCCTAACACCTCCACTCCTGTAGCTCCATCACCCATCACTGTGCTGACCTAAGCTGCGAGGTGTTTGGGTGTCATTACATGTGATTTGCGGGGAAGTAGCGAGGTGTTGCCAGGTGTTTGAGCGTCGATACATACATTTACTACCATGCTCTCCTGATACCCACAGACCAGCAGCTCGCGACCAGCATCAGTCACCCCCGCCTCCCAGTGATGCCACACTGCTGCTTGCCTGATGCTGATGGTGCTGATGTCCACCCTGCCCACCCTCGACCCACACCCTCCAGCCTGGACCATGCCTTGAACTCTGACACCATGGGCTCAAGGTGTTGTCGCTGGTTGGCTGCTGCCGATGCTGCTGCCGCTACTGCTGCCGCTACTGCTGATGCCGCTCCCGCCCCCCTCCCTCTCCCCCTCCCTTTCCCTCTCCCTCTCTGCCTCCAGGTGTACCACTACAGCATTGACACAGGGCCCCTGGCGTTTGACCCGTGTGGCCGCCTGTTCCGCCTGCACCACCGCCAGCACTTGGACCTGGAGGCCATGAGGACTGCGGCACACCTCATGGTGGGCCGACACGACTTCAGCCAGGTGAGGGGCAGGGCGGCAGGGGCAGCAGGGGCAGCAGGGGCGGTAGGGGCGGCAGGGGCAGTAGGGGCAGTAGGGGCGGCAGGGGCAGCAGGGGCAGTAGGGGCGGCAGGGGCGGCAGGGGCAGCAGGGGCAGTAGGGGCGGCAGGGGCAGCAGGGGCAGTAGGGGCGGCAGGGGCGGCAGGGGCGGCAGGGGCGGCAGGGGCGGCAGGGGCGGCAGGGGCGGCAGGGGCGGCAGGGGCAGCAGGGGCGGCAGGGGCAGAAGGGGCAGAAGGGGCGGCAGGAGCAGCAGGGGCAGCAGGGCGGCAGGGGCAGCAGGGGCAGCAGGGGCGGCAGGGGCGGCAGGGGCGGCAGGGGCGGCAGGGGCAGCAGGGGCAGTAGGGGCGGCAGGGGCGGCAGGGGCAGTAGGGGTGGCAGGGGCAGTAGGGGCGGCAGGGGCGGCAGGGGCAGTAGGGGCGGCAGGGGCAGTAGGGGCAGTAGGGGCGGCAGGGGCAGCAGGGGCAGTAGGGGCGGCAGGGGCAGCAGGGGCAGTAGGGGCGGCAGGGGCAGTAGGGGCGGTAGGGGCGGCAGGGGCGGCAGGGGCAGCAGGGGCAGTAGGGGCGGCAGGGGCAGCAGGGGCAGTAGGGGCGGCAGGGGCAGCAGGGGCAGTAGGGGCGGCAGGGGCGGCAGGGGCAGCAGGGGCAGCAGGGGCAGCAGGGGCAGTAGGGGCGGCAGGGGCAGCAGGGGCAGTAGGGGCGGCAGGGGCAGCAGGGGCAGTAGGGGCAGCAGGGGCAGTAGGGGCGACAGGGGCGGCAGGGGCAGTAGGGGCGACAGGGGCGGTAGGGGCAGCAGGGGCAGTAGGGGCGGCAGGGGCAGCAGGGGCAGCAGGGGCAGTAGGGGCGGCAGGGGCGGCAGGGGCAGTAGGGGCGGCAGGGGCGGCAGGGGCAGTAGGGGCGGCAGGGGCAGCAGGGCGGCAGGGGCGGCAGGGGCAGCAGGGGCGGTAGGGGCGGCAGGGGCAGCAGGGGCAGCAGGGGTGGCAGGAGCAGCAGGGGCAGCAGGGCGGCAGGGGCGGCAGGGGCGGCAGGGGCGGCAGGGGCAGCAGGGGCAGTAGGGGCGGCAGGGGCGGTAGGGGCGGCAGGGGCAGCAGGGGCAGTAGGGGCGGCAGGGGCGGCAGGGGCAGTAGGGGCAGCAGGGGCAGCAGGGGCAGGAGGGGCGGCAGGGGCAGCAGGGGCAGGAGGGGCGGCAGGGGCGGTAGGGGCGGCAGGGGCAGCAGGGGCAGTAGGGGCGGCAGGGGCGGCAGGGGCAGTAGGGGCAGCAGGGGCAGCAGGGGCAGTAGGGGCGGCAGGGGCGGCAGGGGCAGTAGGGGCGGCAGGGGCAGCAGGGGCAGGAGGGGCGGCAGGGGCAGCAGGGGCAGGAGGGGCGGCAGGGGCGGCAGGGGCAGCAGGGGCAGTAGGGGCGGCAGGGGCAGCAGGGGCAGTAGGGGCGGCAGGGGCAGCAGGGGCAGTAGGGGCGGCAGGGGCGGCAGGGGCAGTAGGGGCAGCAGGGGCAGCAGGGGCAGTAGGGGCGGCAGGGGCGGCAGGGGCAGTAGGGGCGGCAGGAGCGGCAGGGGCAGCAGGGCGGCAGGGGCAGCAGGGGCGGCAGGGGCAGCAGGGGCGGCAGGGGCAGTAGGGGCGGCAGGGGCAGTAGGGGCGGCAGGGGCAGCAGGGGCAGTGGGGGCGGCAGGGGCAGTAGGGGCAGTAGGGGCAGTAGGGGCAGTAGGGGCAGTAGGGGCGGCAGGGGCGGCAGGGGCAGCAGGGGCAGTAGGGGCGGCAGGGGCAGCAGGGGCAGTAGGGGCGGCAGGGGCGGCAGGGGCAGTAGGGGCGGCAGGGGCAGCAGGGGTAGTAGGGGCGGCAGGGGCAGCAGGGGCAGTAGGGGCGGCAGGGGCAGCAGGGGCGGCAGGGGCGGCAGGGGCGGCAGGGGCGGCAGGGGCGGCAGGGGCGGCAGGGGCGGCAGGGGCGGCAGGGGCAGCAGGGGCGGTAGGGGCGGCAGGAGCAGCAGGGGCAGCAGGGCGGCAGGGGCAGCAGGGGCAGCAGGGGCGGCAGGGGCAGCAGGGGCGGCAGGGGCAGCAGGGGCGGCAGGGGCGGCAGGGGCAGCAGGGGCAGTAGGGGCGGCAGGGGCGGCAGGGGCAGCAGGGGCGGCAGGGGCGGCAGGGGCGGCAGGGGCGGCAGGGGCAGCAGGGGCGGCAGGGGCGGCAGGGGCAGTAGGGGCGGCAGGGGCAGCAGGGGCGGCAGGGGCAGCAGGGGCAGTAGGGGCAGTAGGGGCAGTAGGGGCGGCAGGGGCGGCAGGGGCGGCAGGGGCGGCAGGGGCAGCAGGGGCAGTAGGGGCGGCAGGGGCAGCAGGGGCAGTAGGGGCGGCAGGGGCAGTAGGGGCAGTAGGGGCGGCAGGGGCAGCAGGGGCAGTAGGGGCGGCAGGGGCAGCAGGGGCAGTAGGGGCGGCAGGGGCAGTAGGGGCGGCAGGGGCGGCAGGGGCGGCAGGGGCGGCAGGGGCGGCAGGGGCGGCAGGGGCGGCAGGGGCGGCAGGGGCAGCAGGGGCGGTAGGGGCGGCAGGAGCAGCAGGGGCAGCAGGGCGGCAGGAGCAGCAGGGGCAGCAGGGCGGCAGGGGCGGCAGGGGCGGCAGGGGCGGCAGGGGCGGCAGGGGCAGTAGGGGCGGCAGGGGCAGCAGGGGCAGTAGGGGCGGCAGGGGCGGTAGGGGCAGTAGGGGCGGCAGGGGCGGCAGGGGCAGCAGGGGCAGTAGGGGCGGCAGGGGCAGTAGGGGCAGCAGGGGCAGCAGGGGCAGTAGGGGCAGCAGGGGCAGCAGGGGCAGCAGGGGCAGTAGGGGCGGCAGGGGCGGCAGGGGCAGTAGGGGCAGCAGGGGCAGCAGGGGCAGGAGGGGCGGCAGGGGCAGCAGGGGCAGGAGGGGCGGCAGGGGCGGTAGGGGCGGCAGGGGCAGCAGGGGCAGTAGGGGCGGCAGGGGCGGCAGGGGCAGTAGGGGCAGCAGGGGCAGCAGGGGCAGTAGGGGCGGCAGGGGCGGCAGGGGCAGTAGGGGCGGCAGGGGCAGCAGGGGCAGGAGGGGCGGCAGGGGCAGCAGGGGCAGGAGGGGCGGCAGGGGCGGCAGGGGCAGTAGGGGCAGTAGGGGCGGCAGGGGCAGCAGGGGCAGTAGGGGCGGCAGGGGCAGCAGGGGCAGTAGGGGCGGCAGGGGCAGCAGGGGCGGCAGGGGCGGCAGGGGCAGCAGGGGCGGCAGGGGCGGCAGGGGCAGCAGGGGCAGCAGGGGCGGCAGGAGCAGCAGGGGCAGCAGGGCGGCAGGGGCAGCAGGGGCGGCAGAGGCGGCAGGGGCAGCAGGGGCGGCAGGGGCAGCAGGGGCAGTAGGGGCGGCAGGGGCGGCAGGGGCAGTAGGGGCGGCAGGGGCGGCAGGGGCAGTAGGGGCGGCAGGGGCAGCAGGGGCAGTAGGGGCGGCAGGGGCAGTAGGGGCAGTAGAGGCGGCAGGGGCAGCAGGGGTAGTAGGGGCGGCAGGGGCAGCAGGGGCAGTAGGGGCGGCAGGGGCAGTAGGGGCGGCAGGGGCGGCAGGGGCGGCAGGGGCAGTAGGGGCGGCAGGGGCAGCAGGGGCGGTAGGGGCGGCAGGGGCAGTAGGGGCAGCAGGGGCAGCAGGGGCAGCAGGGGCGGCAGGGGCAGCAGGGGCAGCAGGGGCAGAAGGGGCAGCAGGGGTGGCAGGGGCGGCAGGGGCAGAAGGGGCAGAAGGGGCGGCAGGAGCAGAAGGGGCAGAAGGGGCAGCTGGGGCGGCAGGGGCAGCAGGGGCGGCAGGAGCAGAAGGGGCAGAAGGGGCAGCAGGGGCAGAAGGGGCAGCAGGGGCGGCAGGAGCAGAAGGGGCAGAAGGGGCAGCAGGGGCACTGTATGTCATCTAGTGCACAGCAATGTGTGGTGGGGTGAGTGAAGTGGTGAGGCGAGTCACATCTGCCCCCCTCACCGTCATCAGCAGCCCCCGACCGCACTGCCTCCCCTGCTGCCTCCTGCCTGCAGTTCAGCAACCTTGGGCGGCCCGGCCGCAACCCCGTGAAGCATGTGGTGCGCTGCGACCTGGTCCCGCTGAGGGACAGCCAGGGCCTGCGCATTGAGGTGGGTCGGGGGGCAGGCCGGGGTGGGCACTACCAGGGGGGCCCTACCAGGGGGGTGGCAGGAGCCTGCAGGAGCCTGGGAGGAGCAATTGCAGCCGCAGCGGCAGCAGCTGCCAAGGCTCAGCACATCACAAGAAGCGGGCCACAGCTTCACTAGTGGCCGGCAGGAGCTTGGGAGCAGCAGCAGCATGCGCTGCCGTAGCGGCAGCACCTGGCGATGCTCAGCACATCACAAGGAACAGGCAGACAGAGGAGGCTGGAGGGTGGCACACACATCACAGCACACAGCACAGGCGATATTATCAGAGGAGGCTGGAAGGGGGAGGAGGGTGGCCAACACGTGCATGCCACTCTCACCTTGCGCACCTGCCCCATGGTGCAGGCAGAGTCAGACCTTCAAATGTTGCAGTCAGTGTGACGTCATGCGCCTTGTTGAGGGCGATGTGTTGTTGACCCTCAGCAGTGTGACGTGCCAAGAATCTCCCTATGGCATCCTCCCTTTGATCAGGGCTTGTTTGCATCGCACCTCACATTCTAGCACCGCTTGGGGCATGTTGGGCAGTCAGAGCTGCACAGACGTGTGTCAGCCAGAAGGGGGGCTGGCTGTTGGCCCTGACCTTGGCTTCTTGATCTTGGCCTGTTGACTCCGCCGCCATGGTGACAGTGGAGTCAGTGGTGTGGGTGCATGACAGGCCGGCAGCAGGCCTCCCAGTGTTGCAGTCGCCACCCCGGCTGAGGGTTCCGTCCAAGTTGTATTGCCTGAGCCTGTGCTGCTGGCCCTGTACTGACGAGGCCCACCTGCCTTGCATGGCTGCGAGGAGTGCACAGTCCCGGGTCGCCACACAGGCCAACGCCCTGCAGCACCACTAGGGTGCACTCCAGCATTCTCTGGTCATGGCTGCTGTACAGCGTTGCAAACAGCACTCCGCTGCTTGCTCTGGGTGCAGGTGGAGGGTGCGGGGTTCCTGTACAAGCAGGTGCGCCACATGGTGGGCGCGCTGCTGGCTGTGGGAGACGGCCGCATGGATGCCCAGGTCATACGCAACGCGCTTGCCACTACAGGCAGCACCACGCACAAACCCTGGACAGTGGCGCCAGCAAAAGTGAGCATGCTTTGACTTGTTTCATGTGTCGAATGAGTCGAAACCAGGAGTCAGTGGCGCCTAGAGCTAGTGGCCACCAGGCTATGAAGCCTGTACCTGCATTCCCCTCCCCTCCCCTCCCCTCCCCTCCCCTCCCCTCCCCTCCCCTCCCCTCCCCTCCCCCTCCCCTCCCCTCCCCCTCCCCTCCCCCTCCCCTCCCCTCCCCTCCCCTCCCCTCCCCTCCCCTCCCCTCCCCCTCCCCTCCCCTCCCCTCCCCTCCCCTCCCCTCCCCTCCCCTCCCCTCCCCTCCCCTCCCCTCCCCTCCCCTCCCCTCCCCTCCCCTCCCCTCCCCTCCCCTCCCCTCCCCTCCCCTCCCCTCCCCTCCCCTCCCCTCCCCTCCCCTCCCCTCCCCTCCCCTCCCCTCCCCTCCCCTCCCCGCCCCTCCCCGCCCCGCCCCGCCCCGCCCCGCCCCGCCCCGCCCCGCCCCGCCCCGCCCCGCCCCGCCCCCGCCCCGCCCCGCCCCGCCCCGCCCCGCCCCGCCCCGCCCCGCCCCGCCCCGCCCCGCCCCGCCCCGCCCCGCCCCGCCCCCCGCCCCGCCCCGCCCCGCCCCGCCCCGCCCCGCCCCGCCCCGCCCCGCCCCGCCCCGCCCCGCCCCGCCCCGCCCCGCCCCGCCCCGCCCCGCCCCGCCCCGCCCCGCCCCGCCCCGCCCCCCCCCGCCCCCGCCCCCGCCCCGCCTCAATGAAACTCTGGCTGCATGCCCTCTGGCCACTGCAGCACTCTGGCCACATGCTCTGGCATGCCTGGTGCCATGCAGGGTCTTAGCCTGTACCAGGTGGTGTACCCGCCTGAGGTGGACGACCCAAACCATGTGCTGTTCCCAGAATATGAACATGATGAGTGGGGCCGCATTCGGTACCACATCATGCCCGCTAGCCTGGCGACCCAACTGTACGACACGGACTAGGCCTGCCTTAGCGGGGGGCACGACCAAGGAGAAAGACTCAGATGACGTGACTGGCAGCGGCCCTGCTCCGCGTGGCTGACTGTACGTGCTTGCGCTGTTTGAGGCAGATTGCTGGAGGCAGGTTGCGTGAGGCAGATCGCTGGAGGCAAGTTGCTTTAGGCAGTGTAGAGCTTGGCAGGAGATGCGAAACAGTGCGAAACTCATTGTACTTATGCCTCGGACAGTGAAGGTCGACCGCGAGCTCGAGGCTCAGCCTGGGCCAAGCCTGGCGCAGCAGAACAAGAAGATTAGCGTGGAGCGCGCACCTAGGTTAGGGACACACACCTGTGTCTCACTCCTGTGGAGAAGTGGAAATATTGGAAAACAGAAATGTCAACGACTTGTGTTAGCGACTACTCAGGGTGGGATGATGCGCAAGCAGCGCGGGACCTGGGCTCAAAGTTCAGGATATGTGGGAGCTTTGCATTGTGGGGCAACCACCGCGCATCTATGAACACACCAGTTGTCACGATTGTGTCCGGCTGCTGTGCCGGTGTAGGCTTGGCAGGCGCGGAAGCCATGAGGCTACATTATCTCTGTTACACTTATGGAACAGAGATGTGAAAGGGGGGGGGAGGGGTAAGGTTGGAGGAAGGATACAGTATTGAGCTTGTAGTCGCAGCTGAAGGTAGAGTCATAACAGTTGATTCAATTGTCCATTGTGGCAAGACGCGCACAAGCGCATGCATGCGAGGCATGCTCCCACATGGACATCATTGGAACATTTGCCGCCCGGGGTGCGTTGAGCGTGTACCCTTGGGAGCGGCGATGCGCGCTCCTACCCATTATTTGTTGGATTGGGTGACCGATGCAGCTCCCCGAGGCTCGAGATGCCACAGAGCCCTTGACGGCACGCGAGAGATGCAGCCCTGCACCTGGTGCACCTGGTGCGCCCTGGTGCGCTCCAGCTCCTCGCCATACAGGGAAACCTGGCTTAACCTCAAGTACCGACATGCCGCAGGTAGCGGTTTAGCGCCAGCGTCAAGCCCTGCCAACGTCACCTCCGTCAGAGCAGGCGCACACACTGCTCCTGACAGTGCGATGAAAGCCGGGCCGGTGTCCGGAGCTTTCGCTCGCACAGAAGCAAAGGCTCCAGTGGCATCAGCAACACCGTAAGCACATACTCTGCGCGAGCGAAACCGCTGGGAGCCCTGTCGCATCGTAAACGGTTGCTTCGGGGGAGGGGGGTCTCCCCCGCATATCAATGCACCGCACCACGATGTCTTGCACGCGTGTTGCTGACACTGCTCACGAGAAGGAGCGCACTTCCTTACGTTCGCGTCAAACATCTGGTCGCACCCCGTCGTGTCGGTGACTTGTCGGTGACTTGTCGGTGACTTGTCGGTGACTTGTCGGAGACTAGGCTTTGCCTCAATCACAGCCACCGCCCAACGGGCTCCAGCCGGTTAGCAGCAAAGGGATCCACACAGGGGACAGCCCAGCAGCAGCATTCTGCTGTTCCTCCCTTGGCCTGTTCTCTCACTGTCGCTCCTCTGCTGTCCATTGTGGTCGGCAGCCTTCCTGCACTGGGCACCACTAGTCAGTGCTGTGCCACATGTTACCCCATGCTGCTCCATCCAGTCAGGTAGCAGCCACGTTAGCCCTCCTCCTCCTCTCCCTCCCCACATCCCCACACATAGCTGCTGTGCTCAGCCACATGGGTTTGACCTGCCTGCACTGCTGCTGCTGCTGCTGCTGCTGCTGCTGCTTTGATTCTCCTGCCGCTGCCCTGACCCTGATGTTGTTGTTGCTGCTGCTGCTTTGATCCTCCTGCCGCTACCCTGACCCTGATGTTGTTGTTGTTGCTGCTGCTTTGATCCTCCTGCCGCTACCCTGACCCTGATGTTGTTGTTGCTGCTGCTGCTTTGATCCTCCTGCCGCTACCCTGACCCTGATGTTGTTGTTGCTGCTGCTGCTTTGATCCTCCTGCCGCTACCCTGACCCTGATGTTGTTGTTGCTGCTGCTGCTTTGATCCTCCTGCCGCTACCCTGACCCTGATGTTGTTGTTGCTGCTGCTGCTTTGATCCTCCTGCCGCTACCCTGACCCTGATGTTGTTGTTGCTGCTGCTGCTTTGATCCTCCTGCCGCTGCCCTGACCCTGATGTTGTTGTTGCTGCTGCTGCTTTGATCCTCCTGCCGCTACCCTGACCCTGATGTTGTTGTTGCTGCTGCTGCTTTGATCCTCCTGCCGCTACCCTGACCCTGATGTTGTTGTTGCTGCTGCTGCTTTGATCCTCCTGCCGCTACCCTGACCCTGATGTTGTTGTTGCTGCTGCTGCTTTGATCCTCCTGCCGCTACCCTGACCCTGATGTTGTTGTTGCTGCTGCTGCCGCGCAGGGCCGACCCTTCATCTCTTGCAGGGCTGGGCTCCCCTTCATCCGCCTTCCCTCCTCGCCCCGCACCCCCCTCCATGGTTGATGATCAGCCCCCGGCCCCACCCCACCCCACCAATGCACCCCCTGCCGCCCCCCCCTTGGCCCCTGACCCCACAGGGAGACCCCCCCAAGCTGCCCCCCCGGGCAGCCCCCACCCCCTCGGCAGCAGCAGCAGCAGCAGGCTTTGGGCGTTGACCCAGAGGACGGACAGCGCCCCTCCCCCCACCAGCTGGCCCGCGCTGCTGCCTCCAGAACACTCTTACTGGCAGCCTCACTCCTCCCCCCACCTCAGCCTCACCTCCCCCCTCGACCCCGACACATGTCAGCAGCAGGACATGGGGCCACATGGCAGAGTGGATGCGCGCTACATGCAAATGGTGGCTGACTTTATGGCCAGCCATGCCAGCATGCATGGTCAAGCAAGCCGGGTGGGCAACATGAGTGGGCTGCACCAGGGGCTGGCATTGGTGGGCATGGGGGAGGGGGGTGTGGACAGCAGCAGCAGCAGGGGAGGGGGGCCAAGCCCTGGTGAGAGGTGGGTCCAGGAGCAGCCTGGGTTAGAGCAGCGGCAGAGCAGCAGCAGTGGGGGCTCCTCTTGCAAGCCAGGCATACCCGGCATGGGTTCAGCCTCGGGCACATGGGCCGGGCGCCCTGGGGACCTGGTGGGGCTGCTGCGCAGCAGTCAGGGGGGCGGCAGCAGGGGGCGGGGGGCAGGGGCGGGGAGGGAGGAAAGGGGACTGGACTGCTCAGGGGACGGCCTGCCTGCTGCTGCTTGCTCAGCCCCTGGGACCTGCCCCACCGGCTCACTCTCACAAACACCTGAGAGTGTGACCTGGGGTGAACCACATGGCCTGCCAAGGTCTGGGGGCGAGGGGTCCCGGGTTCGAGCCCTGCTGGGGCAAATGTTCGAGGGCATGCTGGGTGACGTGGCAGGGGCGGCGGGGAAGGAGATGGGGTCCAGCAGCAGCCCAGGCAGAAACACCCTTGAGGGTATAGTCCCAGCAGCAGCAGCAGCAGCAGCAGCAGGGGGAGAGTCAGGGCAGGTGCAGTCCCCAGGGGTGGCCCCACCCCACTCCCCCATGACTCACACCCAGGAGCAGCAGCAGCAGCAGCAGCAGCAGCAGCAGCTGAACCCTTCCTCTGCAAGTGGCAAAGACAGCTGCACGCCCCCTTACCCCCCTACCCCTCCCTCCCAACCCATGTGGTTGCCCTCACCCGCTGCTCCCCCCTCCTTCTTGGCCCCTCCCCTCGCCGCCCCCTCCCCCTGCACCTCTCTTGGCCGCCCAGTCTCCAGCCCGGGTTGTGTGACGTCACACCATACCATGCGTGAGCTGCATGCGCACATGGCAGCACCTGCGGGGTCAGAGGCCTTCCCTACAGGCCTGCTGGCCAGCGGCCCCGCCCCTTCCGGCCCCCCACCCAGCCAGGGGGGTCATGGCAGCCTAGAAGCCCTGCTAGGGCCAGGCAGCCAGCGGCAAGCCAGCCTGGCCCTGCTTCCTGGTCGGCAGGACGGGTCAACCGAGGGCGGGGTGTGGGCTGAGGGTGGGGGCGAGCTGGCTAGGTACCAGCTGCAGGAGGGGGTGAGGGGGGGTCCTGGCCTGCCACCTGGGCTAGGGGCAGAGCCTGGCGGGTTAGGTGGGGGGTTCAATTCCGTGCAGGCGCGGTTTGGGGCAGGTGGGCTGGGGGGTGCTGGGGGGGTGGGGTCGCCTGCGGGAGGGGTGGGTGGTGTGGGGGGCATGGTGGATGCCACTGGGCTGGGCAGCCTCATCCCCACCTCCGCAGTGCTCGGGTCAGCCAGCCTGTACGTCAAGAACCTCCCACCAGGTACCGCATGGACTGGAGGCAGTCAGGGGTGGGCGGGTGGCGTGGGGGTAGGGGGAGGAGCAGGGATGAGGTGGGAAGGAGGGTGGATGAGGTGGGAAGGAAAGTGGAGGAGGGGGAAGAGGTGGGAAGAGGGTGGGAGGAGAGGAGGGTGGGGAAGGGAGAGTCCTGCTCTTGGCATAGGGGGGGTGATAGCTTGCCTGCCTCTTTGCCCTGATGCCTGAGGGTGCCTTTTATCCTCTTCTGCTGCGGGTTACCTTGTCCAGCCATGAGGCCGTGAGGGTGGGTGGGTAACACTGCACCTCACCAACAGGGTGCCTCGAGCCTGGCAGCACCTTGCAGCTTCAAACCCACCATCTGGTGGTGGAGAGGCATTTGGCAGGGATTCAGACACTGACCCCCTGCCCGTGCCCCTGCCCCTGCCTCTGTCCCTGCCTGGCTGTGCTTCTGACCTTGTGTCTTGCCGCCTGGTTGGCTGCGTAGAGGCAGACGAGCTGTTCCTGTACCAGAAGTTTTCCCCCCATGGCGCCCTGCTGAGCTGCAAGGTGCTGGCAGACCCCAACACAAGCCGCTGCAGGTGGGACAGCACGGCCTGGGCTTAGGGGCAGGGCTGCTGCTGCTGCTGCTGCTGCTGCCATTGCCACTGCCACTGCCGCTGCTGCTGCTGCTGCCGCTGCTGCTGCTGCTGCTACCCTTAAGTTCGCTGCTGCTGCTGCTGCTGCTGCTGCTGCTGCTACCCTTTGATTTAACCCTGCTGCTGCTGCTGCTGCGTATGGCATCAGGGGCGTTGGGTTCGTGAACTATGTGGACCAGGCAGGGGCCATGGCAGCCCTACAGCAGATGCAAGGCGCTCGTGTGGCCGAGGGGCGTCAGCTTCATATCACTCTCCAGGTGTGGTGTGACCTGTGGCCAGTGTGGCTGGTGTGACGAGTGTGACCTGAGTGGGGAGAGCCATGGGTGTAAGCAAGGGCGACTGCTGGCAGTGCCCGGGTGCTGGCAGCAAGCTAGCTTGCCGGACGCTGCCACCATCAGGCCTCCTAGGACTGCTAGGACTGGCAGGATCAGCAGGATCGTCAGGATCAGCAGGATCCACAGAATCAGTAGCAAGATTAGGACAACAGTTGAGAGCTGCTGCATGTTGACCGCACTTGGCTGCAGGCGCCCCGCGCAGTGAGGGCCGCTGCCGCTGCAGCCATGATGTCCTCGTCTGCTGCTACCAGCTCTCTGTGGGCCACGCTGACTAACCCAACCGCTCCAACCGCCGGAAGCAACCTGTTCCAACTGCCACACACCGCCCTGAGCACCACCTCCCCATTCCACCAGGCAGCAGCCAGCATGTGTGGCGCTGGTCGGGGCCAGGTGGCAGGGGCCTGGGGGGCGGGGCTGGGGGGAGGAGGAGGGGGAGGGGGGTACCAGCTGCCTAGGGGCCGTCCAGCCCCTCCCACAGACCCCTTTGGCAGCACTGCAGGTGAGGGCCACTCCCCCACCCCTCCACTGGTCCCTCCTTTCCCAGCCCCTTGCTGGCCCCGCACCTCCTCCACCACTACCCCGCCCAAACAGCCAACTTCAGCTGTAGTGTGTCCGGGACATCTGGCTGTGCTGAGGGAGATGAGGGGTGGCGGCTAGGGAGGGGGCTAGCTGCACTGCACTGGCCACCTTGCGCTGCTCATGTCCTCCATCTGGGGCGGGGCCGGGGGTCAGGGTTCTTGGGTACAGGTTTGGGATTTGGAATTAGGGACCTGGGATTAGGGTTGTGGTCAGTGACTGGGTCAGCGGGATCCATGCAATGCACTAATGACTTATGACTAATGATTCAGCGCTGCTCGTCTCTTCTCAGCCGTTGGGAGTTAGGCTGTCCATTACACCCATGACCCACCTGCCTGCCTGCCTTGCCAATCCTCCCTCATAGGCAGTAACCCGTGGTCTTCCATGGAGCCCCCCAGCTTCCATGACATCCATGCAAGCCATGCAAGCGCGTACAGCATGATCAGCAGCATGAGCACCAGCCTGAGCATGAGCAATGCAGGCCAGGTGCTGGACACCAACCTGGCCCTGAACAGCAGCAGCAGCAGGAGCAGCAGCAGCACTCAGTCGAGCAGCATACCAGAGCAGCAGCAGCAGCAGCAGCAGCAGCAGCAGCAGCTGAGGGGGATCGTGCGGGCCCCAGCCACGCCAGGGATGTCGGTCCAGGCCGCCCTTGCTGCCGCTGCTCTGGCACTGAAGCAGCAGCAACAGCAGCAGCAGCAGCAGCAGTAGCAGCAGTAGCAGCAGCAGATGCTACAGCGCCAGCAGCAGTAGGGTGTGGCGCAGTGGCAGCAGCAGCTGCAGTGGTGGTGGATGCGTGTGGGTGATGGTTGAGCCTCAGGCGAGCCGGGGCAGAGGAGGGGCAGGGACCTCGCTCTGTTCACACTTAGTCACTCACACTCTGCTCTGGCCCACAGGCACCATGGCAGGCATAGGGTGTGTGGGGGAGAAGGGAAGGAACCGAGGAGGCCCTAGAGGGAGGTAGTGCAGCTTTCCAGCAACGCTAGTAGGGGCAGTGGTAGGGGTGAGAGCAGGGGCAGGTGCGCAGCAACGGTGAGCAGCAGCAGGAGCAGGCGCAACAGCAGCAGGAGAGCAGTCACAGTGGCAGCAGCAGCAGCATGTAAGAAGGGAAGCAGGCAAATGGAGTTTGGCAGTTAAGCTATGCCCATAGCATGTTGCCTATACAGGATAGGTGTAGTGCAGTGTAGGTGTGACATTTCAGGTCAGACTGAGGTATGTCGAGTCACTCTGTCGATTTTGCGATATTGCTGTTGACTGCAAGCATCGAGTAGCAAAACTAACAGGGGACATGGAGGCAGTGCATGGGCAGCTATGGCTGCATGGCTCTTGCATGCATGCGTGAATTAGTTATTCAATCAGGGATGATGCATGATCTTCAATGGGGCTTGGCGAGCACAGTGCTTTGTGACAATTGTCAGGAAGTGCACGCGTAGGTGGCAGGCCCAGGCATTACGCTGCCTGGATCAAAGCATGCAAAGCATGCAAAGCATGCAAAGCATGCAATGCATGCATGGGCAGGATGTTGCATGCATGCCTAAAAGATGGTGATACCCTAGTCAGGCGACAGCACCCCAAATGCCAGCCTGCATACACTGGCACATGCAATGGGCGCCATGCACTCTCTACATAGTAGAGGCTGCAACACTGTGTGCGAGTAGTGTCCAGCACTGGCAGCACATTCATAGCTGTGCTGGTCCTTACCTGCAGTTGAGGCACTGGTTGTGCTCCTCCACAGGACGTGTCACACCCTGCTGCCAGGTCAGTTGATACATGGCCAGCAGCGGCCAACAGAGCCATTGACTGACGTGGACCATGATAATGCACTACAGGTCTGGGACTGGGCATGGGCATCATGGGTCTATGGCCTGGCTTGCATGGGCTTGCCTTGCTTAAAAGAGTTACGAAGCTGGTCAGTAGCGTTGAGCGGCACTTTAGAAGGTTTTAGCTTGTGGGCTTCTTGGTCGCTTGGCAGTCCTTCCTGCCGGTTGCAAAACATGGTGGTGTTAGTGTCGGAGTCCGGCCATGTCTTTAATCATGACCGTGCATATGCCTGGCATGCATGCGGGGTTGCTGGCCCGAGGGCGATAGTCATCACGACATTAGCAGCAAGGGCGTGCTGATTGCAATGCTAGACGTAATGCCAGATACATGCATAATTGTCATCGTCCTGCTTGACACCGGTGACACCGCCTTGGACCTTATTCCTAAACACTTGCTGCCCTACAACCATTGTCGTGATTTGATTTGTGGTAAAGATGGTGTGCGACCTTCACCACCGGCCAGCAACATAGCTGCAGTCCGCCTGCATACACCACATGGCAGAACACCTTTTGGTCAGAAAATTTTGAATACAAGTTGTCATAACCATGTCATAACCATGTCATAACCATGTCCAGGTTTGGCGAATTGGTCAAACAGCGCGTTTCCAATGGACGGAGAAAAGAGAAAAGAGATCGCCCATGTGCATGAATTCAAACGCGTTTCCAATGACGGAGAAAAGAGATGCATGGAAGTGCACTTTCCAGCCGCCGCCGACTAGGGCATAGCCATGCGTATTAGCTCCGAGCCAACTTGCTAATATTAGCTGGTGGTGGCGCGCTTACTTGCTAATATTAGCTCAATCGGCGGCCGGGCGGTCGGGGATCGAGAGGTACATTGTTCTATCTGTAACGTGCAGCCTCATAAAGGCGACGTTGGACCGTTTGAACCATATGTAACACTGAGCCGGCCGCGAGGGCACTCGAGCCGCGGGCACTGTAACAGTCGGCCACAAGGCACCACCGTGAGAAGGCTAGGGCTTAGAACGGGGCCCCCTGGAATCGAACCAGTTATCCTCACAGCTTACGCTGCTAGGCTTTACCTGCCAACTCACACTAATGCGGTGTGACCGGTATCCTGTAGCTGCCTCGGGTTAACCGCGACAGCCCAGACGACACTAAGGGACTACGCAGAGCGCGCAGAGCACGCAGAGGCTCGTGGAGCAAGCCTGGCGGGCTGAAATGAGATTGTACTTCTGGCTCGATAGCAGGCGCAATTCCATCGCTGATGCCGCTACATACCACTAGAACAATCGATGGTGAGCAGCTGAGGTGTATCCGCGCTCGCTTGCGCCGGCATGGCCTCACTCGCAAGAGGTAACGCGCCGCTTGCCAGTGGATGCGCACTAATTCGCAGGTGCCAATGTGACAGACGCTATCAGAAATGGTGCAGTACTGAATGAGTATTTGCATGAAGATTACCAACTCCATGTTGGGAGTCCCAACTTGGGACATCCTGGCATATACTCCATTAAAACTATATGAAAACAACGCAAAGGGGGTTAGCGGTCACTACGGCACTAAGCCATTCCCAGCTGCCCATGTGTAACGGCGCATCCTTCACATTGTGTCATTCCATTTGTCACCCCGTCCAAGTGCTAAGGGGTCTTGACTGTGATTTGTTCGCTGTCACATGGGGCAGCTGTAATTTGTTCGCCGTCGCATGGGGCAGCCCGCGAGCAAAGACTGCAATGGCTTGCGCTGATGTACAGATGACGCACAATGACATACAGCTACCAATGTGATAAACGCTACCGAAAACTATGCGGTTTTGAGAGAGTACTTGGGGCCCCATGAGTCCAGGAGGCGGCCTCCGACGGCGCATCATTCAAGTGCGTAGGGTCGCAGCGCCACCAGGCGCAGCCATCCCGCTAGGAAGCGAACGAAGGCGCTACAAGAATCGGTTGCTAATATTTGCTATTATTTTTTGGCTTACTATCATTGCTATTACTAATATTAGCAAAGGGGGGAACCGCCCTACCGCCGACGCCTTCATCGAACGGAACCACACTCCCCACCAACATTTCAGTGTTTGCATCACGGCGTGCGCACAGAGGTTGATACTGCTCCGTGTCATCATGGCGTGCTTCCTGCTGCACAACATCTGCGTCATGCGAGGTGTGCAGCCCATGGGCTGGCGGCGATCTCTTTCTCTCCCCCCCTCCATGCATCTCTTCTCCCCATGCGTCTCCGATCTCTTTTCTCCTTGCATTGGAAACGCGCTGTAAGAGCTAAGAAAGCTGAGCAATGAGGGAATCACATTGATGCTGCTTCATTCAGTTCTGTGGTCTACACATGCACCACGATTACAAAAAGAGTTGTAGATGCCGACTATGTCGTGTTGTCCGTCAGAGAGCAGCCAACTGTCCTTGTGTTACTCCATCTACCTTCGCAGTGCTTAGCAACAAGTTCACAGCCTTCTTGAATGGCAAGCAATCTAGCGGCTGCCATTTACAGGGATGTGAACCATCATTAAATACGCGATCCACACTTGTTCTACATCGAGGCGTACATTGCTACAAACAGCCACCATCACGCTCTTACCGTTTATCACTAACACCAGCCTTTCCCGACATGTTGTGACACAGCAACAGCCACTATCAATCTGTCATAGCTAACGGAGAGGTCACTACTTACAAGTGCGCTAACCACCGTTCGTCACACTGCTCTTCATGGTAATGAAATGTACTTCAATCCGACCTACTTTTGTCACACACAGCTGTACAATGTTGACAGTCACACACCACCCTATCATCTCACATTCCTCCTGTCGAGGCCGCTTGCTCCTTGCATCCTGCCCTACTTTTAATTGTTGCTTGCGCCTTGCATCCTGCCCTGCGCTTACACACAGTGCTGCAGTGCTCCTGGTGCAGGCTGCTACATTCGTGCCAGTAGCAGCGGTCATTTGTGCCAGTAGCAGCGGTCAGAAAGCCAGCAGCTCATGCAGAAACGCACTTACACTCTACAATGACCTGTGACGCCCTACCTAGCCACTGCCTGCAACCCATGTCAGGGGCTGATGGATGCAACCAATCCGCGCATAGCATGCACACTAGAAGTGGCATCTTCATTGTGTGGGACACGCATCCTGTGGGGTATATGCGTTGTGCTGTGCTCTGCCCTGCATGTGATGTGCCTTGTGCATGACGTGCACACAATCCAATCCGCAGGGCTCATGTGGCTACATGATGGATACCTCAGCAGTTCATCCACACGTCCCTGCACCACATCCCAACACCCTCCCACATCACCCTAGTATGTACCAGTGTCATCAACACTTCCTCCCAACTATTTATGCCTGCACCAGGGTCATCAACACCCCTCCCTCCCTCCCAACCACCAAGCCCAGGCCTTTGGCATCGTTCACAGGCAGTGCCAGCACACAGGCTCACCTATTGCAGACAGTGTCCTCTTGGCGCCATCAAGCAACACCCACCTCAGGCTTATTCCTAATGTGGGCCTTGCCCGCAGCCACACCCCAGCCCCGCTGCTGCAGCGCGACACTGCAAGTGATGCCTTAAGCTCAGTCCACTGGCTGTGACCATTCATCTTGCTTGCACCGCCCCGTGTGCCGGCACTCCTCGCACTGTGGAAAAAATACAAGTTATCCCACCGCTGCTGGCGGCCCAATTAAACACCCTTAGTGCAGCAGCCCCTCAGCATGCAGAGGATACATACTGCACCATGCACAGCAGCACGCAATGACCCTATACTCTTGACAAAAAAGGCCTGCAGCGGGCTGAGGGGTGTGATGTGGTTGCTGCAGCGGCTGCGGCTGCGCAGACTTCTGCGACAGCACATTCTGCTGCCGTCCAGTGTCAGGGGTGCATGCTGTTACGTTCCAGACTTGAACTATTTCTCTGCCAGGCCTCAGGCAGCGGTGCATTCCCTCCTCAGCCATGACACAGGGCACCACACCCGCCACACTCACAGCCAACAATGGCATGCTCACTCTAGCTAGGGGTGACCGGGTCCAGGCCACTCACAGGTCATCCCGTCCATAAGGAGGCGTGAGGGAGTTGACCTCAGCAGTTCAGGAGGGGGGGGCGCTGGGATACACACGTGTATCACTGGCATTTGTGACCAACCAATGAGATGCCATGGCATTGTATGTCCTCCATGGCGGTACTGGCAGGCCCTTCTCACCAAACACCTTGTCCATCTGCAAATGCAGAGCGTATGCAGAGAGTATGTATCCCAAGGAATTCAAACTGCCAACATCAGTCAGTGACTGACTGCCACAAGCCTGCAAATCTTTACCACAGCTCAAGCTCCGCCCCTGCTGTTCAGCAGCCTACAGATGTGTCTTACTGCCCCGCCAAACTGCTTCATGCTCACCTCAGCCACCAGTAGCCTGACGAGCGTGGCCAATTGGTGCGCACCGCCCACAAATGTATCAGGCAGGAGGTCCAGCAGGTCTGCATACTCCCTGCTCCTGGACCCGGAAGCCCCCACCCTGAACAGCTGTTTGTAGTTTGGATCCACCACAGCCATGCGCAAGCCAGTGGGCAGCTGGTTGTCACTGGTAGGGAAGGTCGGCTCTGCAGTGGCTGACCAAATGGGCTCAGAATCGCGGCTGCTAAGGCTGGCCTTTGGCAGGACAGGGGTGATCTGAGCCGTTACATCAGAGAGGTCATCCGCAGCTGCAAAAGGCAGGGTGAAGCAAGCACGGAGGAGCTGTGGCATATGCAATACACACAAAGGCGTATTGTTAAAGCCATGCTCCACACTCCATTTGTGGCAACAAGCAACCTCCAGACTTCACATTTGCAGCGAATAGCTGCTGCCTAAAGGAAGCATGCCCCTGCAACAGCCCACCTGGAAACGCGACGACTAGGAATCGGTGCTGGCTTATGCCCAGGCCCAAGCCAGAGCCACCTTGCAGTGATGTGGGTCCACTGTGAGGCGTACTAGCTTGGCTTGGACTACTGCCATTATTCTTACTCGCTGTTGCCGGAGGCATGCCTTGACGTATCCACACCATAAAACCATTGTCTGCCAAATGCTGAGCTAAAGCAAGCAGGCTGTCAGGGTTAGATTTGTGTCCATTGCTGCTGCTCGTCTGTTGAGACCAGCGTAGAGCGACCGCGCACTCCAGAAGCTGCATAGCGCCAACCATGTCTCATCTCTGCATCTGGGTTAACTTTCTCTGGCTGGCCGGACTGAAATGTGCATACCTGCTCGTGATCAGGGGTTGGCGCCACTGCGGCTACCAGATGCTGCGGTAGCTGTGCCACAGGTGTGGCCAGCTCGTGATCCTCCACCTGCATGCACGGCACGGCAGGCCGTCGTTGTTCAGCGCTTATTGTAGGTCTGCTGTTGGAGCAAGGCGTATTCAGCACTTGCTTTTGTGGCACGTGTGTCTGACGAATGCCAATGAATTGCCGAACGCGCACACCTCAATGTCAAACACCAAGGACGAGCTCGAGCCCCTTCTTCGGTGGCATATACTCTGGGACGTGGCGCAGGAAGGCACCAAAGACGCGACTCGCTGACTAACAAAGAACGGGGACAAACAGGTAGCTGAAGGCTTCCTGTGCTGCTGGGTGGCCCAGTTCGTAGAGCCAGCTGTCGCGTGCATACTGCGTGCTGCGCTCTATGAGAGGATAGCCGTCTGCGATATGTCGGCCACGTAGGTGTGCGTCAAAGCCCTTGGTCAAAGCGCTTGGACAAATGAGATTTGAATTGAACCATACAGAGGAGGGTCTGACGAGGGCGGCAGCCAAAGCTAGTAGTTTGAAGCGAGACTACCAATTGAATGCTCGCTGATTGTGCTCAGTTAAGACTTAATGATCATGACATTGAGATTGGGATCAGATAGGCAGTGATGCAGAATTACATGAAATAGTACAAAGTAACACGTAGTTCTGAAACACGTAGTTCTGTAACTTTGTATTCACAGACTATTCACAGATTAGAGGTTCCAGCAGCCAGGAGTCTCCCGCCCCGCCCCGCCCCGCCCCGCCCCGCCCCGCCCCGCCCCGCCCCGCCCCGCCCCGCCCCGCCCCGCCCCGCCCCGCCCCGCCCCGCCCCGCCCCGCCCCGCCCCGCCCCGCCCCGCCCCGCCCCGCCCCGCCCCGCCCCGCCCCGCCCCGCCCCGCCCCGCCCCGCCCCGCCCCGCCCCGCCCCGCCCCGCCCCGCCCCGCCCCGCCCCGCCCCGCCCCGCCCCGCCCCGCCCCGCCCCGCCCCGCCCCGCCCCGCCCCGCCCCGCCCCGCCCCGCCCCGCCCCGCCCCGCCCCGCCCCGCCCCGCCCCGCCCCGCCCCGCCCCGCCCCGCCCCGCCCCGCCCCGCCCCGCCCCGCCCCGCCCCGCCCCGCCCCGCCCCGCCCCGCCCCGCCCCGCCCCGCCCCGCCCCGCCCCGCCCCGCCCCGCCCCGCCCCGCCCCGCCCCGCCCCGCCCCGCCCCGCCCCGCCCCGCCCCGCCCCGCCCCGCCCCGCCCCGCCCCGCCCCGCCCCGCCCCGCCCCGCCCCGCCCCGCCCCGCCCCGCCCCGCCCCGCCCCGCCCCGCCCCGCCCCGCCCCGCCCCGCCCCGCCCCCGCCCCGCCCCGCCCCGCCCCGCCCCGCCCCGCCCCGCCCCGCCCCGCCCCGCCCCGCCCCGCCCCGCCCCGCCCCGCCCCGCCCCGCCCCGCCCCGCCCCGCCCCGCCCCGCCCCGCCCCGCCCCGCCCCGCCCCGCCCCGCCCCGCCCCGCCCCGCCCCGCCCCGCCCCGCCCCGCCCCGCCCCGCCCCGCCCCGCCCCGCCCCGCCCCGCCCCGCCCCGCCCCGCCCCGCCCCGCCCCGCCCCGCCCCGCCCCGCCCCGCCCCGCCCCGCCCCGCCCCGCCCCGCCCCGCCCCGCCCCGCCCCGCCCCGCCCCGCCCCGCCCCGCCCCGCCCCGCCCCGCCCCGCCCCGCCCCGCCCCGCCCCGCCCCGCCCCGCCCCGCCCCGCCCCGCCCCGCCCCGCCCCGCCCCGCCCCGCCCCGCCCCGCCCCGCCCCGCCCCGCCCCGCCCCGCCCCGCCCCGCCCCGCCCCGCCCCGCCCCGCCCCGCCCCGCCCCGCCCCGCCCCGCCCCGCCCCGCCCCGCCCCGCCCCGCCCCGCCCCGCCCCGCCCCGCCCCGCCCCGCCCCGCCCCGCCCCGCCCCGCCCCGCCCCGCCCCGCCCCGCCCCGCCCCGCCCCGCCCCGCCCCGCCCCGCCCCGCCCCGCCCCGCCCCGCCCCGCCCCGCCCCGCCCCGCCCCGCCCCGCCCCGCCCCGCCCCGCCCCGCCCCGCCCCGCCCCGCCCCGCCCCGCCCCGCCCCGCCCCGCCCCGCCCCGCCCCGCCCCGCCCCGCCCCGCCCCGCCCCGCCCCGCCCCGCCCCGCCTCACCGCAGGCCGGATGACCGGGATATGTCAGCAGCGGTGAACTTTCACGACCGTAGAAATGTAATCATGCTTGGCGAAGGCATGTTGCATTTACACTGCACCACTCCTTTTACACCGTTGAACTCAAAGCCTGTGACCTCTGGAATGCTTCCAGTTGAATTCTACATGTATAAGCCAGCGATGGCAGCATCCGGCAGCGGCATATCACCCTTCACACTCGCCCAGGAAGAGCTGACAAGGTTGTTAGTACAGTCTCCAAGGTTGTTAGTACAGGCATTTAACATTACAATGGATCCGGACACTTCCTACTCACACACTCTGTCCAGACCAACAATCAGCTTCAATGCAATTGTAGCATCCTCATGCAGGTGTCTCTTGTTGTCCCTTGCAAGTACACCATGTCCAGCTCCTTGAGCATGGCAACCAGCCAGGCATTACTGGGCTGCTCAAACACTGCCACCTCACCGGGCAGCAGCTTGCTGCCACGGTGGTGGGGCCCACGCATCAGATGCGCCTGCACCCTGGCAATGGTGAGCAGGTCCATGGCATCCTTGATCTGTGCCAGAAGCTTGGGGTTCCAGATGTTTAGCTGCACTGAGGTGGGGAGCTCGGCTGGGGCGGCTGCAGAGCGGGGTGAGCTGCGTGTGGCAAGGCGGGGGTGAGCATAGGGAGGGCAGGCTGGATTAGGGGGGGACCTGGGATTGGACCTGCTGCTGAGAAGCTTGGAGTGGGTTGGCCTAGGAAGGACTGGAGCAGCCCTGACAGGCAAAGGACTGCTGTCAGGCAGCATTGCTTGCTGCCCATGGTCGTGCGCTTGTTGAGCCACAACCGCATCAACTTGCGCTGGGCTAAGGCTGGGCTGCCTTGATGACTTGGCGCCGCTGTTGGCGCCCTGCCCCTCGTCAGTGAGATCTTGCTGCCCACTCTCACTGGCACAGCACACGCAGAACAACTTGATGTAGGGAGTCGCATTGTCGCGAGGTGCACACTGCGTTGCTTCGTCAGTCAGCTCCTCAGGGTTTAATCTCTCGTCAAGCTTTGCGGCTTACCGGCTGTACACGATGCGGGGGAAACGGGGCGCTTGCGTTTCTTATCCGAGGACATCTCGGGGACTCAGCAACATCACCGAAGCCAGGGCGTGCATCAGGTCGCCATCCACCCGAATTGCCGGCAACCATGCGCCGCCCTAGGGAAGTTGGGAGAAAATGAGGTCCACATCGGGAGTAACCGAGAGCCGCTTCAGCCTAGTATGCATAGACTTGGGTTGTCACTCTAGCTGGCGCACTACATCAAGCTGGCCAATAACATTACCGTCTATATTTACATTTGCAAGGCCATTCATGGCAAGATACATTGTACTCAACATGACACATCCTGACCATCCTGACCACATCAGTCAGTGACAACATAACATACCATTAACTCGCTCCGACATTAGCTCAGGAACACCTCAGGGCACCGCAATGGCACACTCCAGCGATTGATGCCCAGTCCCCAAGCAGCTCAACAAAACTTATTCAACAAGGAACAACACTGCCTGCCTGCCTGCCTGCCTACCTGCCTGCTCGCCTGCCTGCCTGCCTGCCTGCTCGCCTGCTCGCCTGCCTGCCTGCCTGTCTGTATGCCAACATGGCAGCAGCTGCAGTGCAGCAGCAGCAGTGCAGCAGCAGCAGCAGCGCATCAGCATCAGCAGCAGTAGCGCATCAGCAGCTCTCGGCCTCGCTCTCGGCCTCTCTGGCTGTGCATAGCACGAAGGATACCAAATGTTTGCAGCGGGGAAGGGGAGGTGTAAGGATGGCGGCTAATCAACATGCCCAATTTGATATGGTGCTGGGCTATATCAACATCTCTCGTAGTCTCTAATGGCAGGCCTACTAACCTGTTGACCACATTTGCCCAATACCTATCCTGCCTCGCCTGCCCTCGCACCTTGGTTGGCCCAAGTACCCATGCCACTAATGCACCCCTGCTAATCTTGCCATGCTTCTTTCGACCTTGCTTCAGGCAAAAGTAACAGAGGATGGAACAGAGGCCAGTCCAACAAAACTTATTCAACAAGGAACAGAGGCCAGCTCAGAGCTAGCCCTGTCAAAGGGGCACATTGAGCTGGATGCGGCGCAGGGCAGGGCTGTGCAGGCCATGCCGCTCAGCCCTAGCCTCTCCAGGGCAATTCACTTGACTGAGATTGTAGTAGACTGGTGCAAGGTGAGTAAGGAGGTGGCCCGCCCTCGTCCTGCCTCTGGTCCCACCTCATTGCCCCAGGCTGCCCTGCCCCGCATTACCCCGCCTGCCTGCCTGCCTGCCCGCCATCTGCATGTCGTTTTGCCTTGCTTTACGCTTGTTCACCCTGTGCTAGTGTGCAGGCAGTGCGGTCGGGCCCCTCCTGGCAACACATAGGCCCAGTGTTGACGGCCATCATGGCGGTGGACCCTGCGCCAAAGGTGTCAGTGAACAGGTGACCAGCAGCCACTGACATCCCGCCCCCTGCTGCTGCTGCTGTATAAAGGCCCAGCTTCCCTGCTGCCTTGACCTGTGGCTGATTAGTTTGGGCCAGGATAGCTGGCTCAGCAGCGAGGTGGCATTCACCTGCAATCAGCATCACAAGGCATCTAGTGACATGTGTGCATTAGGTGCATCCAGCTCACACACGCGCACCAGTGCACAACTAGAGATTGTCAGGGGGCGTTTGTAGTGCTTAGGTCGCGTCGGAATGCGACTGCTATTCCTGCGCCAGGAGATATACCTGTGTAGTGTTTCGTTGGTTTGCATCGTCTTTGTTCTTTTATATTTCATTTTCTCATGGTGCCTAATCACAGTGCTGTGTGGCGCTTCGTTGGTTTGCAGTTTTGTTCTTTTACATTTCAATTTCTCACCATACCCTGATACAGCCCAACAAAACTCATTCAACAAGGAACAACATGTTGGGCTGTGGGTAGTCTCACTCAGCTACTACAAACAAGTTGTAGCATCCTCGGTCGCACCCTTGATGACAGCAAACCCCACTCTGGTGGCACTTTGCCGGGACAGACCACTGGGCTCCTCATCAAAACTAACAGCATTGTGCTTTGTAAGGCTGACAGTCTGTGTGAAACTACTAGGGCCTTATGCATTGTTGCGGGCCCGACCATCAATACCCCGCCGGTACTCTGCAGCCCGGTGCAACCACTGCTTGCCTTTGGGCAGCCGGTCATTGACCAGCTTGTAGCGCTGCTGGTACTCCTTGCCAATGGGGGGCAGAGCCTCAAGGTCATCCCATCGGCACAGCTCTATGGGACGCTGCCTGCTCTCCCCAATGCGCTGCAAGTTCAGGCACCCGTTGGTGTCCCGGTCCAGCCACCTGCCCCCTGGGGGGGCCTGGGGTGGTGGGGCTGGGCCAGGTGCTGCAGGGAGGGGCTGGGCCTGAGCTAGGGGAGGGGAGGGGGGGCCTGAGCGGGGGGGGCCTGGGCTGGGGGTGGGGCGGGGTCCTGGGCAGGGGCAGGGGGGTCCTGGGCTGGGGGAGGGGGGGGGGGCCTGGGCAGGGGCAGGGGGAGGTGGGGCCTGGGCTGGGAGAGGGGGGGCCTGGGCAGGGGCAGGGGCAGGGGCAGGGGGCGGAGGTGTGGGCGGCACCTGATGGCACCACGACAGGCCCCGCACATACTTTGCATGTCGCAGGCTCCAGGCTGGGCGCACCAGCCGCGGGTTGACCTGGCTTGCTGGGGGTACCCAGTCTGCTGGCCTGGGCTGGTTAGGTGGCAGGTGCAGCTCACAAGGCTGGCGGGCATGCACTGAGGAGCTGACACGGGTGGTCCATGGCATCCCTGATCTGTACCAACAGCTATGGGTCCCAGATACCCAGCTGTACTGGGGGAGGCAGCTGGGCTGGGGCGGCTGCAGTGCGGGGGGAGCTGCGTGTGGCAAGGTGGGGGTGAGCATAAGGAGGGTAGGCTGGGTCAGGTGGGGGAGGGGGACCTGGGGCTGGACCTGCTGCTGGGAAGCCTCGAGTGGGCTGACCTAGGAAGGACTGGAGCAACACTGACAGGCACAGGACTGCTGCCAGGACACACTGCTTGCTGCCCATGGTCATACGCTTGTTGACCTCTGCCACAACTGCATCGACTTGAGCTGGGCTGAGATCAGGCTGGGCTGCCTCCACAAGGCCACGCAAGGCTGCCTTGATGACCTGGCGCCTCTCTGCAATCACTACCTTGACAGCCTGCCCCTGCCCCAGTACTTGCTGCCCACTGCCACTGGCGCCTGTAGACACGGGAAGACACAGCACACGCACGGCAGGATTTGATGCACGGAACCGCAATGTCGCGTGGCGCGCAGGGGGGTCCTGGGCAGGGGCAGGGGGGAGACGGGGCGCTATCGTTTCCCCCTCGGGGGCATCTCAGGGATTTAGTTACATTATCCAACCGGAGTGGCCGTGTTGGAGTGTGCATCAGGTTGGCATCCGAACCGGAGTGCCGGCAACCGGAGTGGGGCGGAAGTGAGGTCCATTACATATCGATTACATGGAACATGGAGGAGCCGGCTGCACCAGGTCTGCACTTCGGTAAGGTCTGCACTTCAGTTAGGTTAAGGCTCTTCTTGCTAGCAAACACAGCTCGACGCTGGAACAGAGGCCAGCTCAGAGCTAGCCCTGTCAAAGGGGCACATTGAACTGGATGCGGCCCAGGGCAGGGCTGTGCAGGCCTCAACTCAGGCATCAGCTCAGGAACACCGCAAGGCACCGTAGTGGCAGTCCCCAAGCAGTTCGCACGAAGGCATGCATCATAGTTTCCGACACGCATGTGCCGGGCGCATGTTGAGCAGTGGATTGCTAACTTTGCAGTCTTGCTGACGCATCTCTAATTGACACACAGTCGCAAGTCCAACACCCGTTGCCACCAGCCACACAAGGCCCACCCCTGACACCCAAATGACCACCACGCATGGTTGTGTGTGAAGCAGCTGACCAACACCTCAACCCCTGCTTCCTGCCCAGGGCTGACCCTGCAAGCGCAGCCCACCTCTAGCCCAGCACCCCCTGCCCAGCTGTTGGGCCTTGCTTTGCTGCAGCCCCCACGGCCCCCACCATCTCTGACCTGGCTGGTCCCATGCCGTCATCAAGGAAGTACGACACGCGGGACAGCAGACTGCTGGTACCCGGGCTGCAGCTCATGGTACCCTCCCTGCCCAGCCCCACCCCCTGGCTGCTGCTGCTGCGCACCACCCCTTTCCCCCCACCTCCACCCCCCACCTCCACCCCCCACCCCACACCCGCCTGCACGTCAGGTTGCCCCCACTCAGGTGGAAGGTAGGCCATGCGGGCCATGTTGGGCAGCTTGGTGAAGGAGGGGGTGGGGCCGCACGCCCCCCCTGCCTCCTCCCAGGCGCGCCACTGATGCACATGCTGCAGCCCTGACTGCCAGCCTGGCCTGCCTGGCTCCCCGCCGCCCTCCTCCTCCTCACTGTCCTCAAAGGGGTTGTGCCGGGAGGCCCGGTAGCTGCTGGGGTCGTCGCTGTTGCGGTCCAGGCAGGGCTCCACAGGGTTTCCTAGGATGTCGGTGCAGGCCTGCAGGGCAGCCGGGCAGACCACACTAGCTAGCACCAAACCCAGCGGCGGCAAAGACGGCAGCAGTAGCAGCAGCGGCGGCAGCAGCAGTATGGCAGGAATGGCATGTGAAAGTGGTTCAGGAGCAGTGGCAGCAGCAGGGGTCCAGCAGCAGCAGGGCGGCAGAGGCAGCAGCAGCAGCGCAGCAGGGCAGCTGAGGCCACCGCCGCCATTGCAGCAGCAGGGCGACAGACGCAGCAGCAGCAGCAGCAGCAGCAGGGCGACAGACGCAGCAGCAGCAGCAGCAGGGCGACAGACGCAGCAGCAGCAGCAGCAGCAGGGCGACAGACGCAGCAGCAGCAGCAGCAGCAGCAGCAGGGCGACAGACGCAGCAGCAGCAGCAGCAGCAGCAGCAGCAGGGCGACAGACGCAGCAGCAGCAGCAGCAGCAGCAGGGCGACAGACGCAGCAGCAGCAGCAGCAGCAGCAGCAGGGCGACAGACGCAGCAGCAGCAGCAGCAGCAGCAGCAGGGCGACAGACGCAGCAGCAGCAGCAGCAGCAGCAGCAGGGCGACAGACGCAGCAGCAGCAGCAGCAGCAGCAGCAGCAGCAGCAGCAGCAGGGCGACAGACGCAGCAGCAGCAGCAGCAGCAGCAGCAGGGCGACAGACGCAGCAGCAGCAGCAGCAGCAGCAGGGCGACAGACGCAGCAGCAGCAGCAGCAGCAGGGCGACAGACGCAGCAGCAGCAGCAGCAGCAGCAGCAGCAGGGCGACAGACGCAGCAGCAGCAGCAGCAGCAGCAGCAGGGCGACAGACGCAGCAGCAGCAGCAGCAGCAGCAGGGCGACAGACGCAGCAGCAGCAGCAGCAGCAGCAGCAGGGCGACAGACGCAGCAGCAGCAGCAGCAGCAGCAGGGCGACAGACGCAGCAGCAGCAGCAGCAGCAGCAGCAGGGCGACAGACGCAGCAGCAGCAGCAGCAGCAGCAGGGCGACAGACGCAGCAGCAGCAGCAGCAGCAGCAGCAGGGCGACAGACGCAGCAGCAGCAGCAGCAGCAGCAGGGCGACAGACGCAGCAGCAGCAGCAGCAGCAGCAGCAGGGCGACAGACGCAGCAGCAGCAGCAGCAGCAGCAGGGCGACAGACGCAGCAGCAGCAGCAGCAGCAGCAGGGCGACAGACGCAGCAGCAGCAGCAGCAGCAGCAGGGCGACAGACGCAGCAGCAGCAGCAGCAGCAGCAGCAGGGCGACAGACGCAGCAGCAGCAGCAGCAGGGCGACAGACGCAGCAGCAGCAGCAGCAGCAGGGCGACAGACGCAGCAGCAGCAGCAGCAGCAGCAGGGCGACAGACGCAGCAGCAGCAGCAGCAGCAGCAGGGCGACAGACGCAGCAGCAGCAGCAGCAGCAGCAGCAGGGCGACAGACGCAGCAGCAGCAGCAGCAGCAGCAGGGCGACAGACGCAGCAGCAGCAGCAGCAGCAGCAGCAGGGCGACAGACGCAGCAGCAGCAGCAGCAGCAGCAGCAGCAGGGCGACAGACGCAGCAGCAGCAGCAGCAGCAGCAGGGCGACAGACGCAGCAGCAGCAGCAGCAGCAGCAGGGCGACAGACGCAGCAGCAGCAGCAGCAGCAGCAGGGCGACAGACGCAGCAGCAGCAGCAGCAGCAGGGCGACAGACGCAGCAGCAGCAGCAGCAGCAGCAGCAGGGCGACAGACGCAGCAGCAGCAGCAGCAGCAGCAGCAGGGCGACAGACGCAGCAGCAGCAGCAGCAGCAGCAGGGCGACAGACGCAGCAGCAGCAGCAGCAGCAGCAGGGCGACAGACGCAGCAGCAGCAGCAGCAGGGCGACAGACGCAGCAGCAGCAGCAGCAGCAGCAGGGCGACAGACGCAGCAGCAGCAGCAGCAGCAGCAGCAGGGCGACAGACGCAGCAGCAGCAGCAGCAGCAGCAGGGCGACAGACGCAGCAGCAGCAGCAGCAGCAGCAGGGCGACAGACGCAGCAGCAGCAGCAGCAGCAGCAGGGCGACAGACGCAGCAGCAGCAGCAGCAGCAGCAGCAGGGCGACAGACGCAGCAGCAGCAGCAGCAGCAGCAGGGCGACAGACGCAGCAGCAGCAGCAGCAGCAGCAGCAGCAGGGCGACAGACGCAGCAGCAGCAGCAGCAGCAGCAGCAGCAGGGCGACAGACGCAGCAGCAGCAGCAGCAGCAGCAGGGCGACAGACGCAGCAGCAGCAGCAGCAGCAGCAGGGCGACAGACGCAGCAGCAGCAGCAGCAGCAGCAGGGCGACAGACGCAGCAGCAGCAGCAGCAGCAGCAGGGCGACAGACGCAGCAGCAGCAGCAGCAGCAGCAGCAGCAGGGCGACAGACGCAGCAGCAGCAGCAGCAGCAGGGCGACAGACGCAGCAGCAGCAGCAGCAGCAGCAGGGCGACAGACGCAGCAGCAGCAGCAGCAGCAGCAGGGCGACAGACGCAGCAGCAGCAGCAGCAGCAGGGCGACAGACGCAGCAGCAGCAGCAGCAGCAGCAGCAGGGCGACAAACGCAGCAGCAGCAGCAGCAGCAGCAGCAGGGCGACAGACGCAGCAGCAGCAGCAGCAGCAGCAGGGCGACAGACGCAGCAGCAGCAGCAGCAGCAGCAGGGCGACAGACGCAGCAGCAGCAGCAGCAGCAGCAGGGCGACAGACGCAGCAGCAGCAGCAGCAGCAGCAGGGCGACAGACGCAGCAGCAGCAGCAGCAGCAGCAGGGCGACAGACGCAGCAGCAGCAGCAGCAGCAGCAGGGCGACAGACGCAGCAGCAGCAGCAGCAGCAGCAGGGCGACAGACGCAGCAGCAGCAGCAGCAGCAGCAGGGCGACAGACGCAGCAGCAGCAGCAGCAGCAGCAGGGCGACAGACGCAGCAGCAGCAGTGGCAGACCTGACCTGGCGACTGAAGTTGGGGATGCAGGCGTAGGAGCCGTCCAGGCTGCCGGTGCGCACGCGCATGCCTGACGCACGCACTAGCCGTGGCGCTCCAGCACTACCAGCAGCAGCAGCAGCAGCCTGCCCCGCCCAGGCCATTGAGCCGACAGCAGGAACGGCGGGTCGCCCGTGGCCATGCCCACGCCCAGCAGCAGCACCAGGAGCAGAGGGTGCAGTTGCCAGGAGAGTGGCTTTTGCTGCTCTGGCGCGCCCAATGCTGTCGCCCTCCGCTGACCCCTTCACCTGCTGGTGGTGGTGGTGGTGGTCGTGGAGTAGGGTGGCTGGGTGGCTGTTGTCCACCACACTGGGTGTCCCGCCGCGGCCAATCAGCTTCAGCAGGGCAGCAGTGTGGCTGCGAGTGCGGCTGTGCCTGGGGCCAGACCTCGCCAACTCCGACTCCAAACACCCCTCCGTCGCCGCCGCCGCCGCTGCTGCTGCTGCTGCCGCTGCTGGTGTTGTTGTTGTTGCTGCAAGGCTGTCAGCGCCTGGGGCAGCCATGCGCATGATCTGGCCGGAGCTCTTGCTGCGTGTGCCCATGCCTGGGCCATTGTCCCACACAGAGTGGGTAAGGCGGGCCAGCAGCGCCCGGGCCTTGCTGCTGCGTGACTTGTGTTTGGCGCTGGATGTGGAGGAGTGAGGGCTGCCTAAAGAGGCGACAGTGGGGAGAGCCTCATCAGGCAGTGCTAGGGCCTCCCCTGACTGCTGCTGCTGCTGCTGCTGCTGCTGCTGCTGCAGGTGGGTGATGGTGGTGGTGGTGAGGAGGCCCAGGACGGTGTTGGTGCGCAGGCGTGGGTGGCGAGGCCAGGGTGAGCCTTGCACCCTGACCTGGCCATCACCTGCAGCGTCTGCCTGGGTGCAGGCGACGGCAGAGCTGGCCGCAGCCCTGGGGCTGCGGCTGACCATGGCCGGAGGTGGGTGAACGTGGGGCGATGCTGCAGCCTGCGCCAGGAGGGTGATGGGGTCTGCGGCATGGGGGTGGCTGGCTGCAATGCGCTTCAGGGCTGAGAGGGGGGAGCTGTGGGTGGGGGGGCTGGAAGGAGCAGGGCAGGCTGGGGGAGGGTTGGGGGAGGACGGCAGGGCAGGAGGGGGTGGTGGTGGGCGCAGGGGGTCCTGCTTAAACGATGGGCTTGGAGGAGACAGGGGTGGCAGCGGCTGTGAAGCCTCTCGAGCTGCAAAGTGTGATGTAAGGCCGGTGCTGGCTGCAGTGTAAGGTGCAGGGCAGGGTTGCTGCAGTGGCTGCCATGGCTGCAATCCCGGCGGCATAGCGCGGCTCAGCCGTTCCGGAGGCAGAGGCTGGAAGGCAGGCAGTGAGGCCGCAGGGCTGCCTAGCATCCCCTCACCTAGCCCCTGCGCAGGAATCACATCCGGGTCTAACCCCTGTGCAGGCACTGGGGTTGCGTTGCTTGCGAGGTGGTTCAGGCTGAAGGGCTGCAGGGCCCGGTGTTGGCTGTCGCCTGCCGTCTGTGCGGAGAAAGGGGAGGCCCAGGGAGGTTCAGGGCCACAGCTTGGTGGCAAACAGGTGCTGGGTGCTAGGGTGTTGGGATGAGAAGCTGCGGGGAAGGTGGTGACAGGCAGGGTGCCGTCCAAGGAGGTGGTGAGGTGGAGGGGCCGAGGGCTGGGACCCAGCCTGCCCTGCAGCAGGCCCATGGCCAGGGGCCCAGGCGGGAAGGCCTCTCCAGGGTCAGGGGCAAGCGGGCCTGCACAGTGTGACAGGACAGGGTGCAGGAAGCTGGTGAGCAGCTGGTGAGCAGGGTGAGGCCAGCCCCTTCCCAAGCTGCCAGGCCAGCTTGCTGTGCAGAAGCAGGGGGCCACATGCCATGAATGGGCTAGCAGGGGCACCTGGCCATGGCGCTGGTGCTGGTGGGATGACTTGCGGGGCACCATAAGCGGGCTAGGAGCAGGTGGGGTCAGGGTCGAGCCAGGGTCGGTCAGCCAAGGCTTGCCAGCAAAACAGTAGGCGAGTGCAGCTGGTGTCGGACTTGCAGGGCGTCTGCAGACCCTGTGCCTGTCCCTTGACATGGCAGAGCGAACATTTCACGGTCTTTGGTGAGCTGGCGATGATATGACTGATCTAACCCACCCCCCCTAACCCCCCCCTCCTGGATTGCAGGGCGGTGTGCTTCAGTGGCTACTGGGGCCATGAAGGGGGCCATCACTGTCAATGGGTGTGCACGATTGGTTAACAACGGTACCACTGGTCTGGCTGCTTGGCCTTGCTGGGTGTGGTGTGGTGTGGTGTGGTGTGGTGTGGTGTGGTGTGGTGTGGTGTGGTGTGGTGTGGTGTGGTGTGGTGTGGTGTGGTGTGGTGTGGTGTGGTGTGGTGTGGTGTGGTGTGGTGTGGTGTGGTGTGGTGTGGTGTGGTGTGGTGTGGTGTGGTGTGGTGTGGTGTGGTGTGGTGTGGTGTGGTGTGGTGTGGTGTGGTGTGGTGTGGTGTGGTGTGGTGTGGTGTGGTGTGGTGTGGTGTGGTGTGGTGTGGTGTGGTGTGGTGGTACATGAAACATGCTGGCCGCTGCAGCTGGCAGTGACAATGCTGGCACAGGTGACAGCTCTCCCAGATGCGTCAGCAGCGGCTGCAGCCACTAGCCAGGGTTAGGGGTTAGGGTTTGGGTCAGGGGCCGCACGACCGCTGTTGCAGGTGGCAGCCTTGCAGTCGTGGCAGGAGAGGCTACAGCCATCCTGCGGTACCTACCTTTGGCTCCCTTGCGCCGGCTGGTGGGTCCTGCCGACCCTGATGGGCTGTCCACGGTGCCAGCATGAGCAGATATTCTGTTGTTGGATATAGATTGAGAGGGGCTGGGCAGGTGGGCCCCATGCGAGTGTGACTGAAAGTGAGGCGCGGAGTGGGAGGGAGGGTGGGAGGGAGGGTGGGAGGGAGGGTGGTGCAGCAGCTTGGCCATCGAGTCTTTCAGCCAGCTGTAGCTGTGGTTGGCGGTGCGGCTGAGAGTGCTGCCCACGTTGTGAGCCTGCAGCCAAGCCGTGAAAGCGGACATGAGATTTGGCCCCACAGGTGGTGTGGTGTGGTGTAGTGGGTGGGGTGTGGGGTGGTGAAGTGAGGTGACAGCTCGGCGACAGGTGACAGGCTGGGACAGGTGCAAGGGCAGGTGCACAGTAAGCTGTGAAGGGTCAGGAGGCTGAGGTGTGGCAACCGTTGAGACCAGGAGGCAGGTGCAGCTCACCACTGCCACTGCCTGGTTGGTGAAGGCTGCGGTGGCGTCCGCGCTCACAGCCAGGCGGTTGACCCAGGCTGCACAGCACAGCAGACCAGCGGGTCAGGCAGCAGCCCCAGCAGCCAGAGGCACAGCAGCAGGAACCAGCAGATGAGGCTGGCAAGCCCAGGCGTCAGGCTGCCTCAGCACTAACTGTATGATGGTACCCCGCGTGGTCCAGGAGGGTTGGCGATGGTGGATGAGGGGTGGGGGTGGGTGGTGGGTGGTGAGGGGCTGTGCCTTCTAGGTTGACATCAGCAACAGCATGTGGGCACTAGCTCATCGCCTAGTCACACTTGAGGTGGCCAGGGCAGGGCAGGCCAGGCTAGGCCTGACATGACTGGTAATCCCACTGCAGGCTGGGCTGAGGCTGCTGACCTGCTTTTGACCCGCTATGTGTGTTCCGCCAGGCTGCACTCATGGCTGCGCCAGGCCCACTGGCCCATGGTGGCTGAGGCCACAGTGCCACAGGCCAGGCAGCACCAGTGGCCCAGCACACGCAGCTAGGGAGCACAGGGACTAGCAGGCTGGGCTCCTACAGTGCATGAGCCATGAGGTGCTGCTAGCGCATTGGCCCCTGGTGGAGGCTCAGCCCCTGGTGCCGCTTGGTTCAGGAGGGTTGGGGAGAATGGGCCCCTGGTGCCGCTGCCATGATGCCCGCCAGGGCCTGTCACGCTATGTGGGAGGTGCAGGCCCACCCCATGCCTGCCTGCTGCACCCTGGCAAGCAAGCAGCTGACTTGCAATGCACCTTTGCTCAAGGTTGCAGGGTTGAGTGCTTGTTGCAGCGCTTAGGTGGCTGGCAAGCTCCAGCCTGGGCCCCACCCTGCACTGGCCTGTCACCCAAGACTGTCCCCTCAGACCCTGCTCTAAGCCTGACCCTCGCCTTGACCCTGACCCCGGCCTTGAGCCTCAGCCTGGCCCTGGTCCTGACCCTGGTGTTGACTGTGGCGCTGGCCTTGACCCTAAGCCCGGCCCTGACCCTGGTGTTGACTATGGCCCTGGCCTTGCCCCTGAATGCACCATGATACTGCCCCGACCCTGCACCATGATACTGCCCCGACCCTGCACCATGATACTGCCCCGACCCTGCACTGGGTGCCGCTGTGGCCTGCTGGACCCACCTGGCAGAGGCCTGACGCCCAGGCCCTCAGCCAGAGCTTCACAGAAGTGGCAGCAGTTGCGGGACAGCAGCTCATAGGATGCACCTGGCCACTGCTGCTTCATCTGCCGCAGCAGCTGCTTGATCTGCAGGAACCCAAGGTGGGACACAGACAGTTCAACACCTCCACGGCTCTGCCTTGCATGCAAGGCAGGCCAGTGCTGCCAGGGCATCAACTAGCACACCAAGGCACAGCACACCAAGCAGTGCTGAGGCCAGCTGTTGAGCTCCACCCAGGGATTTGAATGCGATGCTGGCACCCAACAGGCCAGCCCTAGCATCCAGGGCCAGAGCCAGGGCTAACCCTAACCCTAACCCGACCCTAACCCTAACCCGACCCTAACCCACCCTAACCCTAACCCATGCTTTGCTCCAGCGCAGCCAGCTTGCCGCTGGCGGCTAGCCCTTCTGCAGACCCACTCATGATCAACCCCTGGCCAGAGGGCAGCACAGGCTGGGCCGCACCTGCTGCTTAGACAAGGGGCTGTAGCCCAGGTCCACAGACTCCCTGTAGTGGTAGATGGGGTTCTTGCGGGCCTCCACCACATACACCCCCGTGCCCTGCTCACAGAAACCAAAGCTCCACTCAAACTGGTCTGCGGCCAGGCAGCCAGGCAAGCGCAGCACCAGGGGTGGTGGAGCCAAGCAGGTGCTGGGTGGGGCAAAAGTGCAGGGTTGGGGCGTGCTGGCGAGGGTGTGAGACGGGCAGTGAGATGGGCACCAGGACAGCGCCTTAGGTGCCTGCTGCTACTCTGAGACTGGGACCAATGCAGGCCGCCAGTCTCTATACTGTGCCATGCAGGCTGTAGCTGACAACCAACTTGCTGAGTTTACAATGTGGAACAGAGTCTCAAGTTCCTATTGCTGTTTGAAGGCATGCCATGGCTTGTCTTCGCTTGTTCCAAGGGTCACATGCATCAGGACACTGAAGGCGATAGGCAGTGCCACCTCTGGTTGGGGTATTGAAACAGCTCACCAATCTGCACTGCTCCATGGAATACCCCGCCCAACCCCAGGTCTCGTCCCAGGTTGTTGATTTTGACGACCATTGCACTGACGTTCTCATTGCCAGTAGCTGTCACATCGTAAACGTTTAACCACACCTGAAGCAGGTGTGTGTCAAGGGCTGTGCTCCTCCAAAGATGGCTGGAAACCCTGACTTGCTTGGTGTGCTACCACGCTGATGAGTCACGCGACGAGAACACATCGTTGGATGAAGCGCAATCAACGGGGCACAAAAGTGAAAAGCTGACAAGGCCCTCCTAGGCCCACCTACCTGATACTTTTGCAAATCCATACGCCCACGGTGTTTCTAGCGCGGAGGTGTTGATAGCGTCGACAGGTCCTGTGGGTCAAAGCACATCCCGACCACCGCGATCCCCCCAGGAACCGGGTCGGATGGTCGGTGGAATTTGAGTCAAGAACCAAATGAGGTACAACTCCTCAGGTGCGGCAGCGCAGCAAATGCCTTGCACCGGGCTGTAGAGCATGCACACAAAACGCCATGGTGGGACAGTTGGTTGCGTTAGTTGGCGATGTGTTGCACGTTTGCTTGCAGAAGATCCAGCCACCCGCGTCCCAATACAACCCAGCCACATCTACAGCCTCAACTGTTAGCAACGCAATCGATGCCAGGCCATTGTGTATCCCCCCCTGGGATTGATCATGCCCGTTCCCTGGGGCCTCACTGTTCGCGACCCACACCCACCTGCCACCCCGGACTGTGTAGGACTCTTTGCCTTAGGTATCCTTTGACAGAGAAAAGTCCGACATTGCGCCATTTGCATCCTTTGCCAGCCCTCTTGTCCCACACTAGGGCCTCCGTTTGAGTCGGCCCACTAGGGGCTACCAGTGATCAATAGCGGGACCACTCAAATGGTGCTAATGGGCTGTGTGGAGTGTATAAACATGGGCTGTGTGGAGTGTAACATGGTGCATGAGTGCCTACCACCCACACTTATTGCTTGACTGCGAGGGCTATGGTGTAGATTTGGCATGTCAAATATGCACCAATTGTAAGCTGATGACAGCTCAAATGGGGGGGCACACACTACTGTGGCCCAACAGGCTGCTGCTGCTGGGCCAGCAGCCTTTGCCAGCATCTAGCCTCCTATAGCCCTTCTGCATTCCCTCTATCCCCTTCACACCTTTCCCCTTGCCCTACCCTCTACGTGAGGTTACTGGTGGCTGGGTGCTTGCAACTTCAAGCGCGGGGTGGACCAGCTCACTGCCCACAGTAGCATGCTCACCAGATTGCTGATTTTCAACGCCGTGGTAGTGCCAAACATGTGGCATACAGCCGGTGGGCGGTGGGCACAGCACGGGCAGGGTGTGGGTTTAGGGCAAACCCCCCTGATGCATGATGTGCTCTAATGCCTTGGACACGCTATGCTTACACGCAAATCACGCTGACAGGTTTTATCCAGTCCTACCAACCATCATAATCGTGGCAACGCTGTTGGGCCCCTGCTGCCTGGCGTGGGGGCTCGGCTGGGTCACATGGGTTGCAGGGCAAATCCTAGCCCCTCTGCTGACTAGCAGCGGCGGCGCTTTGCATCCCCACATCCCATCAAGCCCTGCCTTGCTCCACCTCCTTACCTTAGCTGGTGCCACTTGCGTGTGCCCCTCAAGCCTATCTATTATAGTACGCCCAGCGGCAAGGTTACAGCATATGACTGTAGGTCACCCCGGCCATTGGCCATGCCAATCCGTGACAGGCCTGCGCATCGCACCACGCCCTAGTGGAGGATAGCGAAGGCTATCGCGGTAACTCGCGCGCGCTAAAACTCGCGTTTTAGACTGAAGCCTTGTACTTGATCACCGCCCGCCATTCCCGCGGACTGGGAACATGGTCGCTCGCTGCAGCCTGGGGCTCAACGGGGTGCCACCGTACGTGGGTCGCAGGTCGAAGCGCAAGATTCCCTGGGTTGGGTCGGGACCCCTCATGGCCCGTGTACTTCCTAAAACCTGGCCCGGGCCCTTCTGACACCTGAGCCAGGACCTGCCTGATCCTGCCTCCAAGCATGCACAGCATCTCCCTCAGGTGTCAGCAGCACCGTGCGTGGACTTTGTTTCGCTACCGTGCACTCTGCTGAAGCCTAGACCCCATCATTTCGGGGCTTCTGTCAAGACCATAAAATTTTTGGCCTTGGGTCCTTTCCACGTGCTTCCACCTTTGTAGGATAGCTGGGCGGGTCTTCATTGTGGGTTGTGCTCCAGACGTCCTCTATCACCTTGTGTGGTACAGTCAGTGAACAAATGTGGCAGAGGGTGGATTTGGCATGGGGCGTACTCCAATCAAGTCTCCCGGTAACTCTTCCACCTGTGAGGTAGAATTACTTCCCGCTGTCAGGTGGAATAGCGCAACCGCCAAACCGCTGCCCGCACAGGTCGTGTTGCTCTATCTAGGGCCATCTGCAGCTCTGCGGACAAGACGGCTGCGCAGCAGGGTAAAGAATGCCCATGGCAATCCTCTCCAGTAGCCTCAGCGCCGGCAGCTCCTACCAGCACCAGACAAGGCGCACCAGCTGCAGTGCACAAATCAGCTGCTGGGCCAACGCTACGTCCGTACCAGCTGCTGCGGATGCTAAGGATGGACTGCGGTCCCAGCGGCCAACGCAGCTCGCGCAGTAGGAAACGGTCGCTCCAACCCAGGTATGAGCTGCGTTGTGCCCGTTGTTGCTGGTATACCCGCACATGTTGTTGCTTGCTGCTGTTGTTGCACCTCACCAGCTCAAGTGCTTAATGCACAGCTATGCGCTGCATTGCTTCACTCCTATGTGTCATCGTGCTGGTTGTGGTGCTCGCCCACAGGTATGGCGACACAGAAGCGTATCACCCGTGAGCAGACATTGCCCCAAAAGGGGCAAAGCCATGTTGGAAGAGTTACAGGTGGAAGAGCTACCGGGACACTTGATTGGCTGCCCCGCAGCCAGCCCAGCCTATGCGAAGCCGACCTGGTCAGCAACCCACGACCAGCCAGAGCTCTAGGACCGCCGCATCCCAGTCCCGCCCCACCCCCTCCCAACCTTGCGTTGCCCCTTCCCTCCCTGCCCACCCCTGCCCCACCCCCTCCCACCCCTGCCCCACCCCCTCCCTGCCTTGCGTTGCCCCTCCCCTCCCTGCCCAACCCTGCCCCACCCCCTCCCAGCCCTGCCCCACCCCCTCCCAGCCCTGCCCCACCCCCTCCCAGCCCTGCCCCACCCCCTCCCATCCTTGCGTTGCCCCTCCCCTCCCTGCCCAACCCTACCCCACCCCCTCCCATCCTTGCGTTGCCCCTCCCCTCCCTGCCCAGCCCTGCCCCACCCCCTCCCACCCCTGCCCCACCCTATCCCAACCCTGCCCCATCCCAGCCCTGCCCCACCCCATCCCACCCCTGCCCTACCCCCTCCCAACCTTGCGTTGCCCCTCCCCTCCCTGCCCAGCCGTGCCCCACACCCTGCTAGCCCTGCCCCACCCACTCCCAGCCCTGCCCCACCCTATCCCAGCCCTGCCCCACCCCATCCCTGCCCTGCCCTGCCCTGCCCTGCCCTGCCCTGCCCTGCCCTGCCCTGCCCTGCCCTGCCCTGCCCTGCCCTGCCCTGCCCTGCCCTGCCCTGCCCTGCCCTGCCCTGCCCTGCCCTGCCCTGCCCTGCCCTGCCCTGCCCTGCCCTGCCCTGCCCTGCCCTGCCCTGCCCTGCCCTGCCCTGCCCTGCCCTGCCCTGCCCTGCCTTGCCCTGCCTTGCCCAGCCCTGCCCTGCCCTGCCCAGCCCAGCCCAGCCCAGCCCTGCCCTGCCCTGCCCTGCCCTGCCCTGCCCTCCCCTGCCCTCCCCTGCCCTGCCTGTAGGTGTGTGGCAGTGCAGGATGCATGTAGCAGCAGGCTGTTGGTGTGCTACACTGCATGAGCAGCAGCAGTAGGAGCAGGCTGTAGTGCTTGAGCAGCAGTGCAAGGACAGCTGCAGCAGCAGGCTGTGCGCTTGTAACAGTGCAGGTAGCAGCAGGCTGCAGGTGTGTTGCAGTGCATGAGCAGCAGCAGCAGCAGGCAGCAGTGCATGTGACGAAGTGCATGAGCAGCAGCAGGCTGTAGCGCATGAGCAGCTGTGCAAGGACAGCAGCAGCGGGAGGCTGTAGGTGTGTGGCAGTGCAGGCTGCAGGTAGCAGCAGTGCCCATCAGTCAGAGCCCATCAGTGCAGTCAGAGCCCATCTGAGAAGAATGTTGCATGGTACAAAAGCTTTCAAGAGGCTGTTTTGAGCGTCCGTTCAGTTCCATGCCACACAACGTGAATTGTAAGCTGTGAATGGTCAAGATTTTGAAGAAAACGGTGGTGGTCATTAGCCGTGTATCCTCTTCTCAAACGATTGTTCCGCCCCTTGTATGGACAACACCACCACGCGGTGATGCGCTATGGCCGCAAATGTGGTAGCCACCTGCTACAAACCCCCTTTGCATGTATGCATCACGGTCATGCTTAGCAAGTGCAAGCCTGGCAGTGATCCACACCCAATGTGTCACAGCTTGCTGGACCACAGATGGTACCTATAGTGGAGGCTCACCACGTCTAGCCACATGCTAGGGTGTGGTGCGCCACATGCCCCTTGTATGGACAACACCACCACGCGGTGATGCGCTAATGCTGCAAACGTAGTAGCCACCTGCTACATACCCCCTTTGCATGTATGCATCACGGTCATGCTTAGCAAGTGCAAGCCTGGCAGTGATCCACGCCCAATGTGCCACAGCTTGCTGGACCACGGATGGTACCTATAGTGGAGGCTCACCACGTCTAGCCACATGCTAGGGTGTGGTGCGCCACATGCCCCTTGTATGGACAACACCACCACGCGGTGATGCGCTAATGCTGCAAACGTAGTAGCCACCTGCTACATACCCCCTTTGCATGTATGCATCACGGTCATGCTTAGCAAGTGCAGGCCTGGCAGTGATCCAGCCACATGCTAGGGTGTGGTGCGCGTTATGCCCCTTGTATGGACAACAACACACAGCTAGGTCCTGGAGACGCATCCATAACAATGTAGTGTGTGCATGTGGTCGGTGCATGAGGGCGACACTAGGGGTATCAGGCTTGCAGCTGCAAACCATGCTATCACTTGCGTCTCGTGAGTAGTGCATTACATCAAGGCTTGGTAAGGCACGTTATGCTAGCAAGGGCAAGAACACGAGAACGTTACGAAGATGGGTTATCCGTACAAGCGGGCCATCCATGCACTAACCGGTCGTCAGCTTTACACATTGAGACTTCAAGGCTGTGTGACGTACGCTTGCATCAACATGATGTTGCATACTCAACATGACTTTACAGGAGCCAAAGTTATGATGCATGGCAAGTACATGACACACATCACCCTAACCCTTTTCAATGCCATTCACAAAGCCAAGCAGCCCAATGCCTCGTCATCATCTGTGGGTGCTATTATCCACACAGCAAGGAAGTCAAGAAGCCCAAGACATACATAGCGCAATTGTTTTCACATGTCCCACAGGGGCCAAGGGGCAGGTGGCCAGTAGGGCTGAGCCCGGCTAGGCTAAGCAGAGGCAGTGTTGTGGCAGGTAAGGGGGAAATGGTAGAAAGGAAGGGGAGAGGAGGTGCCCATCAGACCTGCAACCAAGGGGCATGCACATGAGGGAGGAGGTTAGGCTGGGTATTGGGTGTCAGCCATTTGCCGGCAGGCGATTAGCTAGAAAGGGACGAATGAGAAGGGGCAGGGAGAAGAGGGCTACTACTAGCTCTAGGCTGCCCGCTGGGGTGGGGGACTTGGTGGTAGTGGTTGGACAGCAGAGGGAAGGAGCAAGAAGCCAAGGGGCAGGAGGCCAGCTGGGCTGGGCTGGGTGTCAGCCACTTGCCGGCAGGTGGTTAGCCACTTCTTAGAGGGGTTAGGGAGAAGAGGGAGAAGGGGAAGAGAGAAGAGGGAGAAGAGGGAGAAGAGGGAAGAGAGAAGAGGGAGAAGAGGGAGAAGGAGAAGAGAGGGCAGGCAGGAGAGGAAGAAGAGGAATGAGATTGGGCAGGGAGAAGAGGGACAAGAGGGGGCTTCCTCCTGGCTGCTGGGTAGGATAGGGAGGGGACCACGATGTCCGGGGGGAGGTGAGGGGGAGTGGGGAAGTGGGGGCGTAGGAGACTTGGAGGTGTTGGTGATGGGTAGGAAGGGGGAAGGGGCTATGTGACTGTTACACCTGGAGCAAGCAAGGGGCACGCTTGTGATCAACAAACAAGGACATGCATGACTAGCAGTGGGCAGGCTGGCCAAACACCCCGACAACGCCTGGCTGCCGCTCCTGGCTGTGCTGTGCTGGGAATGCTGTGCTGGGAATAGACACACAGATAGGCACACATGATGGGACACACAGATAGGAACACGCAGGCACAAGCACAGGCTAGCACGAGACATGTGTACCTGGACATTTCTAAAAGATTGCCGACACTGCTGACTTGCATCGACATTTCCGCTGCTCCTGCCGCCACTGCCGCCGCTGCTGCCGCTGCTGCCGCCACTGCCGCTGTCGACGCCTGTTGATGTCTCTGTCGCCTCTGCCACTGGTGCTGCCCCTGTGCCACTGGTGCTGCCCCTGTCCCCCACTATCTGCCTATCCATTCTGTGCTTGCCATCGTTGTTACAAGGGCCTACTCCTGTTGTGCTGCCGCCACTGCTGCCACCATTGCTGCTGCTGCTAGCACCGCCTCCCCCACTGCTGCCACCATCACATCATGCGCCTTGGGCGGGCATCTGCACAAGCACCAGTAGGCATAAGCTTGGACATATTCTTCCCTGTTGATAAGCAAAGCATGCCTTTCTCTGATACTCTATCCCTGCTGCGTTTGCCACTGCAGCCCTGAGTGTATACTGTTGTCTTGCCTGGCTGCCGCTGCCCCTCCACTGCCTGCCTACCTAAGCTGCATGCAACACGCATGCCCCTGCTGTTGTGCCTGCGTACTCCTGCAATGCTGCCTGCCTACCCCTGCTGCACCTGCCCCGGCTGCGCTTCATACCTGCCCCTGCCCCTTGTGGGCCAGCTGTGCTTACTGCATGCTCCTGCTGTGATGCCAACATGGCTTTGCCCCTTTTGGGGCAATGTCTGCTCACGGGTGGTACGCTTCTGTGTGGCCACACCTGTCGACCAGCACCATAACCAGGACGATGCCACACATAGGAATGAAGCAATTCAGCGCATAGCTGTGCATTAAGCACTTGAGCTGGTGAGGTGCAACAACAGCAGCAAGCAACAACATGTGCGGGTATACCAGCAACAACGGGCACAACGTAGCTCATACCTGGGTTGGAGCGACCGTTTCTTACTGCGCGAGCTGCGTTGGCCGCTGGGACCGCAGTCCATCCTTAGCATCCGCAGCAGCTGGTACGGACGTAGCGTTGGCCCAGCAGCTGATTTGTGCACTGCAGCTGGTGCGCCTTGTCTGGTGCTGGTAGGAGCTGCCGGCGCTGAGGCTACTGGAGAGGATTGCCATGGGCATTCTTTACCCTGCTGCGCAGCCGTCTTGTCCGCAGAGCTGCAGATGGCCCTAGATAGAGCAACACGACCTGTGCGGGCAGCGGTTTGGCGGTTGCGCTATTCCACCTGACAGCGGGAAGTAATTCTACCTCACAGGTGGAAGAGTTACCGGGAGACTTGATTGCGTACTCATCACAGGTGCGATTGGCGGCGTTCTTGAGCTCATCCCCGATGGGTTGGACCCTTTGCTGCCGCTGGGCGCCCTCATCGCCGCATTTCTCGCACTGTGCGCGAAGTTGATACCGAAAAATGCGATTAGCCCTCCTGGACCCCGACGTCGCGCTGCCCTGGCACACCATAAAGCGATACGTGCCAAGATTGAAACCAGCAGCACCAACTGAGCCAGAATAGCACGAACTGAGCCGATAAAGCCCAACTTGCACAGTTTCAGCTAAGCGTGGCGTGACTCAGTCTCGTGGTGTAATGACATGGCTCGGTAGCATGGCGCACTGCGATGGCCTACTCCGCAGTACTGCGAGGCTGCCTCCATGGTGCGAACTTTGCTACGGACGCCACGGAGCGCCTCGCCACCCTGCTCTTGTAGGTGGGTCGCTGCTTGTTTGCGCTATCTCAAGTTTCGACCTGGTGGCGGGCGGTGTACTGGGACAAGGCTTCAGTCTAAAACGCGAGTTTTAGCGCGCGCGAGTTACCGCGATAGCCTTCGCTATCCTCCACTAGGGCGTGGTGCGATGCGCAGGCCTGTCACGGATTGGCATGGCCAATGGCCGGGGTGACCTGTAGGCAGGGCGGGCCAAACCATGCCATGCCACAGGTACTATGCATGGGCCTAATGCCTGATATGAGTGAAGGCTGGCCCTCACTGACCCACAGTATGCTATACGTATGCTGACTGAAATACTAGAGAGATACTACTCTGTGGCTGGCACCAATGCAGGCATGCTACACTCGATGACTAACGACCAAACGCACATCGCCACGTAGTGTTAAGTATAAGGCTCGTGGCTACACGGTGGATGGTGTAGACCCCCCTGACCAAAGGTGCTTGTACTCCAGAGCCTGCGGGGGATGAGCGCCACTGAGCACCAACACAGGGACGTATGTGAGTGAAGGGCATGCATAGGGCAAGGCTTGAGCACACTGAGGATCTTGGTACCCTTGGTCAGGTCACAATCTTCTCTGACTATAACATCATTATTCTGGATATTGGGCCTATCCGCGAACCGACGAGAAAAAACTTCAAAATTTTCTCCCTAACCGCTACGCTTTTTGGCCGCCCGCACGACTGGCTGCAGCTCTCACTGGTCTGACCCCGGAGTATCCTGTTGTAATGTAGCATCAGCCCGGGGAGTGGTTCAGCGCTGCAAATGAGGCCCGAGGAAACCAGGCCGAGAAAAATGAGTAAATTTGTTGTGTGGTAGTAAACGTGGTTTCCCCCGCGGAGAAAAAGGAGTAAATTGAAAATAATCTCTTTCACACGCACGTGCCCGTGGCCGGCCTTTGCGCGCCGTAATAGCCCAGGAGGGCCTGCTGGGGGAGGCAAATGCCCTGGCAGTGGCACCCCTCATAGCTAGAGGGATACAGCCCACGTAGCTGCCGCCGGAGGAGTTGCGCCTCCTCAAGGGGCGGTGCCCGCAAACTCGTGCTGCAGCATGTTGTTATACAGGCCTCAAAGCCCTCATAACGAATGGTCACCGCGATGTGTGCATGCCCCGCAACGCCTCAAACATGAATATGACCTCTCGCGGTCGCACTTTTGGGCCGCCCGCCCGCACTTTTGGAGCTTCCGGGCTTGTGAGCGCGCATCGCTATTGCGTAGTAACTCATTTGCCCTTCGCGCTGCTACAGAGCGAGGAAGGACGCCATTTTCTAAGGCAATTGGCCCAACCACCACCAAACTAGAAAATCAGAAATTTTGAAATACTAGCCCGTTCGCGGATAGGCCCATTATCTGTGTCTATACTTTAAAGAACTCAAACCAATTAAGAAGAAAGGCTCTGAATACTTTAAAAGGTGTACAGGATAGATTGCCAAAATACAACGGTACCCGTGCACCGTGCAGGATGCATCCGACGAATGACGATACAGCAGTTTGCACAATTCTCCCACATTCGTGCACTGTGGCTTGTGTCGCTGACATCTGACGCGCTGGTTTGAGATACTATGCGTGCCTCAGCACGTGTCACTGAAGTGGGCTCTCGACCCATCGCCTCAATGCTGCACTCCATCCACGGTGTGATGACTGGGGCAGGCGCCCGCCTTGTAGACCTGAAGCGCGGTCAACCAATCCAGGTGCTATTGCAACTGCTCCAGCCCCACTGCGCCTCAGGCATCAGCTTGTATGGTCCTGCTGGGTGCTGTGACAGGCAAGCTGCTGCACTGACATGAGGTGAAGGGTGCAGCTGCAGTGCAGTGGCAGCAATAGCAGCAGTAGCCTGCTCCTCCCATCTCATGCTCTTCCATGCCCCATGTCCCAGGTCCAAAAATATGAGGAGTTCAGGTTCAACACCTTTGAAGCATCCATGGTGTGCATGAACGCCCTCAGAAGGTGAGCTGGTCTGCCTGGCAGCAGATTGCAAGGTAAGGTCTGCAGCAGTGCCTCAGCTATGCAGCAACAGAGGCCGCACTTGGGCACTGTGCAGTGGTCCTGTGCAGTCAAGCTGACAGCCAGTGCACGGACTATACCTTCATCCAGGAATGCAAGCCAGCAGCTGGCGGTAGGCAGACACCATTTGTAGTGGCACAGCAGCAGGCAACCAACTAGGTCTGGTGGAGCTGACCAGGACAGGCTCTGCCAGACAAGGCAGCAAGTTTGTCAGGGTGGCAGGCAGCCTCCACTACATTGAGGGTAGGTGGGAAGGAGGTAGCTGAGGGTCAGTGGTGAGGGATCCCCAATGCCCAGCATGCAGGGCTTGCTGCTCAGCCCTAGCCTCTCCAGGGCAATTCACTTGACTGGTGCAAGGTGAGTAAGGACTGGTGCAAGGTGAGTAAGGAGGAGGACTGGTGGAAGGTGAGTAAGGAGGAGGGCCTGCTCTGTCTTCCAGTGCTCAACAACCACACCCGAGTTTGTCCAAGGTGTGGAACAGCAGCGGCGGCAAGAAGGCGCTGGCCCAGGGCCTAGTGACGGCTGACTGGGCGACTCTGGCGGCTGCCATGGAGCAGGTGACCTTGAAGGGCTGACCACTCCCTTGACTACACAGCAGCAGCAGGGGTAGTGCACTGCAGCCGCTACCATCTGTCACGGCCGCTGGCCTGCACCTCCTCACCCGAGCAGGGCAGCAGCCAGGGCAAGCGGGCAGGGGGAGAGGAAAGGGGAAGGTCCCTTAGAACTCACAGCTGTACATGCGAAGGTCATGTCCATAAGTGATGCAGCTATGGTCCACTCTGCTTGTGGCTTGTGACGATAGTGAAATAGTTCACATATCGCTGGTGCTGTCGCCAATGGGTAAGCCCAGGCCTGTGGCACCATCACCGCTATAGCTCCAGCCTGTTGTTGCTTGTCTACCTTGCATGTGAAACCAGGCCATGCTCCCCAGCTCTGGGCGCACTAATGCCAGCGTCATGGCGAAGACACTCGTGACATGGTGCAAGGTGATGCGGCGGGCCACGCCACCTGCAATGCCTTAGGATGCCTGCCTGGGCCACTGTCCTGCCTCGCCTTCCCTTGTGCTCCATGCGACATGCCCCTGGTAGTTGGGAGTTGCATGTGCCACCAGTCAAAACCAAGTCACCCCACCTGGCCCGCCCCGCCTGCCCCGCCCGCCCGCCTGCCTGCCTGCCCATCACCTGCATGCCTCTTTGCCTTGCTTTACGCTTGTTCACCCTGTGTTGGAGTGCAGGCAGTGCGGTCGGGCCCCTCCTGGCAACACATAGGCCCAGTGTTGACGGCCATCATGGCGGTGGACTCTGTGCCAAGGGTGTCAGTGAACAGGTGACCAGCAGCCACTGACACCCCGCTCCCTGCTGCTGCTGCTGTATTGAGGTCCAGCTTCCCTGCTGCCTCAACCTGTGGCTGACTAGTTTGGGGCCAGGCTGGCTGGCTCAGCAGCGAGGCGGCAATCACCTGCAATCAGCATCACAAGGCATCTAGTGACATGTGTGCAATATGTCAAAGCCTCAAGTATGCTGTCTTTAGTTTGCCCGAGTGCGCTGCCAAAAACATGCGGTCTATGTCATACAATTCATGCAAACTCCTCGTCTGCATGGCAGGCAGGCCGCCAGGCACATATGAATGCATATCGGCAAGGTGTGACAAGGTGTGGCAAGGTGGGCCGGGAGTTTAGTGTGGGTGCAAGTGGTGTGTGTGTGATGAGATGCATGCAGGGATGGCAAGGCCAATGAGGAATGGGCATGCAAGAGACTGTCCAGCAGCCTGCCACCTGGCTGGAGCCTGATGAGCTCAACCAGCATAATAGAGATGCATGATGATAAAATGGAGCAGCAGCAGGGCCAAGTTCAGGGCTTGGGGCTGCGGCAGAAGGCTGGGTTGCGTCAGGGGCAGCGGCAGCCCGCGAATGTCAAGCTGGGTCAACGGGGCCTGAAGGGCGAGATGGATGCGCTGCTCATTGACCCACAAGGCATCTGCCAGGGCATCGTCGAAGTCAAGATAGGTGGGGCAGGCGGTTAGGGAGTGACCCCAGCAGTGGGTGGGCAGGCAGGTACACAAGTGTGGGGTCAGGCTGCGACCATCACCACACACGGGTGTTCCCAGCAGCTGGTCAGACCCCAGTGCATGGGCCCCACAACTTGACACATTACATGTGCAGCAGGGCCTGGTGGGGTGTGCGCACAGCATGGTGCCCCTGCTGATAACTCTTAGCCCCTATCTGTTGCCCTGGTCCCATACAGCCCTACCTTATCCCCTTCCTTGTGCCTCCTTCATGCTCCTGCTCCCTGACCATCTGCCTGTTCCTGCCTGGAGCCCCGCTGCTGTCCCGCCTTGTCCTCCCCCTGCCTGACCTCCCGCCTTCCTGCCTGCCTGCCTGCCTGCCTGCTCCCTGCACACTATCTTTGCATGACTGCAGGTGGCAGCAGCCCCTTCCGCACCCTACATGACGACCTAGACAAGCTGCTGCGCTTGGTTAAGCTGGTGCAGGGGCGTAAAGCCAGCCTGTTGGGTGGAGGCACAGCCCAGTTCAGTGCGGGGGTGCTGCCTGTGTACCTGGTGGTGCGGGACTCTGAGGAGCCCCTGGACGCACAGGAGGCTGTGGCAGAGGTGGGGTAGAGGGGCGGGCAGGGGCGGGCAGGGGATGCGCAGGGGTGAGCAGGGGTGGACAGGGGATGCGCAGGGGTGGGCAGGGGTGGGCAGGGGGTCGGCAGGAGCAGGGTGACATGAGTGTGGTGCCATGTGTTCAGCGGAGCGGTGAAGCTGGAGCATGTCTGAGCAAAGTTTGTGGAAACAGGGAGGGCAGGGGAATGTTGGGTGGGTGGGCTACAGTGGTGGGTGTGGAGGAATGCATCGGCGGTGAGGGGTGTGCTGTAGGCGGAGCGGCACCTGCTGAAGATCAATGTGAGCATGGCCCTAGGCAAGGCCAGCAGCTGGCGCTCTGGTGTGAAGCTGCTGCAGGTGAGCTGGAGCGGGCAGCCTGACTATGGGGGAAGAGACGGGGCTAAGGAAGGAGGCAGGCTCCTCTCAAACCCCACACCTGCTCCTGTCATGCTACTTTCACCTCCTTGCAGCCCTGGCTGCCCTCAACATCCCTTAAAAGGCCTCAACCAGCACAGGAGATGACAGCCCCTCCAGCACCAGTTCAGGTGTCCCTGTGTTGCTGCTGCTACTGGTGCTGCTGCTACTGGTGCTGCTGCTGCTGCCCTTCCTGCCATGCCACTGTGGCTGTTGTGATGGTGGTGGCTGCTGCGGTTGCCTGTGTCCAGGTGGAGCCTGAGGTGGTGGTGGTAGCAGTGCCGGACAGTGTGGTGCGGGCCATGCAGCAGAGGGTCAGCAGGGGCTTCTTCCGCCAGTTGCAGCACTGTGAGGTCTACGATGTGGCACGGCCAGAGGGCGCAAGCTGGTAAAGCCATGCAGCAGGGGTTAGGTTGATGTGACAAGTGAGAGAGAGGGAGACAAGGAGAACAAGAAAGAGACATGGGCCAGGGGCATGTCTGGGCAGGGGTAGTGCACTGCAGCCGCTACCATCTGTCACGGCCACTGGCCTGCACCTCCTCACCCAAGCAGGGCAGCAGGGCAGCTATTGACTAGCTAGTGAGCTATTGTCAGGTCAGAGGCAGCAAGCCTAGTGCCATGCTTCCACCTGCCTGGGACCCTGCTGCTGAGCACCCTAGCTTGACCAGGCCAGGCTGCCTAGCTGGCTGCCGGCGGCTGACCATGACATGTGTGAATGCGGAAGCTTACCGCCAACGAGGTCACCCCTAGCACAGCCAGATATGTATTGAGTGGTCTGGGGTGTTGTTGCTTGGGGTCGGGATGGCTAAATGTCACCACGCAGCAGGCAGTACGGGACCAAACTAGTTGAACACAATAGCAGCAGCCGACATGTAACATAACAATGGATCCGGACACTACCTACTTGTAGTTTTGGTATGGGGGTGCGTGGTAGGCAGGTTGTAGTGTGGCCATGTCGAGTAAATGTACCCCTGTATAGTGTGCGCCTTTCAACATGGAAACAGGCTGGATTCCTGGTGACCTATCTCAGACAGCTTTTGTACATGACGCCTAATCGGGAACATTAGTGTGACGCAATGCAGATAAGCACTGCGCGTCCCCGACGCTCTGCGCACACCCGAGCTTCGAAGAACAGACAGTTTGTCGAAGTGAGCTGAGCTGCAAACCTAGTGAGTTATCACCTAGTGAGTTATCACCTAGTGAGTTCACTTCAAGGCCATCGGGGGCCTTGAGGCCAAACTCGCTTCGACAGTTTGTGTCACATCGCAAAGACTGCACTATGCTGGATCCTGCACTTTGATTTTGGCCATCACCCCGCGTACCAGGCAGCTGCGGGACGCGGACAAATTAGTCAGCCAATCGTGATGGACGCGACCGATACTCCACAGTTCGCCTCAGTGCTGCACTCCATCCACAGTGTGATGACTGGGGCAGGCGCCCGCCTTGTAGACGTGAAGCGCGGTCAACCCATCCAGGTGCTATTGCAACTGCTCCAGCCCACTGCGCCTCAGGCATCAGCTTGTATGGCCCTGCTGGGTGCTATGACAGGCAAGCTGCTGTACTGACATGAGGTGAAGGGTGCAGCAGCAGTGCAGTGGCAGCACTAGCAGCAGTAGCCTGCTCCTCCCATCTCATGCTCTTCCATGCCCCATGTCCCAGGTCCAAGAATATGAGGAGTTCAGGTTCAACACCTTTGAGGTAGCCATGGCGTGCATAAACGCCCTCACAAGGTGAGCTGGTCTGCCTGGCAGCGGAGTGCAAGTGGTCCTGTGCAGTCAAGCTGACAGCCAGTGCACGGACTATACCTTCATCCAGGAATGCAAGCCAGCAGCTGGCGGCAGGCAGGCACCATTTGTAGCGGCACAGCAGCAGGCAACCGGCTGGGTGAGGTAAAACCGGCCAGGAGAGGCAAGGCAAGGAAGGCAGCAGGTTTGGCAGGGAGGCAGGTTCGGCAGGGAGGCAAGGAAGGTAGGTAAATGAGTAATTTGTGGGCAGGCCAGTGCGAGATATTGGGATCGTGGCAGCAGACGGATGGTTGGGAGGTGTTTGAGGTCGGGGTCATGGCAAGCAGAGCCCACCACGGAGCAACAGGCTGTGCTTGGCTGTGCGTCGCTTGCTATCTTGCAGTGTCCATCCAACCCCACCCGGATTGGGTAGCATGTGGAACAGCAGCGGCAAGAAGGTGATAGCCCAGGGCCTAGTGACGGCTGACTGGGCGGCTCTGGCGGCTGCCATTCAGCAGGTGACCATGGTTATAGGGCTGACCACTCCCTCAGCCTGACTACACAGCAGACAGCAGGGGTAGTGCACTGCTGCCACTACCACATGCCACAACCGCTCTCGGCCTCTCTGGCTGTGCATAGCACGAAGGATACCAAATGTTTGCAGCGGGGAAGGGGAGGTGTAAGGATGGCGGCTAATCAACATGCCCAATTTGATATGGTGCTGGGCTATATCAACATCTCTCGTAGTCTCTAATGGCAGGCCTACTAACCTGTTGACCACATTTGCCCAATACCTATCCTGCCTCGCCTGCCCTCGCACCTTGGTTGGCCCAAGTACCCATGCCACTACTGCACCCCTGCTACTCTTGCCATGCTTCTTTCGACCTTGCTTCAGGCAAAAGTAATAGAGGATGGAACAGAGGCCAGTCCAACAAAACTTATTCGACAAGGAACAGAGGCCAGCTCAGAGCTAGCCCTGTCAAAGGGGCACATTGAGCTGGATGCGGCGCAGGGCAGGGCTGTGCAGGCCATGCCGCTCAGCCCTAGCCTCTCCAGGGCAATTCACTTGACTGAGATTGTAGTGGACTGGTGCAAGGTGAGTAAGGAGGTGGCCCACCCTCGTCCTGCCTCTGGTCCCACCTCATTGCCCCAGCTCGCCCTGCCCCGCATCACCCCGCATGCCTGCCTGCCCGCCCGCCCGCCATCTGCATGCCTCTTTGCCATGCTTCATGCTTGTTCACCCTGTGTTGGAGTGCAGGCAGTGCGGTCGGGCCCCTCCTGGCAACACATAGGCCCAGTGTTGACGGCCATCATGGCGGTGGACCCTGTGCCAAGGGTGTCAGTGAACAGGTGACCAGCAGCCACTGACACCCCGCCCCCTGCTGCTGCTGCTGCTGCTGCTGCTGCTGCTGCTGTATTGAGGCCCAGCTTCCCTGCTGCCTTGACCTGTGGCTGATTAGTTTGGGCCAGGATAGCTGGCTCAGCAGCGAGGTGGCATTCACCTGCAATCAGCATCACAAGGCATCTAGTGACATGTGTGCATTAGGTGCATCCAGCTCACACACGCGCACCAGTGCACAACTAGAGATTGTCAGGGGGCGTTTGTAGTGCTTAGGTCGCGTTGGAATGCGACTGCTATTCCTGCGCCAGGAGATATACCTGTGTAGTGTTTCGTTGGTTTGCATCGTCTTTGTTCTTTTATATTTCATTTTCTCATGGTGCCTAATCACAGTGCTGTGTGGCGCTTCGTTGGTTTGCAGTTTTGTTCTTTTACATTTCAATTTCTCACCATACCCTGATACAGCCCAACAAAACTTATTCAACAAGGAACAACATGTTGGGCTGTGGGTAGTCTCACTCAGCTACTACAAACAAGTTGTAGTATCCTCGGTCGCACCCTTGATGACTGCAAACCCCACTCTGGTGGCACTTTCCCGGGACAGACCACTGGGCTCCTCATCAAAACTAACAGCATTGTGCTTTGTAAGGCTGACAGCCTGTGTGAAATTACTAGGGCCTTATGCATTGTTGCGGGTCCGACCATCAATGCCCCGCCGGTACTCTGCAGCCCGGTGCAACCACTGCCTGCCTTTGGGCAGCCGGTCATTGACCCGCTTGTAGCGCTGCTGGTACTCCTTGCCAATGGGGGGCAGAGCCTCAAGGTCATCCCATCGGCACAGCTCTATCGGGCGCTGCCTGCTCTCCCCAATGCGCTGCATGTTCAGGCACCCGTTGGTGTCCCGGTCCAGCCACCTGCCCCCTGGGGGGGCCTGGGGTGGTGGGGCTGGGCCAGGTGCTGCAGGGAGGGGCTGGGCCTGAGCTGGGGGAGGGGGAGGTGGGGCCTGGGCGGGGTGGGCCTGGGCTGGGGGTGGGGCGGGGTCCTGGGCAGGGGCAGGGGGGTCCTGGGCTGGGGGAGGGGGGGGGGCCTGGGCAGGGGCAAGGGGAGGTGGGGCCTGGGCTGGGAGAGGGGAGGCCTGGGCAGGGGCAGGGGCAGGGGCAGGGGGCGGAGGTGTGGGCGGCACCTGATGGCACCACGGCAGGCCCCGCACATACTTTGCATGTCGGGGAGCCCATTGAGATCACTAAGCGCAAGGGGGTGTGTGCAAGCCAGACACTCAGACATCAGCTCAGGAACACCGCAAGGAACCGCAAGTAGCACACTCCAGCGGTTGATGCCCAGTCCTCAAGCGGTTCGCACAAAGGCATGCATCATAATGGGGTTAGGGTGCATAACAGCTTACCCCGCTCTGCAGTCGCCCCAGCCCATACCCTGATACAGTTCAGCACCATAGCGTTATCTCACCAATCTTACAATAATATCGTTGGGCTATGTGCCAATTGCAGGCCGATATACTGAAGTATGTTGTCTTTTGTTTGCCTGAGTGCACTGCTTGTCAACATACAGTCAATGTCATATGATCCACTCAAACTGCTCGTCTGCATGGCGTCTGTGAGCAGGGAGTTTAGTGTGGGTGCAAGTGGTGTGTGTGTGATGCGATGCATGCAGGGATGGCAAGGCCAATGAGGAATGGGCCTGCCGCATTTTGTCAGGCAGCCTGCCACCTGGCTGGAGCCTCAAGGGCTCCACCACCATCCTGAATATGCAGGGGGAGGGGCAGGGGCAGGGGCAGGGGCAGGGGCAGGGGCAGGGGCAGGGGCAGGGGCAGGGGCAGGGGCAGGGGCAGGGGCAGGGGCAGGGGCAGGGGCAGGGGCAGGGGCAGGGGCAGGGGCAGGGGCAGGGGCAGGGGCAGGGGCAGGGGCAGGGGCAGGGGCAGGGGCAGGGGCAGGGGCAGGGGCAGGGGCAGGGGCAGGGGCAGGGGCAGGGGCAGGGGCAGGGGCAGGGGCAGGGGCAGGGGCAGGGGCAGGGGCAGGGGCAGGGGCAGGGGCAGGGGCAGGGGCAGGGGCAGGGGCAGGGGCAGGGGCAGGGGCAGGGGCAGGGGCAGGGGCAGGGGCAGGGGCAGGGGCAGGGGCAGGGGCAGGGGCAGGGGCAGGGGCAGGGGCAGGGGCAGGGGCAGGGGCAGGGGCAGGGGCGGGGGCAAGGGCAGGGGCAAGGGCAGGGGCGGGGGCAGGGGCGGGGGCGGGGGCGGGGGCAGGGGCAGGGGCAGGGGCAGGGGCAGGGGCAGGGGCAGGGGCAGGGGCAGGGGCAGGGGCAGGGGCAGGGGCAGGGGCAGGGGCGGGGGCGGGGGCGGGGGCGGGGGCAGGGGCAGGGGCAGGGGCAGGGGCAGGGGCAGGGGCAGGGGCAGGGGCAGGGGCAGGGGCAGGGGCAGGGGCAGGGGCGGGGGCAGGGGCAGGGGCAGGGGCAGGGGCAGGGGCAGGGGCAGGGGCAGGGGCAGGGGCAGGGGCAGGGGCAGGGGCAGGGGCGGGGGCGGGGGCGGGGGCAGGGGCAGGGGCAGGGGCAGGGGCAGGGGCAGGGGCAGGGGCAGGGGCAGGGGCAGGGGCAGGGGCAGGGGCAGGGGCAGGGGCAGGGGCAGGGGCAGGGGCAGGGGCAGGGGCAGGGGCAGGGGCAGGGGCAGGGGCAGGGGCAGGGGCAGGGGCAGGGGCAGGGGCAGGGGCAGGGGCAGGGGCAGGGGCAGGGGCAGGGGCAGGGGCAGGGGCAGGGGCAGGGGCAGGGGCAGGGGCAGGGGCAGGGGCAGGGGCAGGGGCAGGGGCAGGGGCAGGGGCAGGGGCAGGGGCAGGGGCAGGGGCAGGGGCAGGGGCAGGGGCAGGGGCAGGGGCAGGGGCAGGGGCAGGGGCAGGGGCAGGGGCAGGGGCAGGGGCAGGGGCAGGGGCAGGGGCAGGGGCAGGGGCAGGGGCAGGGGCAGGGGCAGGGGCAGGGGCAGGGGCAGGGGCAGGGGCAGGGGCAGGGGCAGGGGCAGGGGCAGGGGCAGGGGCAGGGGCAGGGGCAGGGGCAGGGGCAGGGGCAGGGGCAGGGGCAGGGGCAGGGGCAGGGGCAGGGGCAGGGGCAGGGGCAGGGGCAGGGGCAGGGGCAGGGGCAAGGGCAAGGGCGAGGGCGGGGGCGGGGGCGGGAGCGGGGGCGGGGGCGGGGGCGGGGGCGGGGGCGGGGGCAGGGGCAGGGGCAGGGGCAGGGGCGGGGGCGGGGGCGGGGGCGGGGGCAGGGGCAGGGGCAGGGGCAGGGGCAGGGGCAGGGGCAGGGGCAGGGGCAGGGGCAGGGGCAGGGGCAGGGGCAGGGGCAGGGGCAGGGGCAGGGGCAGGGGCAGGGGCAGGGGCAGGGGCAGGGGCAGGGGCAGGGGCAGGGGCAGGGGCAGGGGCAGGGGCAGGGGCAGGGGCAGGGGCAGGGGCAGGGGCAGGGGCAGGGGCAGGGGCAGGGGCAGGGGCAGGGGCAGGGGCAGGGGCAGGGGCAGGGGCAGGGGCAGGGGCGGAGGCGGGGGCGGAGGCGGGGGCGAGGTGGAGGGCGCGGGAAACGGGGCATAAAGGGCGAGATGGATGCGCTGCTTATTGACCCACAAGGCATCTGCCAGGGCATCGTCGAAGTCAAGATAGGTGGGGCAGGCGGTTAGGGAGTGACCCCAGCAGTGGGTGGGCAGGCAGGTACACAAGGGTGGGGTCAGGCTGCGACCATCACCACACACGGGTGTTCCCAGCAGCTGGTCAGACCCCAGTGCATGGACCCCACAACTTGGCACATTACATGTGCAGCAGGGCCTGGTGGGGTGTGCGCACAGCATGGTAGACTTGCTGGTGACTCCCATTGCTGGTGACTCCCATGGCAGCAGGCCCTTTGCTCCTGTCCTTTGCCCCTGCCCCTGAGCTGCTGGCCCAACCCGTCCCTTTCCCACCCTTCCTCTGCATGACTGCAGGTGGCCGTAGCCCTTTCAATTTCCTAAATGGCGACCTTGGCAAGCTGCTGCGCCTGGTGCAGCTGGTGCGGGGGCGTGGGGCCAACCTGGTGGGTGGAGGCACAGCCCAGTTCAGTGCGGAGGTGCTGCCTGTGTACCTGGTGGTGCGGGACTCCAACAAGCCCCTGGACGCACAGGAAACTGTGGCACAGGTGGGGCGAAGAGGGGGCGGCAGAGGGGGCCTAGCAGGGCGGCAGATGCTGGGCATGTCGAGTCATGTGTTCAGTAAAGAGCCGAAGCTGGGGGTGTGCGAGGCAGATAAGAGGAGAGTGGAGGGGGGTTGGGCGAGTAAACAGTCATTAGCCGCTTGCTTTGCTGGTACCTATGGCCCTTGCGGTAGCCTGTTTTAGCCATGGCCCTAACAGAGCGAAATGCCCCCACGAACCTGGCTGCTGGGGCCAGTGCAGGGGACAGGGCAGTGCAGCACCAGGCAAGTGCGGTGCAGCTGCAGGGCTGCAGGGCATCAGAGGTTCCTCAGGGGCGCCAGGGAAGCTGGGGAGGGGGTGCGGGGGTGGTGGAGGAGTCTGGGATGAGAATGTTTACACACCCAGGGATAAGATCCTGCAAAGAGCAATAGCCATGGCCCCAGCTTCCTAGAGCATACACACGGTCCCCGTCCCCTATGCAGCTCGAATGATGACATGGAATGATGGAATGTGGCCCTTGCGGTAGGTCAGCCAAAGCGCTGATTCAGATGCCGTGTTTGTTGCACGCGTTGCCTGGTACCAGCTGGGTGTCTTGGTGCCGCCACTGTAAACAGCATTGGGCAGCCTTGCCCTGTCCAGAGATGGCAGGTTTGGGAATGAGTGGGTGGCACATGGGAGCACCCCATGAGGCCATGCATTGGCTACAGCAGGCAGCAGGGTTAGGGTTACAACATAGGGTTACACGTACACAACATAGGTGCAGGCAAGCAGCACCAGATGCAGCGCCCCGGTCTTCCCTGGTGTCAATGTTGGCATTGCTGACAAACACCACCAGCTTATTGATCTTGTCCCACTGCTGCATGCTTGTGCCTCAGCCTATGCTCCATGTGCACGGAGCCTAGGGTTCTCAAAGGCAGGCAGGTCACCAGGCAAGGGCCCCAGCCAGCGTCCCATGCTCATGGGCTGCTCTTGAACAGCTGCTACTGCCCTAGAGCAGCTGCTACTGCGCCACCAGCTTACCACCACTTCCCAGGCCAACAAAACTCCCCTCCCAAGGCAATAAGGGCCACCACCACTTCCCAGTCCTGCTGCACCCCACATCCTGGCCGACAGACTCCTGGTGGCTTGAGGGGCTGGGCAGCTAGACAGGGTGCAGTGCAGGCCTGTGGGTAGTGTGCGCATGATGTGATCATAAGGCGTTGTTCCCAGGCACTTTGCCAGGCTGTGGGACATGACGTGCTATTTACGAGCGAGCCGACACATTGGCTGACTGTCAACACATCACACAAACAAATGATGAGATATGACGTCAGCACCTCCCTCATCCGCCCAACGGGCAAGTTGGGCCAACGTAACGGCAAAATGATATGACCCTCACTGGGGGTTGTGCTTTGTCTGTTTAGAGCAAATCTCCCACGCTCATGGCGTGTTGTCTGTTTAGAGCAAATCTCCCACGCTCATGGCGTGTTGTCTGTTTAGAGCAAATCTCCCACGCTCATGGCGTGTTGTCTGTTTAGAGCAAATCTCCCACGCTCATGGCGTGTTGTCTGTTTGGAGCAAAACTCAACAAACCTTACACGTACACTGTTGCCAGACTCAACAAAACTTATTCAACAAGGAACAACATGTTGGACTGTGGGTAATCTCACTCAGCTACTACTACAAACAAGATGTAGCATCCTCGGTCGCACCCTTGATGACTGCAGCCCTCATATCAATGGCACTTCCCCAACAGACCACTGGGCACCTCATCAAAACTAACAGCAACCACAGCGTCACAGCGTACACTGTTACAACAACCACAGCGTACACTGTTGCCAGACGATGACAGGGCTGTAGCCTAACATTGGCATGACAGACATGTTGCACACAGACAAGCTGTACACAAACAAGCTGGAAACAGCTCAAGGAGGGTCACCCTACTGTGCCTGAACCTGCTGCTGATAGGTCTCGCAGCGTCTTGTAGCTCTGGTCTGGGTTCTCCTTGCCCGTGGTTGGCATCTCAGGCAGGACATGCTGCAAGCACAGCTCCAGCGGGCGCCACCTGCTCTTGCCAATGCGCTGCGTGTTCAGCGGTGCACTGCAGTACTAGTCTACCCATACACCTGGCTGCAGCACTGGGGAGGTGGGCATGTCACCCCAACAAAACTCATTCAACTCACACATATCACTTACTTTCCACATTCCCAGCCCATGATAGCCTGCTTGACGGCCGAGGTGGGCATGTCAGTCTTGTCCTTGGCGGGCTCAGTAGGCTAAGCATCCTGCCCAGCCTTGGTGCGCTTGGCTGGTGGCGGAGTGCTGGGCCCTGGCTCTAAGGCTGCTGGCTGTGTAACTACATGGCTGCGTGGGGGTTGTAGTATTATGCGTAGGGCCACTGCCGCGCACCACATCAAGCCTCACATTGACCCGGAAAGAGACATGCTGCCAGCAAACGCTACAGCTAGCAGCAGTGGGCCATGCATGGGCCATGCAAGCCTTTCAGAGGAGGAATGAGGGGAGTAAAGATGCCTCTGAGTTCCATGCCAAGCTCTTGCTCCTGGATGTGACACTCAGCCTGACAGCAAGAGAGAGGGCGGTGGCTTTGGGTTGGGGTGAGTAAGAAGGAGATGGGCCTAGGTTTGGGCGTTGAGGCTGGTGAGCAAAGCACAGCTGGTGAGGTGTGGGTGTGCATGTGTGTGAGAACTGCAGGCGGAGCGGCACCTGCTGAAGGTCAATGTGAGCATGGCCCTAGGCAGTGCCAACAGCTGGCGCTCTGGTGTAAAGCTGCTCCAGGTGAGCTGGGGTGGGCAGCCCGACTATGGGGGAAGAGACGGGGCTAAGGAAGGAGGCAGGCTCCTCTCAAACCCCACACCTGCTCCTGTCATGCTACTTTCACCTCCTTGCAGCCCTGGCTGCCCTCAACATCCCTTAAAAGGCCTCAACCAGCACAGGAGATGACAGCCCCTCCAGCACCAGTTCAGGTGTCCCTGTGTTGCTGCTGCTACTGGTGCTGCTGTTGCTGGCCTTCCTGCCATGCCGCTGTGGCTGTTGATGATGGTGGTGGTTGCTGCGGTTGCCTGTGTCCAGGTGGAGCCCAAGGAAATAAGGCTGGCGGTGGCAGGCAGTGTGGTGCGGGCCATGCAGCAGAGGGTGAGCAGGGGCTTCTTCCGCCTCCTGCGGCACTGTCTAGTGTATGATGTGGCACGGCCAGAGGCAGCAAGCTGGTGAAGCCATGCAGCTGGGGTGAGGATAATGTGACAAGTGAGAGAGAGGTTGAGTAGTGTGAAAATTGGGAGTTTGAGGGCAACAATTACGCATAGGCGAGTGAGGAGCCAGCCTGGCTGTGCACGTTGCTGACATCAACAGCATTGGCAGCAGCTGGGAGCAGCTGGGACCATGAATGCTGATGAGGGAGCCGTGCTCCTCTGGTCGCACGAGTGCCCTGCCTCAAAACGCTAGCACACTGCATGGAGCTCTTCCGCCCTGGACTTCCTTGCACCCTGCACTGCTGCTTTGCTGGAGCTGCTGCCAGGGCCTAATCCGTCATCAGCTGCTGGCTGCACCACCTGGGCTAGAGCAACCCACTGCAACTCTTGTATAATAAACATTCCACCAGCCCCTCCTTGTTGCTTGCCGTGCCGTGCCACACTGTTCCGGCAGTGAGACCACTTCGGCATGCTACCAACAGTGCCACACTCTTGGTGCCACCTTGCCTTGTCTGCTGACATTGCCCGGTCCGCAGTTGCAGAGGTCACTTGACTTGCAAATGATGGAAGCTAGGGCCACCTCCCTCGCACTTAGTGCTGGACATTGATTGTAGCCACTGTGGCCAGTACTCGCTGTGAGGCTTGGATCAAGTGGTTTAGAGAGGTGAGGTGAGGCTTGAGCTATATGTGTTGTACGTATTAATGTACGCAAGACAAACCCTAGATTGCAAGCTAGCCTTCACCGCGCCAGATTAAAAGATGACGCAGTCAAACGACACAATGGCTCAAGTGGACGTGTTCAAAGCAGTGGGCCCCGCATGGGCTGCTCTTACACCCAAGGTAATGGCTGAATGGGAGAAGAAGACCAAGGCGCACACGATGCTATAGCGATGATAAAGGGACAGCAACAGTGAGGGGCTACCTCACTTGGGGTATGTGGGCCCGTGTCATGCCTGTCAATTGCCGTGCGTCAGGTGGTGCATGCTCACCCTGCAGCTAAGCTGGCAACGGGCCATGACTGGTGATCCTGGCCCCTTACCCTCATCTTAACACCTGCATGTTCAGCATTCTCATGCACTTGTGTCATGCTGGTTGCGGCATCCTGACATTTATCATTCACAACTGGTTTGTGTCTACGTGTCTCATCACTTGCACCTTTAGCTGGCACATCATATGCCATCAGCAATGCTATGTAAAGTGTGTATTTCCTTGCAAACAAATCATGCACTAATTCTCATGCACTGTGTCATCCCGGTCTCATCGTCTGACCTGCATAGTCTCACTGATGCCCTGCACAGGCTGTGCATTCTTGCATTGGCTTACAACACACTTTGGAAGGCAACGGATTGGTGTTGAATTGCCGTAAGAGGTGTGGAGCTTTGAGCCATATAATTGGCGATATGGCTTTGAGCCGTCCCACCTGCCTGATGTGTCATGTTGGAGCCGTCATCTCATGCACCTGTGTCATGAAGCGAAGGGCTGGCTAGCTTGAATATTTCAATTCCTGTAGCCTGTCGTAGTCATCGGATAGAAATGTAAAGATGGTCACGAAGCAACCAATTTCTATGACGCAACTGACCCAATCTGACAGGCTGCCTGTCATGTTCAAGCATAATCTACACTGTCTGAAAGCCTAAAACTTGAGGTCTTCTCTCATGTAGCCTTGCATGACCAATCCTGTGACACAGTTATGCAAACTATACATGCTGATGCGCAGGCTGACGTTAAACATGAGGCTCAGCATTACCACCACCTGCCAGCCTCAGCTGCTACAGCCCGGCATGACGAACCACTTGACACAACAATGCTAGCTGACATGCAGGCTGACAATAGACATGGCGCCCAGCCTCACTACCACCTGCCAGCCCCGACCACTTCAGCCTTGCAGGACCAGCTGGCTGTCACAGAGATGCTAACTAACCATGCTGACATGCAGGCTGACAATAGACATGGCGCCCAACCTCACTACCACCTGCCAGCCCCGACCACTTCAGCCTTGCAGGACCAGCTGGCTGTCACAGAGATGCTAACTAACCATGCTGACATGCAGGCTGACAATAGACATGGCGCCCAGCCTCACTACCACCTGCCAGCCCCGACCACTTCAGCCTTGCAGGACCAGCTGGCTGTCACAGAGATGCTAACTAACCATGCTGACATGCAGGCTGACAATAGACATGGCGCCCAGCCTCACTACCACCTGCCAGCCCCGACCACTTCAGCCTTGCAGGACCAGCTGGCTGTCACAGAGATGCTAACTAACCATGCTGACATGCAGGCTGACAATAGACATGGCGCCCAGCCTCACTACCACCTGCCAGCCCCGACCACTTCAGCCTTGCAGGACCAGCTGGCTGTCACAGAGATGCTAACTAACCATGCTGACATGCAGGCTGAAAATAGACATGGCGCCCAGCCTCACTACCACCTGCCAGCCCCAACCGCTACAGCCATGCATGACCAACTGGCTGTCACAGAGATGCCAACCAACCATGCTGATGTGCAGGCTGCCAATAGACATACACCTCAGCACTGCTACCACCTGCCAGCTATGAATGCTGCACACCGGCATAACCAGACATCTGACACAACTATGCAAACTGCGGATGCTGATGTGCAGGCCGCACAGAGCCATGCTACTCAGCTGCACCACCACCTGCCAGCCTCAGCTGCGGCAGCCTGGCATGAACAGCCTTATGACACAGCCATGCTAGCTACACATGCTGATGCGCAAAAGCCTTACCACCACCTGCAAAGCCTTACCACCATCACTTGCAAAGCCTTACCACCACCACCTGCAAAGCCTTACCACCACCTGCCAGCTCTGACTGTCATACCCAATACCCTCTGCTCACCAACAACCACAACCCACATCACCAACAACCACAACCCACATCACCACAACCACAACCCACATTACCAAGAACCACAACCCTCTGTTCACCAGCAACCACAACCCACACACATTGGGACAACCATTAAACAACATAACAGGCTAATGGACATGCTCATGCTCCATGTTATATGCACGCACCTGCTGAACACACTCTACCAACGCATAAGCCACCCCTTGCAGCCCACAATTAAGGATTCCAAACGTTGCTTTAGGAAACACAAGAAACGAATCGCCCGTATCAGAGCGACGGTTAGGACCATTTGTTACAATCTCATGGCAGGGATAGACGGCACCCAAGCATCCTCTTGTGCCCTCTGCAAGCTGGCCGACAGGTTTTACCTCTCTACGCATGGAGCCAACAGCAGCCATCCTTACACAATTAGCCAGTTTAACAGCACACTGCATGTCTACTGCACCTACCAGATAGCAGCTAACAGAAATGGAAGAGACAATACCCCATGCACCATGGACCCCTTCTCTGCCGCCCGGGCTGTCTACTTGGCCTGGCTACTGCTAGCCGCTGGGGATGTTGAAGCTAACCCCGGCCCAGCCCACTGTGAGGAGCATCACTCAGGAGCCAACCCTAACCCCCTTTATTTCGAAGTACAAATAGATCGCAACTGTCAAGCCCACTCCCTTAACAATGCAGTTGGCAAGCATTGGGTGAAACCTAATGACCTTCACACTTTTTGGAAAGCCAGGCAATATAGACTTCACGACGCAGGCGACAGGAAGGCGTGGTTGATTGCACGTGGCGACGGAGGTGCACTTAGCGACGAGGTCATCCACCTCTACCTTCAGACACACTTCGGCCTCACTCTTACAAGCGTTGCCCAACTACACACCGCAGAGGACTGGAGCGCCGACAAGTTTGACGCATTGGCGATAATGTACGCCACCCTTAACTTCTTATGTAAAACGAACGGTCACAGCATGGCAATTAGAAAACTTGGCGGCCATTGGAAGCTCCTAGACTCCAACAGCCCCAAGAAAGCAGCTATACCAATTCACGAGTTGTCGCCTCTCTACAGAACAACCTTCCACGAGATATTCGTCATTGCACCAGACCCAGCAGCTACACCGACACAAACCATAGCCCTAAGACGAGAAGGTGTATGCCACATCATAAGTCATAAGGAATACAACATACCCAGGTACACATTGCCAAACCGACCCCAGCCCCCATACATGGAGTGTCAACATGATAACTGCTGCCTTGTACATGCCTTCAACATGGCCATGGGAGTCAAGCTGATAGACCATCAAGCAGTCATTAGACATTGTAAGAACCTGGCGGACCACATGCAACAACTAGCACAACAAGCCCGAGGCATGGGGCTTGCAGTGAGGGCATTGCACACAAGCCATATCTACGACAAAGAAGGCAAGTTCTCATTGGACACACTGAACCACTACCTCCACCGCACACATCATGATACCTATCTACACCCCGCCACCCAACCCCTCCCCAGAGGCGGCATCACACCCGGTAAAATCCTTGGTGCAATAACAGACACAGGTGCAACATGCACAAGCGCAATCATCCTCCTCTCTTGTAGCGATGGCAAAGACACCGGCCATGCGACTGCTATAAGGCACACCTCACAAGGATGGCTCTGGCTAGACTCGCTACGCCACGCACCACAACGGCTCAACACACCCCTTGACTGGCATCGCCTACAGGGCAGCCTGCTGACCATCACTACAGGCAACGTAGAGCACACAACATTTGTCCGTAGAGAGATATGGCTAGCAGACCCCCAGGCAGGCTACACACCTCAAGACCTAGCCGCACACCTTGCAGACCACACGACCCCTATAGACCTCACTACCATGACAGAAGCACATCAGACCAGAGCCATGCCTGCTCCTAATACCGCCCTGAACCATAGATCCAAGAGATCCAACCCCGCGAACCCTACAACCAAACATACCAAACGCAGACAGGCACCCCCACCCCCAGCTCCAACCCCAACCCCAACCCCAACCCCAACCCCAACCCCAACCCCAACCCCAACCCCAACCCTTCGCCTCAACCCATCCCCACCCCTGGCAGCAGAGCCACCCCCCCCCAGCAGGCCCATGCAACAAGTGCCCCCCATGACAAAGAAGCGCCGCCCAACCAGAGTTACCACCCACGACCACAGCACCAAGCGCCAAATTCGCATTACCAACTTCCTCTCCCCGAAGACTCCCTCCGAGCCAGGTCCCACGCCCAGTACCAACCCCCACAACAACGCCTGTATAGGCCAGCCTGCCATCACAACGGAACCAACAACCACACTTGACCCCAAACCCATACCCATCCTCAGCAACCTCACAATCAGCACACTCAACACACAAGGCCTCTACACAAAGAGACAAGACGTCATAGAGCTGATTCTAGACGACAACCCAGACATTTTAGTACTCACAGAGACCAAGATAGGCAGGAAGAGCAAGATGGCCCCAAGATGGCTGCAAACAATGTTACGTGACTACACCTGGTGGCACAGCCATCACCACACCGCAGGTACCATCCTAGCTGTCAAGCGCTCTATAGCTGTGGCAACCACAGCCAAAGCAAACACCGCTGACACTGCTGGGAGACTGGTCACAGCCACCCTGCAGCCCACAAACTCCACGCCAGTCATCCTGATAGGTACCTACTGGCCATCAGGACACAGCGCAGCAGCGTCCTCAGCCCGCCACGCCATGCAAGACACCATAACAACACTCCTAAATGTACACAGATCACACCTCCCCCTAATGATAGGAGACATGAATGCCACCTGGCGGCCCAATGACAGGAGCAGCAACACCACCTACCCGCAGGACATGGAGTACAGGGCCTTCTTGCACTCCCAGAACCTGCAGCCAGTGCAACAGGAAGATAGAAAAGCCACACACAGGCAATGGAAGGAGGCAGACGAAACAGGCCAGCCACAAAGTACTGACAGCCGCATTGATGACATCCTCACACGCAACAGCCCCGGAAAACTACGGCTGCTAGCCTGCGCAAGCAAATGGGGAGGCGGGCTCAGCGACCACCTACCCCTTACTATGGCCCTAGATATCACGTCCACTGGCCTCAACATACCTGCCATACCCACATTGCCGACCTTAAGACAGACCTGCAAAAAAGCGCTCACAACTCCAGTCAGCAAAGAAGACCAGGAGAAGTTCAAGCAAGCCTGCCAAGACACGAACAACAACATTCCACAACTCCTAGCACGGCTGCAATTGACCCTGAGACCTGCTAAAACAGCGGCACAAGCACACTATGCAGCCATCACCAACAGTTGCGCCAAATCTATCCAGCAACTAACCCACATCGATGGAACCAGTGCACCAATAGTTGTGAATGAGCTGGCCACCCATATGCACAATCTCCTGGACAAATGCCTCAAGGTGGCAATAGAAAACTGCCAAACCAAAACCCATAATGCCACAGGTCAACACTACCGGCTGCGAGGCTGCAACAAACTCAGAAGCCACAAGCGGCACACCCACCTATGGATCAAGCATGCACAGCACCACCTGAGTGACTACAAGGGAAGCACCATCACCGACGCACTAACACATGTGCCTCCCCTCCCCTCCTGCAAAGTACCTACAGCGGCCAAGCAGACAGCACTAGACATCATACGGATGTACCACAAAGACGGTACCCCTTTCCACACTGCCCTTAAACTAGCCTACAAACACACAAAAACAGACCTACAATCCTATGACAAAGAGCAGTCAGCTATCCATGCTGACAGACACCGAGCAGCTGCCCAGAAGCTCATTCACACCAAACCACGGCTAGCAAACAAGGCCATCTTCCAACCATCGAGCAAACGCCACACCATCACAGCCCTACACGATGACAGAACTGGTGCGCTGGCAACAGACCCCACACAACTTGTCCAGGTAGCTGACCGCTACTTTACGCGAACGTGGGCCGCCACAGGTAGCAAATCAGGGACATACCTACCAGAACACTGCCCTAGAAAGGCACCTTGGGAGCAGCCCAATGCCATTGACCGCTTCACACTTAAGACGGGCGCCACCCAGCGAGAAGAGCCAGACCTGGAAGGCAACAGAGCAAAGAGGGCGTGGCTTAACTCCACGATCCAGGACACCGCAACCTTCCACACATGCCTAAAACAGCTGAGCAGCGGCAAAGCACCAGGACCAGATGACATACCTAACGAACTACTGAAAATGCTACCGGACGAAATCACGACCGCCATACACGACATGTTCACAGTCCTATGGGCGACAGGCCTCACCCCCACCGGATGGAAGACTAGCAACACTGTGCTCATCTACAAAAACAAGGGGTCCGAGACTGACCTAGCCAACTACAGACCCATCGGCCTTGCCAACACCCTCTACAAACTATGGACACGTATGATCACAGTGGCACTATACGAGTATGCTGAACAACACAACGTCCTTAGTAGCTGCCAGGCAGGCTTCCGCAGGCACCAAGACACTATGACCCAGCTGCAAAGCCTAGTCATGGCCCTCGAAGACGCCAAGATAGGCCAACAAGACATCTACGCACTCATCGTAGACTTTACCTCTGCCTTTAACACCACCGATCAGGATAAGACACTCTGGATCATGTATGACCTGGGCTTTCCCACAGACGCCATCGAGGCAGTAAAAGATCTCTACACCGGAGCGAGCAGCACAGTACAGCTCACACCACAACTGAAAGGCCAACCTGTTCCTATCACACGAGGCACTATCCAAGGAGACTCTCTCTCCCCCCTACTATTCCTAATCTACATGGAGCCGCTCTTGCGATGGCTGCACGTTGGAGGCAGAGGGTATGAGCACAGCTGCCTCGATGCAACCCAGCACCAGGACAACACTCTACGACACCAAAACAAACTGAGCAGCCTAGCCTTTGCAGACGACCTCATCATTCTCACCTCGTGCCTCTCCGACCTTAAGATCCAGGCGCATAAGCTCACAGAGTTCTCCACTTGGGGAAGCCTGCAAGTGTCAGGCAGCAAAACCAAAGTAACAGGCATACTACACCAAAAGGCCAAGACAAAAGTCTATGGCACAAATGACCCTACAGCCCAGGTGGCAGCCCAGCTCCATGGCCAGATTGAGGTGCAAGGGCAGACCACTCAGTACCTCCCCCCCACCCAGCCCTTCCTGTACCTAGGTGTCAACATCACCATGACCCTCGACTGGAAGCACCAGCATAGGCGCATGACTGACACCCTCCGCTCCAGGCTTGAATGCCTCCGCACATCATACGCCTCACCTCGTCAGACCCTCCACATCGTGAAGACGGCAGTGGCCACCTGCTTGGCCTATGCCTTTCCAGTGACACCCTGCTCACCCACTGACCTAGAAGCATGGGACAGCATGATAACCACAATGATGAAGCGCAGGTTTGGCCTGTGGGTCAGCGCACCTAGCGCCATGATCCGTGAAGATACAGACACCTTTGGCCTAGGATGCACCTCACTGGCAGTGGAATACAACAGCCGCTGCGTGAAGACACTATTGGAAGGACTCCAAGCGGAGGGCCGCTACGGCAAGGTCACCAGGTCCATGCTTGCCATGCAGATCACGTACCTCTCGCAGCTGCTAGCCCAAAAGCCATCCAGACATCAGACTCAGAAGGAGATGCAGAAATGCTCTCGCACTCGCCAGCTGCTCTGCGCCCACAACAGCTCCCTGCAAGTGGCACTCCAAGGCACCACCATTGACCCCCCTCTGTTGGCACAGCTACATGCTATACACACAGCATCGGTGGCCCAACCCCTAGACAAACACCACACTAGAGTGATGCGTGCCATAGTGGGCCCCCTCATTGCACTTGGCTTCTCTGGTCCCCACCAGCTGCTAGAAATGAAAGGCACCAACATCATATCAGGCAGAGAGTTGAGGGCCCTCGCCAAACAAAGGGGCAGGAGGGCAACACACAAACACATTGGAGCCCTAAACCGCCTGCGCCTGCTGCTTCAGCTAGGGGAGGAACCCACCTCAGACCAACTGCAAGCCATCATGAACCACCGGGACATCAACCTGGACCTGGACCTCAAACACAGGCAGACGCACCAGAGCATGGGAGGCCTCACAGCCTGCCAGTGGACTGACAAAAGCACATACGCACTACCGGGGTGGAACTGGCAGGCCTCCATCGCCTCCAACCAAGTCATTCGCATCACCGACCTCTTCAATAAGCCTCCCGAACAACCCACTGCTGCCCCACCACCCCACACAAACACACAACACACCGGTGCAACCACAACCGACCCACAGAACATCAACAACAAGAGGCCTGCGCCGAAACCACCCACCGGCAACAAGAGCATGGGCAGAGTAGCCCTACCTGATGCCACCGACCTCCCATTGCCACACCTGAACCCGACCCAGCTATACACCTGGAAGGAGGACCAAGCCACAAGTGGCACAGTTAGCCACAGCCAAATGATGTTGAATCAGATGTTCAGGCACAGGGAGAAGATCAAGAAGGTCTTTGGCTGGCAGATTACTAACACCACATTTGGCCTAGACCTACGCCCCAAAGCAGCAAGAAGGACACACCAAAAGCAACAATCTAAAGAGGAGGTTGATGGCACCATGCAACAGCAATACTGGGTAACATGGCACCCGTCAAGAGTTGAGAAATGGGCCCTACCCCTCTACGCCAAGAACGGCTACCACCCGCAGAGCGTAAAGCCCTACCTACGCAGCCAACTCAGGGACGACGACTGCGACTGTGAGCTATGCTGGTCACCCAACAGCAGGGAGAATGATGCAGATGCTGCAGACATGTATGTCTGTGACACATGCCAACGCACGTACCACTGGCAGTGCCTTCTTGACTGCAAATGCGCCAAGCCAAGTGAAAGACCTGGCTCTAATGACAACGCAGAATGGGAATGCCCCTCTTGCGCACCGCTAGCTCCACACGAGAAGGAGGCACGCAGAGCCGCTGCTGACGAGGAGATAGTAGAGGTCCACTGGGAACCCAGCGCGGAGGCATTCACCATGCTAAATCACCATACAGACTTCTGCGAGCACATGGAGGAGTACAAAACAGAGACGGAGGCTAGGCAATACGCACTCACAAGCACGCGCAAGGACGGCGACATCAACGACGATCTGATGCGACAAAGCATGAGCGACACTGCACGTGGACAATGGCAGTCCACCCACGGCGACCCGCTACGCTCCAAAATTAGATTTGATATCCTCCCCACTAACCCGCAACTTGACATATGCCCAACTGGAAGGTGCGAAGTGTGGCTCCGACATGCAGACTTCTACCCCTGCCAACCAACCCCAGCCCCCACACAAGCCCTACCCCAACCAATCACACAGCAGGTCGTAGCCGTCTACAACACAGATGGTAAATGCGTGGGAGTCATTGCACCCGCCCGAGCAGCAAACCTGCTATCTAGATACAACGCAACACAGAAGAACGCCCCGACACCCCTAAACACCAGCTTTGCCGCAGAGCTTGCCAGCCTCTTGGCAAGGCATGGCCAAGCAACCGCTGATGCCACACACACAACCCCCACACCAATCGTCCACATCCTGAGACAACACCTGGAGATCACCAAGGAACGCTACACCACCCCTCTCCACTGCAGCCCACTCTTCGAAGAGTACTACAGCCCATGCGAAAAAGACAAACTGTTTGGCTCACTGGGCCCCCCCTTACTCTGCCAGCACCAAGGCATGTCATGGGCCCAACCCACCAAAGCAGACATCACTATGGCTGTGCGACACGCCCTACACGCAGCACAAGCCCCAACACACACACCAACCCTCACTGCCATGCTCCTGCCCAACAAAGGACGCACAAACTCTGCAACATACATGCGGTGGATTTCTGAGCACCCCCACCTGTGCACCAAAGTTGGCACCTTCGCACCCCATGCGCTGCAGCCAGACCCGCCGCAAGCGTGGACTGGGGGCATACCGTACACCTGCAGCAACAAACACCACTCACTGCTCGTACTTATTCACAACTCGAGCGCAATACATCATCTGCAAGCACGGAACCCACTATGGCTCGACAGCTTGCGCGGCGCCTTGAGTCAGCTCGCTGGTAGGAAGTTCCTACCCCCCTTAAACACACGCCAACCCCCCCCACCGCCGGCCCACACAAGCTTGACAGGGGCTGGCACCTACAGGAAACTACCCCAAGATACACCAACACCCCCCACAGCCCTCCCCCCCACCTCTCACACCCCCGATACCCAATGGAGCGGCACCCACCTCCAATCAAAGGTTGGGGACTGGAAATCATGGACATACACCGATGGCAGCTGCACCACAGCACCAGGAGCAGTCCAACGCATTGGAGCAGGCATCTACCACCCCCAGGGCACACAACAACACCACACCATCAACCCCTGTGGAGAGGGGGCTACCAACACGATCACAAGAGCCGAGCTCGCAGCCATCAAGGCAGCACTAGACCAAGGGCACACACACATCGCCACCGACAGCCTCACCGCCATGTTTCAAATAAGGATGGCTGTCCTCCAACCCATGCGTCTCCACCTGCACAAGCACAAGGATATCCTTACCACCATAGTACAAACAATCAAAGCTAGCCCTACCACGATACACCTCTTCAAGGTGAGAGCACACAATGGCATCATTGGCAACGAATACGCCGACCACACAGCCAAACTGGCAGCACAACAGGATAACCATGATATCACCATCCCAGGCTGCAAGGATCCCTACCACGACATCCACTGGCTGCAAACTCCTGGGAAGGAGGACCAACCCCCCCGGCCACTAGGGGACCTGGCGGGCTGCCTGAAAACCCACATGCACACCAGACATAGACTAGGACTGGCCAATCAAGACTCTATCTACTATGAGGCCTGGCAGTCTATCACCCTCATAGCGCACAAGATGAGCAACTTTCTTTGGCGCGATGGGGCCATTACGACGCCACAACAAAGGTGCATTCTGCGCTACAGAACTGGCACTCTCTACAACCAAAAACACGCAGTCCGCTTTGGATTTAGCGACAACACTAACTGCCCTCTGTGCGGCCAGCCGGACAGCGCTCTACACATCCTGTCCGGCTGCACTGCTACGAACAAACTCGTAACGCACCGCCACAATGTGGCCGGCCGCGCCATCCTCCGAGCCGTGCAGGATGGAGCCCTTGGCGCCGGTCTGATCTTTACCGACGTCGGCGACCTACAAGAGGAAAGCGACACTGCCTCACCAACCACAAACAAGGTAAACGCCGAAATCTGCGACGCGCACTTGACATAGACCCCACCACTACTGGACGGATTACCTACCCGGACGCGGTACTCGTTTCCCCCCGCCGAGGCACAGGCATGTGACCCTGATAGAAATAAAATATTGCATGGACACCGACCCAACGGAACAACTACACAAAGCGACCGCGCAGCACGCCAACTTGCTTCAAGCACTCCAACCAGGCATCAACTGTGCCTCCGCAAAACAAATCAACATCATGCTAGGAGTGGGTGGCACGATATACAAGGACCACACCCATAAGCGACTTCTAGAGCTAGGAGTAAATGACACAAACGACAACCTGCTGAAGTGGCTACACCGACATGCGATACAAACTGCACATGCACTCGTTGTAGCGAGACGGCAAGCTGAACCGCCGAAACAGCAAAGAAAGCAAACCAAACAATGGACACGAACGGCAAGGGCACCGGCTGGATGAGCTATGCGGGGGAGGGAGGATGTTGACATGGCCCCTGGGTGCGCCCGGTAGCCTGGCAACCCTCCCTCCCCACCCCCCCCACCTGTCTCCGGTGGGAGGGTAGCAAGGGCACGCCCCGAGGCTACTCTTCCCCCTTAATGCACGCCCGACGGCGAGGGCGTAGTCTTTCTTTCTTTCTTTGGACTCCGACGGCTCTTTCCCACCATTTGAAGGAGGTCACCCCCGCCATTGGCCCCGCAATTCACTTTTTGGCACCGTCTTTGATCCGCTGCATGTAATTCTTCCACCATTGGGCTCTACATCTCACAACGGTGTCGCTAGCAGGTTAGGCCCTCTTTTGTCGATTGTACTGCATTGTCTCGACGACTTGATTAGCTTCGCAATGTCATTCTCCATCTGTTTATATGCGTGTCGCAACAGGAGAGATGAATTGGTGGCCGGGGCATTTCCGTGCCGAGCAGCCTTTGCTGCCGTTGGACTGGGCAACTCGCGAATACATCTCAGGTAAGCACGGGGTGCTGTTTCTTAGTGCGTTCTGCATACAATGTCAACACATGCAACCAAATCTGCTGACCTCCACAGGTGCTTGGCTGTTGTGAAGATCAGCATCAAACCCACAGCAGCCCAAGGCTCTTCCAAGCAGGAGTGCAGCAAGCGAATCAGCTCTTGAAAGCAGTGAGCAAGAGGTGAGTAAGGTTGTAATTTACCTCACCTTGTCTAGGTCAGTTTGGTGTTCGTGTGAACACTTGTGAAACGCATGCCAGGCATGAGCAGCTGAGGGAAGCACACAACTGTCGTGAGCCTTAAGATTTGATTAATTAGAACTAATTAATAAGCATGTTTTGTGGCGTGTGCCATGTGGTGTGTCTTTGTGGTTGTGTGTGCAGGATGCCATCAGTAAATCACCCCCATCTCCATCACCGGGCTGCAAGTAATGAGCCAGATGCTAGACGGTGTGCTCTTTGTGGATTCACGACTGCAGCCAAGAATAAGAATGGGTTTGTGACGGTTGAGAGAGTGGGGGAGGATGTGTGCCACGGCCGCTACCGGATTGTCTTTGGCCGCGCTAGTGTGCTGATGGGCTGCGTGGTAGATGCATGCCAACGTGCAGGGCTTGCCCCCCTGGCGCATAGAGATTGCGTCACGATGCACCAGAAGCAACACCCCCCTCCTCCCTGTATGGCGCTGAGTGCTGGTGGATGATGCCTTTGTCGCTGCAATATTGCTGCATCTGCTTGTTGACATACTCAGTCCCATTGTCTGTCCTGATCGCTTTGCAGCGCTGGCCCGACTGAGTCTCAAGCTGCTCTATGACCTGCTTGACAATGTCAGGCACCTGAGCTTTGCTGCGCATAGGCATTACTACAGAAATCCTGGTGAACTCGTCAAGAAAAGTGGCAAGGTAGAGGCTGCCGTCTCTGGCTGCTGGGTAGATAGGGCCACATACATCCATGTGCACTAGCCCTAGAGGAGCAGTGATGGGTGCAGCATTTGGTGAAGGCTGAGCAAAGGCTACATTTCTATGGTGCTTGCCTTTCACACACCCTATGCACACAGCTGGACACTTGGCTGCCTCTCTGAACTGACAGGCTGTAACATTGACACCTGTCACTAATCCCCTTTCTTGCATAAGAGCCAGGGAGGAGTAGGAGGCATGACATAAACGCTGGTGCCACACCTGAGCAGATGTGCCGCTTAGCTCTGTAGGCGCTGGTAGGACAGCGTCAGATGGAGGCACAGCTGCATTAGGAACATCAGCCATATAAGCATCAGTCTGAGTAGCTGCAGCTGTAGTAGCTGCAGCTGAGTAGCCGTGCAGGTGCTGGTGCTGCTCATCATCTGATAGGCTGGGGGTGTAGGGATCAGCCAGCAAAGGAACTGCAGCTAGAATGTAGCTGTTTCTGATTCTGCGTGCTTTGACCATGAGTCTGCTGTCACGAATCATGCATCTGTCATGCTCAAAGTGAAAGCTGGCTCCGTCATCTGTGGAGGCTGGGACAGAGATGAAGTCATGCCTGCTAGCTGGTACATGCAATGCCCTGCTGAGCTGCCATGGCCCACGCTGAGTGTTCAGCCAAACAGACCAACAGCATATATGATGTGCCCATCAGCTGCAAGTCTCACTGCTTTGTAACTGTCTGGCCTGAAAGCTGTGTAGCTGCTGAAGTACTCCCTGTCTGTGATCATATGCTGTGACGCTCCAGAGTCCAGAAAGAAAGGCCTGTACAAGTCATTGTTGTAGGTCTGTAGAGGCATCAGGTAATCATCATCTGCGCTGGTAGTGAACAGGTCATAAGTATCAGAGGGATCTACTGCAGCTGGCCTGCCTGGGGTCTGAGCACGGCCTCTAGCTGGGCTGCTGGTCCTGCGTGGGCTGTTACCTCTGGCTGGGCTGGCACCCCTGGCGGGACTGGCTCTGCGACCTGGGCTGATGCTCCTAACAGAGCTGACACTCTGTCCTGCCAAACGCTGACGTATGTGCTTGTCAAAGGTAAAGCATTCTGCCATGATGTGCCCAGTCTTATTGCAGTAGTGGCACAGAGCATCTGCATGCTGGTTCTGCCTGCTGCTGCTGCTGCTGCTGCCATGCTCACTGCCCCTGGTCGGAGATGAAAGCCTAGGCCCCATGCTTCTGCCCCTGCCCCTACCTCCCCCCCCACCTGAACTACCCGCCCCCCGTGAGGATGAGGAGGAGAAGGCAAACAGAGATGAGGGGGAGGAGTAGTGCTCCTGCTGCTGATCTAGTAGCAAGTCAGCTTCGCGGAACTGCATGACTCTCTTCACACGGCTGAGTGACAGCCCTGTGGGCCCAGTCTGCTCATACCGAAGTTGCTGAGCAGAGGGTTTGTAGTCAGGAGAGAGATTAGCAATGACTGTCAGCACGATGGTGGACTCTGAGATGCTGCAATTGCATGCTTCGAGATCTGACTTGAGCTGGTAGATGCGGCTGAAAAACTGAGCGACTGTCTCACCGGGTTGCATACGCATCATGCTGAGCTGTTGTTGCAGCTGCGTCTGCCTGTCCACGGATGTCTGAGTGAACTCGCCGTCAAGTTCGTCCCAGGCCTCTTTGGCAGAGGCCGAGTCATGCACGAGTTGCAGATAGGGATTGGACACACAGCGCTTGATCAGCGCCTTGGCTTTGGCGTCAGATACGAGCTCAGCACGGTGAGTGGTCTGAGCTGCTGCATAGGCGGCGCGCGCTTCCGCGCTAGCTGTTGCTGCTGGCGCGGGAGGGAGAGCGGTGACGCCGGTTTCGACAATATCCCAGAGAGAGGCCTCAACGAGAAGACCTTCCACGCGCATCCGCCAAGTGCGCCAAGTGGACTCATCGAGCTCAGGGATTAGGTTTCCGAGGCTGGAACTGGGAGCTGCCATCGCCAATCAGCTTAGAGCTAATTGCACGACCCCTAGCCGGCAACTCACTGGTGTCTTTTACACGTCTGGGCGTGGGCCCATAACCTGTTGCAAGTGTACGGGCAGACGACGACACCAGATCAGGGTATTACATAGATCTGCCACAACAGGTTGGCGCATAGCATGAGCATACCTGTTGGAAGTGCACGGGCAGACGACGACACCAGATCAGGGTGCCGTCTCCTACCAGGTGTCTGCTATAAAACCAGCAGTCACACTCGTACACTCCGCGGTCAGGCCGCTGGCAATCACGCCCTCACTTTCCGGTGCTAACAACTGCACCGGGAGAGCTCAAACTTCATCAAATTCTTCCACCATTGGGCTCTACATCTCACAACGGTGTCGCTAGCAGGTTAGGCCCTCTTTTGTCGATTGTACTGCATTGTCTCGACGACTTGATTAGCTTCGCAATGTCATTCTCCATCTGTTTATATGCGTGTCGCAACAGGAGAGATGAATTGGTGGCCGGGGCATTTCCGTGCCGAGCAGCCTTTGCTGCCGTTGGACTGGGCAACTCGCGAATACATCTCAGGTAAGCACGGGGTGCTGTTTCTTAGTGCGTTCTGCATACAATGTCAACACATGCAACCAAATCTGCTGACCTCCACAGGTGCTTGGCTGTTGTGAAGATCAGCATCAAACCCACAGCAGCCCAAGGCTCTTCCAAGCAGGAGTGCAGCAAGCGAATCAGCTCTTGAAAGCAGTGAGCAAGAGGTGAGTAAGGTTGTAATTTACCTCACCTTGTCTAGGTCAGTTTGGTGTTCGTGTGAACACTTGTGAAACGCATGCCAGGCATGAGCAGCTGAGGGAAGCACACAACTGTCGTGAGCCTTAAGATTTGATTAATTAGAACTAATTAATAAGCATGTTTTGTGGCGTGTGCCATGTGGTGTGTCTTTGTGGTTGTGTGTGCAGGATGCCATCAGTAAATCACCCCCATCTCCATCACCGGGCTGCAAGTAATGAGCCAGATGCTAGACGGTGTGCTCTTTGTGGATTCACGACTGCAGCCAAGAATAAGAATGGGTTTGTGACGGTTGAGAGAGTGGGGGAGGATGCGTGCCACGGCCGCTACCGGATTGTCTTTGGCCGCGCTAGTGTGCTGATGGGCTGCGTGGTAGATGCATGCCAACGTGCAGGGCTTGCCCCCCTGGCGCATAGAGATTGCGTCACGATGCACCAGAAGCAACACCCCCCTCCTCCCTCCCCACCCCGGCAGCCACCTCCTCCTCCCCCATTCTCCCTCCCCCCCTCCTCCCTCCCTCCCCACCCCACCTCACCCCACCTCCTCCCTCCCCCCCTCTTGCCTCCCTCCACATCCTCCTCCTCTTTCCCCACCCCGGCACCCACACCTCCTCCCCCCTCCCCGTGCATGTGCCCATGTGACGCTGGTGTGCATCGCATAGAGTGCATGCGTCGGTCTTGCTCAATGTGCAAAAGCAAGCAATTGCATCTAAAGCCGGGTGAGGATGGGTCCACCATGTTGCTAGTGAAACAATATGCCCCCAAACAGCAAGAGAAGGGTCCACAAAAGGTAGAGTTAGTGTACCTTGAGCACAATGTGCATGAGGCATTGGCTTTGCTGAATCAACAGCTGCCAGAGTACATCTGGCACCACCATATAGCACACCACCAGCTTGCCACGTTCAGGGCGCACCAGACAACTGTACACAGCAGTCACCCTGGCATGGTTGTCATATCCTGTGAATGGTCAGAACGCTTCACCGTGCAGCGGCCACAAGAGATTCAATCAGAGCACTGGTGCCCACACACTGTGGGCATCCTTGTAGCATGTGTGTATTTTAAAACTGCCAGTGATGCCTACAGGGAAGAGACGGTTTATGTCTTGACAGATGGCAATGATCAGAGCGAACCAGCCACACAGGCCGCATTGTATCAGGTGATTGCCCACTTAAAGCACAACGCTGGCATGGACTTGCAGGAGTTGTTCATGTGGTCTGATGGTTGTGCAGGGCAGTTCAAAGGTACCCCAGCATTGCAACAACATCGTCGCATGGCACTGAACTTGTCTGTGCCATTGTGGTGGTCGTATGGTGCCACCTCCCACTTCAAGGGCAGGCATGACTCGGAGGGTGGAGTCTTAAAGCATAAGCTCAGGGATATGGTCCTGGCAGATCATGATGGCTTGGCCACGTGTAGGGCTCAACAGCTGACAGCTGCTTTCAATAATAAGCACACAGAGCCTGCATCCCAAGTTGGTGCATGCAAGGCCCACCGGGACAGGGCAAAAGTGATGAGGAGGGAGTGCTTGGTATTGGATGAGGGGTTGGTGAAGGAGTGCTACAAGCAAGATGAGGATGCTGACAGCTTCAAGGGTACAGTACAAGGGTCTCGTGCACAACACAGCATGTATTTTCCTGCTACTACCGAGGGTGAGCTCATGTGGTCAATGACGGCATGTGCTTGTGGTGCACGCATGAGCAACCCCCCTCAGCCGTGTGGTGCACAGTGCCGTGGTTCGATGCCTCTTGAGCCAATGCCCATGCTGCTAGACAAGGAAGCTGCTAGGCAAGCTGCTTTGAACGCAGAGTGTATTAGGCTCATGCGCTTGGACAACCCTGGTATGCCTCAATTTGATACACTGAACAAGGACCTATTGAAAGCATGGTGCAAGCACAATAACATCAGAGGGGTTTCAAGTAAATCAAAGAATGAGTTGCGTGACATGTGCCTGCTGAAGTTGAGGAAGAAGGTTGAGGCACCACGGCACATGTAACACTGAAAGCCAGAGCCATCCCGAGGCATCCCGACAACATATTGCCAAGTGATGATGTAGCGCTGTCATAAGGCAACTTACATTTACATAGAGTCATGCCGCAACGTAAGTGAGGTAAGGGGTGCCAGCTTGCTGACTTGTGCGCATATGCACGAACTATATGCTCCATGCACTGACATGCAAGCAGGCGTACTGCACTTGTGCCGTTGGCTTACGGCGTGCGTAGAAGGACTGCCAGCCTCGCCTTATGATGTGCGTGAGTCTTTTAGGAGCGGAAAGCACAGGTCAGGTTTGGGCGGGCGCCGATCTGAGCTAGTGTTTTGCGGCTGCGGGGTGCCGGATACGCCTGTTACACCCAACTGCGCCAAAACTTTGTCGCGAGCTACACGGAGATTCGCGCCCCAGACCGTCTCACATTTGCGGGGCCAATGGCGGGGGTGACCAGCAGCAGACTCAAACGTCAGCACCTAGTACCAAACGTGCATGCCAGGACGACCACATGTGGTGAATACCCGTTTTGTGCGGTTGGTCGTCGCGGTAATGCCACCTTCAATTGCCCGGAAGCCGCGGCCGGCCAGGAAGCTGCCTGCGAGTAATGTATGAGCGGGAGGTGCTCTTCCAAGTCACTGAGCGCGTCGGGTCGCGAGTGTGCTCCAGGTGCTAGTGCTCTGTGACAGGCTTGGTTGTAGTAATTAGGGTGTAATTTAGCCCCGTAACCTCATTGCCGTGGTCTCAACCTGGTTTCAACCGTGATTTAAGAGAGTTGAGGAGTGTTACCAACTACAACTACGATGCTGGTTTGGTTTGGATGGCGTCAAATCCTCTTTACACTCGGGGTTCCTAGGTGGGTTAGTCTGCCACATTATTCTCTTGACTACAGACCCGGTCATATCACATCTTTGAGCCATCATATTCAATCATATGACCAATTCCTCAGCAAGTCATATGATCGGTCGCGCCCTAGCTGGCAGGGGGGGCAGCAGGAGGGGTGAGCGGCCCAGGAGCCGTGTCTCAAACTTGGCACCCGATCTAGCCCCAGGGCTGTCACCACACTAAGCACTCGCGACCGCAAGGGCATCACGTCGCACCCCCTCTACGGCTGTGGTAGAAAGTAGGGCGACAATGGTCTGTTACACGTCTGTGACATGAGCGGTGAGGTGCTGATGCTGGTCTTCCAGCTGTTGACGCTTGCATGTGCAGCCATCAGCTCCAGTGCATCTGATCTACATGCTCAACCCAAAAGCAGCTATCTCCTCACCCCATCAATCTGTGTGCACGGTGGCCGCCACAGTGAGTGTACCACATCAGAGTAAAGCAGAGCAGTGCATGTGGCATGACGTAATGATGCCGTTTGGGCCGCAGGTTTAGGCGTCCTGACGTATGGGCATCACCAAGGCTTCGTAGATCAGCATTTGGGTGGTGGCGCTGATGTGGGCCTTCAAGAGCCTGCTAAGCTGATGTAGCATGTGGCTAGCGTGTATAGGCAGCGTGTATAGCCAGCCAGCATCGTGCTTCCTAGCTACAAATACTGCGGCACCAAGCATACAATGAATTGTTGCATTGGCATGGAGGGTGGGGCGGTTGTGAAGATGGATACCACCATTGCACGCATACTTAACAACGGGGATTGATGTCCGGTCATCCAGTGGGTGCTTGGGTGGTGGCATCTGCGGTAATAGGCAAGGGCGGTGGCAGTTATATAGGTGCTTAGGGTCGTAAGACACTTGGGGCGGGTGGTGCGGACATTGGCTGGTGGGGATGCGGACGTTCCATGCACCTGCCACACATAGCTGCCATGCGTGCGGGTTGCTATGTTCAGTTCATGACTGTAAAGCCATGCAGCTGTCACAGTGGGTGTTGTTGTTGGTGGTGGTTTAATACCGGTGAGGCGCCAGCCTGGTATGGCTACTGGCTGTTTGCATGGCTGCGTCGACAAAAAGGTGCACACAGGCCTGCTATGAGCGCCCGGACATTACCTGCACGATCCTTTGCCTCTTGGTGTTCCACCCACAATGCATCAGTGGGTGGGCTCTCGCACAAGTGGCTGGCCCCTTGCAAATGCAAATAGCCCATCGTCTAGTATCTTGCATAGCCTGTCATCATAAGGGATCCCTTACAATATGCTTCACATCCCTTGCTCCACATGCAAGCCGTGGCTGTCTAGTCGAAACTGGGCAGTGTTGTACGCTGCTCATGAACTCGGATTTCGCACACATGCAGCCTGCCTCCCTACTTGAAGCAAGCTGTGTACCTCACGTGGTGCTTCTAGCAGCTGCAGGGTCTCCAGTGTGACTATGCCACCGCTGCATCCCTGCCTTGATCCCCATGCAAATGGGAGGGGTGGGCCCAGGGGTGGGTGAAGCTCAATGAGGGCCAGGCCTACCTCCCTGCCTCCCTGGCACCAACACCCTGCATATGGCAGGCCTGCAGCAGCGTGTGCTACTGCCAACAGCAGCTTGCTCCTCGACTGCTTTGTGCCATCGTAAAACCTGCAACAGGACCTCACTCTGTTATGTTGTTGGAAAGAAGGCCCGACTCCTGCATCCCCGTGATAGCCGCTGCTGACTTGCGACCGGGATGTGGCCCCTGCCCTGCTGCCACCCTCCGCTGAGCAGTCAGGGGTGGTCACGCCCAAGGCCTGATCATGCTTGCAGGGCAGCGGCCTACGCCACCTTGGTACAGTGCAGCTGTAGCATCAAGAAGCCGCTGCTGTCTCTTGCAGAGGCCTGGGCTAATGCCGGGGCTGCTCAGCTCCGCCTACTCCCTACACAGTGGCTATGTCCCTATGCCAGCGTCCCGTGCTGCGTCCCTGGCCTTCTCCCCGCCCTCTGCCCACGAGCTGCGCTGCTCAAGCCCATCAGCTTGACTGCTGCACGCTCCCTCCAGCAACTGGCGGCGCATCAATCGTCCCGACTCACGCAGGGTGGCGCTGCGCCCCCCAGACGTCCCTGACCAGTTGGACCTGTGCTGGTGGGCCCCACAGCCCGGCCCAATGGCCAGCCTGGGCACTCCAGCTGGTTGCCTCACTGGGTGTGGGGCCATGAGCCACTGCCACCAGGCACTGGCCAGCACTGAGGCGTACACGTAGCACCAAAAGCTGGCCTGGTGGTGGGAGGCCACTGACAGCATCGACAGCTGCAAGCAACAGTAGTATCAGCCGCAGCAGTGAACATACATGCACAACAACATCAGCGGCAGTAGCACCCCTCCTGCATATATAGCTGGAACCTGGGCATATCTTCCGCCCGGCTGCATTACCACCTCAGGCCCTACGGCTGCCTGCATGGCTCTCCCGGACCCACCAGCTTGTCAGTGACGGCCAGGTGGTTCAGGCTCGACTCACAGCGCCACACCTGGTCTAGTACTGCTGTCGCACTGCTGGCCCCTGGCCCCGGGCTGTTATGGCCCTCCCCCTGTGGCCCCTGCCACCGCCCCTGGCCTGGCTGCGGGCCAGCTGCCTGCTCCATGTTCAGCTCCTGGTCAGCCAGCGCCAGCAGCACCTGCTCCTGGCAGGCCAGCCCGGAGTGGTGCTGCAGCCAGAACTGGTGAGCCAGCCCAGTCGCTAGGTGCAAGGGCATCAGGGGCGGCTGCCTATACTGGGACTGGGAGCCGACGGTGTCTTGGCTACCCAGGGTTGTGGGCCACCCTAGTCGCTGCACAGCAGCAGGCAGCAAAGCAGCCGCAGCAGCTTGCAGTGCCGGGCTTGAGGGACCTGCTCCTGACAAGTGGTGACGGTTGGAAACGGTATGGGGTGAGGTCCTGGCCCTAGGGCTGCAACGGCATCATGCGTGTGGGCGGCCCGTCTGCCCACCTCTGGGTCGCTGGCTGTGGGGTCGTAGCGGCAGATGGCGCTGAGGCTTGCGGGGCATGTCAGCAGGTGCTCACACAGCGTGGAGGGCACCTGGGAACACAGGCAGGCAGGGGGGTCTGCAGCTATGCCTCCCACCTCCTCCCGGCCCTGCCTTGGTCTGCTCCCCCGCACCTCCAGCAGCTCCAGAGGCAAGCCCAGTGCCCCGCCCTGGCCCCAGCAGCAGCGGCGCCCTGCCATCAGCAGGTGCATGCCATGGCCCAGCTCATGCAGCAGCTCCCACAGCGCAGGCAGCCGGCCAGCACGTCCACCTTGCCAAGGGGCGCTCAGGCCCAGGCTGACCTGAGGCAGGCCGTGCAGCAAAGGGGCGAGGCGCCTGCTCTCCGCCCGTGTCAGGCTACGCAGGAAGGGGGGACCAGGGGCGGGCACCAGGGGCATGGGGAGTGCCCCAGTTGGGCTGCTTGTTGTACCAGGTTCAGCCGGCCAGGGTGCTGGGTGCAGGTGTTCAGAGGGGCTGGTAGGGGTGGCTGGCTCGCCCCACAGCCGGGTGCGGCGCAGCTGTCGTGCGCCGTAGCCGCTGCCCTCCAGGTCCAGGTACAACACCCCAACCACCTCATGCTCACCGTCACCAGTCAGGGGGTAGGGCTGGGGGTGGGGTGCGGGCTGAGGTTGCGTTGAGGGCTGCGGGTGCTGGCCCTCCGCCTCCACTTCCAACAACAGCGCCACAACATGAGGGGACCATACCAACGGCTGCCAGTCAGCCGAGGAGCTGTCCACCTGCTGACCTGCTGCTGCTGCAGTGAGGCTGGCATCAGGAGTGTGGTGTGATCCAAGGTCCTGTGCAGGCTGTGGGGGCAGCCTGTCCTCAGGCCAGTGCAGTGGCCGCAGGCGCAGCCCCAGGAACTGCTGCAGAACGCCGTCAAAGCCCTGCGTGGGGCAGCCCAGGCAGTGGCAGCATGAGGCGGCAGCAGCGGTGGCCTGCTCAGGGGCCAGCTGGGTACAAACACAGCAGCCTGGCGGCGTAAGACAGGGCGCAATGGGGTGGGTCACGGCGTGGTAAGTCAGCAGGGGTCAACAGGGGTCAGATGAGGTGCTCTCCAAGCCAGAGTGTGGGGCTGGGCTGGGCTGGGCTGGGCTGGGCTGGGCTGGGCTGGGCTGGGCTGGGCTGGGCTGGGCTGGGCTGGGCTGGGCTGGGCTGGGCTGGGCTGGGCTGGGCTGGGCTGGGCTGGGCTGGGCTGGGCTGGGCTGGGGCTGGGCTGGGCAAGGCAGTGCAAGGCAGTTCAAGGCAGGGCAAGGCAGGGCAGCGCACCTGCAGCACGCCCCTCAGGCTCATGTGGTCCTCCACCTGGCTATACTCCACCCTTTTGTGCAGCAGCCCTCGGCTGAACGCCACGTCCCAGGCCTGCAGACCACCCTGCTCCGGCCCTTTAGGCCCCTGGCCCTGCCCTGCCTCCCCTTGCGCCCTGCCTTGCTGGTGGGCCAGAGCGCCACCATGGCTGCCACCTCCGCGTCAGCTGCTGGCCGCACTGCCCTGGCTACCTCCCGCAGCAGCTGCCGCACCCGCTCAGGGTCAGGGCCTTGTGGCAACAGAGCCAACAGCTGCTGGCTGCCACTCATCTTGCCCGACCCTCTCCAGCGGTGGGGCCACCTCAGCTCACCACCCACTCCACCACCCTGCCTGCCCACCTGCTCCTGCCCCTGCCAGCTGCTGCAGCTGCCTGCAGCTGCCTGCTGGCCACCCTGGCCACCCTGACCACCCTGGCCTTGATGCTCAGCTGTGACCCCTGAGGCCAGGGCCAGCTCCCCCAGCGCTCCCCACCCCTCATGCTTGCACCAGGGTGGCCAGGGTCGCTGGTGCAGGGCAGCGTAAGAGGGGGCGGCGGCGGCAGCAGCTATGGTGCGCCTGCGGTCAACACAGGGGTTGAGTGCTGGTGTCAGCTTGTGCAGGGTAGTGAGGGCAGCAGACCCGGACGTGAAGCCCTGGGTGTGGGTCAGGGTGTCAGGGGCACCAGTCAGAGTCCAGGCCACTGCACTGACTAGGGCGATGGCTGTGGATGGTGAGTGGAGGGTGGAGGGTGGTGCAGCCCTGGCAGCAGTAGCCAAGAGTAGCGGGGAGGGGCATGGCTGGCAGGTGCCCTAGGCTACAGGGGCAAGAGGGAGCCTGGGAAAGGCAGCTACTAGATGGCAGGGCGGCAGGCAGGGCGGCAGGCTGGGCAGCAGGGACACTGTTGTTAGCTCACTACCAGCCCGATGGTGTGCAGCGTCCTAGGGCCAGGCAGCCGGCTGCACAGTCCAGCCCCTGCTGGCCGGGTCCTGGCCACCTCACCGCGCCTGCTGCTGCTGGGTGCGCAGAGCCAAGGCCGCTCGAGCGCGGGGCAGCAGGCCCGCCTGCCACACTGCCTGCCTGAGCTGCGCATCAGGGTGCTGGGCCAGCAGCTGCAGGACAGTGGTGTTGTCCAACACCAGGGGTGCCACCTCAGCCTGCCTGCCCCTCTCCCTATTGGGGCCGCTGGCCTTGGACCTGTCGCTCCTGCTGCTCCTTGACCAGCCAGCCCTCCTGCTGCTGCTGCTCCGCACACCTCTGCGAGCCTGTGCACCCCCTGTGCCGCTGCCGTCACTGCCGCTGCCGCCGCTGCCAGCCCCCACACTGCCCGCCTCTGGCTCTGTGGTGTGGGCTTCTGGGCTGCTGCCAGCCAGGCTGCGGGGGGGAGGCAAACCCAGCAGTCGGGCGCTGCGCAGGAGGAGGGGGCGCAGCACATCATGCCCACCCTGTTCACTACCCTCACCCTCCCACCCGGCCTCTTCCTCCCCCTCACCTCCCCCGTACTTGGTGCTTGTGGCCCGGGCCGCAGCAGGCAGGCTCACTTGCAGCAGCTGCTGCTTGGGGGGCAGCTTCAGCAAAGCTTCCCTCACCGCCTCTGCCAGCTGCCGCTCCTTCCCCTGATCCTCACTGCTGGTCTGCCTGGCAGCCCCACCCAGGTCAGGGCAGTTGGGGAGACCTCCGTGCGCACGCATGCCCCACCGCTTAAAGGCTGCCAGCAGCAGCTGGCACAGCCGCAGCTGCTCAGTGCTGCTAGCCAGCCGCCCCTGGCCATCACAAAGCCGCACCGCTCGGCCCGCAGCAGGGTGTGAGGATGGGCTGCCCCTAGGCTGCCCTTGCTCTTGTGGTGCGCCTGCTGCTGCTGGTGCTGCTGCCCCTGCTTCTGATGCTCCTGTGCTGCGCACCAGCGCTTGCAGGGTGGTGTGCACCTGCTGCAGCTTGGCGTGAAGCCCAGCGCTGCTGTACAGGTACTGTTCATACTTGGAGCAGGATAAGGTTACCGCCTCAGCAGCACAGCGCCAGGCAGGGTTGGCGTGGCAGGCTGCGCAGTGGCGGGCGGGTGTGTGCACCTAGGGGAGGGGCAGGGGGGCAGCGGTGGGCTGAACAAGCAGGCAGGCGCTTTGTCAGCCTGCTGGCTTGAAGCGAGGGTGCTTAGACCTCTGCTGCCTGTGCCTAGTTTGGAGCCAAACCCCTGTCGCATTGCTCCTCCCAGCCCTCTGGCTCATCCTGCACTTGGCTGCCACTGCTCCTGCCCATGGCCTAAATCCTGTGGCTCATCCCAGTGCCATGGCCTTCCTTGCCCTCACCCACCCCATTGCATGCCCTGACCATGCCTGGCACTTCCATTGACCTTGTCACAGCCCTCCTCCCTGCCCTCACCTGCTGCAGCTCAAACAGCAGCTGGTCCACCAGTGGAAGCAGGGCAGGACGGGCGGGGGCGGCAGCACAGGCGCGTGTCAGGGCTTCTAGCCGGGGCCGCACCTGCACACCCAGACGATGCTGTTGCGTGCTATGCTCAGCAGGCAGGGGAGGAGGGCAGAGGCTTGGCAGAGAAATGGCGGTGCATCAGGAAGGCGTTGGAACACCCCTAGGGGGGTGGGGACATCGTAGCTGCAGCAGATGAAGTTCATAAGCAGCATGGTCCTGATATGCTCATCACACCAGTGGGCGGGCGGTGCTTCACCTTCTTAAACCAATGATGCTGCAGCTGGTCTGGGCTGTCCACACCTTGAATCCCCAAAAAGCCTAGGGCAAGCTGGTCTGGTGCGTGGGTCCCAACTTGCTGGCACGCCGCTGCCGCTGCTGTCGCTGCCGCTGCCCGTGGATAGCACCCATTTTCCCGGACCGTCTGCCTCGCCAAAAGGGCTGCAGCGAACTGTTGGCGGCGCCATGCAATGTCCGACCTGCCAGCAGCCAGCATATGTGGGGGCAAAGTGAGCGACCCACAGACCATGCATGTTGAGTTTCTGAATTTAATGCAGGAAATGAATCTGGGAAGGATGTGAATACCAATGTCGTGCTACACGGTAATGCAAGGCCTATCCCAGTGCCAGAAGAAGCATCCCAAGGAGCATTCAGCTGGGTGTCGTGATTTCAACAAGCGGGAAGCTGTGCAACTGCGCTTCTTACATTGTCGAGCTAAACTGCTGCGCAGAACATCTGCCGCCACCTGCACGTTGCTGCTGGGTGGTGCATTTTTGCAGAGCTGTGCCCGCGAGAAGGTAAGATGCTTCCGAGCAATAGGCCTGTGTAGTCACATCAGGTCCAGAGACTGGGTCTTTGTAATGTAACAGGCTGTCCGCTCGCGTCCCTATTCATGTACAAGCAGTCAAGCCAGACTTGGCTGTACCAGTGATCTGCACCAGTGGTCTGACCAGACTTGGCTGGGCTGCCATATCTAGACTAGGCTAGGCACAGAATGGTAGGTTTGCTTGCACATCGCCTCCTTCCCCCTGACTGCCTTCACCCCTTTCGTTGTCTGCCAGTGGCCGCCCTGGAGGATTGCTTAGGCGTCCCAAACATGCGGCATGTGGGCCCAGGCTGTATACCCAGTAAGTGCCGGCTGCGCGAGGAGCAGCTTGCTATCTGCCTGGAGGTGAGCCCCTATGTACAGCAATTGAGAGCCAGATGCAGTGCCAGGGGGAAGGGCAGCAGGACTGGGCAATGTGACAGCTGCCGCCGGGTATTTGGTGAATATAGCACACATGTCGCTGCCGATGGTGCAGGTGCAGCAGGAAGGGGCTCAGGCACGCACAGCTGCCTGCCCCGGTAAAGCTGCAAGAGAGGCTGCTGCTGCAGCTGCTGCCCCTGCCCATTCCACAGCTAGTGGCAGTACACAGCCAGGCCCAGCTCAAGCAGCCCAGGCTGCCGCTGCAGGCTGATTCAAGCCATCAGCCCCTCTGCATAAGCGGGCCTGATTGCCGCATGTGGAGTCACAGCAGCTGTATCAATTGTGCACCCAACATAGGGCACCTAAGCACACTGCCAATCCAAGCATAACAAAAGCATGGATCTGGTTGCATGGATACGACTAGAGCCCCTGCTTGCATTATCAATTACAATTGCGTGTACACACGCTGCTCAGTGGCACCAGTGATCTGCACCACGTTGATGGGATGGCAAACGTTGATGGGATGGCACATGTACAAAAAGAACGCACTTGAGTGACAGTATATGAGAGGACTTGTCAATATGTCACTGTGCAGCTAAGCGATATGCGCGTATGCTTCCTGACCTGGCAATATGTCCACGTAGACTACCAACTACACCTTCATGCATCCGACTAGTCGCCTGCATCTCACCATTTGGAGGCCCCAAAGGTTCTTGTAGCTGGACCCAAGAGGTTCTTGTAGCGGTTGCAAGCGCAGAAAGGATTGACAAGGATTTGAGAGGTGTGACTTACAACGTCCGCAATGTTTTGCGGAGGTTGGGTATGATGAGTTTGTGTGGGTAGCATGAGATGCGGCAGGCCGATGAAGTGCAACGGGGACTCGTTAGTTGAGGGAACCTTGTTCTGTGCTAATCGGTCAAGCCCCAACATTCCGCAAGTCGCAGTGGTGCAGCAACCTGCTTCAGACTCTCAGTACATACAGCTGGGCCTTGCGGTCGCTAGTCCTAAAGTTGCACCGCCAGCACCAACCCACATCGCCGCGGCACCGCGCACTGCCTGTGTACCCGTAGCAGCCTGCTTCTGCAAGGTGGACACGCTCTACGACTTGCCCTGACCCCCAGTATGGCAACAGTAACAGGGCACTTGGGAGCGGAGCCGGAGAAGAAGCGTGTGCGCGTCTATGAGCGCTGGCAGGGCAACGAGGTGATTGCTCTTTAGCTCTGTTTTGCGGCTCGTGTCGCCCAGATGCCACCCTTCCTGACTGCAGACCTTTTTCTTGTGGGGCCACCTCGTGGCCGGACCTAACTGGCGAGCCTCGCTTGGCACAGCCAGCTTGCTTCTCGCGCCTACTGGGGTTTTCCTTGCCTTTGTTGCGCCTTACTTGACGCGCCAGCTGCACGTAGTTATCATGGTGTTTAGGTGCGTAAGTATGCAATTGCACCACCGGGACGCCCGTCTACACACCCACGTAATTGAATTGATGGTCGCTCTGCAGCTGCATCCTTCCCGTCCTAAGCTTTGTCTTCCTTTTCATGACGGCCTGCCGGGACCCTGGTATCATCCCACGGCAGGAGCCAGACGAGGAGTACCTGCAGGGCCGGAAGCCCAGGTGCAGCCCGTGCACACCTCCTGCACCCAGTAAGAGGCCATCCAAGGCTTAGCAGGTGCACACCAGGTCCTGCTGGTGACTGGTTGCAGAACCAAAGAGCTGACAGTGAACGACCACAAGGTCATCATTCGCTACAATGACACCTGCCACTTCTATCAGCCCCCCAGAGCCCACCACTGCAGTGTCAATGATAACTGCATAGAGCGATTTGACCACCACTGCCCCTGGGTGGGCACCACCATTGGCAAGGTGTGTGGGCAGGCTGTAGTATGCTCTGGGCAGTGCAGAGCCCTTTTTGGTTTTCAAATGCTGCACTTACACCATGTCCCTTTTGGAGCAGGCAGGTGCCTACCAGGTGCCAACCAGGTGGCTACCAGGTATCCCTGCAGCAGTCAACTCAGCCCCAGCCCTAGTAAATGCAGCAGTCAAAGCAGCAGTAGCATATTGGTATCGGCTGGGACTATAGTGTGGGAGAGAGATCCACACTCACATGTCAGCTGCATACTGGGCTACAGGTCACTGCAAAGACCTAGGAGCGCAGCTGCAGTGCACTGTCATGCCCAGCCAACCAGCCTGCCAGCCTGCCGGGCCTGCTTGCATCGCCCTCACACTTCTCCTCTTTTGCGGCTTCCTTGCCTGGCCGTCACCCAGACCCACCCAGGCACCCAGGGACCAACCTGGCCCACGCCCCCCACACTGCCTGACTTTGCCCATCCTACCTGCTGCTGTCCTCTGGCTGCAGCGAAACTACCGCACCTTTCTGCTGTTCATCTACGTCACCACCGTGTTCTGCTGCTATGTGTGTGGCTGCTGTGTGGCTCACCTCTTCGTGCGCCACAACCAGCTGGTGGAGGAGGATCAGGCAGCAGGCGGCACTGGGGATGGCCTGTGAGTGGTGCCTGGGGCTAACAGGGAGGGGAGGCGAGGAGGTGGGGCCGGGCAGGTGTGTAGAGGGCACGCGGGCAGGGGCAGCTACCAGCTGGACAAAGCGAGGGCTACATGATCAGCCCACACAGATGCAGAGCAGTGTGGCGGGGGCTGGGGAGCAGCAGATCAGCTCCTGAGCAGCAAGCTGTGGCAGCTGTGTCATCCCTGGCCCTGCCCATCTTGACACAGCTACAAACAGGTCAGCAGCCATGTCAGGCAGGCAGAAGCCCTGCATTGCTGTGAGCTCAGGGGTGGCCTGGGCATTCCTGTGCAGGGGGGAGGCCTGGCATTCCTGTGCTGGGGTAGCCTGTGCAGGTCTACAAAGCTCGCTGTGGGTGTTGTGCAGGTGGGGCCGGACTGTGAGGGACGTGATCCCGGCCCTGGTGGTGCTGGCCTACGCCTTCCTGTTCTTCTGGTTTGTGGGCGGCCTCAGCGCCTTCCACTGCTACCTGGTCGCCACCAATCAGACCACATACGAGAACTTCAGGCAAGAGGCCGCAGCCGGTCAGGAGGCCTTGTGAACCAGGCTGCAGGGGATGTAGGGAGACGGGTGTGCGGCAACAGGATCAGGTGCACGCTTTGGGAGCGGCAGGTCACAGCGCAGCTTGCTGCTGCAAGGCCCATGCATTGCACAGGCAGGGAGGCAGGCCATCTTGGTCTAGCAGGTCTAGGCCCTCCCCTCATGCAGGCTGCCATGCTGTGCCAGCCCCTGTGCCTCACTCACCTAGTTTGTCATGGCGGCCGACACCCCCGAAGGTACAACAATGACGACCGGCCTAACCCCTACTCGCGTGGCCTGTGGCGCAACTGCGCTGACATCTGGTGCACTGCTGTGCCCCCCAGCAAGGTGAGCAGGGGCAGGGCGCAGCCACATGCCAGGGGCTGCAAGGGTGTGGAAAACTGTTCAGGGTCATGCCACAGCATGACGTCACAGGAGCAGGGCAGAGGCTGTCAGGGTTTGTCGAGTCGACACACCAGTCAAGCAGCGGTGGGGCAGTCTAGTGACCGCCCTCAGCTCCCCTGCATGGGAAGCTGTGGTCGTGCTGCCCTCGCCTTACCCTGCCGCTGCACCCTTGGTGGCAATGCACCACCTAGCTCTTGCCCCTGTTGCTGATACCACTGACAAGTTGCGCTGCAGCTAGCCCCACTGGGCCTGCTGCTCTGCCCCGCTGCCGCCACTAAGCTGTGCCGCCCCTGCTGCCCCTGCCTCTGTTTCTGCTGCCTCTGCCCCTGCTGCCTCTGCCTCTGCCTCTGCCTCTGCTGCCGCCGCCTCTGCCCCTGCTATTCCTGCACTCACTGTGGTGCACTGCCCCTCTTCCCTGGTCCCTCTTGCCCCTGCAGGTTAGGTTCCGAGCCTACTTGGATGAGGTGGCTGCTCAGCCTCCTGTTGACTCCTGGGAGCAGGAGCCTTGCACACCCCCACAGCCTCTACACCCACCCCAGGCCATCCCAGACCAGGCGTCAGATCAATATCAGCCCGCACCCTACCCTCCCCCTTACCCACCCCCCTATGCACCCCCCTACCCCCCCCCTTACCTGCCCCCTGATGCTGGCCATAAGCTGCCCCAGCAGCAGGCCTACGGCTATGAACCCTTTTCAGGAGTGGGGTCGGCACAGCAGCAGCAGCACCACCACCATCAGGGCTATGGCCACCTGCAGGCCCAAGTTGCCTCTCCACCACAGCTGCCAGCATCCAGGCAGACATCATCACACAACCCCTCCCCTACCCAGGTGGAGCTACAGCACAGGGAATGAGCAGGGTGGCCATGATGGCGGCAGAGGTGGACACCGCTGCACCTGCCAGCCGTCAGGCTGGGGAGCAGGCAGTGGGCTGTGGGACCCAGGAGAGTTGCCTGGGTTGCTCCCCCTGGGCTGCTGAGTGGTGAGCAGAGTCCTGCTGCTGGGCACAGCTGGGCTCAAGGCTGCTCTGCCTAGGTTATTCAAGGCAACACTTAGGCATCACCCTGTTCCATGTCAAGTAGAGTCGAGGGAGTTGTTGCTGCATTCACCCATGAGTTGGTCAGCTGGTGTCCATTCACCGGCGTGAGCTCATGGCTTGCCCCAGTCTGTGAGCTGCAGGCTGGCAGCAGAGGCTGACCCAGGCAGAGGCTGGCAGTCAGTGCAGGTGCCGCCTTTAGTGCCCCTAGGAGTGAGGCTGGCCCTGGTGTCTGCCACAGGGTGCCTGCTCACGCTGCCATGCACATGTGGTATGCCATGCAAGAAGAAGCAGAAGGAAGGAGTCTGACGTACAGCTCTGACCAGTGCATCCGTAGCAGCTGCATGGTATGGAGTGCAGCCACAGTGTATAGAATGTGCATTGCTGCGGCAGTAGCAGCCAGTTGATCTTATCCTCTGTCACTAGTCAACCCAGGTTATCGCCATGCCAGATCATCGCCACGCCAGGCTGGTGTCTAAACGCTTAGCTGCAATTAACAACCACATGAGTTAACGCAGTTGTCTATAGTCATCGAAGTTCTCTTCCTGTCTTGTTGTTGTAAGAGTAGCAGGGCATCTGTACTTCGTGAATGTCACGCAGCTATGAAAGGACGTTATGGAGCACTGTAGAACCGCCTATGCAAGATAAACATAAGCCTCATGTACAGCTGGCAGCTGTATGGTTCGAACCTCTCATGACATTGTAGAGTGTCCAATGCAGGACACACACACCTTGCAATGCAGTGTCCTCTGAACTCAACCTATACCATTTTCCCCTATTTAGCCACTCAAACTCAATTGCTTAGGTACCTACAATCATGTCCGGGCTGAGCCTCATAACAGATTACTAAACCTGGGAATTCCAGCAGGTCTCACAGCTGTTGCCGAGCTCGGCATAGGACTTGGTCATATGTACGTGTCAGCTAGGGCAGGGGTATGCACACCTTGTGGTCGGCGTAAACTGTGATGAAGTATCTACGTGTATTTAGATAGTTTAGTCAGGTCTGTACGGCTAAGGGCAGTGTGGAGTGCGATTGCTGTTGTACCGGCGACTTACTTTGCACCTTGCACTTTTTGGTTTAGCATGAGACCGTGGATGCGTTAGCAAGCTTTGGGTGCCCACGTTAGCTTGGGCTCGATGCCATGCGCCAGTGTTAGCCCCACTTGCGACGACAGCGAGGACGCGGACGCTTCCTCGTGCACGCTGTATTCTACCTTGGGCGTCAGTCTCAATGTAGGTTTTCAACCCGTGCAGCTCGTGTTAGCCGCGACCCATCCTTTGGTTCAGCCTATGTAGGCTGGCCTTGTGGAGATTTCGCGAGCCTACCGTAGGCTGGCGCGGGTGGGTCCACTGCGCACAAAGCGCCGTGCTTGCGGTGCCGTTTGACGTACTCATCCTGCCACCTGTGCAGATGTGGCATCCGGACCGCCACCGACACACAGAAGACGACGAGGTGGCCAAACGCAGGTTTCAACGAATCCAGGCTGCTTACGAGGTGTTAAGGGATGAAAGTAGGAGGGGGCACTATGATTTACGCCTCCTGGACCAGCTTCATGTGCAGGTATGGGCCAGGTGTCCGTCTGTGCAACATGACATCATTATAAATGCAGTGCATTACGTGCTTGCTGTGTGCTACGCCTGTGCCGCAGGACTACCTTCATCGTTTTCCTCCATTCATCCTGACTGTGCAGGGTCTAACTACCCCCCACTTAGTTGGTCAGCATGACAGCTCTGTCGCAGACAGATGTTGCCAGTGGTTGCTCCTGACTGATCAAGGGCACTCACAGCATCAGACTGCAGAAGCCAGCTCGCAGTATCAGTGCGGAGACTGGTTGGAGCAAGACTCCAGCTGCTACTGACCTCCATGTGCTTCATGCATTGTACGCTATGCTATGCTATGCTATGGTGTCTTTATACCTATGTATACCTGATCAGTTTTGCAACACATGTGACCTTGTTCACATATCCTGGTTTGTTCACATATCCTGCACATGGTCCATGTGCTCCTACCATCTGCAAAATCTGCAAGATTCCTTTGCTGAGTGCGCATGCTTATTGCTGTAGGTCCAGTCTCATTGTTTACAGTGCATTGTATTTGGAGTTTTGGGTGCATTGTGTCTTGAGGTATAGCATGAGAATGAGTATGTTGGGAGTGGTGTGTAGAGACTGCGAATGGTCTTTACCCATCTGTCACAATCGTCGCCAGGAGTATTCTACTCTAGTGTCCAGTCTACTCGACTCCTTAGTCCTTACGGCCTATGGCGGTTTAACAATCCCATGCGAATACTATCGCGGGGCGGGGCGAGACGGGGCCCATCTTTGGCCCAACCGGGAACCGCGCGTGCGCTTGTGCTGGGCTGTTAAATCTTATGAAACAAGAACGCTATTGTCCCGTTAGGCTGTCGTGCGGAGAGCGTCATTGCTACAAAATGCATGCTCAGCGTGTCGAACATCACGCAGCAAAGGAAAAGTGTGGCTTGCTTCCAGCGCTCAGGCTTCCATGTCGGCGCACCACTAGCTCTCAGCTCATACCAGCCAACGGTACCCCCAATCTCCTCAATGATGTCATCTGCTTGACCAGCTTGCGATATCCAGCTAGGCTACACGGCATAAGGGAAGCCGTTTGGAGCTCAGCTGCTATGTGTAACCTCTTGGTCGCGGTATGCATTGCAGCACGCTGATAAAGTAGTAGGGAAACAACCAAGAGTCCTGTGCAAGTTCGCTGAATAGATTGGCCAAAGGCAACTGCGCGAGCAAGATTAGAAAAGAACGGCAAAAACAAAAAAAGACTCCGGGATACAGTCGGTTGGGCTATATCTTAGAGAATCGGAAGCTACAGAAAATGGAGGGGCGTCGTTACGTCGGTTAGGGATAGGGTTAGGGTTAGGGTTAGGGTTAGGGTTAGTGATAATATATATTTTGTTATTTATATATATATATATATATATATATATATATATATATATATATATATATATATATATATATATATATATATATATATATCTACATATAAAAAATATCTACATATAAAAAATATAAGGGGGCAAGATGAAAAATGTGCTCGGAATGGCCTGCGATTCAACGTGCGACCTCTCCTAACTTCAACACCGCATCGTACATCGAGGAAATCGAGCGCGACTCACTGTGCAGTAAGATCGAAAAGCGTTCTGAATTTTGGAGGCCTTAAAAATAGAGATGAGTAGTGGGTCTGGTAATGTAGATGCCAGCGCGTCTACTCGCGATGTTTCGTTTTGAATGGTCTGGCCGGCCCGTCAACCGACAGTCCAGTCAAACAAAGACCCCCAACCCCTGCGGAGTACAGCCCCGGCCCTAGATGAACATGACACAGGTTGGTCCATCATTTTGAACTGACAGCCGCCAGTCCACTGGACTGGGCTCGCGGATGCGGCGCTTGGCCGCGGCGTGCACGTCAACCTTGCGCACTGCCTATACGGTAAAACATATTCAGCCTCTGCTTCAGCGCGACGGAGCCTCATGTCCCCAATGCACCTGATGGCAGGTGTCTAGCCTCGAAAAGCAGCCAGGCTAGCAGCAGGGGCAGAAGGGGCAGCAGCAGCAGGGGCGGCAGGGGCAGCAGGCAGCAGGGGCAGCAGCAGCAGGGGCAGCAGCAGCAGCAGCAGGGGCAGCAGGGGCAGCAGGGGCAGCAGCGGCAGCAGTGGCAGCAGCGGTAGCAGGGGCAGTAGGGGCAGCAGGGGCAGCAGGGGCGGCAGGGGCAGCAGGGGCAGCAGCAACAGCAGCGGCAGCAGCGGCAACGGCAGCAGCAGGGGCGGCAGCAGCGGCAGCAGCATCAGAGGCAGCAGTAGCAGGGGCAGCAGCAGCAGGGGCAGCAGCAGCAGGGGCGGCAGGGGCAGCAGCAGCAGGGGCAGCAGGGGCAGCAGGCGCGGCAGTGGCAGCAGCAGCAGGGGCAGCAGGGGCAGCAGCGGCAGCAGCGGCAGCAGCGGCAGCAGTGGCAGCAGTGGCAGCAGTAGGGGCAGCAGCAGCAGGGGCAGCAGCAGCAAGGGCAGCAGGGGCAGCAGCAGCAGGGGCAGCAGCAGCAGGGGCAGCAGGGGCAGCAGGGGCAGCAGGGGCGGCAGCAGCAGGGGCAGCAGCAGCAGGGGCAGCAGCAGCAGGGGCAGCAGGGGCAGCAGCGGCAGCAGGGGCAGCAGCGGCGGCAGCGGCAGGAGCAGCAGCAGCAGGGGCAGCAGCAGCAGGGGCAGCAGCAGCAGGGGCAGGAGCAACAGTGGCAGCATCAGCAGAAGGGGCAGCAGCAGCATGAGCAGCACCAGCAACAGTAGGGCGGCAGTAGCAGGGGCAGCAGCAGCAGGAGCAGCAGGGGCGGCATGGGCAGCAGGGACAGCATGGGCACCAGCGGCAGCAGGGGCAGCAGCGGCAGCAGGGGCAGCAGGGGCAGCAGCGGCAGCAGCGGCAGCAGCGGCAGCAGCTCTGGAACTTGCGGCAGCCAATCTGGAAATTGCGGCAGCATGAAGTTAAGGGTACACAAGAGGTCTACGAGCAGAAGCTACAGATGAAAGACAGATCGTGTGTTGCATCTGTGCTAAGACACTGCCATGCAGCCATGGACAGTTGGGAATGCTGAAAAGACAGTCCAACAGGTGTGGTGCCATGTGAACAAGGCCTATGCCATCCATTTAAAGAACGTGGAAACGTGCATAACGACCGTTTAGTACACAAGGCAACGAAGCGCAAGGAGTGTACGGTTGAACCCCGGCAAGGAAAGCTCCCTGAAGGGCGTTTGGTGACAAAGTGGGTTGAAAGGCTATTGCCACAAGGTATTGCCACAAGGGAAGAAGCTGAAGGAAGAACTGAAGCAGCAGGATACCGTGAAGAACCAGGTCGTGTAGGCTTACTTGACGGGCTTCATCAAGTGGGTTGCATCATTCGCATGTGGTGTCTGTGCTGCCTCTCCGTGCTGCCGCAGTGTACACTGAGAATGTGGTGTACACCAGGGTGTTTTATGCCTTGCCACCTGGCCCCGACGACGATGAGGGCTGGTGAAAGGCCATGCCAACTTGCATTGACCTGGCATTGAGCTGGCATCACTGCTGTTGCCACTGTGACTGCAGCTGCAATTGTTCTTGCCACACACTGTTGCTGCACAGTGCAGAAGTGATAACTGGACAGCATGCTCACACACATTTTTCAGATGCCAAGGGATGCAAAGCGAACATCATGCAAGCATGCGAACATCATTCATACACACATAGCGGACTTGGACGTGCATAGCTTTGTTTGGCTGCATGCGGGCTTGCTTGACCGGCTGTCTATCGGGCTGGTTGTTACACAAATGTGGTGCGGCGGGAGGCCGCACATACATATGTTGCCTGCTGGCCGTCCGATGTGGGACGGGCCCACTGCCCTATCTACATATAAGAAATATAAGTATAAGGGGGCAAGATGAAAAATGTGCTCGGAATGGCCTGCGATTCAGCGTGCGACCTCTCCTAATTTCAACACCGCATCGTACATCAAGGAAATCGAGCGCGACTCACTGTGCAGTAAGATCGAAAGTCGTTCTGAATTTTGGAGGCCTTAAAAATAGAGATGAGTAGTGGGTCTGGTAATGTAGATGCCAGCGCGTCTACTCGCGATGTTTCGTTTTGAATGGTCTGGCCGGCCCGTCAACCGACAGTCCAGTCAAACAAAGACCCCCAACCCCTGCGGAGTACAGCCCCGGCCCTAGATGAACATGACACAGGTTGGTCCATCATTTTGAACTGACAGCCGCCAGTCCACTGGACTGGGCTCGCGGATGCGGCGCTTGGCCGCGGCGTGCACGTCAACCTTGCGCACTGCCTATACGGTAAAACATATTCAGCCTCTGCTTCAGCGCGACGGAGCCTCATGTCCCCAATGCACCTGATGGCAGGTGTCTAGCCTCGAAAAGCAGCCAGGCTAGCAGCAGGGGCAGAAGGGGCAGCAGCAGCAGGGGCGGCAGGGGCAGCAGCAGCAGGGGCAGCAGCAGCAGGGGCAGCAGCAGCAGGGGCAGCAGCAGCAGGGGCAGCAGCAGCAGCAGCAGGGGCAGCAGGGGCAGCAGCGGCAGCAGTGGCAGCAGCGGTAGCAGGGGCAGTAGTGGCAGCAGGGGCAGGAGGGGCGGCAGGGGCAGCAGGGGCAGCAGCAACAGCAGCGGCAGCAGCGGCAACGGCAGCAGCAGGGGCGGCAGCAGCGGCAGCAGCATCAGAGGCAGCAGTAGCAGGGGCAGCAGCAGCAGGGGCAGCAGCAGCAGGGGCGGCAGGGGCAGCAGCAGCAGGGGCAGCAGGGGCAGCAGGCGCGGCAGTGGCAGCAGCAGCAGGGGCAGGAGCAACAGTGGCAGCATCAGCAGAAGGGGCAGCAGCAGCATGAGCAGCACCAGCAACAGTAGGGCGGCAGTAGCAGGGGCAGCAGCAGCAGGAGCAGCAGGGGCGGCATGGGCAGCAGGGACAGCATGGGCACCAGCGGCAGCAGGGGCAGCAGCGGCAGCAGGGGCAGCAGGGGCAGCAGCGGCAGCAGCGGCAGCAGCGGCAGCAGCTCTGGAACTTGCGGCAGCCGATCTGGAAATTGCGGCAGCATGAAGTTAAGGGTACACAAGAGGTCTACGAGCAGAAGCTACAGATGAAAGACAGATCGTGTGTTGCATCTGTGCTAAGACACTGCCATGCAGCCATGGACAGTTGGGAATGCTGAAAAGACAGTCCAACAGGTGTGGTGCCATGTGAACAAGGCCTATGCCATCCATTTAAAGAACGTGGAAACGTGCATAACGACCGTTTAGTACACAAGGCAACGAAGCGCAAGGAGTGTACGGTTGAACCCCGGCAAGGAAAGCTCCCTGAAGGGCGTTTGGTGACAAAGTGGGTTGAAAGGCTATTGCCACAAGGTATTGCCACAAGGGAAGAAGCTGAAGGAAGAACTGAAGCAGCAGGATACCGTGAAGAACCAGGTCGTGTAGGCTTACTTGACGGGCTTCATCAAGTGGGTTGCATCATTCGCATGTGGTGTCTGTGCTGCCTCTCCGTGCTGCCGCAGTGTACACTGAGAATGTGGTGTACACCAGGGTGTTTTATGCCTTGCCACCTGGCCCCGACGACGATGAGGGCTGGTGAAAGGCCATGCCAACTTGCATTGACCTGGCACTGAGCTGGCATCACTGCTGTTGCCACTGTGACTGCAGCTGCAATTGTTCTTGCCACACACTGTTGCTGCACAGTGCAGAAGTGATAACTGGACAGCATGCTCACACACATTTTTCAGATGCCAAGGGATGCAAAGCGAACATCATGCAAGCATGCGAACATCATTCATACACACATAGCGGACTTGGACGTGCATAGCTTTGTTTGGCTGCATGCGGGCTTGCTTGACCGGCTGTCTATCGGGCTGGTTGTTACACAAATGTGGTGCGGCGGGAGGCCGCACATACATATGTTGCCTGCTGGCCGTCCGATGTGGGACGGGCCCACTGCCCTATCTACATATAAAAATAATAAGTATAAGGGGGCAAGATGAAAAATGTGCTCGGAATGGCCTGCGATTCAGCGTGCGACCTCTCCTAATATCAACACCGCATCGTACATCGAGGAAATCGAGCGCGACTCACTGTGCAGTAAGATCGAAAGTCGTTCTGAATTTTGGAGGCCTTAAAAATAGAGATGAGTAGTGGGTCTGGTAATGTAGATGCCAGCGCGTCTACTCGCGATGTTTCGTTTTGAATGGTCTGGCCGGCCCGTCAACCGACAGTCCAGTCAAACAAAGACCCCCAACCCCTGCGGAGTACAGCCCCGGCCCTAGATGAACATGACACAGGTTGGTCCATCATTTTGAACTGACAGCCGCCAGTCCACTGGACTGGGCTCGCGGATGCGGCGCTTGGCCGCGGCGTGCACGTCAACCTTGCGCACTGCCTATACGGTAAAACATATTCAGCCTCTGCTTCAGCGCGACGGAGCCTCATGTCCCCAATGCACCTGATGGCAGGTGTCTAGCCTCGAAAAGCAGCCAGGCTAGCAGCAGGGGCAGAAGGGGCAGCAGCAGCAGGGGCGGCAGGGGCAGCAGCAGCAGGGGCAGCAGCAGCAGGGGCAGCAGCAGCAGGGGCAGCAGCAGCAGGGGCAGCAGCAGCAGGGGCAGCAGCAGCAGCAGCAGGGGCAGCAGGGGCAGCAGGGGCAGCAGCGGCAGCAGTGGCAGCAGCGGTAGCAGGGGCAGTAGTGGCAGCAGGGGCAGGAGGGGCGGCAGGGGCAGCAGGGGCAGCAGCAACAGCAGCGGCAGCAGCGGCAACGGCAGCAGCAGGGGCGGCAGCAGCGGCAGCAGCATCAGAGGCAGCAGTAGCAGGGGCAGCAGCAGCAGGGGCAGCAGCAGCAGGGGCGGCAGGGGCAGCAGCAGCAGGGGCAGCAGGGGCAGCAGGCGCGGCAGTGGCAGCAGCAGCAGGGGCAGCAGGGGCAGCAGCGGCAGCAGCGGCAGCAGCGGCAGCAGTGGCAGCAGTGGCAGCAGTAGGGGCAGCAGCAGCAGGGGCAGCAGCAGCAAGGGCAGCAGGGGCAGCAGCAGCAGGGGCAGCAGCAGCAGGGGCAGCAGGGGCGGCAGGGGCAGCAGGGGCGGCAGCAGCAGGGGCAGCAGCAGCAGGGGCAGCAGCAGCAGGGGCAGCAGGGGCAGCAGCGGCAGCAGCGGCAGCAGCGGCGGCAGCGGCAGCAGCGGCAGCAGCGGCAGCAGGGGCAGCAGGGGCAGCAGGGGCAGCAGCGGCGGCAGCAGCAGGAGCAGCAGCAGCAGGGGCAGCAGCAGCAGGGGCAGCAGCAGCAGGGGCAGGAGCAACAGTGGCAGCATCAGCAGCAGGGGCAGCAGCAGCATGAGCAGCACCAGCAACAGTAGGGCGGCAGTAGCAGGGGCAGCAGCAGCAGGAGCAGCAGGGGCGGCATGGGCAGCAGGGACAGCATGGGCACCAGCGGCAGCAGGGGCAGCAGCGGCAGCAGGGGCAGCAGGGGCAGCAGCGGCAGCAGCGGCAGCAGCGGCAGCAGCTCTGGAACTTGCGGCAGCCAATCTGGAAATTGCGGCAGCATGAAGTTAAGGGTACACAAGAGGTCTACGAGCAGAAGCTACAGATGAAAGACAGATCGTGTGTTGCATCTGTGCTAAGACACTGCCATGCAGCCATGGACAGTTGGGAATGCTGAAAAGACAGTCCAACAGGTGTGGTGCCATGTGAACAAGGCCTATGCCATCCATTTAAAGAACGTGGAAACGTGCATAACGACCGTTTAGTACACAAGGCAACGAAGCGCAAGGAGTGTACGGTTGAACCCCGGCAAGGAAAGCTCCCTGAAGGGCGTTTGGTGACAAAGTGGGTTGAAAGGCTATTGCCACAAGGTATTGCCACAAGGGAAGAAGCTGAAGGAAGAACTGAAGCAGCAGGATACCGTGAAGAACCAGGTCGTGTAGGCTTACTTGACGGGCTTCATCAAGTGGGTTGCATCATTCGCATGTGGTGTCTGTGCTGCCTCTCCGTGCTGCCGCAGTGTACACTGAGAATGTGGTGTACACCAGGGTGTTTTATGCCTTGCCACCTGGCCCCGACGACGATGAGGGCTGGTGAAAGGCCATGCCAACTTGCATTGACCTGGCACTGAGCTGGCATCACTGCTGTTGCCACTGTGACTGCAGCTGCAATTGTTCTTGCCACACACTGTTGCTGCACAGTGCAGAAGTGATAACTGGACAGCATGCTCACACACATTTTTCAGATGCCAAGGGATGCAAAGCGAACATCATGCAAGCATGCGAACATCATTCATACACACATAGCGGACTTGGACGTGCATAGCTTTGTTTGGCTGCATGCGGGCTTGCTTGACCGGCTGTCTATCGGGCTGGTTGTTACACAAATGTGGTGCGGCGGGAGGCCGCACATACATATGTTGCCTGCTGGCCGTCCGATGTGGGACGGGCCCACTGCCCTAGTATATATATATAATAAATATATAATAATCTAATATATTATAAAATAATGTATTACAATTATATTTATATATTATGATGTGTATTTTGTTATATATGTATATATATAGTTCTTATATAACTATATACCGTACTCTCTCTTTCGATTCGCGTCCGCGAATTGTTTTTTTAGCCTCGCGAAGTCGCGAACGAGTAAACAATGTGAATTTTCACAAAATCGCGAAGTGATCAAACAATTATTTGACCTGCACTGCGATGGACCGCTTCGTGGTCCGTGGCATCACTGCCGATGGCGCAGCCGAGAATTTGCTACGCCAGGTTGACCAACATGATGAAATGCTCCATCGAAGGACTCTCGATCTTAGCATTGGGCTCGGGCTAGCCCGCGACCCAGCCGCGTCAAGAACAAGCCTAAGCCAGCCATAACAGGACAAGCCACGCCCACTCCCACACACAAGCAGGCACGGTTGGTGTACAACACCAGCAACAGCGCCAACAGCAGCAGCGCTAACACAAGCAGCGCCGGCAACAGCAGCGGCGACGACGGCAACAACGATGATGAAGTGCCAGCAGCGAGGGGTGGGTAGGTAGCAAGTTAGCAGCCGGGGTGGCTGGCTGCAAGAAGTCAGCTGTTGGGGTGGTTGGCAAGGCCAGGGCAGCAGCCGGGGTGGCTGGCCGCACCAGGTCAGCATCTGGGGTGGCTGGCCAAACCGGGGCAGCAGCTCGGGTGGCTGGCCGCACCAAATCAGCTACTGGGGTATTTGCCTTGGCCAAAGCTGCAGCATGGGTGACTGCAAGGGGTATTCAGAGGAAGATGCAGAGACCATGACTTCATTGGGGAGGTTCAGTGCCCTATCTAGTGCACAGTCAAGACTTGGTAACTTGGTGCACGGTGACACTACCCTTGCATAATGGCTTTAACGTGGTGACCGGGAAGCTTGACATGGTGACCTGTGCAAGAAGTGTTTAAACCATGGCGGATTGACATGTTATGCAAGGGATGGTTGTCTAGAACATTTATAAGCACATCCACATCCTCAAAACTGTGTTTTGCTGCTAACTTTGCATCGGGAAAAAGTAAACAATGTTTTTTTTGGGTCGGGAAAGAGTATTTAATTTTAGTTTTCGGGGCCTCGCGAATCGAAATAGATAGTACGGTATGTATAAACTATATATGTATATATAAAGTTTTTATATATTTATAGTTATATATATATACTATATATATAATAGTTATATATATATATATAACTATTATATATTATATATATATTAGTGATCGTATTTAATGATGCTAGCTGACAGAGTCTTCTATCCGGGGATGTGACATAAACAACAACCACGTGGCTGAGACGCGGCGTCGTTTTGATTACCAGGGATTCCTGTCATTTTCTGTCAGTTGGGGCAACCTGCTGGTGTTGGGGCCAACCCTGCAGTCAATGCTGCCGCTGCCGCTGAAGCCAGCTGCCCCATAGGCCAGAGCCAGGATGCGGTCCGCCCACCTTGATGAGCTACAGCCTACAACATGTACAACACACATGGCACACATGGCACACAAGGTCAGGTTTAGCATGGGCCGTATCCCGTCCGCAAGTCGTCCCATGAAACGTACGATGCATAAGGAGGTCATGCCCACCTGATTCATAGCGATGGCCGCATCGTCGGTCGACCAGGCGGTGCTCAATTTGTTTTCCCAAAACAAGCCGTTCAGCTTGCAGAACCTGGTGGACCTGTTGGCACACGCAGGTAGGTGTAGCGTTGCGCGAATAGCCGTGAAGCACAGACGGACACAAAAGTGCCAATAAACATAGGGTTCAAGAAGGCAGCAATCACCAAGTCCGTGGACAGTCTGGTAGAGCATGGCAAGATTACAGCCAAGGTGAGGCATTCCACAATGTGGTCCATCTGCCTCCAGCCAGCAGTGTCAGCCCACCGCCTGCGCCACAGGAGTTTGGGAAGACCAAGCTCTTCATGCCCCCTCAGGCAGGCTTGGCTGTGCTCTCCAAGGAGGTGATTGGCGCAGCAGACGCGGCACCCAGCTGCAGTCAAGGTGCCAGAGAGAAGTATGTAGCATGCCGTCACGCAGGAGATGGCTGAGAAGCGTGCTGCAACAAAGGCTGCACAAGATGCTTTACGTGAGGAGCGCGATGCTGTGAAGGCCGCAGAGGCAGGTGAAGGCATGAATAGACTGCCGTGCTGGCCAGGGGATGCAGTCCAGCCTCCAACCTGCCCCTGCTGAGTCTAGGTAGGGCAGGGCACACTATCAGCCCTTGCGCTGCTTGGCCCCTGCAGAGCTGACCTCCTGGCGCACCAGCCTGACAGTGGAGCAAATGCAAGCCGAGGCAGCGGCCCTGACCAGCAAGGTGCTTTGGGTGCAGGCTAACACCCCGAGCCTCAGCAGCATGTGCAGGATTTTATTGGTGACCAGGGCTTGGTTGTAGCCAGCCAGCGAATACACCACAGTGGACAACACAGTCCTGAGTACTCAGACAGTCCAGTGTTGTGTGAATGGACCCAGCGTCCTGGCTGCAGCATGACTAGTGTGCTTTGCCTGTCAGGGTTTTCAGGGCTAGGACTGTACAGGGAGTGAGCACAGCAGTACAGTACAAGGAATGAGGACAGCAGTACAGCGTGCAGAAGTGCAGTGCTGAGTGCTTACAACCCCAACCCAAGTTTCTGCCTGGCCCGCCCCTGCCCTGAAGCTTGCGGACATACAACGTCGCCTGGAGCCTCTGAAGACAGGGGCGGTGCTGGTCAGTGCCGCGGACAAGGCAGCTGCGGAGAAGGTGTGAGCCTGGGCTGTTGCCCCTGCTCGCAGCCATGTCACCCGCCGAGCATGTTAAGCCGTGTTTGACGATGACCAGCCGCTGAGGGGGCGAACAAGGCGGCGCCAGTAGGGTATGGAGGCGGCCGCAGCAGCAGTAGTAGGGTGTGGCACGCACAGCTGTTGGTGTGCATGCTGTGTTCTCGGCCCCTACAGGCACTGACCACCAACCTGGAGCATTGGCGCAAGCGGCGCTCCATCTTCAAGAACATCTGGTCAGTGGCCAAGCAGCATGCCGGTCGACAGCTCAGGAGCATGCGAGTAGACCATGCGTAGCATTAACAAGACTGTGTTACACTGCATCCTTGGTTCATGATTATGCGCTACACCAGGTATGTGTGTGCTTGCATCAAGCGCTGTGCAGTCTCTGGCTCACAGCCTCAAGCTCAGCATAGGTTGGCCAGCCTGCATGGCAAGCTTGGGTGCTAGGTCCCTGCATGGGGCATGTGGCATGGTGTGGCTTGCCCTGGCCGGGCAGCGCCAGCTGTGTAGGCCTCCCGCTGCTGTGGTGCTGGCTGCAGGAGCACCATGTCTGAGAGCATTGAGGGACGCAAGGAGGCCGAGGTGTTTGAGGAGATGGGGGTGGACACGGATGAGGCAGTGGGAGCGGACCTCAAGGGCCTGGAGGGCCTGGCAGGGGCAAAGCGCCGCCGCTTCTAAACAACTGCAGCTCGATGCTGGACGCTAGATGCAAAGGCGCAGGGGCGGCAGGGAGTGAGTTCATGACCCATGTGAGCCACTTGTGTCGGTCCCTGTTGGTGACTCACATGCTCCCTACCTGCTGCGCCTGCCTTAGCTCTACTGCAGGTGTAACACTGCTGGGTCCAGGCCCAAACCATGGTGTAGTGTACTGAACTGCAGTGTGCTGGGGGTGTGGGTCGAGCTGCAGCTGAGCAGCGCAGAGATGGGGAGGCGATGTGTGCTTGCATGAGCTGTCAGACATGCCTGATGCTGGTTGGGTCCGAGTGTCGGCGTAGTCATGGGGCAGTCATATGGCAGTGATGCTGCAGCCACGTGTAAGGCGGGTGGCAACTGGCAGTGGGAGCCACGATCTATGACTTCATGCATCATCAGTGCGGCTATCTCTGCCCCAGCCTGTTGCAATATGCGCGTCACAAATCCTCCGCAAACCGCCCCCAGGTCACAGCAGGTCACCCCCGCCATTGGCCGCACCCCTGATAAACTCCGACCGGTCTTTAAGAGTTTTACAGCGATTTTTGCGCAGGGCTGTGCAGCTCATCAAAGCGAAGCTAACGGGCTGCTCGGGCTGATGTGCACCTGTGCCGGGGCGGGCGGGGGTGCTGAGAGATTAGGTCGCGTTGTGTTGAGAATAGCCTACCTAGTGGGGCTGTGATCAGAGAACAGCTATCGCGCTCAGCGGCCCAGCTTTTCAAATGTTTGAATTTTCGTCGGGCGCAGTACCCACCCTGACATGTGTTCGAATGCTAGTGCTAGTGCTGGTGACATGTTTCAGAGTGGTGGTATGGCGTGTGGCCTGTCCCTGCACCCGAAGAGCGTGCAACGCGTGTCCCGTCACCCCATGTCAAACTTCCTCGATGTGGGCTTTTTTCCCGACCGGTTATCTATCCAACCAGGACGTCGAATGATGGACTGCAAGTTCTGTGCGGCTCCTTGTGTGGTATTGTATACGTTCCGGAAGACAGAATCGCGTTGCCTTCATATGTAAGCGTTTCATGTGTAAGCGGTACACATAGTTAACAGTTCAATTTCTGCATCTTTTTAACTGATTTTGGCGGCATTTGGCACAAACACCGATGTGTAAACCACCTTGACATCGCTGTCACCTGTGGACTGAACCCGTGTTGAAGAATGCGATTTAAAGCGCTGTTGCATGCTGGTTTAACAATTTGTTTTGATGCGCCAATCACGTCGCGCTGGGTCCAGGCTGGCTCTAGCGGTCGCTAAGAGCATCTGCGTGGCGCCAGAACACGTCGCGTGTTGGGGGCCAGCCACCCGGCAAATCGCTGGGGCTGGCTGCACTCTAGTCAGGCCATTAGAAGCTCATCGCGCCGATCGGCGGCCTCATCCGTGCTAAAATGAGTTGGAAGTTATCTCTCAAGCCATGGGGGTGCGGCCACTGGCGGGGGTGACCAGCAGGGTTTCGTGCACAGCCAACGCGCCTGTGACCACAATTTCATGCTGCCTGCCGTTGTCATGACACACGGGTGATCATGCCGGTGGCGACAGTAACACCGTCTAAATCCTCAGCGTATTGCTGTTTAGCCTCAACAACATCGGCATGGAGCATGGGCGGCCCACTCCATGGCGGCATGCACATCAAGCATGCGGGGCAGTCAAGTCGAGCCCGGGTCGCTGATCTTCCGCGCTTTCGTGTTTTAGCCTCAGCGGAGATGACCAAGTTCTCAGGCGATGCCGTGTCGGTGCGGAGCAGCAGCAAGAGCGCCTTGACCGGCAAAGGCAAGTGCAGCTGCGTGATTGCGCCTGTACTGCTGCTCCCCTTCTGACCTCTGCGTCATCGCTAATGCTCGCAAGACATGAAGAAAAATATGGAGGTGCGTCCATCTTGCTACGCCCAGCTGTCAGAGAAACTCGGCCCCCTCGCCCCCCACTAGGGCCTTTGATTGAGTCGGACCACTAGGGCACACTAGCAGAGCTCCTCAAATAGTTTTAAGGTGCTGTGTGGAGTATACCCAATGCACATGGACAGGAACGCAGCTCGGCACCCTGCGCCCCAGGTCTTCCTGGCCACTGGGCGCCACCCCGACATTGAGAAGTGCAGGAGCAAAGCCGACAAAGACAGTGTGCCAACCTTGCCCGACCATGACCCAAACCGAGACTTTGTGTTTATGGACTTAGTGTCAGGGACTAAGCCATTGGGCCGGCTGGTGGTGGAGCTGTATCATGACTTGAGTCCAGTGGGCGCCACCCACCTGCGCAACCGCTGCCTCTCCGGGTCCAAGGCCAGTCTGCAGGGCGGCACCGCACACAAGCTGCAGGCAGGCTATGCGGTGTGGCTGGGGAAGAGGTGGGTGAGGGCGCCACCTAGAGGGCATGCCCCCTTTCACACCCCACAAAGGACCCTAGTCCCTGTCTGCCGTGGCCCACTCGGCAGAGCACCCTGGAGGTCACCTCCTACAGCCTCGTAGCCCCTAGCTCTGGCCCACAGTCTTCAACCATAGATCGCACAGGCACTCATAGGCTGGCCCTAGCCCCACCAACCCCCTACCTCTCAATCCTAGCCTGGCTGCTGGCTGCAAGCAAGTATGTGGGTCTTGTGTGCCCTGTGCCCTGGGCAGAACAGGTGGTCAGGGCAGGGCAGGTGGTCTGGTCAGTGAGGGTTTAGCAGCAGATCAGAGTCCGCTGTCATACTCCTGTTTGCCCTGTGCCCTGCTGTCAGCAAGCCTGCAAAGCATGGTGAGCTGCATGCTGTACGTGCGTGGCCTGACTCCCGCCACTCTCGTGTATTGGGCTTAGGCATGATGACACAGACCACCGACCAATGCATGCTGCCTAGCCCACCTTTCGCATCCGCATAGCAGCACATCGTGAACCCGCCCAGTGTGCATGCCACCATGAGCAGCAGCAGCACCACCGCCACTACCACCACCATCATCATCACCACTATCACCACCAGCATCAGCCCCAGCACCAGTCCTGATGTGCTGTACAACTTGGCCGTGTGTGCCGGTCCCAGTGCCGCCGCAGCCGACTGCTTTCGTGTGCCGCTGTGCTCCCGGCTGCGGCATGTGGAGCTGGGTGCGGTGTCCTTGTCGCTGAACGGTGACGAGGTCGTAATCTCCCTCGGCCGCTCCCTCGTCCTGGACGCCACCCACCAGGCAAGCAGGCAGCCCGAGCAGCAGGTGGGCAGGGCAGGGAGTGCACAGGGCATGCCTTGTCCACTTCAGGGCAGGGCAGGGCGTAGTAATGTGATGGTGGCGGTGATGTCATGGTGAAAGTCACGCTGCCCCTCTACACCCAGGTGGTGGGCCGCGTCCACAAGGGCCGGGAGTTCCTCGAGGCTCTCAACGACCTGGCCACCAACCACATGGATGTGCCCTGCCAGCGCTTGCAGGTGACCAACAGCAGCTGCTGCTGCCGTTGCCCTAGTCAGTGCTGCAGAGCCAGCCAGCCAGTCAGTCAGGCAACCAGCCTGCCAGTCAGTAAGTCAGCCAGTCATTCAGCCAGTGCTTGCAGGACCAGGAGTCCCCCCCCTGTGATCCCGGCTGCCCTGCAGGTGGTGAAGTGTGGGCCCTGCAGCCCCAGTGGGGTGCATGAGGAGCTGGTGGCTGCCGGGGCAGGCGGGCCAGGCACAGTGCAGGACGTGGCCAGCAGGCTGCAGGAGGCCTCAGCCAGCGCCCGCCAGGCTGTCAGGTGGGCGGCAGAGCGGCGCAGGACTCTGTGCGGGAAGGTTGTGGGTCACACCATCACACTCCCGGGTGCTGCTGCCTGCACTGCTGCTACTGCTAACCCTAACCCTGACCCTAGCCCTATCTGAGAGGGAGCAGCTCGTGGGGCAACACTGCATTGGTTGCTGTTGTGATGCCGTTGACGCTTCTGCTGCTGCCAATGTGGTCCCTGCTTGCAGGCAGGCGTTAGCAGTGGGTCTCAATCAAAAGCGCAAGCAACAGGACAGCCAGCCAGCCATGGCTGCCACACCCAGCCCCAGGCAAGGCGAACAGCAAAGCAAACCAGAGGCAGTCGTGGGGGCCGAGGGCAGCACGGCTGTGGTGGTGCCAGCCAGCACCCAGCCGGGCATGAGCCAGGAAGGCAGCCGCAGCGTGAAGGCAAGATACATGGACACCATGTTGGGTGGGGACGTCAGCGATGTCAGCGACAGTGATGAAGGCCAGGATGAGCAACCTTAGGAGCAGTAGGTGTGGAGGGACTGGGACTGGTGGGGATAGGGAAGGGGCTGCATTGCTGGTGCTGGAGTGGACACGCTTTGTTAATGGGCGGGAGCTACTGGCAGCGATGATTGGGCGAACCATTACAGCAAAGCATTCACCAAGCACATGTTCTCCAGGGCCTGAGTGGCATGTGCTGTGGCAGGGATGGCGTTGAGGTCTTGGTGGCCTTGCCTGCATGCTGATGGGGAGGCTGATGGCTCATCACGGCATATCTTGCCAGCAGAGCCACCTGGTGGCCAGCCTCAGGGGGTGAGGGGACGCTAGCGGGTGCTGGCCCGCTGCCTCAGCCGAGAAAGCGAAGGCTGTAGTGAGGGGAGCATGTGGTGTGCTCGCCTGCTACCTGGGCTGGCAGGGTGCGCATGCACTGACACGAGGTGGCAGCTGCAGCTTGTGGCAGCTGCAGCTTGTTAGGGCGTGGACCCGAATACTGTCAGCCCATGCTCCCGGACACAGGCTGCATGGCCTCAGCTTTTGGTTGCACGGTTTTGGTTGCATCATCACTGCCATATCTCCTTATATTGAATTCAACCTTATAGATATGCACGCCGAGCTCCTACCATTCCTGCTACATATTGAGAGCTCGAGCTTATCCAGCTTCCCTGCGCATGCACCGGCCAGGGTCCTTGGGATGCATGCACCGGCCAGGGTCCTGTGAAAACGAGCTGGGTGCAGCGCCTGATGGGTCAGAATGCACGGGCAGCGCGGATCTCACATATTCTTAGCAGGGTACGGGGTTACAGTTAACCCCTGATTCCCTAGCCATGACCTAACCCTAACCCCTCCCTGTGAAGTGCGCCGCGTGAAGAGTTGCGTGTCATCTGTACCTTGCTGAGTCAGGTGTCCCGCTCCTAACATGTGCCTACATGCCTTTCTTGAGCAAGGGCCACATGCAGCAAGGCACAAGGTGTGTGCCCTTGCCTGTGGCTGGCGCCGCAATGCGGACATGCATCTGGCAGAACTATGGCTCGATCAGCCGAAGCCCGTAGGCGGGAGGGGGCGCACGCGTTCGGCCCTGGAGCCCGAGGGAGGTTGCGGCGTGGGGCGCTGTCGGTTGAACAGCTCGTCAGATAGCCGGGCCGCCTCCAAGCGCTGCTTCACAGTCGAGTGCGTGCCCTCCAGCTCCTCCCACCTGCAGAGGTCGCCACAGGTCCCCGCACGCTGACGCTGTGGTCCGCATGCCACATTTGGCTCGATGTTCTCTGCCAGCCTTGCACCCTGGCTGCCTATGAATGGCGCTGCCCGCATTGCACCCAGCCTGGTCCTAGCTGGTCGGTACCGTTGGGGCAGTTTAGCGCTGCACGCTGATTGCCTGACGACTCTCATCCGACCTGGCCCGCCGGCTCACCTCTTGCGATGCGCCTCGCAATCTGACAGTGCTCGTGTGAGCTGCCCAATGCGCATCTCTGCATCCCGCAGCTGCCTTTCCAACCTGGCGGCGCGCAGTCAAACGGCATGTGCCTCATCACAGTTGCCAGGGCGTGGCTGCAAAGGGTCGAGGCGGAGCCATCACGGCTCTGGCGGCCTGTGATCATCCTGGTTGCAAGCCTTGCGCCAGGTCAAGCTGTTGCGGTGCTGGCGACCGTAGCTGACTGGGGCTGCCGTCACGCCACTGACCGGGGCTGCCGTCATGCCACTGACCTGGCGACTTCCGTGCGCAGCATGGCCAGCTCCCCGGCTGCCGCACCCTCCCGGGCGCCGTGGCTTAGGAGCTGTCGCTGCAGTGCATCGCGCTCCTCCCGCAGCTGCCGTTGCGTGACATCCCGCGCCACAGCTTCCTCGCGGATGGTCCGCAGCTCTGCAGCCAGAGCGCAGCATCCAGTGTTGCCGAGCGGCACAAACCAGGTCAGGCTGAGGATGTGAGGCACAGGTGAGGATGGGGCGCGAACGCGATCTGAGCACCTTGCAGCAGCAGCTGATAGTCCTCTGTGGCCCTCTTCAGAGCCGCCTCCAGGGCAGCCAGCTTCTGTGCCGCCGCCCTTTGTGAGCCTAGCTGCACTTCTGAAGGAGGTGGAGCGGGTGGTGGGGGGCTGGGGCCTGCGGCCTTCATGAGCTCCAGCTCCCTCTGGGCCGCCCTCAGCGCCAACTGGGCAGGGCAAGGCAGGCACGGCAAGCAGCTCATGGCCAGCATTGCCACAGCCTCTGGTTTGTTTACAGCAGCCTCATATGTTGCAGAATGACGGCCAGCTGGTGTGATTAGAGTGTAACCAAAGCCTTTCCCCTAAACCCCCGCCGTCACTTTTGCTCCCACCCCTGCCTGGCCGGGCATGCACCTGGAGCTGGTACCTCTCCTCCTGCAGTGCCTGCACCTCGCTCTGCGCTGCCTCACATGCCGCCGCCTGATGTCCTGCACTGGCCTGGCTGTCCGCCACCTGCTGCCTGCAGGGCAGTGGGCAGCAGCGAAGTAGCAGCAGGGGACTAGCAGCAGCAGCTGCCAGCATCCATCCCTGCTGAGCCTGCGCCTGCTGCTGCCACACTCACATCGCCTGGGCCAGCTGCCCCCCCAGCACCTCCACCTGGCTTGCCAGCTGCTGCAGCGCTTGCTCCAGCTCCAGGCTGCGGGCACTGCCCTCCACACCCTGCATGGCCACCAGGGCGCTCAGGGCTCAGGGCTACACTCTCACACCCATTCTCACTCTCACACTCTTTTTCTCTCACCCTACCGCGATGAAAGCCCCTCTCCCACACTGGCACCTACCCTTGCCACCCCACGGTGAAGAGGCCATAGCCCTCCCCAGACTCCCCCACACCCCGTTGCCCCCTCCCCAGCCCTCCCCTAGCCCCCTCCTAAGGCCCCCTAGCCCCCCTTAGTTCACACTACTGTGATCACCCTCCATACCCTGCACCAGCTTGCCCCTTCTGAGGTACTCCATTAGTCCATGTCATCATTCCAGCTGCATAGGGAACAGGACCGTGTGTATGCTCTAGGCATCTGGGTTCAGTTCGCTCTGTTAGGGCCATGGCTATTGCTCTTTGCAGGATCTTATCCCTGGGTGTGTAAACAATCTCATCCCAGACTCCTCCACCACACCCTCACCCCCTCCCCAGCCTCCCTCAGTACCCCCCTGATGCCCTGCAGCCCTGCAGCTGCACCGCACTTGCCTGGTGCTGCACTGCCCTGTCCCCTGCACTGGCCCCAGCAGCCAGGTTCGTGGGGGCAGGGGGGCTGGGCGGCAAGGCGATGGGGGGTGGGAGGGGGTGTGCGGCATAGCCTGGTGCGTTGACGGTGATGGTTGGTGAGATGGTTGTCCCTGAGGCGCCTGAGGGGGCTTGTAGGGGGCTGCTGGGGGGCTGAGCCGCCTCCAGTGAGGCCAGGCGGGTGCGGATGCGCGCCAGCTCCTGCACAGGCCGAGCACTGGGGGTCCCTGACCCTGACGCTGAGGGGCCAGCCACTAGGGTGCAGGAATACAGTGGGTGTCGGTGGGTCAGTGGGGTATGTCAGTGGCTGGCTGCCCGCCATGGAGCACCACAGCGGCCGAGCACAATGTGAGGTGGTTGAGGAGTTGGGAGTTGGGGAGTTGGGAGTGCTAGTGAGAGTGAAAGAGAGTGAGCCAGGAGTGCGGCAATCCACACCGGCACACATCCGTCCACACAGCAGCCAGTGTGCAGCATTGCCCAGGGGGGCCACATAGTGGGGGAGTCTGGAGCCTGACCTGCGCCACCTCCTCCTGGCCCTGCGCCGCCTTCTGCTCTGCTGCCGCCGCCGCCGCCCTAGCTGCCCGCACCGCCTCCAGCTCAGCCCCCAGAGCCCCCGCCTTAGCCTGCACCACACAGCTGGGTGGGAAGCTGGCCAGCAGCTGGATAAACTCAGGCAGCGCCTGGGCCTGGCTCAGTGGCACCAAACACGTGTACGGTGCATCTGGCTTGTTGGCTGCAGCCTGGTGAGCCCATGATGCCTGAGCACTGAGCCTGAACACACCCCTGCGCAGTGCCTGTGACCACCTGTCAAAGTCAGGCAATGTTGGTGTTGGTGGTGTTGGTACACCGCACACAGCTGGCTAGACTCAGGCAGCGCCTGGCCTGGCTCAGGGGCAGCAAGGCGGCAAGGGTGCATGAGGGGCGGGGGCATGTGGCCCTGACCTTTGCTGCCGCCAGCTCCTCCCTCAGTGCAGCCAGCTGGCTGCTGTCACGCCCCGCCTGCTCCTCAGCCTGCTGCGCCCTCAGCTGCGCCGCCTGCACCTGCTGCTTGAGGTCAGCAGCCTCGGCCTGTAGGCCTGAGAAGGAGCATGGGCAGCACCCGGGGAAGGGCAGTGGGGTCAGGGGCAGCAGGGGGTCACACCCTGCTGAGTGTGAGCCCTGCTGGACCCCCCTGCTCACCCCCTGTCCTGCTGCCCCTCTTGCTGCCACTGTTGAAGCTGCTGACGCTGCTGTAGGTTGTCAAGATGGCTGGTGTGTGGAGGCACAGCCTGAGGGTGCAGGCACTGCCAACATGCCCCCACCTGCCAGCTGCCCTGCGCTGTCCTGGGCCCGCCTCAGCTGCGCCTCCAGCTCCTCAACCTTCAGTCAGGGATGGCAGCACCCAGTGCCGGCTAGGCTGAGGGTGGGAGGGGGCAGGGGGGCTGGGAGGCAGCAGATGGGCTGCACAGGCTGGGTGCCTAGTCTGGCCTGATGGGCTGTATGAGCTGGATGCTTGTAGCACAGGGCATGCTGGCCGCTGCCATGATGAGGCCTGCACTCACTTGGCACTGCAGGTGCATAAGGGCAGCCTCGTGCTCAGTGCGCTGCCTCTGTGCCGCATCCTCAGCAGCCTGCAGGACACCACCACTGCAGCACTGAGGTATCCCCCCTCCACCTGCGCCTCCCCTCCCTTCCTCGCCCTGGCCCTGGCCATCCCCTGCCCTCAGCCCCTACCCTGCCCCTGCCCCCGCCCCCGCCCCGCTCCTGCCTCCCCCTTCCCCTGCCCCCTCCCCACCTCCCTGACCCCCACCTGCACCAGGGCTTTGGCCCCTTCCAGCTCCGCCCTGAGCCGCTCCAGCTCCTGGCTGCTGCGTGCCAGCGCCTCCTGCTCAGCCTGCCGCCCTGCCAGCTGCTGCTGCAACGCCTGCGCTGGCAGTGCAGAACAGCTCACCGCCTGACCCTGCTTGACTGCATGACCTGGCTGACTTGACTGCCTGACATGGCTTAGCTGCCTGACCTGGCTGACTTTGGTCGAACCAGTCAGCGTTATTGACCCTGCTAACACATTGCAGCAACGACAACAGTGCACAATGAGGGGAGGCCCCTGAAGCCCTAGAGCCCTCGTCAAGCTGTACAACACCAGAGTGTTAAGGCAGGGCAGCAGGCGGCAACAGCAGCCAGCACGCCCCACCTGCAGCTGTGCCTCCGCCTGCTGCGCCTGATCGCGTGCAGCAGCCAGGTCAGCGCTGGATTGAGAGCCGGAGGCCTGCAGGGGGACAGGCAGGCAGGGGCCCAGGGAGCCAGGCAGCAATGTGGTGTGCAGTGGTTGCATTGCACGACAGGCCAGACCCTTCCCTCTCCCCCTCACCTCCCTTGCGACCCCCCTGCTGCTAGGCTGCTAACAGCCCTGGCAAGCCCCCACTGCTGTGCAGAAAGCAAGTTCCTGATGCCCTCCCCCTCCCCCCCCCCCTCGGCCTCCCACCCACCTGGGACTCAGCCAGCTGTTTAGCCAGCTCAGCAACCTGCTGTTGCAGCCGTGCCTGCTCTTCAGCCAGGCTGCAGCGCTCCACCTCCCCCGCAGCCTGCTGCGCCTCCAGCGCCGCCTTGGCCTGAGCCAGAGCATCCCTGGCCGCCCTCACCTCGTGATCCTGGGCAGGGGCAGGGGCAGGGGCCCAGGGCGCAGCACACCTGGAGCCTGCCTGGGGGCCGGACACACCGCCATGTGCTGCCCTGCAATGCTCAGAGCTCTCTCAGGAGCATATCAGGGGGCAGGGGGAGAGGAAAAGGGGGGAGAGGGGGGGAAGAGGGAGAGGGAGAGGGAGAGGGGGGAGAGGGGGTGCGCCTGGGGTGGGGCCCGTAAGGGGCAGTCCCTGCATGTGGGTCCTCCCCGGTTGCCTGCCGTCCCCCGCCTGCTGCTGCCCTGCACCTGCTGCTGCAGCCTGTCCAGCTGCTGCTCCAGCTCACTGCGGCCTGACTGAGCCGCCGCCAGGGCCTGCTGGGTGGCGGCCTGCAGCTCCGCAGCGCTGCGCAGCTCAGCCTGCACCAGCATCAGGTCAATCAACAACCACTAGGGTGGAGGGGCCAGGAGGCAACAGGGGCAGGGTTAGCTGGGGCGGCAGGGTTAGTGCTGGCACAGGACATTGCAGCCCAGCTTGCCGCCCCCCTGCTGCCGCCCTGCCGCCCCCCTACCACCCCGCCCCCCTGCTGCCGACCTGGCCTGGCTGCACCCTGCTGCCCCCTACACCCCAGTGTGGGCTACCCCACACAAGCGCCCCCTGCCCCCTGCACTGGGCGCCACACCCAGCTGCCTGTTGGCCCCCGTGGCTGTCAGCCCGGGCTGTCAGCTGTCAGCACCAGCCACAGGCCATCAACAACCACTGAGGAGGAGTTGCAGGGAGGCAACCGGGGCAGGGGCCAGGGGGCAGGGCATGAGGCGGCGCTAGGGTCAGAGGCGGCGGCCCAAGTGTATGTGCCAGCAGGGGTGGGGGTGGGGGTGGTGCTGGGGGTGGCTGGGGGTGGCTGGGGCTGGGTGGGGTCTAAGAGCGTGGCGGGGCCGGCAGCACGTGGTGGGGCCTAGCCTGGCAGCACCCCACGGCTGTCAGGGCACAGGGTGGGTGGGCGGGGTCAGGGGCATGGCGGGGCTGAGGTCCCACCTCCAGTTTAGCCAGCTCCGCCCCCCTTGCCTCCAGCTGCGCCTGCGAGTGGTCCAGGCTCTGCTGGGCGCCCCCGCTGGCCTGGCGGGCAGTCTCCAGCGCATCACGCAGCGCAGCCAGCTCCCCCTGATGCTGGGACACCTGGGCCGCCAGCCCCTCACGCTCACTGCTGGACTGCAACAGCAACAGCAGCCAGCAGGCAGCAGGCAGGGGGCCAGATGTCAGGGGTCAGGGGGGGGGGGCAGGTGCATGAGTGGCATATGGACCCCACGGCGTCAGCAGACAGGCAGCAGGTGGCAGGCGGGGGTCAGCGTAGTGCAGGCAGCGGGCGCAGCAGGGCAGGCAGGGCGCCTGGGGCTGCTGCTGTGGTTACAGTTGAGTCCAGGCCCCAGCAGCACCTGTGTGAGTGAGTCCAGTGCGGCCTGAGCCCTGAGGGACCCTGGCTGCTGGCTGCTGGGGCCTGCTGGGGCGCCTCATCGCATGCTGTAGGGGGGCTGGGCAGGGCGGCTGCAACAAGGGGGGGCCACCAGTGCCACCTTGGCCGGCTGCACAGTGGCTGAACAGGGGGTGCAGTGGCACAGCTTGGAGGGTGTTGACTGTGCTAGTGCTGACTGCTGACTGCTGCCGGTGCCTCTGTTGCCAGCAGGGTGTGGGACGTGTGGCCAGGAACCTGGAGCAGCTGCGCGAGCAGGTCAAGCCACCCCCCCTCCCCTCCCCGCCCGCGCCCATTGCTCCTGAGCCACAGTGTCATTGCCTTGTGGTTGGCAGTGGTGCACACACCTTGGCCAGGCCCCCCTGCAGCTCACTGCGCAGCCGCTCCCCCTCAGCTGCTGCGCTGCGCAAGCGCTCGCTGTCAGCCTTCTCAGCGGCCAGGCTGGACCTGCAGCTCACACCCACCACACCCAGGCCCGCCACTCAGCAAACATGGCCATGCTTAGGGCCATGCAACTAATATTGCCATGCAAGTCAGGCATAGCACGGTGGGACCCTGGCCCCCTCACCTCCTGCCCCCTGGACCCCCTGCTACCCTGCCCCCTTGCCCCTCCTTTTCCCCCCTCCCCCCCCCTGCCCCCCTCGCACCCACTCCAGTTCCCTGAGTGTTGCCTGCAGCCTGTGGTTTGCCGCCTCCACCTCCTGCAGCCTGCTGCCACTGTCCCCCAGCCCCCCCAGGGCCTGGGTCAGGGCCTGACGCACCTCACCCAGCTCTGCCTGCACTGCACAACAGCCCGGGTGGAGGGCAGGGGCAGGGGCAGGGGCAGGGGCAGGGGCAGGGGCAGGGGCAGGGGCAGGGGCAGGGGCAGGGGCGGGGCAGGGTGCCTGACCCACCTCAGTGCTTGCCATCTGCTTGCTATTCACCTCCAGCTGCTGCCTCGCCCCACTCAGCTGCTGCTGGCAGTCGAGCAGCTGCGCTTGTGAGCTGTCCAGCTGCTGAGTCAGAGCCTGGTGGGAGGCCTCCAGAGCGTCCCGGCTGCTGCTCAGGGCGGCAGCCTCCTCCTGCGCCTGCAGGCAGACAGGCAGAGGGGTAGGGTGGTCGGCAAGAGGTGCAGGGGCTGGGGGCCAGGGGCACAGTGGTGCACAGCTACCTTTCTTAAGCCCCTACACCTACCCCCTAACCCCTAGCCCCTGACCCCTTGCAGCCATGGCCCTGTGAGGATGGGAGGGGCAGGGTGTGTGTAGTCAGGGGGGGCAGCAGCAGGCCCCATGCTTGCCAGTGAGCAGCCCAGGGGGGTGAGGGCTCCACTGACCTGGTTGAGGGCTGCGGCCAGTGCGTCACGCTCTGCCATTGCCTGGCTGGCTGCCTCCCCTAGTGACCCTTTCAACTGTGCCTCAGCTGCAGCTGCAGCCCTGGGGGGGAGGGGGCACAGGGTCAGGGGTCAGGGGCCAGGTGTCAGGGGCCTTGCTCAGGGGATGTACTGCGTGCTGCTTGTGGTGGGATTGCTGCTGAAGAGGTGGAGGTGAGCTGAAGGTCGTGAGGGTGGCAGCAGTGTTGCTAAACAAGTGTTGCTAAACCAGGCTGTGCTCCAGGCCGCAGGTGCAGGGTGTGTGTCGGTGAGGAGGGTGATGCAGGGTCAGAAACACACACACACACACACACAAAGTGTGCCTCACCAGCCACCTGAGCAGTGCTGCTAGGCACCACCTCCCGCACCACCTCCCGCACCACCTCCCAGGCTATCAGGTCGAGCAAGGCAGGTGGCTGCCCATCACCCCTTGAACCCTCGACCATTCCCCCTCCCTGCCCTCCCCCTGCCCCACCCACTCTGCCGCTGCCAGTGCCGCCTTCAGCTGCGCCCCCAGGCCGTCCTTGTCCCCCTCCAGCGCCGCCACCTGGCCCCTCGCACCTTCCAGCTCAGCATCCTGCACAGTCACACAACATCACTCCTCAGGCAGGGCAGGGCACGGCAGGGCCGGGTAGGCGCAGGGTCACAGCCAGCAGGGCCCCAGCACCAGGTGATGGACAGCGACTGCGACTGCAGCTGCTGCTGCTGCAGTGACACCCAGTGACAGCAGCTGCACCACTGTCAGCAGCAGTGACAAGGGCATGTGGGGCGTCCTGTAGGCCTACCAGGCGCGCCTTGTCGCCCCGCAGCTGCTCCCCCTGATGCTGCGCTGCGTCACGATCCTGCACCGCCTTGGCATGGTCGTCACGCAGGGCGCTCAGCTCAGCCTCCAGCGCCCTGCACACCACACTGGAGGTATTGTAGCTAGACCCACCTTTACTGGGACTTGGGTTTGGGTTCGGGTTCCCCCCCCCCCCCCCCCTCTGACAACCCCAAATCTTCACAGCTGCTGGCAGGCGGCCCCCCCTCAGCCCCCCCCTTGCCTTGCTGGCCTGCTGTCAGTGTCGGCTGTAGGTCCAGGGCACCAGGCAGGGGCCAGACAGCCACAAGGTGCCCCCAGCCCACCCTTACACCCCAGGCCCCGCACCCCCCAGTGCATGCTACCAGACTGCCCCACAGCGGCCTGACCCGGATGCATGGGAGGCTGAGTGACGCCCCGCACCTCAGCTGTGCGTCACGACCCTCCAGCTGCTGCCCAGCGGCGGCGGTGTCACTGGCCCTGCCGACACGCTCCGCCTCCACCTCCCCCTGCGGTCGCAAGGACCTTGCAGCCATGAGGGGGGAGAGCAGGCGGGGGCAGGGGCTGGTGAGGCTGCAGGGGTCAGGGCAGAGGCAAGGCCCCTCCTCCCCCCCTGGTCCTCCCCCACCTGTGCCGCAGTGAGCTGCTCCCTCAGGGCTGCCAGCTGCGCCTCCAGCTGTGCCTGCTGCTGCCCAGACTGCGCCGCAGCCTCACGCAGCTGAATGCTCAGGGCCTGCACCGCGCCACGCTCCTGCACAGTGCCACTCACAGCCTTGGTGCCAATAGTTCTCACTGCCCCTGCCCCTGCCCACAGGTCCCACCTTTTCAGCCACCCAGCCCCCCACAGCCAACTAACCACCAACACAGCTGGCAGCCCCTTTGAGCTGAAGGGTGCAAGGAGCATCGGAAGGGAGGGAGGGAGGGAGGGAGGGTGGGAGGGTGGGAGGGGTGGGTGGGGTGCCCTGCCTGCTCCAGCTCCTTCTGCAGCGCTGCGTGCACCGCCTCCAGCGCCTTGAGCCGGGCCACCACCTCATCCACCTGCTCAGCAGCCCCCCTCACTCCCAATCACACCCCTGCACCCCTGGCCGCATGGGAGGGGAGGGGCAAAGCATACACACGGACGAGGCATGGGCACCATGGGAGCCCAGGGGGCTGGGGCACCAGGGGGGAGTGGGTGGCAGCTAAGCCCCGCACTGGCCAGGCCCACCGGCCCCTCACAGACCTGCCTGCCTCCCTCTTCCCACACACAGGCAGGTGGGAGCTGCCACACCACAGGCAAGCTGCAGGCACCGCCTGATACCTGCCTGCCTGGCCCCCTGGCCCCATAGCCCGGCCCCAGCTCCTCCCATCACAAGGTCGGCCTGCAGGCCCACTTCTGCTGCTGCCCCTCTCCTTAACCCACCCCAGCCAGTCCTGTTCCAGCCCCAGCGGCTGCCCTCCCTGCCAGCCCTGCCCTGGCCCCCCTTGCACCCACCGCCGCCTGCCATGTCCCTGAGCCTGAGAACACTCTGATGTGCTTCATGCTGAAGGTCCACACGTACCAGCCGTGGCACAGCAGGCTGCGCACGCCACTGCCCTGAGACAGCAGCAGTGCGGCAGGAGAGGGTGAGGCAGGTGGGAGGGGGCGGCGGGGCCACCGCTGGGGCTGGAACAGGACTGGCTGGGGGTAAAGGCAGGAGGCATGAGGGGGAGAGCAGCAGAGGTGGGTCTGCAGGTTCCCATGGCCGTCCAGGTCAGAGTGAGCAGTCCCAGGGCCCTGCCAGCCTCACAGCACAACAGCCCCAGCAGGCGCTCTGGCAGCCTTGCCTACTCAGGCAGCCTCAGGGCAGACCAGGGCGGTGAGGCGTGGTGCGTGGAGGCATGCAGGCTGCCGCACCTGGTCGCCCAGGGTGAAGAGTGGTGCATGTGAGGCGGCGTCATGCGCGATGATGCTACGGTCACGGCTGCCGCTCCACACCTGGCAGCAGCAGCAGCAGGAATCAATCAGGAGGAGTGGCCTCCAGCCCCTCTCTTCACCCCACCTCACCGGCTAGCCCCCATCAGCTCATGCCCCACACACCCCATGCCCCTGCCTGACTTCCACCCAGCGCTGCTGTGCCCCCTGCCCCCCCTGCCCCCCCTGCCCCCCCCAGCTGCCCCCTGGCCCACCTGGTTGCCCACACTGGCCATGGCGTCCACCGTGTCCTGGTGCGGCCTGAAGGCCCGGCGCAGCACCACATCCTCCACACCGTACACACACACCTGACAGGGGGGGGCCAGGGGCCAGGGGCCAGGGGTCAGGGGCCAGGTGTGTGTGTGTGTGTGTGTTTGCAGGGGCAGGGGGTTACACAATGGTCAGCAGGGCCTGCAGTGAGTGCCGCAGCAGGTGGAGGCTGGTAAATGGGCACGGCCAGGGAGGGGGCCTGGGGGTGGGGAGGGTCAGAGTGCACTGGGCCAATTGGGTCCTCAGCCGCCTGCTCACCTGCCCGCCTTCGCAGCCGCACCACACACTGCTGCCGTTCAACACCATGATCTTGATGGCTGCGGGTGGAGGCCAGTCAGCACACCGGGCTGTACCAATAGCAGCCATTCCTTGACTTGGGTCAGGGTGCGGGTTAGAGTTAGGGATGGGGTCAGGGTTAGTGTCAGGGTTAGGGTTAGGGTTCACCCTAGTCCCAACCCTTCCTGGACTGCAGCCGGACACCAGCCTGATGCTGCAGCAGCGGGGAGTGGGGGCTGCAGGGCACTGCTCTGCTGCATTTGATGCGGCTGTTGCGGCTGCTGCTGCTCCTCCTGCTGCTGACCCCTCTGCCGGGCACAGCTCAGCCTGTGTACCCTCCCCTCAGCCTCCAGTGCGCCCCTCCGCCCCCTGGCCTCCCTCACCTCTGCCGCCCTCCACCTTGACGACCTTGGTCTTGCTGGCCTCCAGCAGCCCACTGCCGGCCTCATCGCTCCACACCGCCAGGCTGGCGTCCGCTGCCGCAGTCCACAGCTTGCCGCTGCTGGCGGTACCTGCGCCCTTGGTGAGGGGGGTTAGCAGCAGCGCCTCCACCTGCTTGTTGTGGTGGTTGCTGGTCACCAGGGGGGTGCCGTCAGGGCCCCACACCTTGACCTGGCACAAGCAGCAAGACACCGCATGGAGGGCTTGTGCAGGGTTGGGCGGGGCGGGGCGGGGCGGGGCGGGGCGGGGCGGGGCGGGGCGGGGCGGGGCGGGGCGGGGCGGGGCGGGGCGGGGCGGGGCGGGCGGTTACCTGGAAGTCCACACCGCCAGTGACCATGTACTTGCCGCCCACCCCCGCCACCATGGCAGTGATCTCCCCCTTGTGGGCCGCAAAGGGCTGCGGGCAGCACACAGGGGCAGGCAGGGCGGCAGGGGAGGCAGGCAGTCGGGGGGCTGTACGTGCGGCTGCCCTGCCGGCTGCCCTGCCTTGACCAGCAGCTGGGCCTGGGTCCTCACCAGCAGGGGCTGCGCTGGTGGCGCCACACACCTTGCACTTGGGGGCGGCGGTGTCCAGGTCAAAGATGACCACGCTGCCTGCCGTGGCATTGTTGCCGGTACAGACCCACAAGTTCCTGCAATCAGCTGTAGGTGGTGATTTTGTGGGAGCAGCTGGAGGGCCTTGCCAGCTGGGTTGACGGTGGTGGTGGCCCTCCTCCTCCTCCTCCTGCTGCTGCTGCTGCCGCTGGCCTCAGGGGGTGGGTGCTGACCTGGCCACCACTGCCAGGCAGTGCACCGGGTCCTGGAAGGCGCTGGGCTCCACCAGCACCTCTGACGCCCCTGAGCTCACGTGCCAGCGGCGCACCCCCTCAGCCTGAGAGGCGCAGTAGATGAAGCAGCTGCATGGCGGCAGGGGGGCAGGGACAGGGTAGGGCAGCGGAGGTAGGTTGAGGCAGTGGTGGCGGCTGGGGTGACAAGGTGGCAGGGGCAGGGGTGCCATGGAGTCAAGCAGGGAGGTGCGCACAGCAGTAGGGCTGCTGCGAGAGCAATGGTCTCGCGCAAGGTGTGGGTGAGCTTGCATGGCAATGCATCTGGCAGAAGTTATCTAAGGTGGGTGAAGCAGGTGAAGCTGACATACCACGCAGGTTGAGGGCTGCAGTGGCTGTAGGACTGTGGTTGCCAAGTGGACCTAGCCACACCTGGACCCAGGGCTCTGGGAGGCTGCAGAGTCGAGGGCACAAACTCCTTTGAAGCGGTTAGACTCCTTGTCATCGAACTGGTAGACGGTCGCCCAATCAAACGCGCCCGGCGCAAGGCTGCCTGGTCCTGCCACTGCAGGGCGGGCTGTCCCGGGGGCTTTCGAAACATTCATGCGGGCAGCCCGCGCGGGCAGGTTACCCGCACGGGCAACGTACCCGCACAGCAAACAAACACATCAGTTCGATATCGGTTAATCAGGCAAAATTGTCGCTGACATGTTTCGAGCTTGAAGGCCAGACAGCTGTAGGGCCCATCAGGGCAGGTCCAGGCAAGGCAGGTGGTGCTTCAGGCCATGCATCGCGCCCTCGCTGCTCGGCTGCCGTCCGTGCCTTTGTCGCAGTGTCGGCTGTCCTGCCGAGCGCAGCAAGCCACCGTCGAGCCTGTCACAGCTCTCCACACACCGGTGCTGCTACAAGAGGTGTTAAGCGCTCTGCAGCCAGTGCGACTAGGGTCAGTGACTCAAGCAGAGCCGGCAACTCATCCAGCCCCAGCCAGGGCCCAGCAACCTGACGACGGGCTACCCATGCCGTGTCGACCTGAACATACCCAACAGCAGGGGCTCCCAGGTTCCAGGGCTGTGCTCGCTCTGTGCCCTTCAGGGTGTACGTAGACGGCACGCTCGGAGCAGGCGGCCATGCCAGCGCCATCTTGTCCCACCACCCAGTGCGTGCAACAGGCCCTGAGCTGCTGGGGGTTGTCGCCGGTGCCTGCCTGCCTGCCTGCCTGCCTGCCTGCCTGCCTGCCTGCCTGCCTGCCTGCCTGCCTGCCTGCCTGCCTGCCTGCCTGCCTGCCTGCCTGCCTGCCTGCCTGCCTGCCTGCCTGCCTGCCTGCCTGCCTGCCTGCCTGCCTGCCTGCCTGCCTGCCTGCCTGCCTGCCTGCCTGCCTGCCTGCCTGCCTGCCTGCCTGCCTGCCTGCCCCGGTCAACAGCCTGCTTCACTAGCTGTGTTGTGTGTTTCTGCCTGGCTGCGCTCAGGAGCTGAGGGTGCTGGTGGGCATTGACCAGGACCCCAACTCGCACAGCCTGGCCCAGGTGCGGCTGCTGCCCATGCAGCGGCCTGGCCTCACCATGCACTTCATGCAGGGCAACTACAGGTGAGGGCGCTGCCTGCCATGGCTGCTCAATGACTCTGGCCTCATGACTGCCTGGGCCCTGCTGAGGGCAGGGTGACCCGCCTGGCCCCAGGCCGCTGCCGCCGCTTGCCCCTGGACTTGGCTGCAGTCAGGTTGGGGACCTGTTGCGGAGCCTACCTCTTCCCAGCTCAGCCGCGCCCATTGGACCTGATAGCTCGGGCGGCAGCAGCAGTGGCAGCAGCAACAGCGGCAGCAGTGGCCAGGCTATGCCGGCTGGTGCCCTGTGGGGGCGCGTGGACGGCATGCTGCTGGACCTGGGTGTGTCCTCCATGCAGGTATGCCTACACCATCACAACCAACTCCACACACTAGCTGACCTGGCTGCAGCTGCAGAGCCCAGACTGGCTTGGCTGGCTTGGCTGAAGAGCTGGCTTGGCTGACGACAGCCAAGGGCACCCCACGTCTTTCACTCACCCCCGCCACTTAGCACTAGCCAGGCCTAGTGATGGCAGCCTGGACCTGCGGGTTCACCCTGGCCGCTTGTCTTGCGGCTGGGTGCTGCAGCCTGCCGACAGCTGGGCAGCCTCAACCCCTGTTCGCTGCTGGCAATGCGCGTGGTTGGCACCGCTGCTGGTGTACCCTGGCACTCAGCACTGACACTCTGCCTGACATTGAGCCTGACACTGAGCCTGACACTCAGCCTGACACTCAGCCTGGCACTAAGCAATGACCCTGATGACGTGTGGGGCGCAGCTGGACATGGCTGAGCGTGGGTTCAGCTTCATGCGGGACGGCCCGCTAGACATGCGCATGGACCCGGCCTCAGCCCTGACTGCTGAGGAGGTGGGCCGGGCTAGCCTGAGCCAGCTGCTGCATAGCTGTAAGACTGCATAGGGGCGGGGCCGGGCGCTCCCCTTCCCAGCACTCAGGGCCCGCCATTGCTGGCAGCAGTGGTCAGCGTCAGCAGTTGGGCAAGAGCTGCACTGGGCTGCAGCAGGACGCAGCTACTGAGCAGCTAGCATGCCGTGTTAAGGGCCAGCCACACAACCAGCTGCATCTGTGTTCGCCCCTGCCGCCCGGCACAGTGGCTCAGTCACTGGGTGCGCAGCCTAGCTTGCCTGTGCACCTGCCTTAGGCCGTGTTGGCCCTGGTAGAGCCAGGCACCACACTAGGCCTCTCTTGCAGCCACCGTGAGCCTGCTGCTCCTCACTGCCTGCCTGCAGGTGGTTAACTCCTGGTCTGAGGCTGAGCTGGGCCGCATCCTGCGCACCTATGGCGAGGAGAAGCTCTGGCGCCAGGTCGCCCACAGGTCTGCTGGCTGGCTCCCGCCTGACCAGGGCCAGTGCAAGGGCCAGCCGCCCAGCCCTCCGCCACGGCTGCCTCCTGCAGGATTGTGCAGGCCCGGCAGGAAGGGCCGCTGAGGAGCACCCAGCAGCTAGCCCAGGCAGTGGGGCAAACAAGGGTGGGAGGACCCAGGGGCAGCAAGGGCATTCACCCGGCCACGCGCACATTCCAGGTGGGCTGGTGTGCGTGTGTAGCCACGCTGGGCGCCATATCCACGCTGGACGCGATATCCGCCACTGTGCACCCACACCTAAGCCGAAGGCTGTGACGATGCTGGCCTGATCTTGCGTTGACAGCAAGGGCATTGCAGCCCACATGTGACGTGTAGAACCAATCCCCAAGCTCGTGTGCTTGCAGGCAATACGCATCGCTGTGAACGATGAGCTGGGCAACCTGGAGAGGGTGAGGTTTGATACTCATCCTTTCACCCTCACCCCGGACAAGGCAACTTGTGATACCATACTTACCTAGCTTTGATTCCCATGCTCTGCCAACAGCTGTTGTGGGCTAGTTGCAAGACCTAGCAACCTGGGTGAGCTTCCTGGCCCTGTACTCTCCTCCAGCACACACCTGGCGGCATTTGAGCATCAAGGTGGACAGGGTCAGGGTGCATGCAGTGAACCTGACTGTATGGAGTAAGTCTGCACCGCTGAGCTTTGCTAGGCTGCCCTCCCCGTGTGCAGGCCATTCCTGAGGCAATCAGCTGTCTGGCGTCTGGTGGGCGGCTGGCGGTTATTTCGTTTCATAGCTTGGAGGACAGAGTGGTAAAGCAGGCCTTTGCGCGTGCGGCCGGCAAGACGTCTAGCGAAGATGAACACCTCGCATACGGGCGTCACAAGCTCAGCTACCGGGATGCTTTAGAGGCTGGCGCCACTGCTCAGCTGCTGACGCGGTCGCCGCTGGTTCCAGGTGCAGCAGAAGCGCAGAGCAACCCTCGGAGCAGGAGCGCGAAGCTGCGAGTGCTGCAACGACTGTGACAGGTAGGTTGCGGGGCATGTGGTACCTTGCTCGGCTGCCTACTGTATAGCAAAGGGTAAATTCTTCAGTGCAAGCAGAGGCCTGGAACTAGCAGTTTAGCAGAGCGCCAGCTGTCATTCTCTTGACTGCACAGGAGCAGCGCTCCAGGTGCTGCCCTTGGAAACCTCACGCTCCTGCAATGCTATCCCCTTTCCCTGGTGCCTGGTGGTTTGCTGCCGCAGCGTCACATTTAGGGCTCAAGGGGTATGATCGGGCCTGCAGCACCAACCTCTGCCCAATGGCCACTGGCGTGGTGGGAGGAGGACAGAAGCACAGGGCACAAACCCCTGGGGCCTACTCCCCACATGCTCCACTGCTTGCAGGCAACGGCACTCACCTATTGTGTTCCTGAAGCAGCAGTCCTTACAGCTCAGCCCACCGCCTGCCTGACCTCACAGTCACTTTTAAGGGGCCTAGCCTCAGGCTCTGGGCCCCCCTGCCATGCCAAGGTACCTCCTCCCCCTCCTCATTACCCCAGGTCTCAGGCCTGGCTACCCGCCCCTACCCACCCAGCCCCTCGCTTCCCCCCACACCTGCACCTGCCTTGACCGGCGGGTACAGCTTCCTGGCCCCACCCCTTGGCCCTATGCCACCTAGAACCTGCATTGGTTTTACGCTCTAGGCTTTGAATGCAATGCGCACTCACTACTTCAGCTGCGCCCCACTACTTCAGCCTTCATATGGCAGGGTGGTGGGGCCATGGCCGTGCAGTAGCTGTGTAGCTGAGTGGATGTGAGCGAGGGGAGCTACATCAACTAGCGCACAAGGTCATTGTCATGCTTATCTCATACAGGAACTGGATGTGACGGGCCACGGCAAATCAGGCTAAGGTGGGCTGGGCAGGCGCGAGCAGCAACATGGGGAGCATTGGCTACAGAAACAATAGCCTGATGATATGGTGGTGATATGTTCCATACAGCTATATGCTCCTCGTGCACTTGTTGCGGTTGTTGACAGTCAGCAAGGCTCTATCAGTGGTGTTGCGGGTTTGGGATGCAGCCTGGTGCTACATGATGGGTCGGACATGGCCTGGACCATGTGACACTGGTCCAGTCTTCCTGTGATAGGGTAGTGGGGCCACGGACGTTGATAACCTATGCAGCCTGTCAGCTGAACTAACGTCGAGTGCAGTGGTTGTGCCTGGGGGCGTGGCGATGGGCGAGGCGGTGACGCTAGGCAGCGGACCTTTCTACAGTTTTTACATGTTCACCTTCTACTATGACGATCGAGGAGACTCTGACATGGAGAGCACCACTCATCGCTGTAACACGTCGGTGCCGCTATTGTATTGTAATGTGACTATCTGGAGCAATCAGGCATTGATCGCTACTACCCCCCCGATTTGCCGATCACTGGTTGCGTAGTGGAGTTGAAGTTATACTGTTTTGTTCACCAAAACGCTAAAAAGCTGCCTCATTACCTCTGTGCAACGATCCAACGACCAACGCAACAACTTGATCGTGCAATTCAGCCTGTCAAGCACTGATCAGAAATTCATCAAGATTTGCTGCACGCCTCTTCCTTTCAGTAGCTCAGTCACTGCATTGCACATTTCCTTATGTCCACACAACAACACGCCCACTTTGCTTGCATCTGGCAGATGTGCAACCTCCTCTGCCAAGACGTCCTGCAAGTAAGGGAGCTTCATTTTTGTCATGGCAGCAAGATGATAAGCAGCAGGTCGCCTTGTGCACACACATTTGACATGCTACCATTACATCTTCATGATGCAGAAACCTCAGGCCCGTTGCTGCTTGCCAGTGTTTTGCGAGCACCCACCTGCACATAGCGCTTGGTGCTGCCACTGAACACCTGTGTGACCTTCACGCCCTCCGCCTGCCACTGGGACAGGAGCGACTGGTACGCTGTCACCTCTGCACCCAGGTACGCAGGTAGGTTCGCACAAGCTGCAACCTGGAGCCCAGTAGGGTTAGGAGGCCACTCGCTTCACACGCTGATGCTTGCTGGACTATGGACATATGCAGGAGGCCGAGACAAGGCAGCAGTCGTGACTCAGCCCACCTTCGCTCTGTGTCCCGTAGTACAGCCGCAGGTCGGGCCGTGATCCCAACACCCCGCTCTCTATCACAGACTGCAACAGGCACGCCAGCAGAGCAAGCAGGGGAGCTTGCGACAGCAGGTGAACAAGCACCAGGGTAGCTGTGAACGCTTCGTTCATAGCCTTGCTCCCCCTCGAACTCAAAGCCCTTGCTCGGCTATCTCTTTCCCATAGGCAACCAGGTATAGCCATGACACAGATCACCCCTCCCTCACACCTTGATGGGGCTGATGCCGCTGCCAGTGGCGAACATGAGGATTGTGGGGTACTCTGCAGCTGGGATGCGGTCTACTGGGAACCCCTTGCCCTGCAACCCCACCAAGGCAACAGCTTTAGAAAAATCCCACAAACAGTTGCAGGCATCTCAGGCAGTATCCAGCAGGGCAGTAGAGCCAGGACAACAATGGGCAAGGGGCAGACATGTGATAAGCTGCTGAGGGGGTGAGGGCTTGTGGGACAGAGACGTCTGCGCACCCCCTGCCTACCTCAGCATCCTACCCACTACTTGTCCATCCTCGTACCTGCACAGGTGATACCTGCAGCTCCTGCCCGGCCTGTAGCGCACATAGTGCCTCAGCTGGTGAGCTGGGCTGCACCTTGATCAGCAGTTCAAGGACCCCCTGGTTGTTGACATCTGGGAGAGAGGCAATGGCAAAAAAGCCGGCCTTGCCCTCACCAGGTACCTTGGCCTGCAGGACAGTGAGAGCAAGATAGATGTGCATCCCAGCTGCGGGTTGGTGCGGGGAGCTGGCACGCAGCTGAGCCCTTCCATGGCAAGTGCGCCAAGAAAGCCATCAACAGCTTGCAGCCCGACCGATGAATGTAAGCCAAAACACACCTGGATGTACTGCCCTGGCTTTGTAAACCCAGCTGCTATGTCCTTGCCCACATCCACCAGCAGGGTGTGCATGCCAGGGACTGCGAGCTTGTTTGACACAATCTTCGCAGGCTTGAATTCAACAGGGGCCCCCCAGCTGGCACGTGTAACTACTGCCCTCCTGCTGTGGCGCATGGAGAGTTGAGCAGGGGCTAGTGCTGTGCTGTGGTCTGAAGTCCTCCTGCACACAAAGGAGACAGGGACAGTCAGTATTGCTGCGCTGGAGGAGAGGGGCAGCCAGCACTAGGTGGCAGCACACCTCGATGGAACATACACGTCCGGCAGCGTCGTGCAACATCGAGCACTCGCGCTGAACGGCAGCAGGAACTTCATGCTTGGCTTATGGCACTGCCCCCTTGCTTCCAAGCAGGGAGTAGGCTGACTCCGGCAGCGGGTTAGAGCAGAGGGTGCTTGCATTACTGAGGAGCCTTGGGACCTATAAGATGCAGAGTTGCGAGGCCGACACACCATCGAGGCAACAGGCAACATCGAGCACTCTCGGGCGTGCTCATTATGCTTACCTAGTGTGGGAAATGAGTAAGGCAGCGGGACAAGCCGAGACGGAGAACCTCGCCAGTATCCTACGGCAGCACGATCCTGAGGAGGGTACTGTAGGAGCGTGTTTAAGAACCCGCTAAAGTGAAGGCGCGTGGCAAGCAGCAAATGCACCTGGAGCGTCTAGTTCAAATATTAAGGCTTGAAGTGTGTACTCGTTGACAAACGTTTACACTGCCTGCTTGCTTAAGAGGCTGGATGCCAGGAGATGACAGTCAGGGAGACAGTGTGAACGTGACTGGAGCGGATGTGCGTGCCGCCCAGGCAGAGCTGGACCGTGTGTTCGGCGTGACACGCCGCGCTTCCACACCGTGAATGCTGCACGCACTGTCCGGAGTGTGGTGGGGGCATGAGTGACACATTGAGTTCCATGCTCCATCACGCGTTGCAGATCCCAAGCATTGGACCAGTGTGAGAATGAAGCACTGGCAATGGTTAAGTGTATGGACCAACACAGAGGGCCCACTTGGTACTGGTCCTGTGGAAGATACTACGTGACGCTCCAGGTGACAGCATCTTGCGAAGCAAACTAAGAGTACAGGACACAGTAATGCTAGCTTTCAGACAACTACCCTCTGTTCTTACCTGCAGAAGTGCTATCACTGGTCACTTCATCCTCCCACCTCCCAGGCACCAAGCCATTCGCAGCTGCAATCCTGGCGAGCTTGGTTTGGTAAAAACCTAGGGTACGATGACTAGCCTCTGGTGGAGCTGAGCAAGCAGCAGACAGCCCAGAGCAGAGCCGCATGCATGATGAAGACAACATTCGGTAACGACCTACAGGAGCAGGGCTGAAGTGTTGCCAAGGATGCCAGCGCCAATTGTTCCTGCTTGCTTGTGAGGGATTTTGAGGGATGCAAAGGAGTGTAACATGGAGGCGTACTCCCTTCCTCCTGCGCTCCATCCACATGATACTTACTCTGTTTCTCAGCCAGTGTCATCGGGATGCTTTGGGACCAGCTGCCTCAAGCAGCTCTTCTTTTTGTGTCAGCTGTGTGAGGGGCGCTGGGTCCTTGGAGTAGGACGGAGAGCGCTGGGTCATCAAGCCACCTGCAGGTCACAGCAAGTCAGGCCCCACCAAGGGCATGATGTGGGACCACTGCTTTGCAGTGGAGCAACCGCAGGGCATGGACCAGGTGCCAACATTGTGGCTGCAGCTGGCACCCCAGCCTGATTTGCCTTGATGCTAGCAACCAGGGCATTTGGCAGGCGCCTCGTCAGTGCAGGTACAAGCAGCAGCAACGCCATATTGTTGGCTTGGCACTACGCTGGAGGCAGTCACACCCGGAGCAGTGGCAGGGGCACACACACCACTAGACACGGCAGCAGGTCCAGAAGCATTGCTGCATCATGACGTCGTTTCCTGACGGTGGACTGGCAGTGTATTTATAAATGCTGCTATGTTGCATGTGGGTTGTCTGTTCTGTTCCCTGATCATGATGGCAGTGGGTGGGGCAGCCCCTCAAGCACCTGACACATGTGGGTATGCCGCCGTGACCAGCAACGGCAAGGCGTCTGCAACACTGCAAGCTGTCTAAGCATCATGATGCCCCTTGATGTGCCCCTCGATAGTCACTCATATGAGCCTGTAGATGACACAGAGTCTGTGACATGCTTTGGGTTGGGCAGGGGAGGAGGAGGGAGGAGGAGGAGGAGGAGGAGGAGGAGGGGAGGGGGAGAAGGAGATGTGGTGTGGGAATGTGGTGTGGGATGGCGGAAAGGCGTGCAGGTGGAGGGATGTGGGTCCAGGGCTGAAAATGAAGGGCTGCTGGTGCAGGGGGGGGCTGAACGCGGTAGGGCAGCGTGGAGGAGGAAAAAGTGGCTCGCCTGGCAGGAATGGATGAAACCAGACGTGCATGCGCCTACACCAGGAGGAATCAGAGGCGCGTGTGACTCAGACAACAACATGGGCTGCAGGGCCATGTTGTAAATTAAGGAGCGAGCTCCCTGCCAGCGTCCTATACCAGCCCTAGCCTACAACGTAGCCTGCCCTGGGACTGACAAATGCTGCGGTGCATTTCCTGGCTCGCAGGTATCTAAATATGGACATCAAGCCGTGTGCCTATAGGTTCTCATTGATTGGGCGTGCACAACATGTACCTGTCCTCGGTCGGGGAGATAACGAGGCGCGAAGGACCCAACGAGGCGCGAAGGTGTAGCAGGAGGGAGAGTAGGGCTGCTCGGGATAGTAGGGCTGCTCGGGGTTATAGCAGTCTGCTGTCGCTCATCTGCTAGTAGCTCATCTGTCGCGTCGTGCGTCACTCTCAAGAGCCAGCACCGAAAGTACCGCATCGACCCCGGGTCTACCTACACAATGCAGAGCCGCACTGCACCAGCATACATGAAACGTTCAGCAGATGTGTGTAGCATGGCACCCTCTCCAGTCCTGCTTGCCCGCCATAGGTTTCCTCTGCTTGCCTCGATCACGACGGCGCGAGGCCTGGGAGCCAAAACACGCCTGCCGTCCAGTGTGTCCGAGAGCGCCATGCGACATTTGATCAAAGGTTATCGGGCCAGGTCAGAAGCTCGTGTAGCGAGGCGAGTCTGACGGGCTGCAGGGTGTCCGTCTGTGCAGGTTCCAGCGGGCAGCACGGGCTGGTCCAATGTGCTAGCCACGCTGGCAGCACTGCAGCCAGGGACAACCAGGCAGGGCCAGCCAGGGAAAGGGCCAGCCACGGACAGCCAGGGACATCCAGCCAGGGCGCCTCCTTGCAGCCAGAGACACCCTTCCAAACGCTGTCATGGCCTTGTCCCCTGAGGGATTTGCCCGCGGAAATGGCAGCTGCCCTGCAGCTTGACAAAAGCAGTCCAGCGCAGCTTGAGGTGCAATTGATTCTTGTAGCAGACCCAGAGTACAGCCACTGCCTAGATCACGTGGACTTCCAGAACAGGCAACAAATGCTGGCATGCACCTTCTACCCGAGGGGCATAAGCAGTGGGCAGTGGCGCCTGAACACCCACATGACGGCAAGGACACGGAAGGTGTTGGTGCCGACATGGCTCAAGAACTTGGGCTTGCAGTGGACGCAGCGCTACAAGGCCAGCCCAGCCCAACCAGGCAGCGCAGGACCCTGCCAGCTGCTGCTGCAGGTGCGGCCAGCGCCCCTGGCCAGCAGCGGTGACGGCAGCGGGACAAGCAGGGGCATGGTGGAGAAGCAGTCAGAGCTTCAGTGGCAGCAGGCTTCCTATGAAGGGAACAGTCTCACCCAGCCACCTGTCCGGTCACTCCGCTGCTGCAACAAGTCGCTGTTTGACGCCCTGGGGCTGCCTGACACAGTCAGCCACGGAGACCCACCCCGGCTCATCGTGGTCAGCTACCGGGTAGCTCCTGGCAGCGAGGCGGCCATGGAAGCCAAGGGCCTCAAGGTGCCTGACTGCTCTTCCAGGAAACACACCTTGAAGCTGAATGCAGGGCGCTGGGACATTAAGCCGTTCCCAGTGAACTACATGTCAGGCCCCACCAAGGGCATGGCATGGAACCACTGGTTTGCAGTGGAGCAGGCGCAGGGCCCAGGCAAGGTGCCCACACTGTGGCTGCAGCTTGTACCATGTGATGAGGCTTAGCAGGCGTGAACGGGTGGAAGAGCAGGTGGGTGAGGCAGGGCAGCAGGGGCTATGACCGCCAGTAGCACCGTGGCACCAGCGTCAACACAGCAGCACCGTCACAATACTGTCACCAGCAGCCTTATCACCATCGCAGACGCAGATCAGAGTAGCTCACCGGCATTGCACAACAGAGTCCTGTTAGGCTGGCCAAGTGCTGGGCTGCAGTTGGACTCATGCTGCTGCTTCCACCTGCTTGCAGAAGCCGTGAGTGTGCCTGAACCTCAAGTATCTATGACACAAAGCTGTGTGACGCCATGATCAGCAGCAGCAGCGTAAGAAGTAGAATAGCCTCAGGATGCCGCACTAACACAAGCTAGGCTTATGGGCGTCCCCTGCTGTGCCACCCCGGTTGCTGCTCAGGCACACAAACAACACACTTCAGTGCTATGTGCACACACCTGTCTGTACTGCTCTGTCTGGGCACCTCTCTTTCTCGCACAACTGCATTGCTCTCAGAGCCTAATGCTAACATGAGGCTTTTCTGTGCGTCACAGCAGCCGCAGTGATATCACTCCATGTCAGTATATGCAGCCATCAGCATGTCATCAGCGCATCATGACTCCTGTGAGAGTGTAAGCGAAAGCATGCATAGGGTAGGGCTCGAGCACTCGTAGGGTCACACCTAAAATCAAACATGACTTGCTTTAAGCCATCAGGCCGCATGGATATCGAGCAATGAGCCTAGATATTGAGTGGGCGCTTTTCAAAGCAGTGGGGCCAGCTCCTTACCATAGCCCCTCAAGACATGCACCAGGCAGGCACACAGCTTTCCTGCTTGCAGTATCTTATCATCATCATTGCTGTACTTTATAGCGTGGCTGAGCACATACTGCCTTCCTGGTTGCATGGCTCCTGCATTGCAAGCAGAACACTCCGACCAGGGGTTGTTCTCTACGCTAACTGCTCCTGGTCCAGGTCCTGCCAGATCTGTGCATTGCGTGCAAGTGCCCTGCGCTGGTACTCGTCTTTGGTGGCGGCAGGGAGGCCACGCCAACTGGATGCCAACTTGACAAAGACTTGCTGCATGTCTGAGGCTCCGTTGTCCTTGGCCTCGGCCATGCCCTCCTTCATGTATAGTTGGTACGCTGAAAGCGTCGTCGTTGCCTTCACCCGTTTCTTGACTGCTTCCTTCTCTTGCTTCAGATTCTCAAACTCATCCCTGTATGGCTTCTGCTCCTCAGGGGAAGCTGCCTTCCACCAGCCCATGATGATGGCCATGCGCTCCCGCCCAGACAAGTCTGGGTAGGACGTCAAAGCCTCTGGCATCTTGTGCTACGCAGCAGGCAGCAGGCAGCTGCACAGTTGTTACTTCGTGCTCAGCTACTCATTACGCTGGGCCGGCTGACTTGTGCCTCGCTACCGGTCACTACCTGTTGTGGAAAAGTGTAGGGGCTCCCCAGGATAGGGTTACAGCTGGGCTGTCATTTGTCTTTTATTCACGTGGGAGCGGGCAAGCTCGCGGAACCCACCTTCACGAATAGGCTCGTCGGATATGCTACGTGTGTACGCTTCCTCTTGGCAGGCTCCTCGGCCTCGGGTCGGGCTGCGGCTTCGACCCTGACGAGGCGCACGATGGTGGTTCCAATGAAGCATGTCGGGCGCACGGGGGCTGCGAGAAGAACTAAGCGGGGTGCAGCGCAATACAACATGTCTGGGCGCGTCTTTCCGTGGCCACTGCCCAAACCCGATCGCTTGCAGTGTCTGCGTGCAGAAATGGCAGCGCTAGCAGTGGCTGCAAGCGCTTCGAAACCTCTCGGCCTCGCTTCTTTGAAACTCACAAATTCACACACTCACCCATCGGCAACTGGGTGCTTTGGACACTGCCTGCTTGCACTATGTACCTTGCAGCTGCCTACTCCTGGTGTGATCAGCAGCATAGAGCTGTGCGGGCACCCAGCAGCGTGTCAGCCATGCGCTGCTGCAAGATGCACTACTTGCACTCCAAATGTGTTGAGCCACCAGGACATTGCACCCCCACTTGCTGTAGGGCTGTAACGCCCAGGTATGAGGCAACGGTCCCACTGGGTCCTCATGGCTTACCCATCCTGTCCAGAGGGTCTGACAGGTTGAGCAGCAGTGCAAAGCAGCCAGGGCCGAGCATGCCGCACTGGGCTAGCCCTGCTGCCCATCCCTGCCATCACCGACCCATCTGCCAGCTGCCTCCTGTTGCTCCTCTGTGTCAATAACATGGTACACTAATCCGTTCCTAGCCTTACGGAGGTGGCAGCAGGACGCGGCATGCAGGTCTACCTTGCCATGGTGTTAGGAGAGCAGCAGCAGCAGCACTTGCAAGTCTTTGATGATGGCGTTCATGGCGTTGTGCCTACACCGTGCATGAAGACCTTGCCAGGGCTATACCAGGAAGATGCAGGAGGGTCCAGCTTGCTACCACGCTGATGGGGCGAGACCAGCTGCCTCTCGAAGGTCTTCTGTGTTGGCTGTGCGAGAGCGCTGGATAATCAGTCCACCTGCAGGTCACTGCAAGCCAGGCCCCACCAAGGGCATGGTTTGGGACCACTGGTTTGCAGAGGAGCAGGCGCAGGGCATGGACCAGATGCCGACACTGTGGCTGCAGCTGGCGTCCTAGTGCATTATGACATGCCCGCATTGAGACAAGCAAAGGCACACATGCCTGCCTGAGCCATAAAATCTAAGCCATAGAATCTGAAAAAGGGAGGGGCTTGGCGTCAGGGCCTCCCAACTCTGATGTTTTGGCATGTAAGACCGTCACATGCGACCGATTGCTCCGGGAGCAGGCCGATGTCTTTAGCCCCGCGCGGCATGGCTTAAACGCGGACTCTAGTTACGGCAGCAACCAGTAGCTGCTTCAATTGTGGTCGGCAGGGTGGTTGGGATCCGCCGGCCACCCTCAAGACATCGCGCAGTGCAGGCGTGTTGTTGGTGCTCTACGCATAGGCGCTGCTGCTAGCCCGCGAGGTGAGGTGCACGCAGCAAGTGCCACCACTCCTGCGCCAGCACATGTTACCCGACGAACATCTGATGATGCAGGAGTTTTCGAGTACACCACAACACACGTAAACAGCTTTTCCCAACTGCAGCTGCGGCTCAGCTGGAGCAGGTAGGAGTTTGCAGCCAACATTAAATCCAGCCAAAACTCAAAGAGTTGTCTTATATTTGTGCTGACCGCTGAATTAAAGGCTACCCTACACATATGCACATCTGCAACAATAGAAATAATATTGCTCTCAAAGCTCAGTGAGCCATGGATTGTCAATTGCAGGAGCCCAAGCACCATTGACCCTTCCTGCCCACAGTACCTGCCAGCAGCCCACCCTAGCAGGCCCAGCTGCCTACCACCACCTCCCAGCACCTCCTCATTGCCCTTCTGCCTGACATGCCACCCGTCCCAAAACACACGAGAGCAAGCAGAGCCAATGGTGCAAAGACCCAGGCTGGGCATGAGGCAGCCAAGAGCATGGAGCAGCTCACCGCAGCGCATGCAGCCCTCACCGCTGCACATGCAGCCGTCACTGCTGACCTTCTCAGCTCCCAGCAGCTGTACAGCCAGCTGAGGGAGCGGCACTGCAGCCTGATGGTCTTTGCTGGTCAGCGTGACCAGCAGTGGGAGTTAGACCTGCTCGGGTGGGTGCAGCAAGTCGAGCAGCTGGAGGAGGCGTTCTTGCAGCAGCTGCAGGCCACACAAGCCCAACTCACTGACACAGCGGCTGCCCTGGAGGCCGCTCAGAAAGACCTGGCTCAGAAAGATACTTGTTGCTCATCTATTGTACCCAGCCAGTGGGGTATGCACGTTGTGGCATGGACCGAAACACATGTCTCGGTGGTGATGTCCCAAAACGACACAACGAAGGCTTCGCACCTACGCATATGCTCTTGTTACATTGAACAAAGCACATAACCAGGGGAACGAGCAGAAAAGGCTCAAGTATGAAGAGTCCCGCGGTCAGTTTGACTATCAGGCCACATAGTCTACTGTAACAAGAAGTGAAGGGTGCACATAGTGTCTTGATGAACCGCTACAGCATACAACCACTCCGACACAAATGACAAGTGGAAGGTAATAGATGTTAATAAATATGCGGCTGTTCTAGACGCAGCATCAGCAGTGGTGTGGGTGCGTTAAAGAAGCATTCCAGCATCTTAGGTTTCAAACTCGCGATTTCGGCCATCGCAACACAAAGCGCGACTGCACACATACTTGCGTTTGCTTCATCACGGCGTCATTAAGAAGGTCGAGGGTGGAGGAGGCGTGCATGGTGATATCTGCCCACAAAATATAGGCCGGGTTCACGCCTAAGCAGTGCATCATATACATAGTCATAGACGCTCAGGACAGCCGTTCCATGTAGCCAAGCGAGTCCTCTACACACTGGTGTGCTTCGTTGATCAATCCGCCAACTGTGCGAGAAATAAACCGCGTGAAACGGACACACCCCCTTTTCAAGGGGGTTGGGAGGCCCTGACTTGGCGTGCCATGGAAGCCGGTCAGGTCGGCCAAGTCGATTCGTGAAACACTGGCATATGACATGTAAGATACCTTTACTCAGTGTGTATCTTAGCCAATCAAGTGTCGCTGGAGACTGATACGAGTCTCTGCGTACTACCAGCCAAGAAAGGAAGATATGAAAACGCAATGAGATGTTGGCATCATGGGCGACAACATGTTTTGCGCCGAGCCTGCTCGGTAGGCTGCCATCCACAACTGTCGATAGTAATTAAGAGGTGGCAGCCTGGAGATGAGCCGGATCCCTACCGGCTTTGACTCCTCGAATTACAACGGTTTCTCCGCAGTAAGTACGGTGCTGAAGCTTTAACCTTTACTGCCGTCATCTACCCACATTACCTATGGATGCCATGCACGCCCTCGGGCTCCTCCTACTCCCCGCTGTGTGCTGCAGGGCAGACCAGCAGCTCAATCCCGACGTCCAGCTGTGCAGGACAGTGACAGTGACAACAGCCCTGACGAAATGTCAGTTCCAGAGGGCCCACCCCTGGGCATGGCAGGCTTTGGGACACGTCGTCGAGCACCCATGCCTGCAGCACCCATATCCGATCAAACCGGCCTCAGCTATGCATTCACCAACGGTCCTGCAGTCCCTCAGCCTCAGCAGCCAAGTGCCAGGCCTACACCAGCTGGAACGGGGACAGCGCTGGCTAATCACATGTACGACCTGCATGTCAGGTATGTGTGCTGGCAGGGCCTGGATACCGCTCTTGTTACTGCTGTCATGACTCCCCCTGCTAGCCCCACTCGTTCTTCCTACGCTGCCGCTGCTGTCATGCTGGGGCTAAAAGGTGTTCCTATCACCACTTCATGCCCCAATGTGCAACACATGCCCCGCTGCCTCAGGGTCTTCAACAAACGTGCTTTCACCCTACATAACTTATGCTGAAAAGGGGGCGCCCTGCTTGCTGATCAACCCCACACCCTGCTTGCTGATCAACCCCACAGCCTGCTTGCTGATCAACCCCACACCCTGCTTGCTCTGGCCGCAGCGAGCCTGACAGCACCAGCTCTGTCATCTCCACCTCGAGCTACAACTCTCGCTCACGGTTGCGCACGACCCTCCCCTCCCCCTCCTCCCCTCCCCCTGACCCACCATCTCCCACTCACCTGCACCCCGTCCCACGCATGCACAGTCACAGCACCAGCCGCACACCAGCTGCCAGCAAGAACAGCAGGGATGTGGCCCCAGTCAGTCCTGGTGGCCTGCCTACCCAAGGGCCGCAGGTCAGCAGCGGGCGGGGACCAGCCTTCACGACCTCAGCCGCCCTGGCCTATCCCCGTCCAGCGTCACCTGAGCCCTCCCACACTGGCTTTGCAACCAGACATGGCCACCCAACCCCCAGCCCGCCTGTTTCGCTGAGTTATTCTGCTCATAAGCCTGAAAGTGCATCAAGGCAGCAGGAGGGGCGGTTGAGCACCACACACAGGCGGGAACCTGGCCCAGCCCCTCCTGGCGGCAGGCACTCTGTGTCCACACCTCCTTCAGCCAGCCATCAGTCTAGGCAGCCGGGGTGGCTGGGCACAGCCAAAGACTGTGAGCTACAGCTGGAAGAGTGTGAGGACTTTGATACTGCAGGGGCTAGCCGTGCGGGTGGGGTGAGTCCAATGGCAGACTGGCGTGCTGGGCTGACAGCGAGTGGAGGGAAGCTGGCTCAGGTGAGGGTAGTGTGACTGTACACAGACGACAGCGCCAGGTGGGAGAGCAGCAAGGTGTGACACAGCACATAGACAGGTGCCTGGCAGCAGTGATAAGCAGGGCAGTGCTGACCATTCGTGGCGAGAGTCAAGCGTTGCAGGGCTGCTTGTTGTGGGCATTCCATGCCTTACTCTATGAGCACATGTGAGCCTGTGAGCTGGCAGGGCCGTCGATGTTTTGAGCCTGTGCCCGCCCGCCTGCCTGACTGACTGACTACCCTCCCAACCACTCCACTGGCCGGCTGGCCGGCCAGCCGGCCGACTGACTGAGTGGTTTCGTATGTTTGGGGCTGTGTCTGGGTGCAGGGCACGCCCCTCCCTCCTGACACGGCCCGTACGCTCAGGACCCTGTTATGGGGGCCACAGGGCCAGCCGCCTGCGTCCTGGAAACAGGTGAGCCCTGCCACTGAGCCCGGACCTCACCCTCAGCCTCTTGCCTGGTCAAGGCTACGGTGCAAGCAGCTGTTATGCTTTGCTTAGCGGCCCAGGGAGGCCAGACCAGCTGCTCTTGCCTGGTCAAGGCTGCTACAGCAGCAGCAGAAGCTCCACTATCCAGTGCAGCTACGGCGGGTCGTGATGACCACACCCTCATGGTGGACGCAGTGGGCCTGCTACTGGATTGTTGTTATGAGCCTAGTGGTCACAGTAACAGCTCAATGCCTAGTCACAGCTGCTTTTCACCCGTCAGCAGGCAAGGTGCAAGCAGTTGCTATGGTTTGCTTGATAGCCCAGCGAGACTAGACCAGGCAGTGCGGACAGAAGCTGGCCTACTGTGAACCTAGGGCTGGGCTGTGACTTCCAGCTGTGGGCTATGCTGGGTCCTCTTGATGTCTAGTTGTATCACTGACCCATTCCAAAGCAACGAGTAAGAGGTAGTGGGCAATGGTGCCATGGGCATGTTATTACCCTGAGCTTGCTGGGCTAGGTGGGAGGGGAGTTGGGTGCTTTTGGATGCGCCTGCTTCCACCTCCATCATCTGCTGCTGCCACCAGCCAGCATGGTCTAGGTAGAGGTGTGGGTAGCAGGGTTTGGCTGCAGCTGAGGTGCCCGTGGGGCTCCTGCAATGGGAAAGTGCCTTGGACCCCACACCCTGTCTCTCCCACACACCAATGGCAGCTCCCTCTGCTGCCTCAGCCACTCTGCTGGCTTGCAGGAAAGCTCAGTACTTGTGCATCCGTCTGGTGGGCTGAGGTGCTCTATCAGCGATGATACAATACAGCGATACAGAGGCTACATGTCACGTGGGAAAGGAGCAGCTAGGAGCAGTGCAGCCAGTCCCGCAGCCTGTCCTTCATGCTGGGCAGGACGGCGACGGCGGAAAGTCAGGGCCTCCCAACTCTGATGTTCTTGCATGTAAAACCGGCACATGCGACCGACTGCTCCGGGAGCAGGCCGATGGCTAGGCCCAGCGCGGCATGGCTTTAGCGCGGACTGGTGTTGAGAGCAGGTGTTGTGACCAGTGGCTGCCTGCCTTGCCGTGCCTGCTGCAGGGTTTGTTCTTCAACAGCAAACCCAGCCTGGGCTTTGGCCTGGTGCAGCTGGAAGGCGGCCCATGTGGCGTCCTTGCAGGGGTGCAGGCCCATGTGCTGGCCAATCTGCAACATGCAGTGAGTGCATGGCAAGCCTCCACCCCTGGTGCCTCCTGTTGCCATGGGGCACTGATTGCCGAACACTGTACTACCAGGGTAGGCTGCAGCCTGAGACTCACTCCTAGCATGTCGCTGCAGATGACTCCCAACACCGTAGCATTCCCAGTCGACATGCTCCTGCTGCTGCTGCTGCTGCTTTAGCCGCCGCCACTGCTGCTACCGCTGCCGCCGCTGCTGCTCCTGCCGTTGCTGTTGCTGCTCCTGCTGCATCCGCTGCTGCTACCAGTAGACCCAGTGCTCCCTGCCCGCAGTCTGGTGCCTTCAACTTGCAGCCCAGTGTGGCTCAGCAGCACAGCGCCCTGGCTGCCGGTCTGGCTGACCTGTTGTGGGCAGCTCGCTCAGGGGCTACCGCACTGGTGGCGCAGCCCATGCCGGAAACAGGCATGCGCCCCTCATCCCTGGGCTATGATGCCTTCATGCGCTGCGTCGTCACCCACTCTGCGGCCACAAAGTCTGCACTGCAGGTCAGCTGTGGGCAGCAACAGCAGCAGCAGCAGCAGCAGGGGTGCAAGGGGATGGAGCAGGAGAGGCATATGCTGCACCAGTGCTACCAGCAGCAAGCATGTCATGAAGGTGTGTGGGGTACGATGACGTGACCTGAAGCAGTGGGCGCCCAGCCGTAGAGGTTCACTCCCTGCTGCCCTCACCCTGTGGTGCCTGCACAGGACTTGCTGCTACGGCTGCTGCCCAGCTACATGGAGGCCACGGGCTGGGGGCTGCTGCTGCTGCTGTTGTCGCTGCTGCTGACCCGTGGCCCCGCCACAGTGCGTGTTGACATGGATGAGGCCAACAACGCCCTGATGGGCATGCACGGCTACTGTTCAGCCGAGCTGGTGAACCTCATCCTCACTGGTAAGGGCTGCCGGGTAAGATGGCATGCCCATGACTGTACGTGACAGCACATGACTGTGTTGTGGTCTGTCTCCATCAGTGTTGCACCAACTCTGCCAGCATGTATGAGGGGACTGGGCTGTCGAAGCTTGTTGTCGAGCACCCTGACCTCACATTAACATTGTCGCCATCACCATTTCCAATCAGTGGCATCTGCGGTTATACGGCATGATTGTTGTTGTTAGTTGACACCGCTGAGTCACCAGCCTGGGCATTGAACCAACTAACTAATCAATGACAAAGTATGCGTGTGCCTGCTTCAAAAAAGTGTACACAAAGAAAGCCCGGACAATTACTGCACGTTAGTCCACTTCTGAATATTCCTGTCATTAGCTGAGCTGACGCACAACAGACAAGAATCACCACCAGTCATTGTTCAAGCAGGCATGGCAATGGTGCATGCACCACTCCTTGCCAGCAAAGCCCGATGCTCGGACTGCTGCCTGGGCCACTAGGGACCTGCATGGTGCCCTGTCCGCTACATCGCTATGGGTCCCATGGACATAAGCGGATGTGTGTAGTAGCGCTTTAGTTTCTTGTACAGGCAACATGGCCACACCGATGCAATGAGTGCCTGTACAGCAGTGCATTTCCGACTAGCTGCTGTGTGCGGCCACACGCTTCCATGTTGCTGATCACGTCAGGACTAGGCATCTACAATCTACACAGTGCAAGCAGGCAGTGTTCAAATCACCCAGTTGCCGCCTCAGCTGCACACAGCAGGGTGACCACCAGTAGGCTGCCAATGTAGCCGTGCAGTCACTGGCTCTCACCAGCTCCCTGATAAGCTCACCACCACAACTAGGAAGGCATGTGGACATGGCTGGCATGGCTGCAATCGCATACTGTGCACTCAACCACTGTGTGCTCTCAATCATACACCGTGTACTGTGATGCCAGAAGGTGGGAGCCATCACTTGCAAGAGTACCGCCACACCTGCTCACCCACCTGCCTTTGCCCCTGTCCAACACTCAGTCGTGAAGCAGCAAGGCTGGTTTGGCGCTGAGGTGTGGGCTGAGGCTGCCCTGGCCCCGCAGGCCAAGCTGTGTCCAACGTGTTCGATGGCAATCAAGACCTGGACGGTTCGCTGCTGAAGGGCGTAACTCGGCGCTGCCGCCTTGGCCTGCTTACCCTATTTGAGGTGGGGCTGGACCCGCTCAACTAATCGGGTAGACATGCCGTGAGCATTCAGTCATGCAGCCTGAGCCTTGCCGTGTACAAGCTGAGACTGTCTGGCACAGGCATGCCTCAGAGCTGTGGCCTGGTGGGTTGAGGCAATCAATGGGACTTCATAGTGTCATCTTCCCATGCTGAGCATAAAACAGCAAGTGGCCTGTATTCCATGCAATGACTCGTTCCCGTCGTCATGTTAATGTTTCCCCGGTCCCAATCATGGGGCATGCTGGCTGCTTGCTGCATGTGATGTGGCCTCCTCCTTGCTTGTGTACCCTTGCAAGCAGCCCCCTCCTCTCCGGCTGCCAGCCAAAGGCCTGTGGCTGCGCAGGTGCCGCCTTTGCAGAAGCTGCTGGCACCCTGTCCTGCTATGCAGTGACTACTGCTGCTGCCAGTGCTGACATTCCTGCTGCTTCTGCTGCCAGTGCTGACATCACTGCTGTTGCTGCTAATGATACTGGTGCTGCAGTGGTACAAGTATGTGGAGGTAGGGCGCAGCTTGAAGAGCCCGGAGTTGCCCATATGGGTGGTGTGCTCAGAGTCACACTTTACAGTGCTGTTTTCTCAGGTGGGCCAGCCAGTGGTCGCAGCAGGCACTGGGACAGGGTCAGCAGTGGCTCCTGCTGGCTGGGTCAGTACGGTTAGGACAGGGCTGCAGGACGTTGACAGATTAGAGATGTGTAGGGTTGAAGGGCAAGGCAGTGGACGGTGGAGCAGAGCCCTATTGGCCTGGTGAGATTGTGTAATGTGGCGGTTGCTGCAGCTTGATTGACTGGTAGGCTCGCTGCAGCTGGGGTGACTTTAGTCAAGCAGGCTAGGTACACTTCTGTGCATTGCTGGACATCAAAAAGGACATGGCGTGCTATGCAGGACCGCCGGGCATTGTCTGGATCTCTGCCCTTTGACCTGATGTACTATGACGAGCTGGCAAACCAGGACGACCTGATCCACCTATCGGTGAGACCTTGCAGCTGTTGTTGTACTTGATGAACCATGACAGCGCACATCAGCGCCCGCTTGCAAGACCTGTGGCGTAAGGCAGTGGGACTGCCACAGGGCTGCCGGCTGTGCCTGCGCCTGCAGGTGACCCATGACCCGCAAGGAGGCTGGACTAGGCGCGTGGGAGACAGCTTTGGTGACAGAGGCAAGTGTGAGGGGCAGAATATCCCACCACTCGAGTGTGTCATCGAGACACGATGGCCAGGCGTCAAGGTGTCTTGGAACGGATCAGATCCCATTCTGTAGGTGTTTGAAACAAATAATGCAGGCACAGCGATAGATGTCCGCACTACAGCCAGAGGTGGCTGCACGCCTGGCAAGCTTAGCTGCCAGGGAGCCGGTGACACGATGACAGTCCCTGTTTGCTTGCCAGTTTATCATAACTCACAGCGTACTCTGTAGCTGCCTGGCAGTGGCATGATGACTGGAAATGTAAAGCGACCATCAGCTACCAGCAGCGACCATCAGCTACCTACCCCTTCGCTCTTTCATACGGGTGCGCAGTCAGGCTCGCAAACCTTACTGGCGGGCCGCATGTTGTGTTCCGGTTACGTACTTTAGAGGAAGACCGAGGCTCGCAGTACGTACTGCCTTAGACGAGGCGCCGTTGCCGCCGTTCGTATCATTCATGGTGTCTATCATTTCCTCTATAGTGCCCCGCGCAAAACGCAACGGAGCATGAGGTTCGCAATGTCAAGGAGAACATGAGATTTGACCAAACTTCTTTGACCGAACTAGGACGGAGCGTAGACCACGTTATATGGCTATGGTGCTATTGCTGTCGCGATCTGATCAGTAACAGATGAGCTTGTATCCGTCGTTACACCCGCTTACGCAGTAGTCAACGCCGGCATGTTCAGGTGCTTCTTCGGTCGCAAGGTGCGCGTCGAGTATGCTCGTCAAAGACCGGGCAGACGTTGACTAAGGGTCAATGTCCAACGCAGACCGATGAGGCCGTGCATGACAGCAAGCCAGAGCGCGAGCTTGTATGTCAGCACATTACCCGCCTGAGAGCGGTGACACCAAGTACGCAACAGCTGGCGGCAGGACAGCCATGCCTGCTGCTAAGGAGCCCGCAAGATATCACCGGGGGCTTGCTCCTTGGGAATTGCTCTCCCAAGCACACACTTCTTGTAGTATTGGAGCCTCCTAACACTGATATACAGTGTGTCGCCAGCTGGGCGGCGGAGTTTGCAAGACTGTGCAGCCAGCACCTGTCCCTTGGATCCGCATTGTATGGCCTGAGTGAATCACTGCAGCAGACAGATCAACAGTCAGCAGTGGATGTGCAGTTGAGAATTAGTATACACCTTTTTGGTGGCAAGCCATTGCACCTGCAGCTCTCCTTGTGGCAGGGCTATCTCATCGTGCAGCACAGTGCATGGGAGGAGGCTTACCGGTCCTTGGGAGTAGATGGACACATGTACATCACTACAGAGGATATGCAGCATCCCAGCAGCGCAACGCAGAAGGAGCTGCTGCCTCCACACCCGTCCATGCAGCACGACAGCGCCTACAGCTTAGGTGTACAGAATGGATCGGGCAACCCTGACATGGCAGTGCTGAAGCCGCTGCATCAGCAACGAGCGCTGGCTGCTATGGCTGGCATAGCTGGTATGGCTGGTATGGCTGAATCACAAGACGGCCAAGAGCAGCTTGACTACACCAGCCAGTGTTGGTCCATGATGCTGGAAGCCCCCGTGGGGTTGACACTGCTCAGTCTGCCAGGCCAGGTGAGAATGTGGCTTCACACCTCTGCTGTGTTGGCCACTAACAGTTCAGTAAATGGTTCACTGTGTGTGTTGCAATTGTGAATGAACACCAGCTTGCCCTACACAGGCACTACACCTTCACTGCTCCCCTTAGTGCTTCTGCATTTCACGTGTACCCTGACACACTGGACTACTTAGGCTGGACTATTCAGCCCAGGGATGGCATTGCAGGGTGGCCCTCCCATTCAGCGACCTCTCAATAGCATGCCTGATAACTTATGACCCATCCCTGTCAAGAGCATTGGCGATATTTCTCTGTGTCGGTTGCCTGCTATAGCCTTGTTGTGGGAGTTGTCAGCAGCAGCGTATGACCAGGCTACCTCCTATGTGAATTTATGACACCATGTAAATCAACGCTTGACATGGATTGGAAGGCAAGGTCAATCAAAACTGGACCTTTGCTGTCCTGCCCAACTGCCTGCGCCCTGCTTACAGGGCCCGGTACTGTGCCAGAACATTGCCTCAGTGTCATACTTTGGCGTGCTGTGCCAGCAGTCGCTTGGCATCAACAAGGCCTCCTGCCGTGCACCTTCACACCAGGATCGTGTGGCAGGAGCAGATGTGCTTCTGCTGCTCAAGAACCTTCTCCAATATGAGCAGGCGCAGTTTGAGACCGATGTGCTGGGAGCTCTTCTAGGTGAGCCCAGCAGCAAGAATGGCCGTGGAGCAGAGCTGGGTCATGGAACAAACCAGGAAGATGCTGACGCATGGATGCTTTGCAGATGACATCATGAACACTGGCGCAGTGTGGCGACAGGTTATCAAGGTATGGGTCATGAACGTGGCCATGACACCTTGATCAGTTGAATGCTGCACTCCAGTTCACTGGCTACACTGACATCATCTCCAAAAGTCTGGCGTTGTTGCAACAACTTTCAGAGGCATGCTCTTGCACTGTTTTTGCCGTTACAGGTGCCCACTAGCTTCCCAGCCCTGCCCTGGCAGCAGCCAGGATGCTCAGTTGGTGACGTCAGGCTTGAGCTGTGTGACACCCTCTTTCCAGCAGGCAGGCAGCAAGGCCAGAGCCTGGCTGTCGTGCAAGAGTGTGAGGAGGTGCCCAGGAGCTGCCTGCACTCAGCTGAGCATGGGCAGCTGGGTGCAAGCCAAGTGCAGCAGCATGCGTACTGGAAGCAGCAAGCAGAGGCAGCTGAGCAGGCCTTGGTCTGTACCGCTGCTCCAGCAGTGCCTCAGCTGCCGCCAATGCTGCCCCAACCTGCTCCTAACTTCATGATGGGAGCAGGTGGTGGCCGTCGCGCCTTGCGTCGCATGCAAGCCATGCAGCTGCCCAGTGTATCCACCACTCATCTGCCGTCCACAGGCAACAGCTCCCCTGTTAATCTCACATACCCACCCGGGTTGATGCCATGGCCAGCCTGCCCAGACTGGCAGCTTGAGGAGCAGGAGCAGGCGCAGGCTGTTCAGCAGCAACATCTGCCTTTGAGCACGAGCAAGTTCCTCCGAGCAGCATGCAGCCTGTCAGGCCATGCCTGGGGCACGGCCAACAGCAAGAGGAGGTCAGACCAGCCGTTGCTGCAGCAATCAAGCTGTTCAGGTGCGTACGTGCTAAACCAGCAGCGCATGCATTGCCACTGTGACGTAGTGCACTTGGGTCAGAAGCCACGGTGTTTATCGATTGTGGCTGTGGCAGGTGTGAGCAAGGCTGGTACTGGCACCTTCAGCACCTCTGTACATACCCAGGCACTGCCCATCCCCGAGGCTCACTCTGGCCCCAGCTACCTGCACCAATATGACAACGTGTCTTGGCCACGGCCCATGCCAGCTGACAATACCCGCTCCAGCAGCCCGGCTAGAGCCATGGCGCCTCATGGCGGCTGCAGCACATTGTTGTCTCACTCCGGCAGGCTGCTGCCACCAGCTGGCAGTCAGCTGGCACCAGGGCCAGGTGTGGTTCAGCACCGCACCTCCATCATCCACACCAACAGCAGCTTGTTCGACCAGCTACTGGCAGCCACCAGCCAGCCTGACTATTCAGGACCACAGCTAAGCTCCCGCCCACATGACGTCACTTTGGCCACCACCACCACCTCCCAAGTCAGTCAGAGCCTGCACGCAGCCCCACCCAGCAGCAAGCGCTCTGTCCGCTGTGACAAGGCCACTCACAAATGCACCCTGCCAGTTAATGCCAAAGACGAGCCGCACCTGCAGCAAGGTAGCCCTAGGGCAGATGGTGCTGTTGTGAGGGTCGCAACACCTGACAACAGCACGCCCCCCATCCTCCGCCAAGTGGCATCTGGCCGTGCGGCTGGTCTGCACCCCTACAGCTTCACCTCTGAGGCCAGCAGCCCTTCAGACCTGGTGAAGCGTACAGGCAGCAGCCTAGGGCCGCCCAAGCGGGTGCTGTCCATGTTGACTGCCTTGAAATCCTCTCGCTCTGCCACCCACAGCTTTACCTCAGGGGGCCCCCCTGCCAGGCACCAGAGCAGCAAGTCGTCCCGCCTATCATGTGGCCCAGGCGTGGGCGGGGACCACCGAGCCAGTCCCTACCCCATGCCCCAGGCTGAGGACAGCTTGTGTCAGGAGCACCCCTCCAGCCCTGCAGCGCACAAGACGACGCATGGCGCCTGCCATAACAACGAAGACGCCTCAGTCCAGGTGCCGCGCCACTGCAAATCATACACCCAGATGAACAGCCAGGCAGTGCCACCACCCCTCTCGGCCACTCAGATGCGCCAAGAACTGCAGGGACGGCTGGAGGAGCTGAGTCAGGATGTGACTGCCAAGCCAGGCTCCTCAGTCAGCCTGGGCGGCAACCTGCCCAAGGCAGCAAGTGCCCCAGGGCCCTGCCCACATAGCCTGCCTGGTGCGGCTGACCCATGTCAAACAGAGTTTAACTCCCCGACCCACCACCCCCAGGCAGCTGCAGGCAGGGGTGAGGAGCAGTGGGCCACTGCTGTCACACAGGCAGTGCCGTGCCCCAGCGACCCCGGCAGCAGGCTCAGCACTTCCCTGTCTGCTGTTCTGGAGGCAACCCTGGGTGCATCAAACCTGGACCCCAAGCCGGCCATGCCCATGCACAGCTGCCCAGGGCCTGGCATGGAGGGAGCAGCAGTGGGTCAGGGAGGCAGTGTTCTCTGGCCGACCGACTGTCAGCAGGCCAGTGATGGAGCAAGGCCGTGGCAGCAGGAGCAGCAGCCGGGGCAAGTGCAGCCTGGGGACGGCACTTCTGAGGAGGGTGAGGGACAGGCGTGGAGCTGGCATGAAGTGGAGCTGCGGCGCATCACTGACCCTGACACGGGGAGGTGGGTATTGGCTGCACTGAGTGAACAGTGAGCTGAGGGCAGTGGCCAGCCAGGTGACACACAGTGGGTGGGTGGGAATAGCAGCTGCCCTGCATACATATCCAACCCATACCCATGCTGCCAGCCAGGGTCAGGCCTGGGCTACAAGTGATTATTGATGCAGACCCGGTGCACATACCGTACCTACATGTAGACATCCAGAACAGGCAACACAAGTGCTGGCATGCACGTTGTTGCGTATGCAGGCACGCCCTGCTGCTGAGCAATCGTGACGTCACTGAGCGCGCCCACCTGGAGAACATGCTGAGCGAGCTGATGGAAGCCCAGCTGTCCTTACTGTCTCACATCTTCCCACGCCACGTGAGTTAATGAAATGTGCCGCCATGTCTGCCATGGCACCACCTCTATACAAGGCAATACATCCAGCTGCTCAGCACCCATGCCTCTTACACCAGTCCATTGTTCTGATGTTTGCACGTTGTTATGTTTCCATAAAGTGTGAAACGTACCAGCCTCTGCACTGGATATCATATATAATGGTATCATCGTCAAAGATTCTGGATTGTTATGGGCTCTGTCGTTGATGTCCTTGACCTTGCTCTCTGACCTTGCCTCGTGACGCCATGTGCAGGTGGTAGAGTCCCTAAGCATCTCCCAAGCGGACATCACTTTGGAACAGGTTGCATCACTTGCCCGCAGCCACAAACACGCGACCATTCTGTTCATGGGTGAGCTGCTGGTTGTTCTAATCTAGCTCTTCAAGCCCTGCCCCAGCCCCCTGCCTCACTGCATGTTCTCAACCGCTGCTGGGTGGGAGCTCTTGCGCACAGACCTGTGTGGCTTCACGGAAATGTCAAAACTGGTACCAGCAGAGGCTGTCATCAGCTTCATCAACCGCCTCTTCACCGCCTGGGACAAAGCCATTGCCAAGCATGGCTTACAGAAGGTAGGTCCACTGACCAAGAGTGCACCGGTTCATTCTCCTTGTTGCCCCACACCCTCACAACCACCCACAACTGCTGACATGCCTTTAGTTAACCTCATTACTGTTGCTACCCTGACTCTGCCCTGCAGATTGACACGCTGGGGGATGCGGTGAGGAAGCCATACAAGCCAGGTCCAGCAAATAGCATATCAGCTCCCAGCACTAGTGCCAATACAGATGCTCATGCTGCCACTGAATCGCCCTCTATGAAAAGTTGTCTTGTGTTCCTTCAGATCATTGTGAGCTCTGGCATCCTGGCGGCCGATGAGGACGGGTTCTTGGAGGTAGACACCACCCAGCCTCCTGAGCATGGAGCTCGCAAGATCTTGGCATTTGCGCAAGACGCACTGCGTGTGGCTCGCGTGGTAGGCTTAAGCAGTTTCAGCTTTGCCCACGCCCCTTCCAGCCCACACAGGTTGTCTCCATTGCCCGGCACTAGCCACAGGGGCTTGTCTGCAGTCACAGGCGCCCCTACAAGTTGTGATGCACCTGCCTTGCGCTGACTGTCTGTTTGTTGCTGTGTGGACCATGCAGATGCGCATGCCACATGACCCGTCAACGCCTGTCAGTGTGAGGATAGGAGTCCATACAGGGCCGTGTGTCAGTGGCCTGATTGGCACTCACGTGCCCAAGTGGACTGTGCTGGGAGACACTATTAACACCAGCGCCCGCTTAGAGCAGGTACTGCACAGGGGAGCTACAAAAGCAACAAGTGTCAAACCCACTCCCTTGCATGCAACATGCCTTGGCAGCCATGGTGCAGGTACTTGACAGAGGAGCTACAAAAGCAACATTGACAAAACGTCAAACCCACTCCTTTGCATGAGCAGTGCATAGAGGTGGCAGCCATCCATGCATACTTAACAAGGTGCTAATGCCCGTGCCTGCAGACCTGCCCCCTCAACCACATCCAGCTATCTGACCAGACCGCCAGCCTGCTGGCTGGCTGCTCCACTCCCGAAGCACTAGGTCTGCAGCCCACTGGCGGTGTCTACTGCAAGGGCAAGGGCACCCTGCTCACGTGGCTGTGGGCTCCGCCTGCCGAGTGGGCGGATGAGCAGCAGCTGCCTCCAGGCTTCTTCAGACAGCAGACCATCCGGTCACCATCAGCCCAAAGTCCTCAAGATCAGCCGACACCGGGGCAGCGCAGCGTCGTCAGCCTGGAGAATGGAGAGGATGAGGTCGCCACTGTCCAGCCTGGCCTGCAAGCAGATGCCAACAAGGAGCTGGCACCATGCAAGAGCAGCACAAACCAGGCTCTGGCTGCAGCTGGCAGTGCCATGCCTGGCTCGCAAGGCCAAGGCCTCAGCCTCCAGCCATCCCTGCAACCCAGCTGCCACCAGATACAGCCTGCTACACTCCATCAGGGACCTGGTCTTACGACCCAGGCAGCTGACCCAGACAGTCTGCCAAGCTCAGCTGGTACTCTGGGCGTTGCTCGGCTGCTAGCACCTTCCTTCCAGTCCCTCACTCAAGCTGGCAGCAGAGATCAGCTAGGGTGTGGGAAGCCTACAACCTCGCAGTCTCGGCCTGGGAGAGCAGCGTATGTCAGCAACGGCACCGCTTTGGACCCTGCTACTCGGCATAGGGCTGTCACATGGAGCCCAAACCAATCCCCCACAGCCCGCCTGCAAGCCACTGTACCAAGCTCATCGGCCAGTGCAACTGTGGCCCATACCCTGGCTGGGCAGCAGGCGCGTCATGCCCTGCTTACAATGATTCACAGCCCCGGTAGCTTCCCTGCCCTGCTGCGGGCAGACACCCACTCCTGCCTGGCCATCCCAGGGGCTGGGCTCAGCAGCCAGGGCAGCGACCCAGGCGCACACGGCCACAGTCGCCGGCAGGGAAATGCTCGCCCTGGCATGGGCCGCATGTGTGACACCGGCGCTTCTGGCCCCCTTGCAGCCTCCCCAACCTTGGTTGATGGTGACCCTTACACAGACACAGCGCCCGATGAGGTGCTGGAGGCCAAGCAGTCCACTAAGGTGATGAAGTACCTGCGGGCCTTCCTGCCGCCTGCCGCCACCCACCGCCCGCTGGCATGGTCAGGAGGGGGTGCTGGGCCCAATGCAGGTAACAGCCTTGTGGTGCAGCTCAGCAGGCCGTCTAGGTGGCAGCTGGCCCTGCCTGGCAGCAGGGTCCAAGGTGGGGCAGAGACCGTCAGGCCAAGCAGCAGCAATAGTTGGGCCCCGGAGCCTGATGCCACCTGATGTCAACAGCTGGGTCCCAGAACTTCCTTAGGATAGGAGTGCACCTGTGTTAGGAGCATGTTGGGCAGCACCGTATGTACGCGGATGGAGCCTGGCAGTTGCACTGATGCAGACTGGAGACGGGGCAAAGTAGCTGCCCCCTGCAAGTAGTCAGGCGGGTTGGCAGGCAGTCAAGTCAGAGTAGCCAGATCAGAGCAGTCAAATCAGAGGCTTTGCTTGCAGTGCCCGGTGGGATGTCCACACACATCTGACAGGCACAGTCAGGCATGCTGGTCAGGGTTCGAGGGTTGTGCACTGTCTGTCTTGCGAGGCTATGCATGCAGTTAGCACAGTAGTACAGCTGTAGAAGTAAAGTACCCTCAGTTGCAGACCTTCACATGGCCGCCTGCATCCTGCATCTGGGGACGAGGAAGAATGATGTGGAGACTCGAAGCAACACACTGGTAATGTGCTTAGGTATGTAGAAATGATGAAGCACGACGTTGCGTTGGATCTGCCAAGGCTGGGACATGCATGCACACACTATCCTTTCTTTGTGAAGTACCAGGTCTGTAGCCAACAGGAGGAGCACGGAGTAGTGTTCTCTATGAAGTTGTGCTTAATGGTGTGATAGCGAAGCCCACAGTGGACGCTTTACCGGCCCTGTTCTGCATCGCAAATACCTTACGTCTAATCTGACAACTACCATGGTACACACGGGTGTTACCATGCAAGGTTGGCTGCAGTCATGGCAAGGTTTCTGAAAAATGGTGTGCCGCTTGCACCATTGTTTGTGGAGTGCAACATGCATTCCAAGCCGGTTGGTGTCAGGCTACTTAGCCGTCTAGGGCTGCGGTTGTGGCCAGGTGTTGAGCTGACACTGAGCTATGTACCCTGGCGGCGAACCTGAGAATGCGTGTTTGCACTGGGTTGGAGAGCTGCATACCGTGCCCGAGGAGGGCTATACAGCCCCAAGGGGAGCACGAATGTTCTAATGAGGTGACATAGGGCATACATAGGGCACGAATGTTCTAATGAGGTGACATAGAGCCTGCAGGACCCCTGCTAGGTGCTGCAGTTTGTGAGTTACCATTGACTTGCCCACATTGACTGTAAGGTATTTCCCGTCTTTGTGGGTGACCGGGATTTGATCCCAAGCTTTGTAGCTGGCAGACCAGCCGCTGCAGCCCGTGGGGCGAGGTGCTCACCAGGGTCAGGTCATCAGCATATATGAAGTGGGTGACTCCAAGAACTCCTTACTGATGTCGTGAACATAGAGAGCAAACAGGAGTGGGCTGATGGGGCAGCCTTGCTTGACACCTTGGTCCGGAGTCACCGGGGAGGTGCGGTGGGGGCCATCATCCCCATACAGACCCTCGAGGCAGGCAAGCAAGGGCTGTGGCAGCTTGCCCCCAACCCGCAAGTGCCCCCATGTTATGTTCACATGCACATGGCATAGGCGCCTTCCACCTACACAATTGCCTGACCATGCAACAGGGCTATAGGCTACAATTGGCATGCATTGATGTAAGCTGATGACACCTCAAGAGGGGGCACACACTACTGAGCCACAGCAGGCTGTTGGGCCTCTGGTGGCTGCTCTCCAAGCCTCTTGTAGCCCAGGCCTGGGTACCCCTTGCCCTTGGCTGGCATGTCCGGCCACCAGCACAGCTCCAGTGGCCGCCACCTGCTCTACCCAATGTGCTGCATATTCAATGCTGCATTGCAGTCCCTGTCCAGCCACCTGCCTGGCTGTGGTGCTGCTTTGGCTTGCCTTGGTGCTTGGTGCGCTTGACTGGCAGATGTTGATGGCCCGGGCTCTGAGGTTGCTGTCTGTGTAGCTTCCTGACTGCGTGGGGGCTGTGGCACGATGCGTGGGGCCACTACTAGGCACCACTTTATATAGACCCCGCACTGGCTGGTCACGCTACTGACACTTGTGGTCCACCTGACCTGCTGGGGGCTTTCAGTGTGCAGGCATGGTGGGCTGCTCCTCACAGTGTTGCTGGCCATTTACTGCTGAGCTGATGCGGCTGGTGCGGAACTTATCCACTAGCATCATCCTGCCCTGCTGCTAATCTGTGCCCCTAGGCGGGCACACCGCTTTGCAGCATGCTCACAACACCACATCAGCACCCCAGCCTCCCCAAGTGCCAACGCCAGCTGCGTCGAAGACGATGTCATAGCACTTCATATACAACTTAGCCATCTCGGGATCCCCCTCCAGCTGCAGTCATGCACACATGGTGGCTGACACAGTGGCACCAATCTGTAACCCTACCCACATCCCACCACCTCCCCATACACCTCCCCACTCCTTATTGGTGACACTGCTCCAGAGCCCGGTCCTGGGCTTTGTGCAGCCTTAGCCGCTGCCATGCCCACCTCCCACACCGCCATCCCAGGTGGCTTCAGGATGGCTGGTCTCGTAGCCGCTTGTGCTTTCAGAGAAGTGCAGGCTGGATTCTAGCCACCGCCTCATGTTGTGGCGGGCGATGTTCAAGCCACTGGCCCGCCGCACCTGGCCCTTGGTGAGCTTCCACCGGGCCAGCTTGTCTCTTACCAGCTGGCCTGACTTCTCGTCTCACATCCCTGAGGCTGCATTGCCTGCCTGGTGGAGCCGTGGTCACTGCCCACCCAAATCTACATCGCTGGCTCACGCTTCTCAACAACGATCTTGCTGATGTGGGGGAATCCTTTTTATGGGGAGTTGCTGGCTCACATTGCTGGCTCACGCTTAAAGGGGAGGAGCTGTAAAGTGGAACAAGGGAAAGGGCTGGGGAGGGGGCGTGTGAAGTGGCACTGCACACACATGCTCCTGGTCGGCCAACTTGCCTGTGCTAAACCACCTGTCCCAGTGGGCTTGCACACCCCATGCAGCACTTTGCTGTCTAGTTCTAGTGAAGTGGATGCCTACCCTGGTGATGGGGGTGAGGGTGAAGAGGGGTGGACAGGTCAGGGTTCGGGAACCGCCCCTACTCCTGCCACGCTTCGACTGCAATGGCGCAGGTGCAGCCAGACGCAGGGTGTCCTGCAAGGAAGCCTACTTCTGCATGCCCAGCAGGCAGCGGTGCTTGGCCCTCAGCTTATCCAGGTGCTTCTTGTGCAGCTTGCAGCCTTGCAACTGTCAGCGTTGAAGCCTTCAACGCTTGATGATTAAGCGTTGAAGAAATAAGTGAACACGAGAAACGGGGTGGCTCAACTTAGGCATTTATCGCTTGTCAAACCGCTTGGTGTGCGCGTGTCCCTCCTCCTTGGCTGCTGGCACGGGGGCATTGGCTGCCACCTGGGCATGGCAGCCCTAGTAAAGGTCTTCAATGAAGCTTCCCAGCCTGAGGCCAACCCTGCCTGGTAGTCCATCAGGTGACTGTCAAGTAGGCACCTTTGCCTGCCAGCAGGGTTGCCCTGATCCTAACTTGATTGTGCCCATCACTTGCAGCCATTCCCTGACCTCTTTTACCCTCGACCACCCTGCCAAGACTTTAGCACATATCAACCATGATTGATATAATTGATATATTGATATTTTGATAGAATTCATATGTTCGATATCAACCACGATGATGGTTGATATGTGCACATGGCACCCAGCCAGAAGACGTACCCTAGCCCATGGCTGAGCCTTGCCTGCTTTCCCTCCCACCTTACATCCCTCCTCCATGGCCCCCCCAGGCCTCCATAGTAGACAGTCTCTGACTCTGGGGCATGGCTCTGCCTGCGGAGCGTGCCCCCCACCCTCTGCGCAAGAGTGTTACCGGAGCATGCCACACTGTGAGCCGGGCCCTATGAACCGAGCATCACATGCAATGCCTGTTGCTCACAATGCTGGCTGCGTGTCTGCTGGCTTGCCATACTGCTGGCTCTGATACATGCCAGCCGCGGTACATGGCATCACAGGTGTTGATGTACCTGTGCAGGACAGTTCCTGTATTTGCAAGCCCACCTGAAACCATCTGCCTTTGCTGAGCTAGGCCACAACTACGTTGATCGCTGCCTCTGCCACTGCTTGTGTACGAACCGCTGCCTCTGCCACTGCTTGTGTACCCGTTTTGAGCTCCGGTGCTGTAAGACCCTCCTGAAGTTGCCGGGTCCAATCTGGCATCCAGCAGCTGCAGTAGCAATGCACCAGCTGCGCAGTGAATTTGTAGCCTCGTGCTTTACACAGTTGCCAAGCGCCGCGAATTGTTCACACATGTACAAGTCGAGGCGAAGTAGCCTACTTCTCCTCATTCGTTCGGGCTGCAGCAGCTGGGTCTGCATACGAAAATGCAAGCATCCTTGTCGACCTTGCGGCCGGCAGGGTTAGGGAGTCCCCGGGGTGTGCGAAGGGTAAGCCCAAACGACATTGCCTAGCAATATACAGCTATTGAACAGCCTAGAAGCTCGCCAGCAACGAAATGACGATGTTATGGGCACCGGGCCGAAACGACACAGGTGGTGTCGTCTACGTCCCAGACCTTGGACCTCAGCGCGGCTACTTTAGAGAGCGGCGCTGCCGAGATACTCATTTCACCACGGGCGTCACCAAGAGCGTCACCAAGGGCTTCGCCACGGGCGTCTGCCAGCAACTTTGAGGCACCCCTTGCCTGCGAAGGCCACCGTTTCAGCACATCTTCGTTGTCTCTGGGCACCAGCCCTCTGCGGCCAGCTTGGCCACGAGCTTCCCTGGGGCAGGTTGCAGCGCAAGGGACGCTGCCGGGACGCGGCCCCACTGCCGTGAGGTGAGCTGGCGCAGCCTAGCAGTGCGATGGAGAACTTGCCTGCAGGCTGCGCCCAGTGTCGAGGCCTGTGCGGTGCTTGGTTGCAGGTATGCCAGCGCTACCAACATCCTGAACGACGCTGGTACCAGTACCACCAGCAAAGCACGCTCGCACCTCTCCAAGGCCGTGGGCCACGATGTGGACAGCAGGTACGGCAAGGCAGCAGTGGACATGGCTGTGTGCTATGATGGTGACATCACAGCAGCGAGGAAGGTTAATGTGCACAGCAGAAGCCTTATCAGATGTATGTGGGCTCCATGCTTGACTGCCTGGCTGATGTGCAGGCCCACCCTGGCCCAAGGAACTCCAGGCATGTTGGATGCATCGGGCGGTTCAGAGGCCCAGGAGCGGCAGCACTGGTAAGTCTTGCTCACAGTGGGCCCCGGCATGTGAGCAGCAGGTCCACTGTGTCACTGCCTGCCATGGAGTCAGGGGTTGATCATGCCGTGCTGCGCTTGTGTCAACAGGCCACTGTGCCACGCTTCAGCCGCCCCCACACATTTGCCTCACAGCATCTCAAGCACAGGGGAGCCACCTGGCTGCACGCAGGAGGCAGGAATTGAATGTTGCAGTAGTGCAGCAGTTGGCACAATGGGCGGTCCGCAACAAAGCGTTTGCAGGAGGGCTCACTGTTGAGGAGATGGAGTACCTTTTGAGCAAGGTGAGCCACACAGCTGCTGGTTGGTGATTCTTGGAGACAGCGCTGACAGGACTGACGCTGCACACTGGCTGGTGGCCTGCAGTTCCACAGCCCTGGCGTGAAACGCATGCTTGTGGACGTGCATGGAGCCATGCAGCTGCCTGGGCGGACCAGTCTGCCCTCGTTCCTGGTGTGTGGGCAGCGGCAGCAGACTCTGTCATTGCCAGCCTGGCTTGTCACTACCATCCTTCCTCCCTTCCTCCACCCCTGGCAGCATTATTGAAATGCGTTGATGGGCCTCCCTCTGTCACTGTCATCCTGTTCTCCTTACCTCACCACGTCATATGAGTTGTGGCTGATGCTGGCAGGAGCTAACTCGTACATTGTGGGACTGCCTTGCCGGCATGCTGCGAGCAACTGATGAGGGTCTCAAGGACTACCATTACATGGAGCTGACGGAGTATAACCTGCAGGTCTGGCCTGCCCCACTGCCAGCCCACTACTGCCCCACTGCCATACCCACGCGGCTTGTCCCGCTGCCTGCCCTGCTCAGCTGTGCTAGACCTGTGTGCTACTGTGCCAGCAGAGCTGTGCAGCCTTGCTTCGCCTCCCCTGTGACGGCCATGAGCCAGTGACACCGTCTTCACCCCGCTGTGTGTGCACAGGCCCATCAGGTGGCCAGCTTCGAGCAGGCTCTAGGCCTGCATGAGTGGCTGGCCTTGCAGAGCCAGGGAGAAGCCTTTCAGCAGGATGCACAGAAAGCGGCTGAGGAGACCAAGGCCCAGGCGGCCATGCTTGGCACATGGAACGTGGAGTGCAAAGCCAAGGTGTGAGGAGCATGGTGTGAGGTTGCCTTCTGCCCTAGTGTGAGCTGAACCTTGCATGCCATGCCTGTTCATGCAGGGTGACTCAGACGGCCCCTCAGGGCCCCGCACCATGCTGCGCATGATGGCAAGCCATGGTGTGCATGTGCTGGCGCTGCAAGAGCTGAACAATCAAGAGGAGGTGCAGGCCATGCTGGACAAGGCCAGAGATGCTGGTCAGTGGATCTGGTGTTGGACTAACTGCCCCACTGCCCTGCCACTATTGCATGGTAGCCACCCTGGCAGCAGCCACGAAATCCCAGCTGACCTAACTCACCTACCCATGCCTGCTTGACGCCCAAGGCCGCATCTAAGGCTGAAATGATGTGTCAGCTCACCCTCTGCTCACTCGCTCTCCTTATGGTTTGCGTCCCTTCCACAGGATTGGTGGACTACACGCTGCACATGCCAGATGATGGTCTCATGGTGCGCAGTGGCCACTTGAGGTGCCCTCGAGACCAAAAGGGCGGCTTCCTGTGCCTTGATGGCCACGTTGAGGTCCTGGTAGGTCCAGCACTGGCAGTGCTCATGCAACCCATGCCTTCCTTGCCATCCATCTCACCACACAGCCATGGACACACAGCCATCCAGCTGCTGACCTGCCCATCCCTGCAGAAATGCTGGAGCGACAGCTTGGTGAAGGTTTTGAAGCCCAAAGACCATAAGGAGCTCTCAAAGCTCAAGCCTGAAACGTACATGACAACCCCCAGCAACATTGTGGACATGGCAGTCATGCTGGTCGATGGGCAACCCACCCTTTACCTCAGCTGCCACCTGGCCTGCGTTTGCAAGGGTCAGCGGGCCATACAGGCACGTGCCATGGTGCAGCTGCATCGCAAGCTGCTGGAGGAGCAGCCCCTGCTGGCCAGTATGCCCGCTGTCATGCTTGGGGACTTCAACGTGACTGACCTGGAGCTCAGGTGGGCGCTGGGATCAGGCGACATGTTGGCAGTGCCATCTTCTGGACTGAGCTGTAACGCGACCATGTCCTCCATGTTTCATGTCCCATGCAGCGGCTGGGAGAAGGCCACCATGAAGACATACTGCGCGAAGAGCCTGCCAATGTCGCGAAAGCACGTCGACCACCTGTACCTGTGGTGCCCTACCATGCCACCCAGTGCTGGGAGCCTACCTAAGGTCAGTGGCATAAGCATGGCGGGGCAACCAGTTGGGCTGTAAAAGCTGGGTGCAAGCTACCTCCCACCCGTGGGCTGACCTGGTCATGTCATGATGCTGTAGGCTGTGTGGCTGACGGAGGCCGAGACCATTGCTGCCAGCATGGGCACTCAGTTGGGTGTGGGCAAGACCCCAAGGACACGGTATTGGCAGCAGAACGGGCTGTTGTCGGCCTCCAACCACAACCCTTGTGTGGCAGCCCTGGGCCTGCCCAAGCAGCCCACCCACACCAGCGAGCAGCTGCAAACCCTGAAGGCGGCGTGCCAGACATTGGGGTCACTGAAGCTGCGGCCGTGACATCCATCAAAAGTACGAGGGCGGTCAAGCACTTCCTCATTGGACAATTCCTCCAGGAGCGATGCAAACCATTATGTGTGACCCTCAAGAGACAAGGGTAGCATTGCAATGCCTGAGTTTGTGGAGGAGTAGCAGATAGCAGGGATCAAGGCACGCTGCAGTACAACCAACGACGGCAGATGCGCAGCAAGGCAGGTCCCATGGCACCTGGCACAAAGCTAGTCAAAGAGGGAGGAGCTCTGGGCACTAACCACAACAGATACAATGCCTTGGTAGGCACTGCCTACTAGGCAGTCAGCTTTATCTGTCTTGTTGCACATGGCATGATGACGGAACATGTCGGTGGAACATCACAACCCTCTTGTCCCACACCAGGGCCCCCTTTGAGTCGGCCCAGTAGGGAACCACTAGTGATCAATAGCGGGACGACTCAAATGGTATGGATGGGCTGTGTAGAGTAAACCCAATGGACATTGTGCATGAGTGCCTACCACCTGCACTATTACATGCGAGGGCCACGGTGTAGATTCGGCATGACCTGCATGCACAAATGTTAAGCCGATGACAGCTCAAATGTGGGACACTACTGTGTCTTAGAGCCTCCCTCAAACCCATCCCAACGCCTTCCCCACCTCTCGAGCCACGTGACTTCCATAGCCACTTGACTTCCATAGCCTAGGACCAAGTCTGGGCTCAAGGTAAACTCACCCCCCCATCAGCTCTCTGGCGGCCAGCTAGAATTGGCAGTGTTCCAGAACTTGCAAGCAGCTCTGGGCCAGTAAAACTGGAGGGGCAGCTGCCCCAACTCATGCAGCATCATCAGGCCTGACACTGAGCTACGTACCCTGGCAGCAAACCTGAGAGTTCCAGAACTCCCTGAACGGTTGGCGTCAGACTGCTTGGCCGTCTAAGGCTAGGGATACCCCGCTTCATGGCTAGCTGCTGTGATTGGAACAAAGGCATGCACCTATCACATGCTTCAAGCAGCAGAGAGGGGGCGCATGGGGAGGGCAGGGAAAGAGGGACCCGCAAGTGCTTCCATGTTATGTTCCCTTGCACATGGCATAGTCGGCTTCCACCTACACTGTTGCCTGGATCCTATGACAGGGCTATAGCCTACAGTTGGCATGACCTGCATGCACTGATCTAAGCTGATGACACCTCAAGAGGGGGCACATACTACAGAGCCTCAGCTGGCTGCTGGGCCTCTGGTGGCCTGTCTCACAGCCGCTTGTAGCCCAGGCCTGGGTACCCCTTGCCCTTGGCTGGCAGATGCAGATGCTGTCCAGCCACCTGCTTCCTGGCTGCGTGGGGGCTGTGGCAAGATGCGTGGGGCCACAAATGGGCACCACACTACATAGGCCCTAACCCTGACCCTAACCCACGCTGACACCGGTGGTCCACCTGACCTACTGGGGGCTTCCAGTCCGCAGGCTTGGTGGGTTGCTCATCAGTGCTGCAGGCCATTTACTGCTGAGCTGATGTGGCTGGTGCGGAGCTCATCCACTAGCAACATCCTGCCCTGCTGCTGGTCTCTGCCCCTAGGCCAGCACACCGCTTTGCAGCAGGCTCACAACACCACATCAGCACCCCAGCCTCCCCAGGTGCCAATGCCAGCTGCGCCACTAGCTGCTTGGCACGCCCAAGGCGCTCCATGGGCGGGGCTGATGCGGTATTGGTGCGGGGCTGGTGCTATAGCTGGTGCTAGAGCTGCGGACCAATGCGCGTATCTTCAAGGACTCTGAAGGCATCCTTAAGTATCCTTAGTCGGATAACGCAGCTTAGCCGGTTAACGCAGCTCAGCCATTTAACGCAGCTCAGTGCGCTTAGGCGATCAAGCAGTGGACTTGTAGCCTTGAGCCTTGCACTGTTGCAAAGCGTCGCGAATTGTTCACACATGTACAAGTCGAGGCGAAGTAGTCTGCTTCTCATCGTTTGTGCGGGCGGCAGCAGTGGGCCAGCCTACGAGAATGCAAGCATTCTTGCCGACCTTGCGGCCGGCAGGGTTAGGGAGTCCCCGGGGTGTGCGGAGGGTAAGCCCATACGACATTGCCTTGCAATATATAGCTATTGAACAGCCTAGAAGCACGCCAGCAATGAACTGACGATGTTATGGGCACCGGGCCGAAACGACACAGGTGCTGTCGTCACTGTTCCAAACCCTGGACCTCAGCGCTGCTACGTTAGAGAGTGGCGCTGCCGAGATACTCATTTCACCACGGGCGTCACCAAGAGCGTCACCAAAGGCTTCGCCACGGGCGTCTGCCAGCAACTTTGAGGCACCCCTTGCCTGCGAAGGCCACCGTTTCAGCGCATCTTCGTTGTCTCTGGGCACCAGCCCTCTACGGCCAGCTTGGCCACGAGCTTCCCTGGGGCAGGTTGCAGCGCAAGGGACGCTGCCGGGACGCGGCCCCACTGCCGTGAGGTGAGCTGGCGCAGCCTAGCAGTGCGATGGCGAACTTGCCTGCAGGCTGCGCCCAGTGTCGAGGCCTGTGCGGTGCTTGGTTGCAGGTATGCCAGCGCTACCAACATCCTGAACGACGCTGGTACCAGTACCACCAGCAAAGCACGCTCGCACCTCTCCAAGGCCGTGGGCCACGATGTGGACAGCAGGTACGGCAAGGCAGCAGTGGACATGGCTGTGTGCTATGATGGTGACATCACAGCAGCGAGGAAGGTCAAGATGCACGGGAGTAGCCACATTATGTATCCATCCATCTCAGGGGACTATGTTGCTGGGTGCAGGAGCGAGTTGGTGGAGCAAGTGAAGAAGCATGCATCAGGCCAGGAGCCAGAGCCACCTACAGGTCGCTGTGCAGCCTTGGACAGGAGTACTGCAGACACGTTCGTTGCCTTCAGGAACATGCTCGACACCATGGCCTCCCCAGCCCCACTGACCCCGCTAAGGTAACACCGCAACAGGCCACTGTGCCACGCTTCAGCCGCCCCCACACATTTGCCTCACAGCATCTCAAGCACAGGGGAGCCACCTGGCTGCATGCAGGAGGCAGGAATTGAGTGATGCAGTAGTGCAGCACCTTGAGCAGTGGGCGATCGACAACAAAGCGTTTGCAGGAGGGCTCACTGTTGAGGAGATGGAGTACCTTTTGAGCAAGGTGAGCCACACAGCTGCTGATGGGTGATTCTTGGAGACAGCGCTGACAGGACTGACGCTGCACACTGGCTGGTGGCCTGCAGTTCCACAGCCCTGGCGTGAAACGCATGCTTGTGGACGTGCATGGAGCCATGCAGCTGCCTGGGCGGACCAGTCTGCCCTCGTTCCTGGTGTGTGGGCAGCGGCAGCAGACTCTGTCATTGCCAGCCTGGCTTGTCACTACCATCCTTCCTCCCTTCCTCCACCCCTGGCAGCATTATTGAAATGCGTTGATGGGCCTCCCTCTGTCACTGTCATCCTGTTCTCCTTACCTCACCACGTCATATGAGTTGTGGCTGATGCTGGCAGGAGCTAACTCGTACATTGTGGGACTGCCTTGCCGGCATGCTGCGAGCAACTGATGAGGGTCTCAAGGACTACCATTACATGGAGCTGACGGAGTATAACCTGCAGGTCTGGCCTGCCCCACTGCCAGCCCACTACTGCCCCACTGCCATACCCACGCGGCTTGTCCCGCTGCCTGCCCTGCTCAGCTGTGCTAGACCTGTGTGCTACTGTGCCAGCAGAGCTGTGCAGCCTTGCTTCGCCTCCCCTGTGACGGCCATGAGCCAGTGACACCGTCTTCACCCCGCTGTGTGTGCACAGGCCCATCAGGTGGCCAGCTTCGAGCAGGCTCTAGGCCTGCATGAGTGGCTGGCCTTGCAGAGCCAGGGAGAAGCCTTTCAGCAGGATGCACAGAAAGCGGCTGAGGAGACCAAGGCCCAGGCGGCCATGCTTGGCACATGGAACGTGGAGTGCAAAGCCAAGGTGTGAGGAGCATGGTGTGAGGTTGCCTTCTGCCCTAGTGTGAGCTGAACCTTGCATGCCATGCCTGTTCATGCAGGGTGACTCAGACGGCCCCTCAGGGCCCCGCACCATGCTGCGCATGATGGCAAGCCATGGTGTGCATGTGCTGGCGCTGCAAGAGCTGAACAATCAAGAGGAGGTGCAGGCCATGCTGGACAAGGCCAGAGATGCTGGTCAGTGGATCTGGTGTTGGACTAACTGCCCCACTGCCCTGCCACTATTGCATGGTAGCCACCCTGGCAGCAGCCACGAAATCCCAGCTGACCTAACTCACCTACCCATGCCTGCTTGACGCCCAAGGCCGCATCTAAGGCTGAGATGATGTGTCAGCTCACCCTCTGCTCACTCGCTCTCCTTATGGTTTGCGTCCCTTCCACAGGATTGGTGGACTACACGCTGCACATGCCAGATGATGGTCTCATGGTGCGCAGTGGCCACTTGAGGTGCCCTCGAGACCAAAAGGGCGGCTTCCTGTGCCTTGATGGCCACGTTGAGGTCCTGGTAGGTCCAGCACTGGCAGTGCTCATGCAACCCATGCCTTCCTTGCCATCCATCTCACCACACAGCCATGGACACACAGCCATCCAGCTGCTGACCTGCCCATCCCTGCAGAAATGCTGGAGCGACAGCTTGGTGAAGGTTTTGAAGCCCAAAGACCATAAGGAGCTCTCAAAGCTCAAGCCTGAAACGTACATGACAACCCCCAGCAACATTGTGGACATGGCAGTCATGCTGGTCGATGGGCAACCCACCCTTTACCTCAGCTGCCACCTGGCCTGCGTTTGCAAGGGTCAGCGGGCCATACAGGCACGTGCCATGGTGCAGCTGCATCGCAAGCTGCTGGAGGAGCAGCCCCTGCTGGCCAGTATGCCCGCTGTCATGCTTGGGGACTTCAACGTGACTGACCTGGAGCTCAGGTGGGCGCTGGGATCAGGCGACATGTTGGCAGTGCCATCTTCTGGACTGAGCTGTAACGCGACCATGTCCTCCATGTTTCATGTCCCATGCAGCGGCTGGGAGAAGGCCACCATGAAGACATACTGCGCGAAGAGCCTGCCAATGTCGCGAAAGCACGTCGACCACCTGTACCTGTGGTGCCCTACCATGCCACCCAGTGCTGGGAGCCTACCTAAGGTCAGTGGCATAAGCATGGCGGGGCAACCAGTTGGGCTGTAAAAGCTGGGTGCAAGCTACCTCCCACCCGTGGGCTGACCTGGTCATGTCATGATGCTGTAGGCTGTGTGGCTGACGGAGGCCGAGACCATTGCTGCCAGCATGGGCACTCAGTTGGGTGTGGGCAAGACCCCAAGGACACGGTATTGGCAGCAGAACGGGCTGTTGTCGGCCTCCAACCACAACCCTTGTGTGGCAGCCCTGGGCCTGCCCAAGCAGCCCACCCACACCAGCGAGCAGCTGCAAACCCTGAAGGCGGCGTGCCAGACATTGGGGTCACTGAAGCTGCGGCCGTGACATCCATCAAAAGTACGAGGGCGGTCAAGCACTTCCTCATTGGACAATTCCTCCAGGAGCGATGCAAACCATTATGTGTGACCCTCAAGAGACAAGGGTAGCATTGCAATGCCTGAGTTTGTGGAGGAGTAGCAGATAGCAGGGATCAAGGCACGCTGCAGTACAACCAACGACGGCAGATGCGCAGCAAGGCAGGTCCCATGGCACCTGGCACAAAGCTAGTCAAAGAGGGAGGAGCTCTGGGCACTAACCACAACAGATACAATGCCTTGGTAGGCACTGCCTACTAGGCAGTCAGCTTTATCTGTCTTGTTGCACATGGCATGATGACGGAACATGTCGGTGGAACATCACAACCCTCTTGTCCCACACCAGGGCCCCCTTTGAGTCGGCCCAGTAGGGAACCACTAGTGATCAATAGCGGGACGACTCAAATGGTATGGATGGGCTGTGTAGAGTAAACCCAATGGACATTGTGCATGAGTGCCTACCACCTGCACTATTACATGCGAGGGCCACGGTGTAGATTCGGCATGACCTGCATGCACAAATGTTAAGCCGATGACAGCTCAAATGTGGGACACTACTGTGTCTTAGAGCCTCCCTCAAACCCATCCCAACGCCTTCCCCACCTCTCGAGCCACGTGACTTCCATAGCCACTTGACTTCCATAGCCTAGGACCAAGTCTGGGCTCAAGGTAAACTCACCCCCCCATCAGCTCTCTGGCGGCCAGCTAGAATTGGCAGTGTTCCAGAACTTGCAAGCAGCTCTGGGCCAGTAAAACTGGAGGGGCAGCTGCCCCAACTCATGCAGCATCATCAGGCCTGACACTGAGCTACGTACCCTGGCAGCAAACCTGAGAGTTCCAGAACTCCCTGAACGGTTGGCGTCAGACTGCTTGGCCGTCTAAGGCTAGGGATACCCCGCTTCGTGGCTAGCTGCTGTGATTGGAACAAAGGCATGCACCTATCACATGCTTCAAGCAGCAGAGAGGGGGCGCATGGGGAGGGCAGGGAAAGAGGGACCCGCAAGTGCTTCCATGTTATGTTCCCTTGCACATGGCATAGTCGGCTTCCACCTACACTGTTGCCTGGATCCTATGACAGGGCTATAGCCTACAGTTGGCATGACCTGCATGCACTGATCTAAGCTGATGACACCTCAAGAGGGGGCACATACTACAGAGCCTCAGCTGGCTGCTGGGCCTCTGGTGGCCTGTCTCACAGCCGCTTGTAGCCCAGGCCTGGGTACCCCTTGCCCTTGGCTGGCAGATGCAGATGCTGTCCAGCCACCTGCTTCCTGGCTGCGTGGGGGCTGTGGCAAGATGCGTGGGGCCACAAATGGGCACCACACTACATAGGCCCTAACCCTGACCCTAACCCACGCTGACACCGGTGGTCCACCTGACCTACTGGGGGCTTCCAGTCCGCAGGCTTGGTGGGTTGCTCATCAGTGCTGCAGGCCATTTACTGCTGAGCTGATGTGGCTGGTGCGGAGCTCATCCACTAGCAACATCCTGCCCTGCTGCTGGTCTCTGCCCCTAGGCCAGCACACCGCTTTGCAGCAGGCTCACAACACCACATCAGCACCCCAGCCTCCCCAGGTGCCAATGCCAGCTGCGCCACTAGCTGCTTGGCACGCCCAAGGCGCTCCATGGGCGGGGCTGATGCGGTATTGGTGCGGGGCTGGTGCTATAGCTGGTGCTAGAGCTGCGGACCAATGCGCGTATCTTCAAGGACTCTGAAGGCATCCTTAAGTATCCTTAGTCGGATAACGCAGCTTAGCCGGTTAACGCAGCTCAGCCATTTAACGCAGCTCAGTGCGCTTAGGCGATCAAGCAGTGGACTTGTAGCCTTGAGCCTTGCACTGTTGCAAAGCGTCGCGAATTGTTCACACATGTACAAGTCGAGGCGAAGTAGTCTGCTTCTCATCGTTTGTGCGGGCGGCAGCAGTGGGCCTGCCTACGAGAATGCAAGCATTCTTGCCGACCTTGCGGCCGGCAGGGTTAGGGAGTCCCCGGGGTGTGCGGAGGGTAAGCCCATACGACATTGCCTTGCAATATATAGCTATTGAACAGCCTAGAAGCACGCCAGCAATGAACTGACGATGTTATGGGCACCGGGCCGAAACGACACAGGTGCTGTCGTCACTGTTCCAAACCCTGGACCTCAGCGCTGCTACGTTAGAGAGTGGCGCTGCCGAGATACTCATTTCACCACGGGCGTCACCAAGAGCGTCACCAAAGGCTTCGCCACGGGCGTCTGCCAGCAACTTTGAGGCACCCCTTGCCTGCGAAGGCCACCGTTTCAGCGCATCTTCGTTGTCTCTGGGCACCAGCCCTCTACGGCCAGCTTGGCCACGAGCTTCCCTGGGGCAGGTTGCAGCGCAAGGGACGCTGCCGGGACGCGGCCCCACTGCCGTGAGGTGAGCTGGCGCAGCCTAGCAGTGCGATGGCGAACTTGCCTGCAGGCTGCGCCCAGTGTCGAGGCCTGTGCGGTGCTTGGTTGCAGGTATGCCAGCGCTACCAACATCCTGAACGACGCTGGTACCAGTACCACCAGCAAAGCACGCTCGCACCTCTCCAAGGCCGTGGGCCACGATGTGGACAGCAGGTACGGCAAGGCAGCAGTGGACATGGCTGTGTGCTATGATGGTGACATCACAGCAGCGAGGAAGGTCAAGATGCACGGGAGTAGCCACATTATGTATCCATCCATCTCAGGGGACTATGTTGCTGGGTGCAGGAGCGAGTTGGTGGAGCAAGTGAAGAAGCATGCATCAGGCCAGGAGCCAGAGCCACCTACAGGTCGCTGTGCAGCCTTGGACAGGAGTACTGCAGACACGTTCGTTGCCTTCAGGAACATGCTCGACACCATGGCCTCCCCAGCCCCACTGACCCCGCTAAGGTAACACCGCAACAGGCCACTGTGCCACGCTTCAGCCGCCCCCACACATTTGCCTCACAGCATCTCAAGCACAGGGGAGCCACCTGGCTGCATGCAGGAGGCAGGAATTGAGTGATGCAGTAGTGCAGCACCTTGAGCAGTGGGCGATCGACAACAAAGCGTTTGCAGGAGGGCTCACTGTTGAGGAGATGGAGTACCTTTTGAGCAAGGTGAGCCACACAGCTGCTGATGGGTGATTCTTGGAGACAGCGCTGACAGGACTGACGCTGCACACTGGCTGGTGGCCTGCAGTTCCACAGCCCTGGCGTGAAACGCATGCTTGTGGACGTGCATGGAGCCATGCAGCTGCCTGGGCGGACCAGTCTGCCCTCGTTCCTGGTGTGTGGGCAGCGGCAGCAGACTCTGTCATTGCCAGCCTGGCTTGTCACTACCATCCTTCCTCCCTTCCTCCACCCCTGGCAGCATTATTGAAATGCGTTGATGGGCCTCCCTCTGTCACTGTCATCCTGTTCTCCTTACCTCACCACGTCATATGAGTTGTGGCTGATGCTGGCAGGAGCTAACTCGTACATTGTGGGACTGCCTTGCCGGCATGCTGCGAGCAACTGATGAGGGTCTCAAGGACTACCATTACATGGAGCTGACGGAGTATAACCTGCAGGTCTGGCCTGCCCCACTGCCAGCCCACTACTGCCCCACTGCCATACCCACGCGGCTTGTCCCGCTGCCTGCCCTGCTCAGCTGTGCTAGACCTGTGTGCTACTGTGCCAGCAGAGCTGTGCAGCCTTGCTTCGCCTCCCCTGTGACGGCCATGAGCCAGTGACACCGTCTTCACCCCGCTGTGTGTGCACAGGCCCATCAGGTGGCCAGCTTCGAGCAGGCTCTAGGCCTGCATGAGTGGCTGGCCTTGCAGAGCCAGGGAGAAGCCTTTCAGCAGGATGCACAGAAAGCGGCTGAGGAGACCAAGGCCCAGGCGGCCATGCTTGGCACATGGAACGTGGAGTGCAAAGCCAAGGTGTGAGGAGCATGGTGTGAGGTTGCCTTCTGCCCTAGTGTGAGCTGAACCTTGCATGCCATGCCTGTTCATGCAGGGTGACTCAGACGGCCCCTCAGGGCCCCGCACCATGCTGCGCATGATGGCAAGCCATGGTGTGCATGTGCTGGCGCTGCAAGAGCTGAACAATCAAGAGGAGGTGCAGGCCATGCTGGACAAGGCCAGAGATGCTGGTCAGTGGATCTGGTGCTGGACAAAGTGCCCCACTGCCCTGCCACTATTGCATGGTAGCCACCCTGGCAGCAGCCACAAACTCCCAGCTGACCTACCCTAGCCTGTTTGACACCCAAGGCTTCACGTCCAAGGCTGCCTACAAGGCTGAAATGATCAGCACAGCAGATTTGAGATGACTAATAGTGACTGATGGCGCCCTATTAACGCATTGCTCATCTCGCTCCCCTACTGGTGTGCTCCCCTTTCACAGGATTGGTGGGCTACAAGCTGCACATGCCAGACGATGATGTCATGGTGGACAGTGGCCATTTGAGGCGCCCTCGAGAGGGTGGCTTCCTCTGTCGTGATGGCCACGTCGAGGTCCTGGTAGGTCCAGCACTGGCAGTGCTCATGCAACCCATGCCTTCCTTGCCATCCATCTCACCACACAGCCATGGACACACAGCCATCCAGCTGCTGACCTGCCCATCCCTGCAGAAATGCTGGAGCGACAGCTTGGTGAAGGTTTTGAAGCCCAAAGACCATAAGGAGCTCTCAAAGCTCAAGCCTGAAACGTACATGACAACCCCCAGCAACATTGTGGACATGGCAGTCATGCTGGTCGGTGGACAGCCCACCCTATACCTCAGCTGCCACCTGGCCGCCTTTTGCGAGGGGCAGCGGGACATACAGGCACGTGCCATGGTGCAGCTGCATCGCAAGCTGCTGGAGGAGCAGCCCCTGCTGGCCAGTATGCCCGCTGTCATGCTTGGGGACTTCAACGTGACTAACCTGGAGCTCAGGTGGGCGCTGGGATCAGGCGACATGTTGTAGTGCCATCTGCTGGACTGAGCTGTAACGCGACCATGTCCTCCATGTTTCATGTCCCATGCAGCGGCTGGGAGAAGGCCACAATGAAGACAGACTGCGCGAAGAGCTTGCCAGTACCTGATGTTCATGTTGACCACCTGTACCTGTGGTGCCCTACCACACCATCCAGTGCTGGCAGCCTACCTCAGGTCAGTGGCAAACGCATGACAGGGCAACTATCTGGGCACATGCTGCATGTGGCTTCAACAGGTGGGTGCAAGGGTCGCATGCGAGCTGACTACCTCCCGGGTGGACCTGGTGTTCATGTCATGATGCTGTAGGCTGCATGGCTGACGAAGGCTGAGACCATTGCTGCCAGCATGGGCACTCAGTTGGGTGTGGGCAAGACCCCAAGGACACGATATTGGCAGCAAAACGGGCTGTTGTCGGCCTCTGACCACAACCCATGTGTGGCAGCCCTGGGCCTGCCCAAGCAGCCCACCCACACCAGCGAGCAGCTGCAAGCTCTGAAGGCGGCGTGCTTGACGTTGGGGTCGCTGAAGCTGCGGGACAAGCCGTGACACCCATGCAATTATGCAGGTGGACTCTGAGGCCTACAGCTTGTGCATTCTAGATTGACTGCATTCCACAGTAGTGCCTAATAACCTGCTGCCCCTCCCACCTGACATCCCTCCTTAGACAAGGGTAGCATTGCAAGGCCTGAGTTTGTGGATTCGGCAGTAAGGACTTGAGGTAGTAAGGACAATCAGCAGGGATCAAGGCACGTGGCAGTTCAACCAACAACGGCAACTGCTCAGCGCCAGTACAGCATGGCAGAAGCCCGCGGCAAGGCAAGGCAAGGCAATGCCCATGGAGCCTGGCACCTAGCTAGTCAAAGAGGAGGGAGCTCTGGGCACTTACCACAACAGATACAATGCCTTGGTAGGCACTGCCTACTAGGCAGTCAGCTTTATCTGTCTTGTTGCACATGGCATGATATTGGAACATGTGCGATGGCAGCAGCAGCCAACAGGCAACCAGCGACTCGCCCCAGACTGCCCGGGCTCAAGTCGCTGCCATCAGAAGGAGCCCGGAATGACGGGACATGGGCATATACATGGGCCCAAACATCTATATCTATACACCGATATCTGCATACAAGGCCGCGTGCATAAGGCCGCGTGCAAAAGGAGAACCAGCGAGACCCACCAACAGAAGTGTCCTTTACTCTCCAAGGCCATTCCTTGGGCATTCCGGTGCACACGAGTGAGCGAAGCCCCCAGATCGAGGAGCCATCAGGGTGGCGAGATACAGAAAAATCAATACTGAATGACTTGGAAGATCCAAGTTGAAACTCAGTACTGAATGGCCCATCTTTTACTGACGTAACGTTCGTGATACAAGCTTACCCTGTGAGCATTCCTACTTTCGGCTTTGCACGGCTGAAGCCAAATAATAGTGAAATGTAGTATTGAATGACAAAGCAAAAAGCTAGCCAGCCACCTGAAAGCAATGTACCACAGTTTTTGTGCGATCTATTCCACGAGTGTGGCGTGAAGATTTACAAGCCTGCATACACATGCTCTAAGCAGGGCATGGATCATTGCATGGCTCACACTGTGTAGATACTGACCCACCCAACATGGTGCGCGTGTGAACAAGAGCAGGGGCCAAGCCAATGACTGACGTACCCTTGCTAGATTTCCAAGTATTGCTGCACACCGCAATGCAGACCCCACCCTCCATGCGTCAAGAGCACAGCCCTGGCTGCATGTGTGCCTCATGCCTCTAGTCAGACCAGCAGCATCAAGTCTGGCAACAACACTCAGTTGCTACACCATACCCAAGCTGACCCAAGGTCAGGTTGGTCAGGCCCAAGGTTGCGGACAGGCAGCGCGTACGCAAGGATGGGTCAAGGCAGCCTAACGACAGCCAAGCCTGACTAGTACTGGCGTGCTGCAGCCACCACGACTTGCAGGGTGCTTTGACCAGCCACCCTAGACAGGAAGGGTGCAGCCTGGTCAGTGGGGAGGGGCTCGTAGGCTGGCTTCCAGGTGGCTGCGGCAGCATCAGCGCAGGACCAACGCCAGGGGCCACGCCTGCAGCAGCGCAACGCAAACCAGGGCGCTGAAGCAGTGGCCTGCTACCTACAGTTGCCACCAGCACGCCTCTGCACCTGCAAGTGGGCCGGCTGACCCAGCTAGTGGGCAATGCTCACAGCAGGGAAGCCAGTGGAGTGGCTGATGGCGAGCAATGCCCGTCCTTGGTAGCAGCAACAGCAATGTGTAACACCAGGTTTATGAGAGTGTGACTGCTGCTGGACAGGTGCTGATGCATACACACATTTGCATGCCGCTGCATTCAAACCCACCTGAAGCCATCCAGGGTGTCCTCCAGCAATGACCTTCCACTGCCACCCAGCTGCTGCAGCTGCCTGGAGGGCCCTGGGTCTGCTTGAGAGCCAGCTGGCAGCCCCACTTGCACCAGGGGCAGGGGCAGGGCCAGGGCAGGGTCGTGATGCTGGCCTGCCTCAGCTTGTTGCAGCAGCTTGCGGCCAGCGGTGGCGTCAGGGCCACTGGCAGCCTGCACCTGAGAGGGGGCTGGGCCACCTGCCAGCTGCTGGTCAATGTAGACGTTGTAGCCATCATCAGGCACACCCTGTGGAAGCAATGGCCAGAAGGTGGGGAGGTTAGGAGCTGCCTGCCAGGCTGTGTGGCCCATTGGCATTGCGCATGGTGCATAGCAGCGCTGAGTGCTTTAATCAGCCTGTCAGCCAGTTCATGTGATCACAGCCTGACCCAAATCATGACTGTCACAAGTCAGGCAGCTGCAGGTGGCTGGCACACAGGTCAAGATGTGGCACATGGCAATTGCTAGGACATCCCAGGTGGTGGTGTGCTGACCTGCAGCGCAGCGCTCCAAAACATCACGCCTGCCAGGGCACCTCCAGAGCTCCTGCTGGCAGCAAGCTTGTCAAAGGCCAGCTGGAACAGGGCAGCCCGCTGCTGGTCGCTGAACTTCCTGCAATGAGCGTGGGGCAAGTCGGCCAGATTGAGGGCCCGAACAGGCTTGGGAACAATGGAGCCAACCAGCCAATGTCATCGAGCAATCAGCGATGAGGCAGCAATGGACAGTGGCATCTGCAAGGGATGTGAAGTGCTGCCTGCGCGGTGGAGGGCAGAATGGAACAAGCCTCACATGCATCTGTTTGCACGAGTGCCAGATCAGCATAATCTCATCTGTATGGCTCAGATGATGCTCACCACGACAAGATATTGAACTCCTGCAGCAGGATGGGCTTGCCCATTGCGGCTGACCCCTGTATGTGCAGGTCCACGTAGATGGAGAACCAGGCAAAGTACTCCTCAAAGTTCATGCGGCGCCAACCCTGCATAGTGCAGCACAATGCACACATTGCCAAACTTCATCAACAGCCAGCCTGGCGTCCATAGGAGGGGCTGGCAGCTGCCTCTCTACAGCCTTCCAGACTGCCTCATCACGAGTGCAAGCATGACTGCCTGCTGCTGTGCTGGTGTGAATTGCGTTCCTGCTGGCTGGCTTACTGGCTGGCAGGTCGCTGCTGACCTGGGAGGGCAGGCCCTCGGTTTGGCGCCAGTAGACATGCATGGTGGTGACATGCAGGGCAGACAGCGAGCTCTCCTCCCGCCATGCATCACCCTCACAGGCACTGCCAGACCCTGGGCAGCCACAAACAACAGCAACAGCAACAGCAGCAGTCAGGCCCTCTCCGCACAGTGACCTGATGACATGACATGACCCATGTCAGCTGCAAAACTGCACAACTTGCATGCTTGACCATGCTTCCTCTTGCCTTCCTCACCCGGGTTGTTGTAAAGCTGGGGGTCATCGCGCCCAAAGAAGCCCTCACTACCCAGCATGATGAGCTGCTTAGGGGCGGCAGCAATGGCATGGCCGCTCATCTCTTGCAGCCAAGACCTGTGGAAGGCCTTGTTCGTGGGACTGTCACAACCTGACAGAAGGGAGCAACCGCCAGCACAGCCGCCACAGCAGCAATTAGCCACAGGCCGCCACCATGACCACCACCACCACAACCCATATGCCAAGAACATCAGTTTTCAGTGATGGGCACAGTCAGGTGGCATGGCAGCATGGGCAGCACTGGCAGTGTGCTGGCCAGCCCCACTGTGGCTTACCAGGGCAGCGGGGCTCGTTCATGACGTCCCAGCCCATGATTGTGGGGTCGTCCTTGTAAGCCACCCCGGTCAGTGAGTTGACGCGAGACGTGACGCTGGTGATGTGCTGCTTGTACAGGGCCCTGGCCTTGGGGCTGGAGTAGAAGCTCAGCACATCCCCTGCACGCCACATCAGCACCGGCTTGCTGAGGGCTAGGGCAAGACTGCACACAGGCAGGCAGGCAGGCGGGGCTGGCGCCTGACATGCAGCATGTCCGCACAGAGCACTGACCCTCCCTGGCACCTGCTCCCAGCCCCTGCCTACCTGACTCTCCGGCAGCCCACAGGAACAGCTCAGGGCCAACATAGGCGGGCCACAGGTTGCCCAGCGTGAGCAGCAGCCGCACGCCAGCAGCACCAGCCTGCAGCACCAGAGTCGCGTAGCAGTGGTAGGCTGGCCAAGCTGGCAAGGATGGCTGTGCATGCCCACAAACTGAAGGATGGTTCTGCCCCTGTTTCTGGTTCTGCCCCTCCTGATGATGATGACAATGATGAAGAAGGGGGCTATAAATCACATTGAATAACATTGTGCGATGCACATGGTGCACGTCAGCATGTCTCAGACAAGCAGGTTCAGGAGCTCCAAGCAGCAGTGGGGCGGGCAGGAAGGGCAGCCATGAGGCCATACCTGCTGTATGATGCTGTCCAGCCCAGCCACCTCTTGTGCGTTGTACAGCAGGGTGTTGCTGCCATATGCAGAGGTAGACGGACAGCCGTTGTTAAAGGCCCAGGTACGCACAACTTTTAGGCCCACCGCCTGCATGGCATGTCAGGTGCATGGGCTGCAGTCAGTCTTGGTTGCCAGACAGCCAGGTTTCAAATGCAACCCTGATGCAAGCAACTGTGACAACACACTTGCAGGGCAGGGAGCAGAACAAAATGACCAGATGAGAAGATGACCGTGCCGAAGCTGCATCATGGCCCACTTGGTGAGCACTGGGCGAGCATTGGCAGGCGCACCTTCGCCTTCTCAAAGAAGATCGGGATGCGGTAGTTTTGGTTCGGGAAGGAAGCGGCGTCCACGAGCCAATAAGCATTGGCGCCTGCGAAAGGGAAGCAACGCAGTTCGACGTAGCTCGCTGCACTCTGTTACAAGCCGGCTGCGGCGCCTCGTTTGACTATTGGAAGGCCGGCGCTGTGCCAGAGCCTCGGCAAGTATGGGAGCTGCTGCGCGCGTTGCGAGACTACGTGTTAGCTGTGTGCGCCCCTCGCGCAGCTCGGCACGCCCCGCCACTAGCCCTTGCTAATTTGGCGACACAGCCGTCAATCGTTATCCAGGAGTTGCCGAAGCAAGAGCGGGAACGTGAAAGCGACCCAATTGTGGGATCAAGCTGCTGGTGCCTGCTCGCACTCTGTGGGTTTAACGCTGAAATCTAACGTACCCACGAAATAGAAGTCCTTCGCGCCGTCTTTCAGCTTCGTGCCGCTGCGTGTTATGAAGCTTGCACCTAGCAGCGCGCAGCATCAGCGCATTTGTATCTGAGACTTGCTGTGCAGCGCGCTCTCGGGGTAACGGTGTTGGCGAGCTCACCTTGGCTGCGGGCTAGAGATGCAGCGACCAGGAAGGCACATAGGAAGACAGGACTGCGGGTCATCACGCGGTCGTCAGTAGCTGGGATGTAGACCTGGGTTGTTCCCACACACCTATGCGCAGTACGCTTGCCGCAATGACGCTGTGTCGTCGGTGGTGCACCTTCAAACGATCCGGTTCACACTCTCGCACAACAATTCGCGACTCCGCTTCTCGCAGCCGGGCCACCCCGGGCCGACTGACCCTGATCGGGAGTGACTCCAGATGCCCACACGCCGCCAAGTTACATCGACGCGCCGTAAGGATAGCACAGAAAGGCGGCGTAGAGCTCAATCGTGCATCATATTCACATCACTGGTCTTCACAGTTGCCCGATATTGCAGATAGTTGAGAGGTGTTTATGGCGCAACAAAAGGCATGTGACCACAGCCCCACATAAGTCCATGGTCAATTAGCCGTCCGGCACATTGACATGCTGTGAGCAGTGGATACTGCAATTGGACGGTATGGTATACAAAGACATCCAGCCCCTAGATGCAGCATAGGGTAAATACACAATGGTGTGGGGGGTCTTCCCATCCAATGGCGTTCTTGGATCACACGGTGAGGGGCACACAAGCTGGTATGGTCAAGCACAAAATTGTCACCAAGATGACTTACATCAGCCTTACATCGACAATTGCTTCAGCTGGTTGAAGAGTTGACAAGTGTGCATGACGAAGACATGCGATAGACCAGTGATATAAGCGTCATTGATCTGGCCCTTGCGGGTGGACTGGAGTGCTGTGAGCGGTGGACAATGCACTTAGGCACCATGGTATGCAACAACATCCCGCTGCATGGTTGATGCATGGGAATGGCATTGGCCTGATCACAAGGCGCCACACCTGATGGACAGACGGCTTTTGGCAGAACTTCGCACGAGCATGACCATGTTCAGGTTGGGATGTATCGCTTCGGGGCTTATGAACGTGTAGCGTGAGGGCTACTAAAAAAGAAGTGTAACGGAAGGGTGCCTCCCCCTTATCAGGTGGGTAAAGCAGAAGCTCAGGCTGCACGGTGCACAAATGAACATGTTAGAACACTTCTCCATGTAGGTGGGCTATCATAAGACCATCCGCACGACATTTTCCTAGTCCTCAGTCCACATCAGTTCTGAACCCTGTTGGTATACAAGGCCGTCTAGCCTGAAGACCTACCACAAGGCCAAGCAGCTGCGAGGGTGATACATGATGATGCCTGCCATGAAGAATAAGTATGCAGCCAGCTAGGGCTGGCCCAGGACGCATCAGCTCAAGACCAAAGCCAAAGGACGGGAGGTGAGGCATCCAGCCAACCTGTCCCTCATGGCACTGTAGGATCACATGGTGCAGCCCACAACAGCTACTATGGTCAATTTAAATCTGTTGCAGGTTACAACTGGACATCACATCTTGTCACTTCCATCAACTTGCCACTCAGGGCGTAGTGTAGTTATCTACTGCCACATGCCACAAGACCCTATGACATCACAACAGCAAAGTATTACTATACAACACACCCCTCCCTCCTCCCCAACTTCCTCCACATGAAAGTCGTTTTATACTGCATGCCGTTCATACGTCACACCCATCCAATAACTAGTCTAATGACGTTTGTCGCAAGAGCACACCACAACACCCCCACGCCCCTTACTACCCTATACTACCAGCTCACACCACCTCACTGGAAAATGGTGACCACTCCCCACCCCCAGGTACACTCGCACCTCCCACTCCCCTCCCTCACACTCCGCACCCAATAGCAGTAGTATGATGCAATGCTTCTCAACTTCTGTTCGTTGCTTTGCAGCCATTTCTTCTTGCCAATCACCTTGCCTCAACTCCCTCCTCCCATCCACCATCACGGTTCAGACCTGCCTATCCATACAGCTGTCCTTATAGCTAGTGCGTCCAAGCTCGCTCATCAACACAGCTGCAAACACATAGCTCTGAGAAGGGCATGGATCATTGCATGGCTCACACTGTGTAGATACTGACCCACCCAACATGACGCGCGTGTGAACAAGAGCAGGGGCCAAGCCAATGACTGACGTGCCCTTGCTAAGTTTCCAGGTCTTGCTGCACACCGCAATGCAGGCCCCACCCTCCATGCGTCAAGAGCACAGCCCTGGCTGCATGTGTGCCTCATGCCTCTAGTCAGACCAGCAGCATCAAGTCTGGCAACAACACTCAGTTGCTACGCCATACCCAAGCTGACCCAAGGTCAGGTTGGTCGGGCCCAAGATTGCGGACAGGCAGCGCGTACGCAAGGATGGGTCAAGGCAGCCTAACAACAGCCAAGCCTGACTAGTACTGGCGTGCTGCAGCCACCACGACTTGCAGGGTGCTTTGACCAGCCACCCTAGACAGGAAGGGTGCAGCCTGGTCAGTGGGGAGGGGCTCGTAGGCTGGCTTCCAGGTGGCTGCGGCAGCATCAGCGCAGGACCAACGCCAGGGGCCACGCCTGCAGCAGCGCAACGCAAACCAGGGCGCTGAAGCAGTGGCCTGCTACCTACAGTTGCCACCAGCACGCCTCTGCACCTGCAAGTGGGCCGGCTGACCCAGCTAGTGGGCAATGCTCACAGCAGGGAAGCCAGTGGAGTGGCTGATGGCGAGCAATGCCCGTCCTTGGTAGCAGCAACAGCAATGTGTAACACCAGGTTTATGAGAGTGTGACTGCTGCTGGACAGGTGCTGATGCATACACACATTTGCATGCCGCTGCATTCAAACCCACCTGAAGCCATCAAGGGTGTCCTCCAGCAATGACCTTCCACCGCCACCCAGCTGCTGCAGCTGCCTGGAAGGCCCTGGGTCTGCTTGAGAGCCAGCTGGCAGCCCCACTTGCACCAGGGGCAGGGGCAGGGCCAGGGCAGGGTCGTGATGCTGGCCTGCCTCAGCTTGTTGCAGCAGCTTGCGGCCAGCGGTGGCGTCAGGGCCACTGGCAGCCTGCACCTGAGAGGGGGCTGGGCCACCTGCCAGCTGCTGGTCAATGTAGACGTTGTAGCCGTCGTCAGCCACGCCCTGTGGAAGCAATGGCCAGAAGGTGGGGAGGTTAGGAGCTGCCTGCCAGGCTGTGTGGCCCATTGGCATTGCGCATGGTGCATAGCAGCGCTGAGTGCTTTAATCAGCCTGTCAGCCAGTTCATGTGATCACAGCCTGGCCCTAACCATGATTGTCACAAGTCAGGCAGCTGCACAGCAGGTGGCTGGCACACAGGTCAAGATGTGGCACATGGCAATTGCTAGGACATCCCAGGTGGTGGTGTGCTGACCTGCAGCGCAGCGCTCCAGAACATCACGCCTGCCAGGGCACCTCCAGAGCTCCTGCTGGCAGCAAGCTTGTCAAAGGCCAGCTGGAACAGAGCAGCCCGCTGCTGGTCGCTGAACTTCCTGCAATGAGCGTGGGGCAAGTCAACCAGATTGGGGTCACGAACAGGCTGGGCAACAATGGAGTCAACCCGCCAATGTCATCGAGCAATCAGCGATGAGGCAGCAATGGAGAGTGGCACCTGCAAGGGATGTGAAGTGCTGCCTGCGCGGTGGAGGGCAGAATGGAACAAGCCTCACATGCATCTGTTTGCACGAGTGCCAGCTCAGCATAACCTCATCTGTATAGCTCATATGATGCTCACCACGACAGGATATTGAACTCCTGCAGCAGGATGGGCTTGCCCATTGCGGCTGACCCCTGGATGTGCAGGTCCACGTAGATGGAGAACCAGGCAAAGTACTCCTCAAAGTTCATGCGGCGCCAACCCTGCATAGTGCAGCACAGTGCACACATTGCCAAACTGCATCAACAGCCAGCCTGGCGTCCATAGGAGGGGCTGGCAGCTGCCTCTCTACAGCCTTCCAGACTGCCTCATCACGAGTGCAAGCATGACTGCCTGCTGCTGTGCTGGTGTGAAGTGCATTCCTCCTGGCTGGCTGGCTTACTGGCTGGCAGGTCGCTGCTGACCTGGGAGGGCAGGCCCTCGGTTTGGCGCCAGTAGACATGCATGGTGGTGACATGCAAGGAAGATATTGAGCTCTCCTCCCGCCATGCGTCACCCTCACAGGCACTGCCAGCCCCTGGGCAGCCACAAACAACAGCAGCAGCCACAGCAGCAGTCAGGCCCTCTCCGCACAGTGACCTGATGACATGACATGACCCATGTCAGCTGCAAAACTGCACATCTTGCACGCTTGACCATGCTTTCTCTTGCCTTGCTTACCTGGATTATAGTAAAGCTGGGGGTCATTGGGCCCAAAGAAGCCCTCACTACCCAGCATGATGAGCTGCTTAGGGGCGACAGCAGCGACGTGGTCGCTCATCTCTTGCAGCCAAGATGTGTGGAAGGCCTTGTTCGTGGGGCTGTCACAACCTGACAGAAGGGAGCAACCGCCAGCACAGCCGCCACAGCAGCAGTTAGCCACAGGCCGCCACCACGACCACCACCACCACCACCCATATGCCAAGAACATCAGTTTTCAGTGATGGGCACAGTCAGGTGGCATGGCAGCATGGGCAGCACTGGCAGTGTGCTGGCCAGCCCCACTGTGGCTTACCAGGGCAGCGGGGCTCGTTCATGACGTCCCAGCCCATGATTGTGGGGTCGTCCTTGTAAGCCACCCCGGTCAGTGAGTTGACTCGAGACGTGACGCTGGTGATGTGCTGCTTGTACAGGGCCCTGGCCTTGGGGCTGGAGTAGAAGCTCAGCACATCCCCTGCACGCCACATCAGCACCGGCTTGCAAAGGGCCAGGGCAAGACTGCACACAGGCAGGCAGGCAGGCAGGCGGGGCTGGCGCCTGACATGCAGCATGTCCGCACAGAGCACTGACCCTCCCTGGCACCTGCTCCCAGCCCCTGCCCACCTGACTCTCCGGCAGCCCACAGGAACAGCTCAGGGCCAACATATGCGGGCCACAGGTTGCCCAGCGTGAGCAGCAGCCGCACGCCAGCAGCACCAGCCTGCAGCACCAGAGTCACGTAGCAGTGGCAGGCTGGCCAAGTCGGCAAGGATGGGCTGCGCATTACAGGTTCTGTCAGTGTTGCTGATTTTGCCCCTCCTGATGGTAAAGATGAGGATGAAGAAGGGGGCTATGCATCACATTGAATAACATTGTGTGATGCACATGGTGCACGTCAGCATGTCTCAGACAAGCAGGTTCAGGAGCTCCAGGCAGCAGTGGAGCAGGCAGGAAGGGCAGCCATGAAGCCATACCTGCTGTATGATGCTGTCCAGCCCAGCCACCTCTCGTGCGTCATATACCAGGGTATTGCTGCCATACGAAGGGGTGGAGGGTGAGCCGTGGTTGAAAGCCCAGGTACGCACAACCTTCAGGCCCATCGCCTGCATGGCATGAGTCAGGTGCATGGGCTGCAGTCAGTTTCAGTAGCCAGACAGCCAGGTTTCAGATGCAACCCTGATGCAAGCCACTGTGACATTACACTTGCAGGGCAGGGAGCAGAACAAAATGGCCAGATGAGCAGATGACCTTGCCGAAGCTGCATCATGGCCCACTTGGTGAGCACTGGGCGAGCATCGGCAGGCGCACCTTCGCCTTCTCAAAGAAGATCGGGATGCGGTAATTTCGACCAGAGTAGGAAGCGGCGTCCACCAGCCAGTATGCATTGGCGCCTGTAAAAGGAAAGCGACACAGCTAGACGTAACGCATAGCAGCCGATGCAAGCCGGCATCGGCGCCTCGTCTGACGACACCGGTGGTGTGCCCATGCCTCGGCAGGTATGGTACCCGCTGTGCGCGCGTTCCAGGACTGCGTGCTTGCTGTGTGCCTTGGCGCAGCCAGTCACACCCCGCCACCCTCCCTCTGCTGAGTTGGCGCCATAGCCGTCAAGCGCTCTCCAGAAGTTACCGAAGCAACTCTAATCCCTTTGGGCTGATGGGGCCTGCTCACGCTTGCAGGCCACACAGTCAAAACACAACGTACCCACGAAGTAGAAGTCCTGCCCGCCGTCTTTAAGCTTCGTACCGCTGCGCGTAATGAAGTTGGCACCTAGCAGCACGCAGCATCAGCAGCACCGATGTACGAACTCTCCGCAGCTCGAACCCTGATCAATAGCCATGGCTAACGCACCTTGGCTATGAGCTAGAAGTGAAACGACGAGACAAACACAGAGCAAAACAGGGCTGCGGCTCATCACGCGGTCGTCAGCAGTTGCTTTCCGGACAAGAGCTGAGATGCGTGCCCACTGCTCAAGCTCCACGTCAGGCACGTGCTGTGCAATCGTTACAGGCCGTCACTGCCTAGGATTCGAAACTTCCCGGGTTACTCACTCTCACACGTCACCGCGGTTGAGCGGTGACCAGCAGCGTGACTCGGTTGCCATGGTAACCTACTTGCCATCACACGCGCATCAAGCTTACTGCCTCTCGACCAGCATTGAAGACTATGCTCTCAAACTGAGTTCCCAGTCCCAGTCAAGAAGTCATCTTATGTGGAAGTGGGTGCACCGCGCTTGCAGGTGCCAGGACTACAAGGGTATGTTCAAATACATGCAACAACCGCAGTGTTGCTAGAGTAGGCCACGTCATGGAGTGTGTGTTGCGTTCAGCTGACATGCAGAGCTCTGGTCCCAGCCAACAGAAAAACTACCCCTGGTAATCAAAACCCCGCCGTGTCTCAGACACGTTTCTGTACATGTCTTGCACATTCCCGGATAGGTAAGTCTGTCAGCTCTGTGTAAGGTGTCTCGTTACATACCGTGCAGCATGCTGAGCGCAATGGCGGTACAAATGTTGGCATTTATATCCCTGCCTGCCCCGCCCCGCACGTTGGCACAGACGTGCAAGGCTCGATAGCCGGGCGTATAGCTAGTATATCCAGCCAGTCAGACCAGTAAGCACACTATTGATTGCAGCACACACTGTCTCATCATCACAATGTCAGCCTGGTGTGGCTGCCTCCAGGCGCAGACCAACAGCTTAGGCGTCACACACACGAGCATTCCATTTTCCTGACCTCGAGCCTGCCTACAATCAACACTCCCGCCCCTGCAAGGTGCGGCTGTATTGGACAATGCACACCTCTTGTCGGTGCATTGCTCTTACTAGCACAGCCGACAGCTTCTTGGTGATGCTTCTTCATGACAAGCCCAGCTACAGTCCTTGGCCCTCACTAGGTGTGGCATTCTGTCTGTTTGAAGTTATGTTCCCATGCACATGGCATGGGCGCCTTCCACCCACACTATTGCCTGTGACAGGGCCTAGAGTTGATATGACAAGCATGTGCTAGTATCGAGCTGATGACAGCTCAAATGGTGACACACACTACTGTCCCACAGCAGGCTCCTGCTGCTGGGCCGTGGACGGTCTTGCAGCCGCTTGTACCCCAGCCTGGGGTAGTCCTTCCCCTTGGCTGGCAGCTCTGTATTGCAGTGGCTGTGGTGCTGGGTTGCGATGAATATGGTGCCAGGGGTTGGTCGGTGTATCTAGATTGGTGGGCCCAGCTAGAGTACACCCACCAAGAACCACAAGGAAGGGATGTGACTTCTCACGTCCAATTGGCCCCACCTTACCCCACCCTCATGCATGATAGTGAGCAACAAAGCACACATGAGGGTGATACCATTGGGGTTAGCCCCTACTGTTTTTCTGTCGAGCGGTAAGACACTCTTGCTCTATCAGCAAGGCAACCATGTGCATTAGCCATCTTTCATGTGTCGTCCACTGGACTTGGGGTTTGCAGACACAGAGAATCTATCATGTTTATCTGTCCTAGGCAGGGACATCCACAGCTGTGGCGCCATGTACCAGGGCTAGCATGGATGAGGGTGGATAGGATGGCGGGTTGGCAGGCATGCAGCCACCCCAAGCATTGTGAGCAACAGGCATTGCATGTGTTGTTTGGGTCATAGGGCCCAGCTCACAGTGTGGGGGTACGCCACACAGGCACCGCCATGCAATTGAGGTTTGTAGATAAGCAAGCCCTCAGCCTTGGTAACAGCCAATGCTCCCATGCCACTAGCAAAGGAGGAGAACCGTGTGCACACCAGTTCACTGTGCGGTGCACTATTAGACTTGTGGAGTGCATCTGAAAAATGACATGAACAAAGCATAGGGCATTAGCAATAGCTGTACGCCTAGCAAGGTATAGAGCTCAATGCACCTGACTCTGAACCAAGAGGAAAACACCAATGCGCGGCGCTCTTCAACTAGGCCAAGACATGAATTGCACTACACTCCACTCCTTGGGTTGTGAGTGCAGCCAATCCAAAACTGTTTGGCAAGTGGATAGGCACAAGCTGTAGGCCTGGCTGCCTCCAGTGATCAGGCATGCTCAGCCTAACCACCCCTTGTTTGGTCACATACGACTGAACAGATGCTGCTTGGCCGCCCTTCATACTCTGATGGGTGTCACAGCTTGTTCTGCAGCTTCAGCGGCCCCAACATCAAGCACGCCGCCCTCAGGGTTTGCAGCTGCTCGCTGGTGTGGGTGGGCTGCTTGGGCAGGCCCAGGGCTGCCACACAAGGGTTGTGGTTGGAGGCCGACAACACCCCGAGCTGGTGCCAGGCCTCGTTTTTTCCCTTCGTGAGCAAGCGTGCCTTTTCACGCTGAGCCGCCTTCTCCTCACTTATCGCTGGCGAAGCTGTTTTGTCCTTATTCTTTTTCTTTGGCTTTGTTTCCTTTCCTTTATTCTTCACGCCCAATTGGGTGCCAATGCTGGCATTAATGGTCTCAGCCTCTGTCAGCCACACAGCCTACAGCATCATGACATCACAACACCAGGCCAACGCATGAGGTAGGAATGTCAACTCGCATGTGAGCCACATGCAGGATTTGAACAGCTAGTTGCACCACTGTTTGCCACTGACCTGAGGTAGGCTGCCATCACTGGATGGTGTGGTGGGGCGCCACAGGTACAGGTGGTCGACGTGTTCATCTTCCATTGGTAGGCTCTTCGCGCAGTCTGCCTTCATGGTGGCCTTCTCCCAGCCGCTGCATGGGCCATAAAAACATTGAGGACAGGGTTGCGTCACAGCTTATGACAATGCCCAGTACAGCAGATGGCACTGCCAGCATGTCGCCTGACCCTAACCCTTACCTCAGCTTTGGGTCAGGCGTGTTGAAGTCCCCCATCATGACAGCGGGCATACTGGCCAGCTCGGGGTGCTCCTCCAGCAGCTTGCGATGCAGCTGCACCATGGCACGTGCCTGTATGTCCCGCTGGACTTTGCACTTTTTATCGGCGGCCAGGTGGCAGCTGAGGAATAGGGTGGGCTGCCCACCCACAAGCATGACTGCCATGTCCACAATGTTGCTGCCAGCTTTCATGTACGCGTCAGGCTCTTTCTTATGCTGCAGCATAAGCTCTGTGAGCTCCTCATGGTCTTCTGGCGTCATGAACCTTACCAAGCTGTCGCTCCAGCACTTCTGCAGGGATGAGCAGGTCGACAGCAGGACGGCTGTGTGTCTATGGCTGTGTGGTCAGGCATGAATGGCAAGGATGGCACGGGTTGCACGAGCACTGCCGGTGTTGGACCTACCAGGACCTGAACGTGGCCATCACGACAGAGGAAGCCGCCCTTTTGACCTCGACGGGCCGTAAGATAGCCACTTTTCACCATGACATCATCGTCTGGCATATACAGCGTGTAGCCCACCAATCCTGCGGAGGGGAGCACACTATGAGCGGGTGAGCAAACGTGAGGAGGGCGCCATCAATCACCATTAGTCATGACCAGCTCTGAGGGTCTCAGCCCTGAGCGGCTGGGCATCGAGCAGGCGAGGGTAGGTCAGGTAGGTCAGCTGGGAGTTTGTGGCCACCATGCAAGGGTGGCAGGGCAGTGGGGCAATTAGTCCAACACCAGATCCACTGACCAGCATCTCTGGCTTTCTCCAGCATGGCCTGCACCTCCACCGGATCGTTCAGCTCTTGCAGCGCGATAACATACAGCCCATGGCTTGCCATCATGCGCAGCATGGTGCGGGGCCCTGAGGGGCCGTCTGAGTCACCCTGTATCAGCAGGTATGGCGTCAAAGGTTAGGCTCACACTAGGGCAGAAGGCAACCTCACACCATGCCTTACACACCTTGGCTTTGCACTCCACGTTCCATGTCGCTATCATCGCCGCCTGGGCCTTGGTCTCCTCAGCTGCTTTCCGTGCATCCTGCTGAAAGGCTTCTCCCTGGCTGTGTAAGGACAGCCACTCGTACAGGCCTAGAGCCTGCTTGAAGCTGGCCGCCTGATGGGCCTGTGCACACACAGCGGGGTGAGGATGGTGTCACTGGCTCTCTGGCCGTCACAGGGAAGGCGAGGCACAGCTGCACAGCTCTGCTAGCACAGTACTACAGGTCTGGCACAGCTGAGCAAGGCAGGCAGCGGGATATCCGCACAGGTGTGGCAGTGGAGCAGTAGTAGGGTGTATGGACTGGCAGTGGAGCAGGCCGGACCTGCAGAAGACTCTTGCACAGCGCGATGTCGTTTCTCAAGCTTGCATCAAGTGCTCGCTGCATCCCTTCCAGGCATTCCCGTAAGGCAGGAAGGATTTCCTGCCAAAACCAGGTACAATTCATTGCCAGGGGTGAAAATTTTGAGGAAGGATGGGAGAGCAGTCCAGGCTTGTAGTGACAGAGGCAGCCTGCTGCTGCTTCCCACTCACCTTGGTGAACGAGGGCAGCTTGGTCCGCCCAGGCAGCTGCATGGCTCCACCCACGTCCACAAACAAGCGCATCATGCCAGGGCTGTGGAACTGCAGGCCAACAGTCAGCGTGCAGCGTCAGTCCTATCAGCACTGTCTCCAGGAATCACTATCAGCAGCTGTGCGGCTCACCTTGCTCACAAGGTACTCGGCCTCCTTGATGTCAAGTGCTCCTTTTTGCCTCAACTTCTTATTACAGGCTGCCCATTGTGCCAACAGCTGCACTACTGCATCACGCAATTCCTGCCTCCTGCATGCAGCCAGGTGGCTCCCCTGTGCATGAGATGCTGTGAGGCAAATGTGTGGGGGCGGCTGAAGCGTGGCACAGTGGCCTGTTGCGGTGTTACCTTAGCGGGGTCAGTGGGGCTGGGGAGGCCATGGCGTCGAGCATGTCCTGGAAGGCGGCCATCAAGCCTGCAAATATCCCGTGCAAGGCTGCACAGCGACCTGCAGGTGGCTCTGGCTCTGGGCCTGATGTATAATTCTTCACTTGCTCCACCAAGTCGCTCCTGCACCCAGCAACATAGTCTCCTGAGATGGTGTGTCAGTGCCACTCATGCCCAACTGGGTTGGGACACAAGGGCAGCACGGCACTCCATGGCAGGCAGTGACACAGTGGACCTGCTGCTCACATGCCGGGGCCCATGGTGAGCAAGGACCTACCAATAGTGACGCTCCTGGGCCTCTGAGTCGCCTAGTGTATCCAACATGCCTGGAGTTCCCTGGGCCAGGGTGGGCCTGCACATCAGCTGGGCAATTAAGCATGGAGCCCACATACATCTGATAAGGCTTCTGCTGTGCACATTAACCTTCCTCGTTGCTGTGATGTCACCATCATAGCACACAGCCATGTCCACTGCTGCCTTGCCGTACCTGCTGTCCACATCGTGGCCCACGGCCTTGGAGAGGTGCGAGCGTGCTTTGCTGGTGGTACTGGGACCAGCGTCGTTCAGGATGTTGGTAGCGCTGGCATGCCTGCAACCAAGCACCGCACTGGCCTCGACACTTGGCGCAGCCAGCATGCAAGTTCGCCGTCGCACTGCTAGGCTGCGCCAGCTCACCTCACGGCAGTGGGGCCGCGTCCCGGCAGTGGTCCTTGCGCTGCAACCTGCCCCAGGGAAGCTCGTGGCCAAGCTGGGCCCAGAGGGCTGGCTCCCCGAGACAATGAAGATGCGCTGAACCGGTGGCCTTCGCAGGCAAGGGGTGCCTCAAAGTTGCTGGCAGACGCCCGTGGCGAAGCCCTTGGTGACGCTCTGGGTGACGCTTGTGGTGAAATGAGTATCTCGGCAGCGCCATTCTCTAAAGTAGCCGCGCTGAGGTCCAAGGTCTGGGACGTAGACGACAGCACCTGTGTCGTTTCGGCCCGGTGCCCGTAACATCGTCATTTCGTTGCTGGCGACCGTCTAAGCTGTTCAATAGCTGTATATTGCAAGGCAATGTCGTATGGGCTTACCCTTCGCACACCCCGGGGACTCCCTAACCCTGCCGGCCGCAAGGTCGACAACCGCATGCTCGTATGCAGACCCAGCTGCTGCAGCCCGCACAACTGAGCACGCGGAGACTATATCGCCTCGACTTGTACATGTGTGAACAATTCGCGACGCTTGGCAGGCTCGAGGCTACAAGTCCACTGCGCAGCTGGCCAAGCGCGTTCCTTGCTGTTGCAGCTGCTTTAAGCCAGATTGGAACCGGCAACTTTAGGAGGGTCTTGCAGCACCGAAGCTCAGAACGGCATCGCCAGGTTCGTACATAAGCAGTGGCAGAGGAGCCGGGCATGGTGAAAGTCTTGTGAGCACTGGCTGGATAGTAGGCCTGGTTGACTGGCTGGTACTGGTCGACTGGTTGGTACTGGTCGACGGCGAGGGAAGGGTCAGGCAGCAGTGCGGCAGGGCAGGGATCAGGTTCACTAGACGTAGTTGTGGCCTAGCTCAGCAAAGACAGATGGTTTCAGGTGGGCTTGCGAACACAGGAACTGTCCTAAGCTGTGATGCCATGAACCAAGGCTGGCATGTATCAAGTTTGAGAATCAGGCATTGCATGTGTTGCTCGGGTCATAGGGCCCGGCTCACAGTGCGGCATGCTTCGGTATGACTCTTGCACAGAGGGTGGTGGGCAGGCAGAGCATGCACCAGAGTCAGAGACTGTCTACTAGGGATTCTTGGGGGCCCATGGAGGAGGATTGTCAGGTGGGAGGGAAAGCAGGCAGGGCTAAGCCATGGGCTGGGTAGTTGCAACTTAGGTTCTAGAAGGGCGATAGAGGGTAAGTTAGGTCAGGGAATGAGCCGGACCAGTAGGGGCCACTAGCAGCAACTAGCGGGAATACTAGGGGCCACTAGCGGCCCGACTCAAATGGTGTTCAGGAGCTGTGTGGAGTATACCCAATGCACATGGACATGGTGCATGAGTGCCTACCACCTACACTATTGCCTGACCTGTTAGGGCTATGGTGTAGAGTTGGCATGAGAAACATGCACTGATTGTAAGCTGATGACAGCTCAAATGGGGGGGCACACACTACTGTGCCTTAACAGGCTGCTGCTGCTGCTGCTGGGCCATGGGTGGCTTGTCTCGCAGCCGCTTGCAGCCCAGGCCAGGGTACTCCTTGCCCTTGGCTGGCAGCGCTCCCTGGTCTGGCCAGTGGCACAGCTCCAGCGACCGCCACCTGCTCTCCCCAATGCGCTGCATATTCAATGCTGCATTGCAGTCCCTGTCCAGCCACCTGCCTGGCTGTGGGGCTGGTTTGGCTTTAGCAGCCTTGCCCTTGGCCTTGCCTTTGCCCTTGGTGAGCTGGGTGGGCTCAGCTGCCGGCTCAGCCTTGGTGCGCTTGCTGCGCTTGGCTGGCAGGGGAGTGCTGGGCCCTGGCTCTGCGCCTGCTGGCTGTGTGGCTGCCTGGCTGCTGCATGGGTGCTGGTGGGGGGCCACTACCGGGCATCATATAAGGCCCCGCACTGGCTGGTCACGCTGCTGGCTCCATGCTGCACGCAACAGGCGGTGTTCCACCTGCCTTGCTGGGGCTTCCAGTCTGCACGCCTGGTGGGCTCCTCATGGTCCAGCTCCTCCTCACAGGGATGCTGGCCATTCACTGCTGAGCTGACCTGGGTGGTGCGGTGCTCATCCACAAGCACCACCCTGCCCCGCCGCTGGTCTGTGCCCCTGGGCCTGCACACAACCTTGCAGCAGGCCCGCAGCACCGCATCAGCACCCCACCCACCCCCAGCGCCAATGCCAGCAGCGCCAAAGAAGACCACCAGGTGCTCGGCACACCCATGGCGCTATATTTCTTGCTATTAGATTGAGCTATGCTATTAGATTGTGGATCCTGTGGTACAGCCCTGGAGCCTGGGCTTTCCTGCATGGCTGGCACATGCATTAGAAACAGCACCTCCTCCCATACCACCATCGTCTAACAGTGCAGTCATCGATCCCCACCCTGCCGTCCCATCCCCGCCCCCTTTTCACCTGACCCCTGAGAGGCCCTGCCTCCTGCCATGCTGCCATGCCATGCTGTCAGGCCCTAATCCCCCCCCTACCTTGCCACTGAGCCAGGTAGCGAATTCATAGACGTGCGTGAATCGCAAGCTAAGGGGACTAACCTGTACAGCTGGGCTGTGGGATGTGGCGTGCAACCTGCTGGCTGCCTTGTTCATGGGTGTCATTGCTGCAGTCTTAGCCGAGTTTTACACATGATGGTCGGCATCATATACGCTGTTTAACCCAGCTCTCCACCTGGTCAGAGGTGAACAGTGTCAGCATCTCATCCTTTGGGCCACAACGACGTTCAACGGCATGGGGCTGATGCCAGACTGCAACCCCTTGTGCTGGTGTACATGTGGGCTGCAGTGCAACCAACAATTGTGCTCCTAACATGTGTAAGAGTAGCGCAACACCCTTTTAGTGGTCCCGCTATCACTAGTGGTCCCTTTGGGCCGACTCAAAGGGGGCCAAAGTGTGGGACAAGAGGGTTGACATCCCTACACCACTGCTCCCACTACTGCTGCTCCCATGCCACCTTCCTTCGTCACTGTACTCATCCACTTCTTAATCCGCTAGACCTAGCAACGATACCATCGCAGGCAGTGGGTGAGTCTGATGTGGTGTGATGTGGCTAGTCCCGTGCACCTTGACCTTCCTTGTTGATGTTGGTCCGCCAACTTGACAAAGAATATCAACTACGAAGGTTTGCATACCAGTCCAGGAGCCACATGCCCCCTGTCACCACCACATGTCTGGTGATCCTGACTGATGATGATGAGCATATGCTCCCGGCCATGCAGATACGCATGCAGATACATGTACCTAGACAGCGTCATGACCGTCGCTGCAAGCCCACCAGGCAATGCACTGCATCTTGACTTGTAATAAGCAACAGGACATCAACAGCAGAGGACCATGAGAGAGGGCCCCCCTTGCACCAGATGTTGCGTGCGCTACGCAAGCCCACAGAATTGCAGCTTAGTTCAATGGTCAGCCAGCCACATGTGTGTTAGCTCAGTCCTGCCCCTGGCCCCATGTTGGGAGTTTCCGGGTGTCAGTTGTGCACGGCCCACTGACTGCATAGATATTTTGAGATGGTGGAAACGTGGCTGGCTCTGTTGCTTACACTGTGGAGTATCTAGCATAACAGTTGGCGCAGTGAGGGCAGAGTTACAGCTGTTCTACTGCCAGGGGTCGGTCTTCAGTTAGTTGGGGGCGTCTGCATTCAGGTGGCTGCGGTCCAAGCGCTGTCATCCCTTAGACATTGAGTACAGGCACAAGGGAGCCTGAATGTACCAGGTCGAATGTGCGTGCACCAGGAGATATTGACAGCAATAGCTTGGCCTCATGCATTAACCTCGACCGACCACAAACCACGTCGCGTGCCCATTTGGGCGCAATACGTTGAACCAAGGCGAACGGTGCATCTGGATTCATATGCAGTGAATTGCTTCACTCAGCACAGAGCTCGCAGGTGTGGGTTGCCAAGTCCCAAACTCCAGACTGCCAGCCCTTTAGCATCAGCTACCAGAGCCACCAAAGCTAGCCCGCGGTTGTGACAAGCGCGAGGAGTCCCGGGGCTTGCCCGGGCGGCTTCTTGGAGGCCCCTGGTGCATGGGTCAAGGCCAGGAGTCGTTTTCCCTGGTGCCGGGGTGGAAGAAGAAGGGCGCTGTAGCTGGTTCAGGTGGGAAACATTTTTGACGAGCAATTTAACCTCTCTACCGCTGCCTTGCAGCACAGCACCCTTGGCCAGCAGATGCCTTTCACAGCATCATCATTATTTGAGCTCTGCGCCGAAGCTACTGTGGCTGCAGGCGGTGATCAAAGCTGCAAGGTCCGTCAACAGCCGCATCGGACATCCTCTGGTGTGGCCGAAGGTGGCTGGGGTGTCGACAAGCTCACCCGCTCTCTCACGGCTGACATCGCGCCTGATTTATCCCCAACGTGGTACTCACCCAAGCTAGCACCGTCACTTTCAAATAAAGGGCCAGCGGCTTCAAGGCTAGACCTCGATGGCCTCTCACATGCCCCTGCCCTCCGTCAGGCGGCCCACCGGCCTGTGAGCCTCGCCACACAGGCAGCCTACCATAAGGTGTGTGTGCTTTACTGCCTGGAACCTCATCTCTGCAGCTGAGTCCTAGTGTGCTTGCACAGATGAGCTGTATAACCAGTGTTTGCTCACTGTGTTGCACTGCAGGTTTCCTTCGACAGGGACTTTCCCAGTCTGCACAAGGTCAAAGCTGCAAGCCCTTATGCACCCAAGGGCTTCTCTTTCAGCACACGAGAAGAAAAGCACTGGACGAGCAAACTTGCAGATGCCCCCTGCTCAAGTGATGACGTCAGGGACACTGGTTATGCTGACCACCACAGCCCGTTCTACACCCATGCCCAGGATACAGCTCAGCGCAGCTCCACCTCCTTGCTTGCAGCCTGCGCACCCACCTCAGCCTTGCTGCAACCCGCCGCATCTGAGGCTTTCAGTACGCCTGCAGCACCCCAGCCCACTCCACCCAGCACCCCAGCTGCCACCTGCACACCCCCAGCTGCCACTGCGCACACAGCTGTAGACACTGGCCGGCAGGTCCCTCAACCTCCACTGGGGCCAAGGGTGCCATCGCCGCCGACTGCAGGCTGGGGCAGTGGTGCACCAGGGGCCGCAGCAGGGGCAGGGGCGGGGTGTGCCTCAGGGGCTGGCCAGCGAGTTTTGGACGTGCGGCAAGTGCTGACCCAGACGCCTGCAGGCTCTGACCTTGCCAGCGCACGGCTGTCGACCGATGCTTTACGGGCCCAGCTCGCCATTAAGCAGAGCAAGCAGTTGATCCCAGTTTTGGCCAAGAAGGGTGACAGTCATGAGCACAGCAAGCCTGGTGGGTCAGCAAGTAGCAGGCTTGCAGCCTCTGGCTCAATCAGCCATCATGGGCATCAGGCCAAGCAAGCGCAGTTGGGGCATGTGGGCCCTGGCCTTAGGGCAGCAGGCATTGTGCCTGGGGCAGCAGGGCCCAGCAGCCACTCAGCACTGCTGGAGGCAGCCACAGGGGGTGGCAAGCTGCTGATAAAGGCGCTGCCCGTGCGCAAGCAGGCACAGCAGGTGGCGGCACCGGGCGGATCGTCTACCAGTCCTGGGGCTGGTGAGGCAAATGCAGGTCCTAGGGCAGGGGCTGTGACAGCAGCTGCAGCAAGCAAGCAGGACGGCCTGCAGAGTGCGGTGCAGCCAGGGAGTGGGCGTTCAGAGGCTGCTCCCCTTGTGCTAATGGACCAGGGGCAACAGGCTCCAGTGCAGCAGCACCAGACGGGCCAGGTGGTGCCACCGCCAGCACAGCAGCAAGAGAAGCAGAGGCGAGAGTCCGGGGACAGTCAAGGCCAGCAGCAGGAGGGCGAGGTTGAGAGTCAGGACAGGCAGCAAGCATGTGGCGCATTGTCCTGTACCAGCCTCCTGCAGGAAGCTGATGTTGCTGCCAGTTGCGGGGGCTGCATGGGTCAGGCGAGAGGGGCCGCAGGGGCTGCTTGCTCTAGCCTAGAGCCGGCTGGGCCTGCTCCCATCCCCATGTTGCCTGTACCCCCACTCACCCTCCCTGACACCACTGCCGCAGCTGTTGTGCCGGGTGCTGCTGCTGCTGTGGTGCCTCCCCCACCTATGGGGAGTGCACCGCCCTCCTACTCACTGCCACCCAGCTCATGCCCCGTCCAGCCAGCAGACCTGTCACAGCCCCAGGACGAGCCCCAGCCTGCACCCGCAGCCTCCCTGTTTGCTGCCCCTGCTGAGGAGGAGGCTTTCCTGCGCTCCCTGGGCTGGACTGACGGTGAGGATGAAGGCGACGATGCCCTGACAGAGGAGGAGATTGCAGCCTTCAGGGCCCAGCAGCAGCAGCAGCAGCAGCAGCAGCAGGGACAGCTACAGCAGCACGTCAGCGTCTCTCGGTGTCTGTCACCTGGCTTTGTTGGTGCTCTTGTCTCCCGGCCTTGGTCCAGTGCAGCCGGCCTGCTGTCCCCTACTGCGACCAGCAGATCTGCTGCTGCTGCTGCCCCTGACACCGCTGGGGGTGACAGCTCATGGTCAGCTGCAGCTGTCTCTGCTGCTGCTGCTGGATATGGGGCTGGCTCTTTGTCCATGGACTGCTTTGGCGTGTCAGCATCCAGCCTGCTGCTGCCGCTGCATGTCCGGGGCCTGGGCAGCAGCCACAGCCCAGGCTTCAGCAGCAGCCAGGGCGCCACACCCACTACCTGGGCTGCCCGCAGCAGCGCATCACCCTACAGCACAGGGTCAGCTCCTGGCCCCAGTCTAGGCCCCAACACAGTCAGCCCTAGCCCCAGCCCCCCTCCTTTCCTGCCCCACCAGCTCCACACCCCACCCTCCCTCAGCATCAGTGATGTGGGGCCTCCAGCTGTGTCGGCCACGCTTCCAGGCCTTGGATCAGGGATGACTCTGACAGCACCTGAGGGTGAGGCTCTGTCGCTGTGCAGCCTGCAGAGTGGGCTGTCGCAAGCTTCCTGGTTGGGAGGCTGCGGACAGGGGCTGGGCAACCCCTGGAGCCTGGGCCCTGCGGGCAGCAGCCTGCAGTCGGCATGGCAAGGCAGGACACTGGCCGGGCAGGCAAGCCGAGGGGAGGTTGTGGACATGACGGGCGTGAGACCAGGGGTTGCAGCGTCACTAGGGGGCAGCAGCCAGGAAGGCAGCCAGCTGCATCTTTACCAAGGGGCTGTGCAAGAGACTCGGCTTACACCTGGTTTGTCAGCATCTCTGCTGTCCTGTGTGGAGCAGCTGCCGGTCCACATCTGATCTGGCCAGGACTGGGTATGCTGCTGGCATCATAGCCTAAGGCAGGAGCCTGCTGGATCTCCATTGTACGCCGATTTTGTCACATAGCCAGGAACTGTTAGGTGAACTTTTGCAGTGTAGCGGAGAATGTTGCTTGCTGTTAGCTCAGCTACTCGTGCATATGCACAGATAGTATGTGCAGATTGGCCTAATGTCTCACGACACCAGCAGTGCAACCATAGACCCGCAACAAGGGAAAGTGTCGGATTGCTTACACCTGTCGTACCTCTGCTGTTTGCAACTGCCGTCCAATGCAAACTCGCCATCCCACGCTTCTTCCTATCTATAGTGAGTTGCCATGAAGTGGCACTGCCTTCAGAGGCTGGACGCCACCCAAACGCACTGCGCCGCCACATACACAGCTTGTCCACTTTCGGTTTACGCCAAGACAACGGCTGTTCAGACATGTGATCGCTCGCCTGATATGCCTGATTTGCTTCTTGCCGCTTGCTGCGTTTGCCTCATAGTTCGATGGCCACTGATTACTGCATGAATCTCTGGGAAAACTCAAGCTGCTAGGAAGAAACGACATCTGTTCCAAAGCATATCGCGCAATGAAACGGAAGAAGCGGAAGGGCCACGCCAAGCAAAAGCAGGGCCCGACAAAGAAACTGAATAGTGCGTGTCCCTAGCCGACTGTGAACTACGTGAGTTAAGCGCTGCGTAATAACCCGTTGCTCCTGTTGTTTCCATCGCAGCGTCTCGCTCGCCTCAAGGGAAGCAATGACAGCCCCCCTACCCTCGGCCCCTCTATATGCCACCATTTCCTACTTCCCTCGCCACCCCCCCCCCTCTCGGGCAGAACCCTCCGAGCCCTCCTGACTGTTACCTAGCTTGCTGCCTGCTCCTTTTCCCCCACCTCGCCTACCGAGCCAGTCCTGCCTGCTCTTCCCACTCCCCCTCTAAGCCTGCCCATCACCCAAACACGCCATTCGCAATGGGGGTAAGAGCTCAGCAACAAGCGACGCTGAAGTCTGCAACAGTCGCAGGCCTCACCCATGGCAGGCTATAGGCAGTGTCCCAGTGGCCCAGCGGCTGGGAGGAACTAGACACGGAGCTGACTGAAGCCATGGAGCTGTGGGCTCAGGTTGAGCCATCACACAGATACAGCCAGGCCAACACCAACAATGAATGAGCGGAGGAAAGGACGGAAGGGGATGTATGCCACAGCTGATGTGCTGCTGACCACAGGCGGCTTGCGCATCAGAACGAATGGCGCTAGCGTCAACTGAGCTCAGTAAGCACCATACTCCGGCTCTTACATAGCCACATCCTCAAGCGCACTATCGTCAAAATGTGAACCAACAGCTGCATGGTTTGTTGGTCGGCTGCTTGCCACAATGTTGCAGTGCAGGGGTGGTGAGGAGGAGAAGGAAGAGGGCAAGAAGGAGGGGAAGGAGAGGAAAGAAGGGGGAAGGGAGGGGGAGAGGAAAGAGGAGGAGAGGGAGGAGGGCAGTGGAAAGGAAGATGAGGGGGGGGGCAAGGGGGAGGAAGAGGAGGAAGAGGACTGGATTTACAGGTGTAGCCATGGTGTAGCTGATGTCATGGTGCCTCTCCAACAGCCTCTCAACACAGTGCAAGTGTTGCTTCCCAGTACAGGCGAAGCTCATCGGCAAAGCTCATGGTGGCTTTGGCAAAGCAGGCACACGCGCCTGGACATCCAGACCCCGTCCCTGCACCCCTACCAGCGCTGCTGACCAAAGTCAAGTGCACACTGCCAGGCGGTCGCTCCCTTGAGGCATGAGTTGCGCCTGAGCACAGCCACTCCGCGACGTCTTACTCGCTAAGGAGTGCTGCAGCGCGCTAGCTCGTCAGTCATGTAACCGTGTTGCTGCCCAAGCCCACGCCACGTTATCAAGCGGCACCAAGGTTTAACTGGCCAGCAAGGGGGCAGTAGCAAGGCCAAGATCAAGCAGGGCACAAGGGCCAGGCACGGTGGCATGCAAAGGTGCAGAAGCTGTATGCACATCGCATCGGCACAGTGTGTCAGCAGCTGCTGGCAGCGGAGGCCCACATGACTGCAGCCCTGGATGCAGTGACCAGCAGCCCTACTTCTGCCACCAGGCACCTCAGCAGCGCAGCCCCCTCCCTAGCTGTCGTGCATCCTTTTTCCTTGATCTAATAACTGCCATGCTGGCTGCTGCAAAGCCCAGACAAAAGGAACTGAGCCCGCACCCGCTGGTCCTGGAGTTGAAGCACGCGCAGGCTGACGAGCCTCTAACTCAGTACAACGACCTGCCTGCAACCAGGCTGTGGCAAGAGGTGTGTGTCATCTATGCAACCAGGCGGAGCGACATGTTCACATCACTTGGCGTACTTGACATCCACAACACATGCAAGGCTGTATGGGCACTGTACCAGTGGCTATGATCCTGCTATGTTGCACAGCAACATGCTCAAGTCTTGGGAGGGGCATGTTAGGCAGCACCGTTTGCATTGAAGCAGCCGTAAGCTGCAATTAACATTATGTGCAACAAGGCCTGAGCATGCTATCAAGCGCTGCTGGCGCATGCTACCAAGCAGATACAGCCATGCCACGCTTGAGTATTGCTGGAACAATGATCAACATTGCATGACTAGCCGTCATGTAACCGTGTTGCTGCCCCTGTGTTATCACTGCGCAAGCATTGCAGTCTTATCATATCACAACTTCATTGATGCTTGCTTTGTTTTGCAAGTCAAGGTTGAGTGTTAAGATGGCCATGTTGCTCATCACACGCTTTGCTACGTTGGCTATGTTTTCGTACTAGCATGGCTTGCACAATAGTGTCTCACTGCATTTCGTACCGGGGGAAGGAGTGGGGGTTGATGGAGGGATAGGAGGCCAATGCTATCTCTAATGATAGCAGAGTTATTGGCTTGAGTAGAGAAGAAGGGTACGAGGTGGAGAAGGGAAGGGCAAGCGTAGGTGAGGAGGGTGGCTGCTAGGGGAACCCAGGATGGGGATGGTGAAGAAGGTTAGTTGTGAAATGGAACGTGAGGGAGTGGCTGGTGGAGACTACGGGTGGGGAACTTCACGTGAGTAGCGGTGTCACGTGTAAGAATGAATGAGCGCAGGAAATAGACGGAAAGAATGCATGCCACAGCCGATGTGCTGCTGATCACAGGCGGCATGCACATCAGAACGAATGGCGCTAGCGTCAACTGAGCTCAGTAAGCACCATACTCCGGCTCTTACATGGCCACATCCTCAAGCGCACTATCGTCAAAATGTGTACCAAAAACCAACTGCATGGGTTGTCGATTGGGTGCTTGCCACGATGTTGATATACTACTACCTCCCTGCTCTCAACCTAAGCTCAATGCAACAACACAACTGGGTCCCATGCGAATGCACAGTTTGACCTATGGCGTCAGCTGATGCATATGTACCCCACTCTGCTCTGTCGGCGCGCTGGCTGCACAACGCGCTGTCCCGGCAGCAGTTGCTGACCGACAGCCGCGTAGCGCCCGTGCACGCCCATTGCTGGCGCTCAGTAGATGTCCTTGCCAGTCTCGTCCTCACCGCCGTTGTCCAGGGTGTAGCCCAGCACGGTGATGGCGATGGCACTGATGCCCAGCCCGTACCCGATGAGCCGGTAGTAGCCGTCGTCAGGGGTCTGCCCAATGAAGCTAGCAATCTGCATTGCAGGGCAACCTGCCACCTGGTCAGGGCCAGACTTCTAGCCAGGCACCACCTGCCCACATACAAAGCAGTTTTGCAAGTGATCTGTGCGAGGTATGCACTGTGCGCTAGCTGCAGCAGCTCCCCTGTCTCCGGCTGGACCCACCATGGCCCAGGGCCCCTTGTTGTACAGCACCTCAGCCACAACAGCGGCCAAGAAGCCCAACATGCCAGTGCGGCCCACAAACAGCTCATTCTGCTTGGAGAAACCTGTGAGCAGTGCAGGGCAGCACAGTGGTCAGTATGCAAGCATTACACAGCCTCCTTCTCTGGGCAGCGCTGCAGCACGTGCCATGGGGGCAGTGATGGCTCATGTGGGCCAGGCCAGCAGTTGAAACAAGACAGCCGCATGCACTGCATCAGCTGCCAGCACAGCCTGCTACATTACAAGCTAGGCAGGCAGCTGCACAAGGCGGAACAGAGTCACTTGCACACCTGGCCGGGTGATGCCCAGGGCCTGGCCGGGCTTGTTCACCAGGATGTTGGAATCCTGGGGTGGGCCGTCAGGGCGCTTGGCCACATCCTCCTGGTTGCTCTTTGACCAGGTGGGGCTGTTGGGGAAGGCGGCACCAATGCCGTTAAACAGCTGCGCAGGGCAGGGCAACCACAGGAATCATGTAAGCACCAACACATCAGTCACGTGAGCCATAGCCACTGCTATCCCTGCACAAGGCATTCGGGCTGCTGCCTGGTGGTTTGCATGGCCTGATGAGCTGAGCGCCAGGGCCTTGCTGCCTCCGCTCACCACAATGCCCACAAACAGGGCAATGACGGTGTTGCGCTCGAAGCCCAGGATGTACTCCAGCTGGCCAATGGGCCCGGTGCGCAGCAGAATCTCACCAATAGTCTCAACCAGCCACCCAAACATAGCCAGGCGACCAGCGAACACCTCACGCCGCCTGCAGCACTAGCCCAAACAGGGGTGAGGGCAGGGGCTTCACCATGGGCTGAGGGCCATGGCACTCCATGCTGGATGTGGCTGGGCCAGGGAGGAGCTATGGCCAACTCATCAGCTGCATCCCTGACTGGGTTGACTGCGCACCTGGTGAAGGCGGGGATGGCGGGGTTCACCTCCTTGGCCGTCTCGTCGACCTTGACCTGCACACAAAGGCGCACTGCTGCCATGGCTGCGTGACCGTGCCCACTGTGCTTGGCTGAGGCTTGAGGACAGAGCCGCGTGCCGCGGTGGTGCGTGCCAGCCTGTGGCATCATCGCTGGCCGGCAAGTGCGGTCACCTGTGCCACCACGCGCAGGCTGCGAGCGCGGCTGGTGCAGGGAGCTGCCAAGCGCGCTGGTCGTGCGCTGGTCGTGCGGGTGCGGCTTGCGCTCATCAAGCCCATGGGACGGGATGCCAGGAGTGCCATTGTCGCGTGTGTAGTGCTGGTTGATCCGGGTTGCTAGCTTGCAAGCGTTGATGTGCTCCTATGCGATCGATCGCGCAATTTGAAGTTGGGCGCACCTGGGTGTGAGCGATGTGTGAGGCAGCTCTGAATCATGCTGACTGCACGCATCGGCAGCTATACTCCGAAATCGTACCAGAGACAGCAGGCGCACTGGTAGGCAGCAGTACCCCATGCAACGGACATGTCGAAGAGACCCGTGCAGCCAACTGCGCTGGGGCAGCAGTGCCGCATCGTCGTGTCGCCCAGCTGCAGGACTGCTGCCGGGGGGAACAGCCCACGCACATTGTACATAGGTTTCACAAGGGCAGGTGGACGAGTGACCTATTGATGCCGGTGCACTCTGCACTGGGTGCTGGGGGCCTCCCCTTCTCATGGCTTGCATCAGCTGCCGAAGCAGGCAGGGTCGGCAGCCTCTGAGTGCATCGTGCACCGGGGGACGCAGCAGCCCCAGAATGCACTGCACACATCACACTTTGTAGCAGTTCTGGATGTTCCCTGCTTCCCGCTACACACACTAGTCAGCAACTTGCTGTGATGGGATGGGATGTAATGTGATATGATGTGATGTGCTCTGAGGCACCACACGACGTGCCACTTATCAGCTTTCAGCAGGGCTGCACCTGCCCTCAAGCAGCTGCCAGCGGGGCCCTTTCTCAACTGTTGCATCTGAAACAGATCACCCAGGTATCACGCTTTTCATGTGGTTCATTGTGCATGTGAGGGTTCAGAATGGCCTCAAAAATTGCCCGACAAAGGGTCCAGATTGGCACACAGCGAACGTCAAGGCTGCACACAGCTCCAAGCTGTTGCTCCAATGATGAAGGATTGCAGCAAGGACAACTGTAGCAGGGTTGGCTACGGGAGTCGCTGTGCAACCTGCTTAATTGTTGAACAAGTTCAAGTCCAAGTTCAGTGCATCGCCCCCTGCAACGAGGGGTTATGTTATTTGTGAGCCGGGTTTGATGTCCTGGCCCTTACGCAATGCCCTATCCCCACCCCTCAGGTGGCGCGGTAAACGTTGGCACGAAACACGTGCTCCTTATGTAAGCAACAGCTTGGGCAGTGCCTAGTGCACACATCACTGTGCCACAGGCTGCGGGGCCTGGGCCTGCGGGGGAGGGCGGTCTTGCAGCTTTTGAAGCCCAAGCCCAGGGTACTCTAATATCGGTGCCGCTGTCAGTGTTGCCACCCGCACAGCTCCACTGGGCACTGAGCCTCTCCTACCCGCCGGAGGGAGAGGGCTGTGTTGCAGTCCCTGTACCCATCTGCCAAGGTCCCCAGGGGCGGCCTGGTTCACTCCGTGAGGCCCCGCACTAGCGCCTCAAACCTTCCTCTCGTAGTGCTGGGGGCTGGTCAAAGTTGAGCTGACCCAGCTGGTGCGCAACTCATCCACTATCACCACCTTACCAGGTGGCCTGTCTGTTGGCTTTCCGCTGTTAGGCCATTCCGCCACTTCATGGCATTGGACTCCAACCCATCGCGCATGCTAATGCCAGCATTGCCCAAGAACACAACTAGCTGCTTGGGTACTCCCACTGCTGATGGGGCACCTGCATTCTCCTCTACAGTGTGCATGATATCTTGGAAAGGACTGGGGCAATGATACTCGTGCTCAATCCTGGTCACTAAAAGCATTGAGGCAGTGGGAGCAGCCTGGCAAGAGGCTGGTCAGAACTCACCAGATAGGCATCATCGTTGGCATCCCTGCGACAATTTTGATTACGCTACGCTTACAGCGGCCGCACTACCTTGCAAATGTTGTGGATGGCAATGTTGTGGATGCAAATGTTGTGCTCAGCAGCTCCATCGGCCTGGCTTCTTGGTTGTGGAGGGTCAAACACTAGCCACAACAAGCCACATTATGGCCTGGCCACACTTGCCTGGCCTGGGTTGAGAACATTCTGCCTCGTGACGACCCTTATACTACTACATGGCTGTGTGGCATGGCCATGCAACCATGTTACTGAGCTAATATGCTTGCCTTGCGGTGGTGTTGAGGGTAGGTGCGGCTGGATCGAGGCTTCCAACAAGTCCCTTCCTCACCTACTGTGCCCCGCCCCGCCCCGCCCCGCCCCGCCCCGCCCCGCCCCGCCCCGCCCCGCCCCGCCCCGCCCCGCCCCGCCCCGCCCCGCCCCGCCCCGCCCCGCCCCGCCCCGCCCCGCCCCGCCCCGCCCCGCCCCGCCCCGCCCCGCCCCGCCCCGCCCCGCCCCGCCCCGCCCCGCCCCGCCCCGCCCCGCCCCGCCCCGCCCCGCCCCGCCCCGCCCCGCCCCGCCCCGCCCCGCCCCGCCCCGCCCCGCCCCGCCCCGCCCCGCCCCGCCCCGCCCCGCCCCGCCCCGCCCCGCCCCGCCCCGCCCCGCCCCGCCCCGCCCCGCCCGCCCCGCCCCGCCCCGCCCCGCCCCGCCCCGCCCCGCCCCGCCCCGCCCCGCCCCGCCCCGCCCCGCCCCGCCCCGCCCCGCCCCGCCCCGCCCGCCCCGCCCCGCCCCGCCCCGCCCCGCCCCGCCCCGCCCCGCCCCGCCCCGCCCCGCCCCGCCCCGCCCCGCCCCGCCCCGCCCCGCCCCGCCCCGCCCCGCCCCGCCCCGCCCCGCCCCGCCCCGCCCCGCCCCGCCCCGCCCCGCCCCGCCCCGCCCCGCCCCGCCCCGCCCCGCCCCGCCCCGCCCCGCCCCGCCCCGCCCCGCCCCGCCCCGCCCCGCCCCGCCCCGCCCCGCCCCGCCCCGCCCCGCCCCGCCCCGCCCCGCCCCGCCCCGCCCCGCCCCGCCCCGCCCCGCCCCGCCCCGCCCCGCCCCGCCCCGCCCCGCCCCGCCCCGCCCCGCCCCGCCCCGCCCCCCGCCCCGCCCCGCCCCGCCCCGCCCCGCCCCGCCCCGCCCCGCCCCGCCCCGCCCCCGCCCCGCCCCCGCCCCGCCCCGCCCCGCCCCGCCCCGCCCCGCCCCGCCCCGCCCCGCCCCGCCCCGCCCCGCCCCGCCCCGCCCCGCCCCGCCCCGCCCCGCCCCGCCCCGCCCCGCCCCGCCCCGCCCCGCCCCGCCCGCCCCGCCCCGCCCCGCCCCGCCCCGCCCCGCCCCGCCCCGCCCCGCCCCGCCCCGCCCCGCCCCGCCCCGCCCCGCCCCGCCCCGCCCCGCCCCGCCCCGCCCCGCCCCGCCCCGCCCCGCCCCGCCCCGCCCCGCCCCGCCCCGCCCCGCCCCGCCCCGCCCCGCCCCGCCCCGCCCCGCCCCGCCCCGCCCCGCCCCGCCCCGCCCCGCCCCGCCCCGCCCCGCCCCGCCCCGCCCCGCCCCGCCCCGCCCCGCCCCGCCCCGCCCCGCCCCGCCCCGCCCCGCCCCGCCCCGCCCCCGCCCCGCCCCGCCCCGCCCCGCCCCGCCCCGCCCCGCCCCGCCCCGCCCCGCCCCGCCCCGCCCCGCCCCGCCCCGCCCCGCCCCGCCCCGCCCCGCCCCGCCCCGCCCCGCCCCGCCCCGCCCCGCCCCCGCCCCGCCCCGCCCCGCCCCGCCCCGCCCCGCCCCGCCCCGCCCCGCCCCGCCCCGCCCCGCCCCGCCCCGCCCGCCCCGCCCCGCCCCGCCCCGCCCCCCCCCGCCCCGCCCGCCCCGCCCCGCCCCGCCCCGCCCCGCCCCGCCCCGCCCCGCCCCGCCCCGCCCCGCCCCGCCCCGCCCCGCCCCGCCCCGCCCCGCCCCGCCCCGCCCCGCCCCCGCCCCGCCCCGCCCCGCCCCGCCCCGCCCCGCCCCGCCCCGCCCCGCCCCGCCCCGCCCCGCCCCGCCCCGCCCCGCCCCGCCCCCGCCCCGCCCCGCCCCGCCCCGCCCCGCCCCGCCCCGCCCCGCCCCGCCCCGCCCCGCCCCGCCCCGCCCCGCCCCGCCCCGCCCCGCCCCGCCCCGCCCCGCCCCGCCCCGCCCCGCCCCGCCCCGCCCCGCCCCGCCCCGCCCCGCCCCGCCCCGCCCCGCCCCGCCCCGCCCCGCCCCGCCCCGCCCCGCCCCGCCCCGCCCCGCCCCGCCCCGCCCCGCCCCGCCCCGCCCCGCCCCGCCCCGCCCCGCCCCGCCCCGCCCCGCCCCGCCCCGCCCCGCCCCGCCCCGCCCCGCCCCGCCCCGCCCCGCCCCGCCCCGCCCCGCCCCGCCCCGCCCCGCCCCGCCCCGCCCCGCCCCGCCCCGCCCCGCCCCGCCCCGCCCCGCCCCGCCCCGCCCCGCCCCGCCCCGCCCCGCCCCGCCCCGCCCCGCCCCGCCCCGCCCCGCCCCGCCCCGCCCCGCCCCGCCCCGCCCCGCCCCGCCCCGCCCCGCCCCGCCCCGCCCACTCAGTAACATTGTGTCAGCTGTTTCCAAGACACTGTGGTCAATGCTGCAGCACACACATGCGTGGCTGCTCCGCAGCTAGTTGTGTATCAAGCTGTGCTCCAGCCCTGAGCCCACACAACCGACCCCGGCAGCAGTCCTGCAGCTGGGCGACACGACGATGCCGCACTGCTGTCCTCCAGCGCAGTTGGCTGCACGGGTCTCTTCGACATGTCCGTTGGGTACTGCTGCCTACCAGTGCGCCTGCTGTCTCTGGTAGATTTCGGAGTATAGTTGTCGATGCGTGTAGTCAGCATGATTCAGAGCTGCCTCACACATCGCTCACACCCAGGTGCGCCCAACTTCAAATTGCGCGATCGATCGCATAGGAGCATATCAACGCTTACAAGCTAGCAACCCGGATCAACCAGCACTACACACGCGACAATGGCACTCCTGGCATCCCGTCCCATGGGCTTGATGAGCGCAAGCCGCACCCGCACGACCAGCGCACGACCAGCGCGCTTGGCAGCTCCCTGCACCAGCCGCGCTCGCAGCCTGCGCGTGGTGGCACAGGTGACCGCACTTGCCGGCCAGCGATGATGCCACAGGCTGGCACGCACCACCGCGGCACGCGGCTCTGTCCTCAAGCCTCAGCCAAGCACAGTGGGCACGGTCACGCAGCCATGGCAGCAGTGCGCCTTTGTGTGCAGGTCAAGGTCGACGAGACGGCCAAGGAGGTGAACCCCGCCATCCCCGCCTTCACCAGGTGCGCAGTCAACCCAGTCAGGGATGCAGCTGATGAGTTGGCCATAGCTCCTCCCTGGCCCAGCCACATCCAGCATGGAGTGCCATGGCCCTCAGCCCATGGTGAAGCCCCTGCCCTCACCCCTGTTTGGGCTAGTGCTGCAGGCGGCGTGAGGTGTTCGCTGGTCGCCTGGCTATGTTTGGGTGGCTGGCTGAGACTATTGGTGAGATTCTGCTGCGCACCGGGCCCATTGGCCAGCTGGAGTACATCCTGGGCTTCGAGCGCAACACCGTCATTGCCCTGTTTGTGGGCATTGTGGTGAGCGGAGGCAGCAAGGCCCGGCGCTCAGCTCATCAGGCCATGCAAACCACCAGGCAGCAGCCCGAATGCCTTGTGCAGGGATAGCAGTGGGTATGGCTCACGTGACTGATGTGTTGGTGCTTACATGATTCCTGTGGTTGCCCTGCCCTGCGCAGCTGTTCAACGGCATTGGTGCCGCCTTCCCCAACAGCCCCACCTGGTCAAAGAGCAACCAGGAGGATGTGGCCAAGCGCCCTGACGGCCCACCCCAGGATTCCAACATCCTGGTGAACAAGCCCGGCCAGGCCCTGGGCATCACCCGGCCAGGTGTGCAAGTGACTCTGTTCCGCCTTGTGCAGCTGCCTGCCTAGCTTGTAATGTAGCAGGCTGTGCTGGCAGCTGATGCAGTGCATGCGGCTGTCTTGTTTCAACTGCTGGCCTGGCCCACATGAGCCATCACTGCCCCCATGGCACGTGCTGCAGCGCTGCCCAGAGAAGGAGGCTGTGTAATGCTTGCATACTGACCACTGTGCTGCCCTGCACTGCTCACAGGTTTCTCCAAGCAGAATGAGCTGTTTGTGGGCCGCACTGGCATGTTGGGCTTCTTGGCCGCTGTTGTGGCTGAGGTGCTGTACAACAAGGGGCCCTGGGCCATGGTGGGTCCAGCCGGAGACAGGGGAGCTGCTGCAGCTAGCGCACAGTGCATACCTCGCACAGATCACTTGCAAAACTGCTTTGTATGTGGGCAGGTGGTGCCTGGCTAGAAGTCTGGCCCTGACCAGGTGGCAGGTTGCCCTGCAATGCAGATTGCTAGCTTCATTGGGCAGACCCCTGACGACGGCTACTACCGGCTCATCGGGTACGGGCTGGGCATCAGTGCCATCGCCATCACCGTGCTGGGCTACACCCTGGACAACGGCGGTGAGGACGAGACTGGCAAGGACATCTACTGAGCGCCAGCAATGGGCGTGCACGGGCGCTACGCGGCTGTCGGTCAGCAACTGCTGCCGGGACAGCGCGTTGTGCAGCCAGCGCGCCGACAGAGCAGAGTGGGGTACATATGCATCAGCTGACGCCATAGGTCAAACTGTGCATTCGCATGGGACCCAGTTGTGTTGTTGCATTGAGCTCAGGTTGAGAGCGGGGAGGTAGTAGTATATCAACATCGTGGCAAGCACCCAATCGACAACCCATGCAGTTGGTTTTTGGTACACATTTTGACGATAGTGCGCTTGAGGATGTGGCCATGTAAGAGCCGGAGTATGGTGCTTACTGAGCTCAGTTGACGCTAGCGCCATTCGTTCTGATGTGCATGCCGCCTGTGATCAGCAGCACATCGGCTGTGGCATGCATTCTTTCCGTCTATTTCCTGCGCTCATTCATTCTTACACGTGACACCGCTACTCACGTGAAGTTCCCCACCCGTAGTCTCCACCAGCCACTCCCTCACGTTCCATTTCACAACTAACCTTCTTCACCATCCCCATCCTGGGTTCCCCTAGCAGCCACCCTCCTCACCTACGCTTGCCCTTCCCTTCTCCACCTCGTACCCTTCTTCTCTACTCAAGCCAATAACTCTGCTATCATTAGAGAAAGCATTGGCCTCCTATCCCTCCATCAACCCCCACTCCTTCCCCCGGTACGAAATGCAGTGAGACACTATTGTGCAAGCCATGCTAGTACGAAAACATAGCCAACGTAGCAAAGCGTGTGATGAGCAACATGGCCATCTTAACACTCAACCTTGACGTGCAAAACAAAGCAAGCATCAATGAAGTTGTGATATGATAAGACTGCAATGCTTGCGCAGTGATAACACAGGGGCAGCAACACGGTTACATGACGGCTAGTCATGCAATGTTGATCATTGTTCCAACAATACTCAAGCGTGGCATGGCTGTATCTGCTTGGTAGCATGCGCCAGCAGCGCTTGATAGCATGCTCAGGCCTTGTTGCACATAATGTTAATTGCAGCTTACGGCTGCTTCAATGCAAACGGTGCTGCCTAACATGCCCCTCCCAAGACTTGAGCATGTTGCTGTGCAACATAGCAGGATCATAGCCACTGGTACAGTGCCCATACAGCCTTGCATGTGTTGTGGATGTCAAGTACGCCAAGTGATGTGAACATGTCGCTCCGCCTGGTTGCATAGATGACACACACCTCTTGCCACAGCCTGGTTGCAGGCAGGTCGTTGTACTGAGTTAGAGGCTCGTCAGCCTGCGCGTGCTTCAACTCCAGGACCAGCGGGTGCGGGCTCAGTTCCTTTTGTCTGGGCTTTGCAGCAGCCAGCTTGGCAGTTATTAGATCAAGGAAAAAGGATGCACGACAGCTAGGGAGGAGGCTGCGCTGCTGAGGTGCCTGGTGGCAGAAGTAGGGCTGCCGGTCACTGCGTCCAGGGCTGCAGTCATGTGGGCCTCCGCTGCCAGCAGCTGCTGACACACTGTGCCGATGCGATGTGCATACAGCTTCTGCACCTTTGCATGCCACCGTGCCTGGCCCTTGTGCCCTGCTTGATCTTGGCCTTGCTACTGCCCCCTTGCTGGCCAGTTAAACCTCGATGCCGCTTGGTAACATGGCGTGGGCTTGGGCAGCAACACGGTCACATGACTGACGAGCTAGCGCGCTGCAGCACTCCTTAGCGAGTAAGACGTCGTGGAGTGGCGGTGCTCAGGCGCAACTCATGCCTCAAGGGAGCGACCGCCTGGCAGTGTGCACTTGACTTTGATTAGCAGCGCTGGTAGGGGTGTAGGGACGAGGTCTGGGTGTCCAGGCGCGTGTGCCTGCTTTGCCAAAGCCACCATGAGCTTTGCCGATGAGCTTCGCCTGTACTGGGAAGCAACACTTGCACTGTGTTGAGAGGCTGTTGGAGAGGCACCATGACATCAGCTACACCATGGCTACACCTGTAAATCCAGTCCTCTTCCTCCTCTTCCTCCCCCTTGCCCCCCCCCTCATCTTCCTTTCCACTGCCCTCCTCCCTCTCCTCCTCTTTCCTCTCCCCCTCCCCTCCCTCTTCCTTCCTCTCCTTCCCCTCCTTCTTGCCCTCTTCCTTCTCCTCCTCATCACCCCTGCACTGCTGCTGGCTGCCAGGTGGCAGGGCATGGGCCCTCGCTCTGCTGCCTGCTGTTACTGCTGCCCGGAGCATGTGTTGGGTAAGGGGAGTGGCAGTGCCTAATGCACAGCCATGCTGTAGGTGTGGCACTGCTGCAAAGAGGGTAGGGGGCGCTGCTGCGGGTCGGGCTCGAGTCACTGTCAGAAGGCAAGGTCGGGTGACAACCTTGACACAGATGCCTGCTCAGAGCAGCAGCCAACAGGTCAGGGTGGGTGCCAGGCTGGCCAGGGAAATGCAGCATTGTAAGCCATGACATGGTGACTGAGCAGACGCCACAGGTGGATGGTGGTGTGGGCGAGTGTCAGGCTGGGAGACATGAGGGGCATGGCGCGACTGTGAGGTAGAGCAGGGCAGCTAACAGAACCATCTGTACTCTAGCCAAGCACTTTGGTGCCAAAGTGGAGCATGACGTGCCAATGGTGGTGCAACCAGCACTGGACGAGGCCAGCATGGCGGGGCGACAGTTTAGACGCGCCTCGACAGCGGTCCAGAGCTTTGGTCGGGGCGAGAGCCAGCTTGACTACACCGCCACTGGGCCCTGTGAGGTGAGTCGTGCCCATGAAACTTGACAACCCGTCCTAGAAACACGAGAGTACGGCTGTCAAGCTCGCAGGTCTTCCGCAGATGAGGGTGTTGCGGAGTGGCCAATCAATCGGTCATCCTCTCATACAGTGACCGGGTTCTATTCGGCGCGTTCCATCCAGCCCACATTGCCAGCTGCATATAGCCGCCATCGCCTTCCCTCAATCGCGCCCCTCTTGCCTTTCTTTGCGTATCGTAGTGTACGGCAGCGGCACAACAGCACGGCAATGCATAGCACGACCAGCCTTATCTGCAGCGGGCCCCATATGAGGTTCATTGGACCAACATAATGATGCAGTAGCAGTGTGTATGTGCAAACCGCATTTTCTGCTAGCCCCTAGCATAACCTCCCGCTCAGGCATGGTCACTGGTGGCCAGGAGCGCCCGCACCTGACCTGCAGCCTGGATCTGCTTCTTCACCTGCACGCAGCAGGCAATCATGTAGGCAGCTGCTGGTACAGACAAATGCAGCATGTATTGAGGTACAACAGCAGCAGGTAATAAAGGGGTTAGGGCAACAGCAGCAGGGGCAGCTGGACAGCTGGCTGGCGACAGGCCTGACTCACCAGATAGCCCTCATTGTTGGCGTCCCTGTGGCAGCACCAGCAGCACCAGCAGCTCTGTTGCATGTGAGGATGGCTATGGTAAGATGCGACCGCCATGCCATGCCGGTTGACATGGCAGCAGCACAGGTGCTGACAGCAGCAGCGGCGGCAGCAGTAGGCGTAGTAGGCACCTCAACAAAAGGCTTTGCTATTTGTGAGCATCAGTGGTGCAGGTGGGTTGGTGGGTGCCATGCTGGCTGTGTGTCATGGCTCGCATTCACATTGCATGGCTGTCAGCATGGAGCGCACATGGTGTCTGGTTGGTACTGGTAGTTGACCATGATGCCACAGGAGCTGCGCCTACAGCAGCAGCGGCAGCAGCGGCAGCAGCCATTACGTCATGGTGCCTGAGCATTAACAAGCAGAGCACCTGTGATGCCTCTGGTTCACTGCCTCAGAGCTACTGAAATAGCAACTCACTCATCCATCCATGTGTTTGTGGGCCAGGGGGCGACATATTCTTTTGCGCACGACACTCCCTTTCTTGTTGCTCCCCTTGCCTCGCCCTGCCCTTTGCCCCACCCCTCCTTAATCCCAGCCGCCCCCTTCCTTCTCGCCCTTCCACCCTCCCCGCCCTGCCCCACCCTCCTCGCCCTGCCCCTTCCTCCCTGCCCTGCCCCACCCTCCTCACCCTGCCCCCCTCCCTGCCCACCTGTAAGTTGTAAGCCACACGCTGTATGAGGGCATGGCCCAGGTCCACCCCTGACAGGCCAGGCTGTGTGGCGCTGATGGAGTAGAAGGCGGCGACAGGGGAGCAAGGGCTGGGGGCGGGGGCACGTTGGTGGTATTGATGCATGGTCAGGGTACATGACACAATCTGGAGACCATGACCAGGGTGGGGGGCTGGGAGGGCGTGGCGGTCATCAATTGGCGATGGCAGGGGACAGAAAGGGAGAGGAGCAGCAGTGGTGTGATATGGCCGGTCAGGGCAAGGCAGGGTCTGCTTGGTACCTGGCGATTGACATGGCGCAGGATAGCAAGGTGGGAGAGCAAACAGCTTAAGGCTCCTGCCTTGTGGTATGCACACGTTCAACAGTACACACTGAAACAATGCTTGGGGGCCTGTTTCCTATGCCCTAGCTATCTACTACTGAGCAGCCAGCGGTGCCTAAAGATATGCACCCTCTGCCAACAAGAAGCCGAGCGTGCATTGTAAAGGCCCACTTCAGCTCAGCCACTCTCTGGTGTGTGCCTCTAGCAAGAGCTTTTATAGCTCCGCTCACACATATCCCCTTTGCTAGGGGTACAACCAACTGATTGTTTTGAGCACACAACGAACTGACTGCCTTGGACATGAAAACTGACACAACCGACAGCCGTCGCCTATAGTTTCATGCTTGTCGTAGCAGCTATAGATCAGGCAAAATAGACCTCATCAATCGCAGCGCTAACACGACACACTTACACCCACACGGAGCGCGGAGCAACTTGGGTGCTCGATATTTCGCCTCCCCGCTGCTGTTTCTGTCCTCTCTCATCGCGTTGCGCGTGCACGTCTGCGGGCTGATAGGACAATTTTGAAGAGCCAACACCGCTTCGACCCCGGGCATAGCTACACAATGCAGAGCCGCACTGTATCAGCATCCATGCAGCGCACAGTCGCTGTGTGCCGTGTGGCACCCCCACACGCCCTGCTTGCCCACCACGGGGCGCCTCTGCTTGCCTCGGTCTCGACGGCGCGCTCCTTAGGATCTCAGACACGTCTTTCACCTTGTAAGCCCAAGGGCGGCAGGCCGCCAGCGACAGGCTATCAAGCATTGACAGGCAAGGCCATATCCTATGTCGATAAGGCAGTAGCTGACGGGCTGCATGGCGACTGCGCTGTGCAGGTGGCACCAGGGAGCTGGTCAAGTGTGCTTGCCATGCTGGCAGCGCTGCAGGCTCCATGTCAATAACCCATGCTGACATGCTGGCAAGCATACCCTTCCAACAGCTGACATGGAACTGCAAACTGGACTCGATACCCTTGGACATAGCAGCTGCCCTACAGCTAGATGAGACCGCCTCAGACCCGTATGATGTGTTGATCACCCTTGAAGCAGCTCCTGAGCATGGCAACTGCTTGGATGCGATGGAGATTGACGTGAGGCGTCAGCTGCTGAGAAGCTTTTATTACCGGAAGACCTCAAACAGTGGGCAGTGGCGCCTGCAGATCACGAACACAGGCCGCAAGACAGTGCCCACCTGGCTCAAGAACCACGGCCTGCAGTGGACGCAGCGCTACAAGGCCAGCCCAGCCCAGCCAGGCAGCACAGGACCCTGTCAGCTTGTGTTGGAGGTGCAGCCAGCGCCCGGACTTCGCAGCAGCACAGCCAACAGTGATGACGCCAGCACAGTCAGCAGCATGGTGGATCAGCAGACGGGGCTGCAGTGGCGAGTGGCTCAATACCCTGGCAATGGTGTCACCCTGCCTGCTGTAGAGTCTCTAGTTCGATGCAACAAGGCGCTGCGTGACGCCCTGAGGCTGCCTGCCACTGTTGGTGACGGCGCTCTACCCCGACGTGTCAAGGTCAGCTACCGGGCAGCTCCTGGCAGCGAGGCGGCCATGGAAGCCAAGGGCTTGAAGGTACCTGAGTCCTACAGGCTGCACTCCTTGGAGCAGAAAGGAGAGCGATGGGTCATCAAGCCACCTGCAGTTCACTGCAAGTCAGGCCCCACCAAGGGCATGGTTTGGGACCACTGGTTTGCAGTGGAGCAGCCGCAGGCCATGGACCAGGTGCCCACACTGTGGCTGCAGCTGACGCCCCAGCCTGACCTGCCCTGATGAGGAACCGGCTGCTGGTGACCAGGGCACGCGGCAGGTGAGTCGGTTGTTCAAGCGCAAGCCGCATTGACACTGCACACAAGGCTTGGCTGCCTGCTACAGGCAACAGTACCAACAGCAGCAGTAGCAGCAGCACACACAGCTTAGGTTCATAGGTTGCATAAGTTCATCTTATCAGGCTGGTCATATGCAGTGCTGTATCTGCGCTCGTGCTGCCTGTTTTTGTCACCTGCTTGCAGAGGCTGCGAGTGTGGCTGGCCTTCAAGTACCTGGTGCAGAAAGCTGTGTGACGTCACGACCAGCAGCAGCAGGAATACATTGGGGCCCCCACTACAAATGAATTATCATGAGATGCTGGTCATGTATAAAAGCCTAATGCTCACACAATGTCCCTTGATGATCTCTGCAATTATGATGCACTTTATCCGTGTCTTTTGATCATGTCATCAGCATGTCGTGTCTTCAGCTCATCACACCTTCAGTAAAGCATGCCTCTGAACTAAGCCCTTGCATGCTGTTGATTGTGTGCATAACCTCATGTTTGTGCACCTTGCTTTGAAATGCATTATAGAAAGTCCCGAACCCCTAGAGGGGGAGGGCGGTCAAGCAGCCTGACGGCTGACGGCTTATGTGGCGTAAGCCACCTACCATGTGAATGACACCCCATGTCAGCGGTGGCAAGAGACACTCAGCACCCAGCAGGCTTCGTTGCCTTGCAAGCGATTGATGCAGGCAGCCACGCCATGTGCCAGAGGCAAAGCATCTATACCAGGCTGATGGATATTATTCGACATGCTGAGGTTGCTGGTGACTTTGCTGGGGTTTCTGGGGATTGCTGGGGAGGCCAGTTATTGGGCCAGTTGTTGAGGCGCCATGGAGTACAATAAGTGTACCCGTTGAGTAGAGCCCTGAGCAAAACTCCGCAGAGACAGGCAACCACAGTACAAGGTCCCATGCTTGCTACCCCTGACAACTGAGTGCTTCCTTATGGGACAGTGCATATACCCCTACAACTAGGCGCTACTTTGTCTGCAACCCGGATGTCCGGGCCAATACCCAACCTCCTGTCCCCACCTCCGTCCGAGGTGGGGCGACAGCTTGAACAGTGCCTAGTGCCAGCCTTACCAGCAGCGGACATCGTGGATCGCCAGTCTTACAATCTAGGGTTCGCACGTCTTTTACACGTTTACACGGCAAAAGGACCAGCCTTATCAGCAGCGCGCACCGCGGGCACCATTTGAACGGCTATATGCACGTCTTATTGCACGATTTTACGTTTTCATGTTTTGAAGCCTGGAACTGATAGTTGGGATTGAAACTATGTGAAACCAAGCACAACAGCACGGCATTGCACAGCACAACAACCAGCCTTAGTTGCAGCGGGCCCCATATGAGGTTCATTGGACCAACACAACGATGCAGTAGCAGTGTGTATGTGCAAACCGCATCTCTGCTAGCCCCTAGCATAACCTCCTGCTCAGGCATGGTCACTGGTGGCCAGGAGCGCCCGCACCTGACCTGCAGCCTGGATCTGCTTCTTCACCTGCATGCAGCAGGCAATCATGTAGGCAGCTGCTGGTACAGACAAATGCAGCATGTATTGAGGTACAACAGCAGCAGGTAATAAAGGGGTTAGGGCAACAGCAGCAGGGGCAGCCTGACAGCTGGCTGGCGACAGGCCTGACTCACCAGATAGCCCTCATTGTTGGCGTCCCTGTGGCAGCACCAGCAGCACCAGCAGCTCTGTTGCATGTGAGGATGGCTAAGGTAAGATGCGATCGCCATGCCATGCCGTTTGACATGGCAGCAGCACAGGTGCTGACAGCAGCAGCGGCGGCAGCAGTAGGCGTAGTAGGCACCTCAACAAAAGGCTTTGCTGTGTGTGAGCATCTGTGGTGCTATTGGGTCTTTGGGTGTCATGCTGGCTGTGTGTCATGGCTCGCATTCACATTGCATGGCTGTCAGCATGGAGCGCACATGGTGTCTGGTTGGTACCGGTAGTTGACCATGATGCCACAGGAGCTCCGCCAGCCGTCCTGGCTCAAGTCAGCCCTGCGCTCAGGCAAGCAAGCAGACTAGACGTGCTGCACCACAGCCAGGTTAAACCAGGGTGTAGCAGGTCTGGGCTGAAGCCTGGGCCAAGGCAAGCCACACAACTGCTCGGCAGCACAGGGTGCGAGGGGGAGCAGGAAGGGTGTTCAGGTGGTCAGGTGATCAGGGGTCAGCTGGGGTGCGCAGGTGAGGGTCACTGACCCCCAGTTCAGGCGCCACACGGACGCCCCGTTGCTGAGGTGGAAGTGGGCCACAGGGTCCACAGCCAGGGAGCGCCTGCACTCAGCGGGTCAAGGGGCGGCCTGGTGCCACCTGCTGCTGCACCTTGAGCCAGGGGAGGAGGACAGGGAGGAGGAGAAAGAGGGAGGTCGGTGTGAATCAGCAGCAGCAGCGGCAGCCTTAGCACCCGTTGCAGTGAGGGGTCAGTGATGGCATTGCAGCGCATGTGAAAAGGCAGGGCTGGGAGTAAAAAGGGCACAGGTCACAAGGCGCAGGGCAACAGGGGTGCGAGCAGCAGCACCCAGTCAAAGGGGCACGGCCTGTGTGTAGCTAAGGTTGGGTCCCTGGCGGCCGTTGACCTGCCCATGCCCCCCTGCTCTGCTCCCCTCCTGCTCCACCAGACTGCAGTGCTGCTCAGCGAGCGACCCGGACCCTGCCACCCCTGGCCCTCACCGCCTCTCCTGCAGCAGGTAGCGAGCAGCGGCCCGCAGCAGTACTCCCCGCACTGCCGCCTCGAGCTCCAGCCTGGACACTTGCAGGGGTCCACTGGTGGCAGCTGCCCCTGACCAGCCTGCGCCCTCAGCCGCTGACACCCCTACTGACGACCCGTGGCAGCCTGCCATTGTATCTGCCCCTGCCCCTACCCCTACCCCTACCCCTACCCCTACCCCTGCCCCTGCCCCTGCCCCTGCCCCTGCCCCTGCCCCTGCCCCTGCTGCCTCTGCCTTCCCTGCTGCTCTTCCCTCCACTTGGGGCGAACCTGGCTCCGCACTGGGGTCCTGCAGCCACGCCTGCTGCTCCAGCAGCAGGGCCAGCAGCTGGCCCGCATTCCTGACTGCAACAGCTGCACTCAGTGCTGGCAGCCAAGCAGGGTGACACTCTCCCTGGTCCCTCATTGCTGCCACCATTGACGCTCCTGACGACAACAACAGCTGCTGCTCGCTGGGCAGCAGGATGGGAGGCAGGGGCTGGGCAGGGGGTGGCACGGCTGCTGCTGCTGCTGCTGCTGCTGCTGACTGCTTCTGTGGCCGCTGCCCCTGATCCCAGGGCAGGGGCCGCTCGCCAGGTGAGTGTGTGGCCTGGGCCTGTGTTGTCTGCTGCTGCTGCAGCAGCTTGCCGGTCAGCCAGGTCCTGAAGCCAGGCAGAGGGGACAGCGTGACCAGCTGGGTGACGGAGGGGAACTCAGCCTGCAGCCACCACCATCCCACACACCATCGCCACTGCCACCACCTATGAGCAGCAGCACCATCACAACCACCACCACCACCACCACCACCACCACCATCATCACCACCATCATTATGTTTCAAACATGTGGATTGCCATCCCAACCATTGCCCCTTCATGCTGTTTTTCTTTGGCGCCACCTTACCGCAGCAGCTAGTGCCAGCTCGGTTGTGGCCAGTCATGCTGCCACTAGCTGTACCAGGCAAGCATGCAGCTCACAAACACCCATAGCACCTAACCTGACCCTCTCATCGTTTGTACCAACTGCTTCGTACCTCTACCCTTGCCTCACCCGGGCGAGGCACCTCCCTACTCCCAGCATGCCCATTCCTCCCTGCCCTGCCCCACTCTCCTCACCCTGCCCCCCTCCCCGCCCTTCCACCCTCCTCGCCCTGCCCCACCCTCCTCACCCTGCCCCCCTCTCCCCTCCACCTGTATGTTGTGAGCCACACGCTGTATGAGGGCATGGCCCAGGTCCACCCCTGACAGGCCAGGCTGTGTGGCGCTGATGGAGTAGAAGGCGGCGACAGTGGGCAGGGGGCGGGGTGGCGGTGCAGCAGGTGAGCCAGCAGTGGTGGGGCTGGCTGCGGAGGGGGAGCAGGTTGAGGAGGAGGAGCTGTGGTGAGGGATGGTAGGTTGTAGCGGGGCAGGGGAGGGGAGGGGAGCCGGTGTGGAGGAGGGGTGTGTGTCAAGGGCCAGGGCCAGAGGGCTGCTGGAGGGCGGCAGCAGCAGCTGGGTCAGGGTGTGAGGGACGGACTGCATCAGGGCAGCGTGGAGGATGATGAGCGGCTCGCCCGGCAGGCATGGATGGAACCAGGCGTGCACGCGCCTGCACCAAGGCTCAGCAGGGGCAGCTGAGGAGGAGACTTGTGTGCGGTGAGTAGCTGGGCGTGGGCCAGCTTGTGGCTGCTGATGCTGTGCTGTGGGACAATTGTCGCACAAAGGGCTTCACATCCCTCCCTCTGCTTCCCCTGCTGACTGCCCTTGGTGCTGCTGATCCACCCCCATCCCTCACGTTTCCTGCCCTGGGTGACAGTCACCAGCCTTTCATACACAGCTGACAGCATGGATCTGGGGTCGGCCCCGTCTCTCCTGCCTCTGCTGCCCCTGCTGTGGTGCTAGGCTCACTAGCCCTGGCGCAGCCCACCCCAGCACCTCAGCACGCCACCTACCGGTCATGCGGGTCAAAACGGCGCCGCAGGTCAGCCCAGCCGAGGATGGGGTGCACCGCCTCATAAGCTGCGACCTGCAGGCCAGCAGCAGCAGCAGCAGCAGCAGCAGCAGCAGCCCCAAGTGGACATCAGTGGCTGTGGCTGGCGTGGTAGATGCAGGGGTGCTGCCGACATGTTTCAAACGGCCTACTTGCATGTTGACCTAGAGTACAGCGGCAGGCGTTGCCGCAGACACAGCAGTGATGTGACCACCAAAGCAGAGCCATGAAGGCAGCCGCAGCCAGCCTGCAGCCTGCTCCTCAGAAGCCGCACCTTGTCCAGCAGCGCTCCAGAGCAGCCCTCCCAGCTCAGCCGCTGGCACTCCAGCAGCCCGGGCGTGAACCAAGCAGCCAGCGCCTGCCTGCAGCACACACCTTGTACCCGCAGAGCTGTAGGCGTAAGCCTTGAGCCACACACATACAGGTGGAGCCTTCTCAACCTGCCCTACCATGGCGGTCTGCTGCCTTAGTGCAGCAGCATCCATGGGCTGTGTATGACTACAGACACATCGCCAGCACTGCCGGCAAACAGCAGCACGCCACGTCCCAGCAGGGGCAGCATTGGGAAGCAGGGTGAAGGGTGTGCCTTGTGATCCACAGGCATGTCTCACATGTCCCACTTGTGTGACCTTGGCCTTGTGCACATCATGCCCTGTACATGTACCTTGGCACTGGGCATTGCAGCCCCCTGCTGCCCTGAGCCAGCTGCTGCCATGCACACACCCTTGCTGCCCTGAGCTAGCAGCCAGCTTACACATCCCTGTGCTGCCCTGTGGCCCCCCTGCTGCCCTGTGGCCCCTGACCTGAGGTGCTCCGCCAGGCCTCTGAGGGGCGTGTTGTAGGCAGGCTGGCGGCGCAGCAGCTGCAACACATCGGCCCGCAGCTGCGTCAGGAAGCGGATGCCTGCCCAGACAGGGGTTGCCAGGGGTTGCCAGGGCCGCAGGGCAGCAGGCAGGGACAGCGGGTGACAACACCACACGGCAGCAGCGGGTGGTGGCAGGCTGGGCAGGGCTGGGGCAGGGCTGTTGGTCCATGCAGGTGGATGTGTTCAGGATGTGGTCAGGACGGGTGTGACCAGCAAGTGAGGTGAAGGAAGGGATGCAATCGAGCCAATGACAATGTGCCTGGCTGCAGCTCTGACTATGGGTGCACAAGGGCGAATGAAAAACTGCTTGTGGGCTGCCAGGTTGTGTGCAGCACACTGGCTGACTACATCTGAGGTGCCTACAGGTGTGGGCATGAGGGCAGGTGTGGGGTGGGAGGGGGTTCAGATGCCGGGGGCTGTGAGGCTGCAGCAGCTTTGCCCTGTGCATCAGCAGGGCTGCTGTGGCAAAGGTGGGGAAGCAGCGATGATGGACAGCAGCACCATCACCACCAACCCATATTGCAGCAGCAGCAGCAGCAGCAGCAGCAATAGGGCAGCAGCAGCAGCAGGCCTGCAGACTCCCACCCCAGGCTCCCCCCTCCCCTCCCCCTCCCCTCCCCTGCACCCTGGCCCTTGCCCTCACCCCTCAGCTCCGCCCTCCTCTTCCCCCTCCCTTGCCCGCTGCCCCCTCACCTCCTGGCTCCTTGCTGACTGGGAGCAACAGGTGGCAGTACAGGGGCCGGGCCGCAGCCGCCAGCCGGTCAGCAGCCTTGCTCAGCCTCTCCGCCTCAGCTGCCCCACCCCCTCCCTGGCCCCCCACCCTGCTGCTGCCGCTGCTGCTGCTGCTGCTGGCCCCAGCATCAGCCAAGCTATGAGACCTGCCTGTTAGGTGTTCACTGCTGGTACTACCGCCCTGACTGCTGGCATTGCCGGTGGCCAGGGGGGTGCTGGTGCTGGTGCTGCTGGTGGGGCCGGGACTGCCTGCGCTGCTGCTTGCAGCTGTCTGGCTGGACAGCAGCAGGGCTCGCTGCCACTGGGAGATGGCGTCCCCCACTATGTGCTCTGTGAGTCAGGGACGAGGGTCAGGGTTGCCGGGTGCCCTGATGCAGCTCTAGTGATGAGGCTGTGGGTGAGGGGGGTCACACACAGCCCACACCCTGTGCCATGTTGAACCACCATGTTCCGTGTCTCTGGAAGCAGACCAGGGCAGTGTGAGCAGACCAGGAGGAGGAGGAGGAGGAGGAGGAGGAGGAGGAGGAGGAGAGGTGGTGTGTGATGACCGGTGGTGGCCGGGCAGCCGCAGAATGGGTAGCAGGTGTGGAGGAGGATGGTGTGGCCAAGGCACGTAGGTGGCTTAGTGCTCTGGCGGTTGGTCAGTCCCCCAGGCAGCAAGCAACATTGATGACCAGCAGTGGTGGACATTACCCTGACCTCAGTCAACATCATGGCATTTAAACCGGGACAATGGCATTGCCAGTCCAAAGTTCCAGTCATTCATAATGAAGGCAGCCAACACTGTGGCCAACAGGAGCAGTGGGTATGCGCCCGTTTCACTCCTCACCATGAGCTGATCTCAACCAACAGCACAGGCCCCCTGGGTCATCCCCCAGCTGCTGCATAGCTGCTGTACCACATGCCAACATCATGCCAACATCATGCCAACATCATGCCAACATCTATCGCCCCACACTCGTGAGGGGGTGGGGGTATGAAGTTATGTATTGGTGCTGGCTGTTTTGGTATTCAGGTATATGTTCAGATTACGGATAACGCATCTCCTAGTTGTAGGGGAACTATGCGCTGGACTACATTGCTCTGGTGATGTGGACGGCATTGAGCACACTGACTAACCCCTCACACATGCCATACATCAGGACCCTACATCGCGGCCAATCAAACCGCGCCCCACCAGCTCCCACACACGTTGAACTATGCCCCTGAGGCTGTTCCCCTGAGGCTGTGCCCCTGAGGCTGTGCTCCTCAAGCTGTGCTCCTCAACCCGTAAAGATGTTCCCCACCAGCTTCCCCACACCACACCATTCTAGCATGCCTTCACATCACACCACCACACAAGGGAGGTGCAGCAGCGCTGTTGTGCTGCAGCAGCATAGCAGCCCTACTGGCTGAGTGTGCTGGGCAGTGCCGCCGCGCACCTTGCACCCCAAGGCGGGTGGCCAGCAGGTGGAGGAAGGCTGGGCGGGTGCATGGCTGCAGGGTGTGGGTGTAGTAGTGGATGAGGCCACGCGGGACCTGGAGGGGCAGGCAGGGAGGCGTTGCTGTGCCTGCTTGACTTGGCAGCAGCCCAAACTCATTGCATGAGGAGCAGGGGCTATGGGCGCAGCGGCAGGGCGGTAGGGGACGAGTGCCACTCGCTTTGATAGTATTAAGCTCGACCTGGGGAAGCTGGCAAGCTGGCAGCGGTGGCAGCGGTGGCAGCAGGAGGGGCTGGGGCAGGGACATCAAGGGCATAGAGTGGCATGGCCACGAGCAGCAAGAACAGGTAGAGCAGAAGAGCATGGGAGATGATGAATAAAAGGCAGCGTCAGGGGCAGCCAACATGGCCGCCATATGTGACCCCTCCACTCAGCCAGGGCAGTGTATTTTAGCCAGGGCGTCTGTCACTGCAGGGTGAGACTCGCCTCGTCTGGCAGCACCCCTCCGTACACCTTGGTGGCAAACGCTCTCAACTGCTCATGCACTGCCGCTGCCTGCTCTGGTGGCGCTTCAATGGCCCTGGCTCTCATGAGCTGCTGCCAGAACTGGAGGGCATCGTCAGAGCTGCTGCCAGAGCTCACTAGCCGGGCAAGAACCGGCCAGTGAGTACGTTGACTTCGCCATGTCGAGCTGCAGAAGGTGACGAAACGCCGGACCGCCATACCCGACGCGATTGTATCACACCAGTACAATGGCATAGATGGGCGTGCGTAGATGCCACTTTCGATGCGATGCCCGCATGTCGAGCTGATGCACAGGTGCTGATGCGCTGCCACAGAGTCAATAGCCAGCTTGACATCCGGGATACAATTTACACTGCAGTCGGTTGCACATGCGACCGACTGCTCCGGGAGCAGGCCGATGGCTTTGGCCCCGCGCGGCATGGCTTTAGCACAGAAGCTAGTTGTGGCAGCAACCAGCAGCTGCTTCTAAGGCATCCACGCAACTTGCCGGCCGGCACTTGTATTTTTTAATACGATAGTGTATTCTTGTATTATACAAAAAATCCGCATTGCGGCCCTACACCACATTGAGCTAGCCAGGCCCTGCCATGTCTGCAAACCCCCTGCTCTGCTTTGCTCTGCGTGGTGCACCTAAGGTTCCACTAAGCACATCAGGTTAGCACACTCCTGCTTCCCCTGTTCCTGCTGCTGGTTCAACTCCTCCTGTTTCTTATGCTACTGTTCCACTCATGAACCACACTCTAATTCACGCACTTTCTGATGCTTCGGCTCCTGCTGCTTTTCCTGATCCTGCTGGCTTGCAGGTCGCTCCAACCGCTAGTTTTGCAGCAGCAGCGGCTTGTGCACCTGCTCTTGCTGCACCTGTCCCTGTTGCTGTGCTTCCTCGCCGCCAGGGCTGGGGGACTGAGCAGGCGAGTGTTGTGAGGGTGAGCCCAGGAGGTCCTCCAACTCTAAGTCCAGGTCCAGGTCTTGATAGACCTCGCTCACCAGCTGCAGTCCCATCCAGCTGAGCTTGCTGTGGTAGTCGTGCAAGTGCTGCTCCAAGGGAGAGAGCCGATGCATGCTGGTGTGTGCCGCTGTGCCAGGGGCAGGTGCCCGCCACGTTGGTTTCTGCTGGGGCTTGCTGTAGTGCCCAGGGCCTGTTGGTCCTGTGTGTGCCAGGCTGGGCAGGGGGCCACAGAGGGAGCCTGGCATGGCTGGGGAGGGGACAGTTGTGCCAGCCACCTGTGCAGCTGAACAAAAGGCGGGCGAAAAGGTTGGTGGGACAGATGGTGAGTCATAGGTATGCGGGGCTGGGCTAGAAGCGGGTAAGGGCCTGGAAGATGTGGTAGGGCCAGGGCCAGAGACAGTGGGAGGGGCTGCCTGCCCCTCCTGCTGCATGGCTTGCTGGGTAGTGGGAGGGGCATGCGGAAAGGCATGCGGAGGGTCAGGCAGAGGGTCTGGAGCCACTGCATCATGATGTGCAGTGGCATAGCCCTTGTCGTGCTGCAGTGGTGCTGGGTCAGGGCTGGCAGTGGGTTGGTTCAGTGGAGGTGGGTCGCGGGCATGGGAGGAGGTAGGGGCTGGGGTTATAGCCTTACGTGGCCTGCCCCTGCTACGCTTAGCTGTAGCGGGCGCTGCTGGCTGCTGCCCTACTGCTGGGGCTGAGGTTGCCTGCACACCCGGAGCGTTTGCGCCGTCTAGCAGCGTGTGTGAGGGAGCTACTGCTGGAGCTGGGTGAGGAGGGGCGAGGGGGGACACGGAGGCCGGGGCAGCTAAAGGGGTCACAGGCAGCGGGAGGGCCAAGGGTCCCTGAGGGGCCAGAGGCACTAGATGGGCTTGAAGAGCGGCTGGGAGCCCCAGGCCATGGGGATCAGCTTCAGGGACAGGGGCAGCTGCAGCGCGGCGGCGAGTTCTCCTGGCTGCCGGTGCGGCAGGGAGGGGTGCCAGCGCTGATGCTATGGGTGTGGCAGGGAGGACGGGTTCCACTCTGGGCCGCTCTTCAGACCTATGGCACAGCCGGCAGCAGCAGCAGCAGCAGCAGCAGCAGCAGCAGGAGGGTGGTACGACAGCTGGTCAAGCAGAGGGCACTGCATATGGCTGTAGGGCTGTGGTGTACCTCTGCACCATAGCGCCAGGGCCTGAGGTGGAGGTGCGCTGGCCCTGCCCAGTGCTGTGAGCTACAACGCAGAGATCCTACCTAGCTGCATCGTTGCTGTAGGCAGCAGTGAGGTCAGCACCAATGCTGGGCTGGCTGGCTGGGGTTGTGTCCAAGCTCTCCTCAGTCTTGTTGTCGCATTGGCTCTGAAGTGGGTGGGCAGGCAGGCAGGCAGGCAGACAGGCAGGCAGTCAGATCGGCGGGCGGGCGGCCAAGTGAGGAGGAGGGCAACCAGGCAACATGGCGGGTGGGCAGACCGGCAGTCAGGCAGTCGCTCAAGGAGGGATCAAGCAGGCCGGCAGCTTACCAGCTAGGTGGGTGGGCAGGAGGGTGAGCAAGTGAAGATGCAGTCATTGAGGTATGCCACCGGCTTGATGGCTTGCGTTGCCAACCCCTGGCCCCAACCACATCATGCTGTCTAGCCTATGGCCTGGGCAGCAACAAAGTGCACCTCATGGCCTGCTGAAGGGCGGCCAATACCAGAGCACTAGGGGAGGGGGCCCTGGACAACACAAGGTGACTACAGCTGCAGGAAGATGTCCCTTCCTGACCAGACACTCTGTCCATGCATGATGGTAAGGCATGGAGCAATGCTAGCGCTGCCCCTGCTAGATCGATGGCCCAGCTGTTGAACCAAGAGTGTAAGCTGAGACTTGCAACCTGGTTGAGTGGGGAGGGGAAAGGGGGAGATGAGTACGCCTGCCAGCTTACCACAGCGGTCGAGGACCCCATGCTCCGGCGTGCACAGGCCCCCTTGCGCTTAGTGCTCTCAATTGGCTCCCCTGGCAATGCCACTATTCTCTTGACCTCTGTGTGCACCAGGCCTAGCTTCCTGCTGCCCTTTCTAGTGCCAAAGGCGCTGCGGTGGCCCCTACAGCGTCGAACTGTGTTTGCTTGCACGCCGAAGAGCCTTAATCTAATTGGCTGAATTCCCGTCATCTAGTTGCAGCGACGCTGAAGGCAGGCAAACCCCAGGCCTAACCTAGGAGTCGGCTGGTGGCGAAATGCTTAGAACTGAATGCTTAGAACAGAACGGCAAACCCCAGGCTAGTACAGCCCTGCTTGCCTCCTCTTCTCTGTTGATTTGCAGTGTGACATCGACTTCGCTGCATTTCTGAAGTCCATCATCGTGCCACGCGATGCACCGACTGCAATGCTCTCGTCGTAGCTGCCCGGCTGCAGGGCTTCCGCCCTGCCAAGCTCAACCCCACAGCCCAAGGTGGCTTGCATCTGCCAAACTGTTTGTGAGGCCGCGCTCCCAGCTGCTGCGGTGTAAGGGCTTACCAGTCCTGCCCTACTCGGCAGTGCAGTTGCTCGCACACGCTTGCACAGGTGGCGCCAGTACTGGTCAGCACTGTACTGCTGCTCAACTGCCCAGTCACACCAGCTGCTGTCACCCAGGAGCAGAGCCAGGACACGTATGAAAACGTTCCTTCCCAGCTGTCATCTTCAGGTCAGCCCCAAACCCACAGCCCATAGACATGTTGCAAAACGATGGGCACCATGCCACATCATGCCCTAGCTGTATACGGCCAAGGTCTTGGCGCCAAACCATGGCTTGCACTATAAGCAATGGCAAGTTGGCTGTGGCTGGCGCACCAGGTCACAAGGCACCTTGCATGCAGGGAGGTTCGTTCCCTGACTGCCACTGCCGGCTGGCCTGCCCCACTTTCTCAAACAGGCAGCTGGGCTAGGTGGCTGCCGCCCCGCCCAAACTGCTGGCTGCGGCTGGCTGCAGGTCAAGACGGCAGCCAGCGCCTCAGTGGCCTCCTGTCAGGGGCGAACAGGCAGGAGATAGAGGGCTGCACCCGCAAGTGCGTGCCGACTTGCGCCAGGGGCGGAGGCAATGGCGGGGCACCAGGCCTGGGGCCCCTCAGTCTAAGGTGTGGCGCCCAACAAGACTGCCACTCCCTGAGCTGTGCCAGGCCCATGGATATTGGTTGTGGGTTTAGGTGCTGTTGTGGGGCTGGAGTTGGGGTTTGAGTTTATATGTGGGTTGTGCCAGGCCCAGGGGCGGGAGCTGGAGATCAGCAGGGGCAGGGAATGAAGAAGAGATCCATGTGGCGTGGCGTGGGGCCATGGATTAACGGTGGCACAACTAGCGTCTGAAGTCAGTGCCAAGGCTGGGCTGGGGTATGTTGCGGAGGCGGATGATGGCGGAGGCAGGATGGGAGGAGGAAGAGGGCAGGGGAGAAGGCAGGTCCGCAGTCATCATTGCCACACCCTGCCTTGATCTGCTTTGACTGATCTGTGCACATGCGGTGCTGCCCGCTCCCCCTAATCCTTCTCACATCCCTGCTGGTCTTGCTGCTGGGTGGCTTGCATGTGTAGGAGGGAGGTGGTGGTGTTCAAGGACGGCTTCCGCAGCCGCAGCTATTGCCTCAGCGAATGCGCCAATGTGTGCGCTCTCAGCATCAATGCCAAGGCAGGGGCTCAGGCAGAAGGCGGGGCGGCGGTGGTGCCATAAGCGGGCGGCAGTGACGCTAGCATGGCCTCAGGTCTGGCATCCGCACGTGATGCTGGCATGGTACATACCTATGTCACATGGCCTCTGGCAGGTTCATGCATGGTATATGAAATAAATGCTCATGGCGCATGGGCTGGCAGTTGGGCTGACACTTGGACCACACTGAGCGCCACAAGTGAGCAACCTCATGCTGTCAGGGTGATTTGTGGCATCGCCTCATGCAGCTCACCGTGGCGAAAGGTTCAGGAAAGTCCCGATCTTTTTGAAGGGGGAATTGCCCATGCTTGTGTGGCCTGGAGGCCCTATGCCATATGATGGTGATGATGGTGATGATGATGGGAGTCAGCACCGATGTGCTGAGTAAAGAAGTCCAGGGCCAGCAGGGCAGCTGGGTTCCCAACACATGCCTACCACATTGGTTCTGCTGCGATTCGCTGTAGTGCCCAGGGCCTGCTGGCCGGTTATGTCCATCACCCTGGTATGGCTGCTTTGCCTCTGGCACATGGCGTGACTGCCTGCATCCATCGCTTGCAAGGCAACGAAGCTTGCTGGGTGCTGAGTGTCTCTCGCCACTGCTGACATGGGGTGTCATTCACATGGAACAACAGGGCGGGTGAGCTATGGCATGCACTGCTCTGGGATGCCATGGGATGCGAATGCGCCATTGAGGCAATCATTGCCAACAACCTATTTGCTCGCTGGTAGGGCTCTAGTCTACTTCTGTTGTTTAGCCTTACTTCTGTTGCTTGGTAACGCTCTATTCCACGAAACAGCTGCGAAACTGTGCACTGCCTGTGGCCCAGCCGTGTCAGCTCCTCGGTGCATGCCCGCCAGCCTTGTGAGCTGCACCTGCCACCTAACCAGCCCAGGCCAGCAGACTGGGTACCCCCAGCAGGCCAGGTCAACCCGCGGCTGGTGCGCCCAGCCTGGAGCCTGCGACATGCAAAGTATGTGCGGGGCCTGTCGTGGTGCCATCAGGCGCCGCCCACACCTCCGCCCCCTGACACTGCCCCTGCCCAGGCCCAGGCCCCCCCTCTCCCAGCCCAGGCCCCACCTCCCCCTGCCCCTGCCCAGGCCCCCGCCCCTCCCCCAGCCCAGGACCCCCCTGCCCTGCCCAGGACCCCGCCCCACCCCCAGCCCAGGCCCCCCCCGCCCAGGCCCCACCTCCCCCTCCCCCAGCTCAGGCCCAGCCCCTCCCTGCAGCACCTGGCCCAGCCCCACCACCCCAGGCCCCCCAGGGGGCAGGTGGCTGGACCGGGACACTAACGGGTGCCTGAACTTGCAGCGCTTTGGGGAGAGCAGGCAGCGCCCCATAGAGCTGTGCCGATGGGATGACCTTGAGGCTCTGCCCCACATTGGCAAGGAGTACCAGCAAGGCTACAAGCTGGTCAATGACCGGCTGCCCAAAGGCAGGCAGTGGTTGCACCGGGCTGCAGAGTACCGGCGGGGCATCGATGGTCGGGCCCGCAACAATGCATAAGGCCCTAGTAGTTTCACACAGGCTGTCAGCCTTACAAAGCACAATGCTGTTAGTTTTGATGAGGAGCCCAGTGGTCTGTCGGGAAAGTGCCACCAGAGTGGGGTTGGTAGTCATCAAGGGTGCGACCGAGGATGCTACAACTTGTTTGTAGTAGCTGAGTGAGATTACCCACAGCCCAACATGTTATTCCTTGTTGAATAAGTTTTGTTGGCCTGCTTTGGGATGTAGTGTAATTCTTACATTGAGAAGCGGTGTATTAAGGCAGTTAGGTCCGTCCGTCTCTTCCACGAGGGGCGCCTTAACACCCAAGATGGTCAACCAGAGGCCTAGCAGACTCACATGCAAACCATAAACAACTGAAGCTGGAGTCAGCAGAGAAATCATAAACAACTGAAGCTGGGGTATAACTTTTCTATAAGACAAGAATAACGCCTTATCTATAAACAAGCTATGTGCATGTGAAGAACGGGAGATAGGCTCCCGGCTGTATGCAAGCCGGCCAAGCCCTTCCCTTGCATCAAAACGAACACGGCCAAATAGGGCAAGTCAATTCCACCTTTAGCTCAGTTGCATCATGGTGACGTGACAGACACTGGTGGCAGCAGCACTGCTGATCACACCCCCCCACTGCGGTCACACACTGCACTGTCCCTGACTCTCAACCTGGATCGGCCCCCTCCCACCCCACCCCTCCCTCCCACCCCACTCAACCCACCCCAGGCTTTGCTACACAAGCAGTCGCTCTCAGCCCCTCAGCACTCGCCACAGCAGCAGCAGCAGTGACTGCAGCCTGTCATCTAGTCGCGTAGTTCTTGCAACAGCACGACCAGTGCCCCCCACCCCACTCTCGAACCCCCATGGCGTGCAACCCCTCCCTACGCCTCACCGCAGCTGCTGCTGCTGCTGCTGCTGCTGCTGTGCAGCTGCTCCCTCAGTGCGGATGGAGCTGCGGGTGCCGGCGAGGCCCCCAGCAGCGCGACACACACCACGCCCAGGGCCACGCAGCCGCCCCCTGCCACCGACACCCAGTTGAAGGACTCGTGCAGGACTGTGACAGCCCACACATAGGCAAACAGCACCTGCAGCACGTTGATGGCGGAGCCCCTGGTGGGGGTCACCAGCTGGAAGCCGCGGTTGAGCAGCAGCTGGCCGCTGAACTGCATGGCACAGATGCAGGCCAGCAGGGCGGCCTGGGGGCGGGTGGGAGCCAGGGGTGGGGAGGGGTAGGCCGCCAGTAGGGGCACCAGGGCAGCTAGGGTCACCACCAGGCAGTACCTGCAGGCAGGCAAGCAGGCAGAGTGAGGGGTGGGGTAGAGGGAGGGAGGGAGGTGAGTGGGCGGGTGTTCTAGGGTATTCACAACAGCATCTGGCTGTCCATCTTCTAAGGAAAAAACCGTATGAGGCCCATAATGAGGCTCCTGTTGCCTGCTCCCCCCTCCACCATTCGCCAGCTATACCCTCACTAGGCAGCCAGCAGGTCATCAGGCAGACAGTCTGTGTCCCGGCTATTGCCGACTCCCTAGCACACAAGTCCACCCACATGGACCTCCCAGTCAGGCTCTGGAGCACAGGGCCAGCCCCTGGGGCCTACTCTGGCATAGGCAGGTGTGCAGCGAAAACAGAACAGTTGGTACCCCAGTCTCAACAATAAGGCTCAAGCTGCGCCATGGACCCTGTTGATCACCAGTTCTGTAGCCACTGAGCAACAATTCTTGCCAGCCACTGAGCAATGGCAGCCCTACGCCACCTCCTCTGTGGCCCTGTTCACCGCCCCGCCCCGCCCCGCCCCGCCCCGCCCCGCCCCGCCCCGCCCCGCCCCGCCCCGCCCCGCCCCGCCCCGCCCCGCCCCGCCCCGCCCCGCCCCGCCCCGCCCCGCCCCGCCCCGCCCCGCCCCGCCCCGCCCCGCCCCGCCCCGCCCCGCCCCGCCCCGCCCCGCCCCGCCCCGCCCCGCCCCGCCCCGCCCCGCCCCGCCCCGCCCCGCCCCGCCCCGCCCCGCCCCGCCCCGCCCCGCCCCGCCCCGCCCCGCCCCGCCCCGCCCCGCCCGCCTGCCCCGCCCGCCCGCCCCTTTCCCTGTCAAGGGGCTTGCTGGCTGCCCACCCACCACCAGGTGATGACCACAGCTGACTGGCGGCCGCTGAGCAGCCTGACCACAAGGAAGGCGGCGGCGTTGCAGGTGGCGGCAGCCAGGGCCAGGGCGCTGCCCAGGATGTAGCCTGGGGAAGGGGGGTGCATCAGGTGCTCCAGACACTCTGACCGCATCACCAGCACCACACCCAGCAGCGTGAACACGCAGCCAGCCAGGGTGCCAGGGGTCAGGCTGTTGCCCAGGATGGCTAGCTCCAGGGCAGCAGATATGACTACGGGCAGGGGGCAGGGGGCAGGGGGCAGCAGGGCGGGAAGGGAGGTGGGAGGAGGGTAGGGCGTGGGGTCCAGGTCAGCCAGGCGGAAGCACATTGAGAGGCAGGAGAGCAGGGGTGGGCCCAGGAGGCCAACGGCAGGTGCGGCAGGCTGAGGGCACAGCAGGCTGAGGGTGTGGGAGGCTGAGCGATCTAGAATCGGAGCGAGCAACCCAGAATGTACCTGGGACCTGGGACTGGGACTGGGACTGGGACTGGGATGCCCTGGGGCCTGATGTGGCCTCTCCCTAGCCAGCTGCTTACCCCTCATACAGGAGCCTGAGTAACAGGAGCCTGCCAGCAGACACTGGCAAGGCCTGGGTTGACAAGTGGGCATGCTGACCAGACATGAAGATGGGGGCGGGGACGGGCCCTGGCGCCACCCAGGCCTCGACCCTGCTTGGCTTTAATCCAGCCCACCAGCCCATTGGCTGACATTGCCAAGGGTTCTGCTCATCTGCTTTATCAAGATCATGCTTGGTCCAGCCACGCAGGTAAGGCAGGGCTACACCCTAGCGCCATGCAGGCAGTCAATGCAGGACAAGGTCAGGGGGAAGTGACAAGCGGGGCGCGCTAGCCACAAAGGGCAGACCCCAGGCAGGTAATGCATGCTATTAGCTCGAGCAAGGCCGCGGCGATACCCAACAAGCTGTGCAGAACACAGGAAACGGTACCAAGAGCCCTTCTATCTAATAAATGAGCAGTGCATGTGGGGCGGACAGCTGCTGCCTCGGTGCAATAGGCCACATCACCTGTTGTTTCCCACATGATGAAGAATCATGAGAAGTGTATATGTCATGGCGGTGGGGTAGATGGGATCAGTGTGCCAAAACTGTGCTGCCAGCCTGCTGCAAACTGGTGTGAAGACCTGGACACTACAAGGGGTAAGATGAGAAGCTGGGCAAGGTGGTGACTACGGACGAGTCCCTCACAAGCCGTCACAGCTCAAGTGTGAGCGGCTCCAAAGCACCTTGACCCTCACTAGGGGTGGCGTTTTGTCTGTATGGAGTAAAGCAATGGAGAAATGCACACGGCATGGGTGCCTTCCACCTACATTATTGCCTGACCCCTGTGACAGGGCTACAGCCTAGAGTTGGCATGACAAACCTGTGCTAGTTTCTGCTGCTGCTGCTGCTGCTGCTGCTGCTGCTGCTGCTGCTGCTGGGCCTTGGGTCTGGCAGCCCTCACCCAGTCCTGACCCAGCACACCTCCCACCTCCTGCTCACCAGGTGAGCAAAAAAATAGAGTGACAGCGTCATTCATGGGCAACTCTGCCAAGCTGCAGTAGTACAGGATGAGGGAGGCAGCCCCCAGGCCCGCCCTCAGCAGCGTGAGGCGATGGGTGCGCGCGTCATCTGCCAGCAGAGGCAAGCCAGACTTGCGGGCTAGGGCGTGGGTCAGGGCCCAGCACACCGCGCTTGGCACAAACGCTACCTGATGCAGCATTGTGAGACGCGTTCAGCAGGGGGTCAGGGGACAGGGGAGTACAGGGACAGGGCTGGAGGAGGAAAGGGTGGAGGCAAGGGTAACTAAGCACCATCCGCGTCAGGCTTCAGGCATCAGCTTGTAATCCTGTTGCACTACTCTGGTGATCTATGCTGTTCTACTGGGTTAATGGAACCAAGGGCCCCTGGGCACCAGTCAGCTGGTGGGCTTGCATGGGAGTGACTGCTTCGCTTTGGCTTCTCGGCTGGGCCCTGACCACGCACGGCCGCGGTCACCCACCTCAAACGCTGGCACTGCTGGTTCCAGGGCTTTCACACACAGCGTACCAATAGAAAACAGAAACGCGGCGATGGCGACAATCGTACATCCTGAGGTCCACAGGTCAGCCCACAGGCGTTCCAGCTGTGCCGCTGCCACACCTTTGCCTTGCGTCATGCAGCGGGTGGCCCGCTGCGATACCCACACACGGCTGAGGCTCTCTATTTTACTCTCTCACTCTTTTGGGGTGTTAAGCGACACGGGCACGAGCCATATGTTTTTTAAGGGCAGAGTCTGATAATGCCTCACTACATGCATGGCTGTTTGTGGATTTGCATTGCCTTTCCGTGGCTCCTAGGCTTTCACAATGCTCCGCACATGTTGTGGCTGATGGACTGGAATGGGGCATCTGCATGTACTGTCAACGCTCATGCTGCAGATGACCACGCAATGCATGACTGCCGTGTGCCATGCTCGATCAATGAACTTTGAATTGCATGGCTGCTTGTTTTTGTATGCATCTTGGCACATGGGGCCTATTCCTGAGTTTTTCCATTTTCCATTTGCTCTCAACCGCTGCACTTTTTGGCCGTGTGCAAAACTGGCTGGCGCGATGCGCGTTCTGACCCCATACGATTCTCCTGTACACCTTTAGCTGCTAGGGGAGCGTCTCAGCAGCGCCAATGGACGACCCTTGGCGACACAACCGCCGGACCCAACCGCCGAGCATTTCATATTTGCTAGACCCCTTTGCTAACACCTTCAGCAAATTTGAAATGCTCGGAGGTTCAGCGGTTGAGTCAAGAGAATCTGCCTTAACCGCCGAGAATCCGAGCAAATGAGCAAAAACAAAACTTGGGAATAGGCCCATGTTGCCTGCGCATGTTGCATTTTGCAGGACTGTTGCATGGTGCATGGTGCATGCACGCTTGCCTGATGCATACACATGATGCTTACATGAGGTTACATGCACGTGTGGCACACATGGGTGCATGGGTACTAGGCTCATGCAAGGCCATGGATTACCATTGGCTAACTTCATGTCAGACCGCAGATCGCCAAATGGGCAGCGGAGAGGGAAGGCTGCCCGCACCTTGCACCTGGCTACACAGCAGAGGGAGGCTGGAGGACCTGATGCCTAAAGGGGTGAGGCAGCTAAGTATTATAGGATGGGCTTCTCCTGGATGGTCATCAGGCACATCCTGTGGTACAGCCCCCTTGTCCCTGGGGCCTCCATCTGAGCTGAACCAGTAGTGGCCACTAGCAGCAACTAGCGGGAATACTAGGGGCCACAAGCGGCCCGACTCAAATGGTGTTCAGGGGCTGTGTGGAGTATACCCAGTGCACGTGAACATGGTGCACGAATGCCTACCACCTACACTATTGCCTGACCTGTTAGGGCTATGGTGTAGAGTTGGCATGAACAACATGCACTGATTGTAAGCTGATGACAGCTCAAATGGGGGGGCACACACTACTGTGCCTTAACAGGCTGCTGCTGCTGCTGCTGGGCCATGGGTGGCTTGTCTCGCAGCCGCTTGCAGCCCAGGCCAGGGTACTCCTTGCCCTTGGCTGGCAGCGCTCCCTGGTCTGGCCAGTAGCACAGCTCCAGTGGGCGCCACCTCCTCTCCCCAATGCGCTGCATATTCAATGCTGCATTGCAGTCCCTGTCCAGCCACCTGCATGGCTGTGGGGCTGGTTTGGCTTTAGCAGCCTTGCCCTTGGCCTTGCATTTGCCCTTGGTGGGCTGGGTGGGCTCAGCTGCCGGCTCAGCCTTGGTGCGCTTGCTGCGCTTGGCTGGCGGGGGAGTGCTAGGCCCTGGCTATGCGCCTGCTGGCTGTGTGGCTGCCTGGCTGCTGCATGGGTGCTGGTGGGGGGCCACTACCGGGCATCATATAAGGCCCCGCACTGGCTGGTCACGCTGCTGGCTCCATGCTGCACGCAACCTGCGGTGTTCCACCTGCCTTGCTGGGGGCCTCCAGTCTGCACGCCTGGTGGGCTGCTCATGGTCCAGCTCCTCCTCACAGGGCTGCTGGCCATTCACTGCTGAGCTGACCCGGGTGGTGCGGTGCTCATCCACAAGCACCACCCTGCCCCACCGCTGGTCTGTGCCCCTGGGCCTGCACACCACCTTGCAGCAGGCCCGCAGCACCGCATCAGCACCCCACCCACCCCCAGTGCCAATGCCAGCAGCACCAAAGAAGACCACCAGCTGCTTGGCACGCCCATGACGCTATATTTATTGCTATTAGATTGAGCTATGCTATTAGATTGTGGATCCTGTGGTACAGCCCTGGAGCCTGGGCTTTCCTGCATGGCTGACACATGCATGAGAAACAGCACCTCCTCCCATACCACCATCGTCTAACAGTGCTGTCATCAATCCCCACCCTGCCGTCCCATCCCCGACCCCTTTTCAACTGACCCCTGAGAGGCCCTGCCTCCTGCCATGCCTCATGCCATGCTGTCAGGCCCTACCCCCCTACCTTGCCACTGAGCCAGGTAGCGAATTCATAGACGTGCGTGAAGCTAAGGGGATTAACCTGTACAGCTGGGCTGTGGGATGTGGCGTGCAACCTGCTGGCTGCCTTGTTCATGGGTGTCATTGCTGCAGTCTTAGCCGAGTTTCACACATGATGGTCGGCATTGCATACGCTGTTCAACCCAGCTCTCCACCTGGGCAGTGGTGAACAGTGTCAGCATCTCATCCTTTGGACCACAACGACGTTCAACGGCATGGAGCTGATGCCAGACTGCGACCCCTTGTGCTGGTGCACATATGGGCTGCAGTGTAACCAACAGTTGTGCTCCTAACATGTGTAAGAGTAGCGCAATGCATGCAGCTCAATGCTCATGTGCGTGACCCAGACCCGAGCCTGTGGCTTCGGGGCATGGCAGTTCCCTGTCAAGTGTGTTGGGTGCGGCGGCCAGACTGCACCACAGTGTCAGCAAGAGCGTGCTGAACTGAGCACACCCGTGAGCCAGTTGAGTCTGGCACGCCTTGGTGCCTCAGTGGCGCAGCGCCCTGATACCAGCCTAGCAGCCTAGCAGCTCTGAGGCCCCTTCTTGCTCTGTAGGTTGGGCACCAGTGGCTTCTTATTCATAGTAGCCAAGCTCGTGCTTATCACTCAACGGCCTAGCCCATCGCCTGGCTCCTTCTGCAGCTGAGTATTGAAGGATACGCCAGCGGGATATGCCACACTGTTGCCTGAGTCTATTATTGTTGGCTCTATAACCTTTCTGACAGTGGTAGGCTTGGCGACCTGGGCCTGAGCCTGGCCAGCCTTGGTCGGCATGGCAACTGTTATAGGTTGCCAAGACATGGTGTGGAGCGGGTGGGGAGGGGAGAGGGCACAAGTTGAAGCGGGGGGGTGCTTGGTCTATCCAACAGGGGGTCTTCCAAGCCTCTGACCAGGTGGGCTGGTCTTCGTCTAGCTGCGCCTCACAGGCCTGGTAGCCTTCCAATGCAGAGCTGGCTTAGCTGATGTAGAATACGCTAACCGCCATTCTGTGTGCTGCATGATTTGGTCAGAGAGGCACAGGTCATCTCAACACATGCACGTCAGACGTTGTCATGTGCCTGTCGCCAGGTATTGTTCACGATGCATGCTGCATGGCGAGGTTGCATGACAACAACAGGCTCTTTCCGCTGTCACAACCCTAAGCAGCCATTGTACACACTATGTGCCAGGCTTACCAGTGTTTTGTCTGCATGTGCCATGGCTCAACAACGCAATGACGCAATGACACCAAAGCGCTTCAGTAATGATGTGATGATGCTACAATGTGTCAATGCCTAACTCTACTAGGTACGCTCTGGCCGCCAATAAGGGTACTGAGTCCACAAAGTCGATGAGGAAGGGGTGCCCGCAGCAGCTGTGACAGTACTGTGGGTTGGCTTGGTTCTCCTTTTATTGTTTAAAAAGATTGTGGCAAGAATGAAGAGGTAAGGAGCCTGTATTACATAAGTTGTCGTTTTAGTGACAATGCCATTATCAGCGAGGGATAGAACGATACTAGTGCCTAGTATGGCCCACCACATAGTAGAGTACGCAAGCCGCGGCATGTGAATGGTGCGGTAACGTTGGCAATGATGTGCATCGACCGCTGCCACTCTGTTTCTCTCGTTGTCACCGGACGCCGCAGATGTCGAAAGTACTGAGCTAGGAACTAGGTCTCTCACTCCATCACGCGTCCAGGGTATTGAAAACAGCAGGCCTCGAAGAACTTGCACAGACTATTACAAAGATGATGACCTACTACTCCACACTGTTGTCTGCGCTGCTGTTGGCTGGAGCGAGATTTGCCAGTGGGTCCGCGAAGATCGATTGGCAATGGAAGTCGGGGCGAGCCAGCTGGTACGGAAATGGGGACTGGCCTATCCACATCGGAGGCTGTGGCTATGACTACCTGTGGAAGGACGAGGGCACTGGCTGGGATGTTGCAGGTATACCCATCTGCGTGCCACAGGGACATAGGACATCCAATTGACTAGCTTTGGTAGCGCGTACAAGCGGTCCGAGGCTAGGTCTGACAAGATATGCCCCCTGACAGACGCTCTCCTTTTTCCATTTCGCAGCCCTGGCCGATGTCAGCCCTGATTACTACAACAGCTGCGGGTGAGGATTTGCGGGCACAGCAGCCATACAGTAACACCCCGACGTAGAAGCATTCTGGGTCGCTCAGCGATGCTATGTATATTTGCCCGCAGGTTATGCTACGAGATAGCCTGTGACCCAACTTGGACGTCGGTAAGCAAGCCAAGGGTCGCGACCGCACATCGCGGTCCGAGGCTTGCACATGCCAAAGCAATGGCTAATCCTTGCAGGACTACTATGGCGAGAAGTTCGACAGGTCTCGCGTGTGCTACGACTCGTCTGCTTCAGTAGTCGTTCGCATTGTCGACACATGTCAGTGCACATACCCTGCCAACTGGTGGAGCAACAAGCGATGGTGAGCGAGCTCCAGTTCAGTACAGGCCCCTTGATCTTTGGGTGCTCAGCATGCCCTTTGTGCTTGCAGGTGCTGTGGAGACAAGGCACACTTTGATGTGTCCATGTGGGCCTTTGAGAAGGTGTGCTGCACTACTGCATTGTCCATGTTGCTAAATGTGCAGTGCTGACAGCAAATGTTTTGCATTGCAGCTTGCTGAACTGCGGTGGGGTGTCATAGCCCTCAAGTACCGGGCAGTTCCTTGTGGTTACAAGCCCAGTAAGCCAGCGGCTGAACTGCGATACCCATCGCCAGGAATCCCTGTCAACCCTCCAGCAAGTGAGGCACTTTACAACTGGTCTATGTTGCCACTTGCTGTATGGATTATTCAATAACCATTTGGAACCATGATGTTGCAGATGCTGTGCGCCAAGCCAGGGACTGGCCCGACTTCCGTTCAACCAGCATTCAGCCCAGACCCATTTTCGGCTCCGTCGAGACTGGGGGCGCTCTTCAGAATGGTTTCTATGACATCTCATGGAAAGCTTCCCTTCAATCCCTGTCTGCCACAAGGACCAGTGGCATGTTGGGTGGACCTGGGATGTGTGCACGTGTGGCCAATGGGGTAAGTCCATCTGGTTTTCTGCTACCTTATGAGCTTAACACAACTGAAAGCCTATTGTTTCATCTTGCCGCCCAGGGAGCGCTGGCACTGAAGGCCTGGAATGGAGTGTTTAGCAATGCTGTTGCCCTTGAGTTCTGGACCTATGTTGGTGTGGTTGGCTGGGAGGGCACCAATGCAACGATTCCGGACATCACTGTCAGCATTGGTGGTGACCAGGTAAGCAATTGCCGTTGCATTCAAAGTACAAACGTCATTGTCAGAGTTGTGACATGCTGGGCATGATGTCCGCACGTCTTGTATACCTGTCCGAAGGGTGGCTGTGCTCCTGTGCGCTTGATGAACTTGAAGCCCACCATGTTTCAACCCAAGTGTGTCCCATTCTGTGCGGACTATTGGTGAGTGCCAGCCACAGCCCAGCACCCCTTGTTACCATATCATCTGTTGCCTGTGCTCTATCACTACCTACTGCCACCTGTTTATGAGCCTCAACACTGCTGCGTGTGTAGGTGGCGCTACCGTGTGTACCTGCCTGTGTTTGGAGGTGCTTGGCCTCGCTCTGTCATCAACAACCCCGCCAGCTTCCAGGGCTGTGGTGGTATGAGCTCATGGCAGTTGAACCAGATCCAATTCAGGCACGATGGGTATGGTGGGTCAGGCGACAAGTACTTCTGCCTGGACAACCTGAGCTTGTCTTAATGCGTGGGGCTGTCTCAATGCATCCAGCTCCCATGGTCACTACTGTGCCATTGCATGTAGCTCTGAGCATCATTGCAGTGAATGGATCTTGATACAGGCAGAAATGCCGACATCTGTGCTACCACTTGGGCTTGATGGGCTTGTGTTGCTGCACAGAGCCATAGCTGTGCCATAGCCTGACTTAGCGCAGACAACAAACTAAGCACCTTATTAGCGCTGCAGCTGTAGATATTATTGAACGTGATCCTGTCTAGTGCCAATCAGGTGCAGTGCAGGGTACATGATGAAGCCTGTGTGATCAATGCCATTAGGCAGGATCTGCGGTGGTCCAAGAAACAATGCAGGAGAGGAAAGGGAGCTTGTCATGTCTCGCAGTGCTGAAGGTAGAAAGGAGTAGCAACAGGTAGGGTAGGCTCTTGTTTAGGAATGAGAACATTCTGACAATGTCCGAGTATTCTAGATCATTTGTCATCTGTCTGTAAATAAGAAGGATCGGATCGAACCTGCCCGCTTCCTTGCCCGCATGACATCTACTTGGTTGAGCAGGAGATAATATGTCCATGCTACTGATGCACCCTGAGTTGTTGAGTACAGACTGTTTGGCACGATGGGCGACTCAGTGGGTCATGGGGCGGCTATGTTCGCATCGGCGGCTGAACTGCGTTTTGAGGTTGGCCACTATGTCCCGCAACTGTTGAGTCACAATGCATCGTCACATCAGAACTCCACCGCGCTAAAACCAGCGACATCAGCGCGCACAACCCACGCCCGCACATTACGCCGGCCCAACACACGATGCTTTGCGTCCTTGCACCTCACGGCGACAACTGAGCTCCCTCAGACAGGTGCCAGGGCTAGCGTGCCACTGTTTATGCTGGCGTCGGCGTCAGAGTTGCCAAGCAACACGACAGCACCTGCATGGCGGGTGGCTGTGGGCAACCTGGCAGCTGGAGCTGTATCTGGGTGTGCCGTGGAGGCAGGTAAGACGCATGCGATGCCACATCTGAAGGATGTGGGATGCCAGCCACCGTGGTTATGCACGATCCATGGTGTTATGTAGAACCCATGTTCAGATCCCTTCCTGTCCAGGCTACCCAGACATCCTGTTTTGCCTTGCTACCCCACGTTATGCTACATCAGCCTGGCAGCCCTGGAGCTCCAAACCCTGCAAGTTTGGCAAGCTGGTGGCCTGCCCATGTTGGCGTGATGCCCTGCAGCCTTGTACCCCCTAGATACCATCAAGACCCGACTTCAGGCAATGATTGGCGGGGGCGGCCTCAAAGCACTTCTGGATGCAGGCGGCGGCAGGGCACTGTATGCAGGCACGAGGTGTTACCACATGGCAGGGGGCAGTTGGCTGAGCAGTGCGGTGGCGATGGACCTGCCGACAGAGGATGGGGGCTGTCTAGCCCAGCTGCCAGAGCCTCAGAAGACTTACAGCAGCAGCAAGGCTGGAGTAGGCGTGCAGTGGCCACCCAGCTTGCCATGAGCTAGAATGCAGGCAAGGTCTGAACACACGGACAAGAGGCTAGAAGAGAGATAGAGGCAGACTGGTTACTCTGGTTACTAATTAGATGAAACGTGGGCTGGTGGGTCAGCAGGGTGTGTTGTAGGCTTGTTCCCAGACTCTAGTAAGGTTTGCAGTGTGTGTCTCGTGGCTGGACTGACCCTGTCTTTGCAGGGGTGTGGGGCAACCTGGTGGGCGTTGCACCTGCTAGCGCCATCTTCATCAGTGTGTATGAGCCTGTGAAGGCAGCAGTGGAGGCAGCTGTCCACAAGGACCAGGTGAGGGCAGGGCAGGGCGGGGCGTGGCCTGCAAGACCTGCTGATCCAGCCAGCATGGTGGAGGTTGTGACAGACATTGGTGTTGGCAGACAAGATGGATTAAAGATACAAGGATGCTGGCCCAGGTAGCGTTGGGCAACCTCGATGCGAGCAGCACAGCTCTGTAGGGAGCTGGCTCCTCCTGCCTACTCAATCTATGCGGCGGTGACGCAGATGTTCCTGGGGGCGGTGCTGGCAGGCATGGCGGCCGGCACAGCCTCCTCCCTAGTACGTGTGCCCACTGAGGTCATCAAGCAGCGCCTACAGACCAAGGAGTTTGCAGGCGCCGCTACCGCAGTGGGTGCTCTCTTACCCACTCTTGCTGACCCATGCCCTGGTTGGCTCTGTTTAACTGTTGGCTCTGTTCCTGGTTGCCATCCACCTGCTGCACGTGGCAGATGGCCAGTCACATGGCGTACAAAGCTTATCTAGGCCACCTAGGCTTAGCATGCGCTCAAAAGATAGCACGCCAACACCATCATCACCATCAAAACCGTCATGGTCGTCAGCCGCCACCGCCGCAGAAGCAAGGCCTTCAGTAGAGTAGGGGTGCGAGGTACGATGCACCCTACTAGCACACATCCTGCATTGCCTGGCCAACTCTTGGAACTCATGCAACCACGATCATACCCCTTCCCCCTACTTCAGCAGCTGACCTCTCAACTCCTCCACCTGCAGTCATGATGCCCAAGACTCACACTTACACCTGGCCACCATTGAACTCTCTACCCTCAGTCAAAGTCGCAGCCCGTCTTGACCTTGGCTCCAATCCCGACCTCTCTCAACTGCACCTGCTCCCACACATCCCCTCTACCCATACCCTGACTGCACCTGCTGTGGTTGTGTAAGCAGGTGCGAAGCATTGTAGCGCGGGAGGGGCTCCGTGGCCTATATGCTGGCTATGGTGCTTTCCTGTTGCGCGACCTGCCCTTTGACGCCATTGAGTTTGTGGCATACGAGCAGGTCAGTGTCAATGGCCAGGTGTGATCCTAGTTTTGAACACTGCTGTCTTCTGTGCAGGCAGCCGCACCCACAGCCGCTCACAACACCCCTTGTTGAGCCAGACCTTCCCTGTCTTCCCTGGCTGCCCACCTACCCTGCCACTGCTCCCACCTCACCAACTACTTGCCTGGCTGCAGCTGAAGCAAGGGTTAAGCACCTACCTAAAGCGCGAGCTGAAGCCCCAAGAGACCTCCATGATTGGGGCAGTGGCGGGCGGTTTCACAGGTTCGAGCTGCCCGCCCAACGTCTGCTGCCTCTCCTCCTCGCCTGCTCACCTACCCACCCCTCCTGCTCGCATACCTCGCTGCCCAACCATGGGCTCCTTCACCCAGCCCTCACGCCCACCTGACTGCACCTTTCCTGCTGCACTGCTCCCAGCCCCTGCATGGCCTGGCCTGGCCTTGCCCTTTCCCAGCCGCCCTGCTTGCGCAAGGACCTGCTTTATAGGATGGCATTCCCTAAGCAGTCTGCTCGCCCCTAGCTCCGCTTAAGACCCCTAGCGCTTGTGTCATCTGTTTGCAGATGTCGGCTAGTATAACTTGGATATGATGCACATGTCATTGAAGCAGCATAGCTCCATGGCCTCAATACCAATCACGCCTCTACGACCTGCAAACCTCCATGCTCAAGCTTGGCTGCACCCTGGCTGCCGCCGCCTCGCAGGTCTGGTCACGACACCGCTGGACGTGTTGAAGACGCGGCTCATGACGCAGGGTGCAAACGGACGATACAAGAGCTTGGTGGATGCAGTGGTGCAGATCGCACGTGACGAGGGCACCGCCGCATTCCTCAAGGGCTGGCAGCCACGCTTGATCTGGATCAGCTTGGGCGGCTTCGTGTTCTTCCCGGTGCTGGAGGCGAGCAAGAAAGCTTTTTCACCCCAGCCGCTCACGGTGTAAGGCTGCTGGATGTTGGCTGCTGGGCGAGGGCTGCAGCCAGCGCGTGTAGTGTTCATAGCAAAACAGAATTGGGATAACAGCTTAGCTACCCCGTCCATCCTGAGAGGCTATTGTATCTGGTCCTGTGCTGCTGTTGCAGTATTGTTAAGAAGTGTACAGGCGCTGCATTTGTGCCTGAGTGAGAGTATGTACTTCGTGAGAACATGTGGTAAGTGAGCAGCAGCACCCCGCCTGTGCTTGTAGGCCCCGACTAGTGACTGGACCTGACGCGGCGTAGCAGGCAGGAGGCGCATGGTTGTTGGGCTCAACCCGGGGAGGTCACACTGTGCTCCGAGTATGGGCGGGGCGGGGCGGGGCGGGGCGGGGCGGGGCGGGGCGGGGTGGGGCGGGGCGGGGCGGGGTGGGAAACTCCGCGGCGAAAACAAATCACATATTCTCCCCATTTCATATCCCCCTCCCTACTCCATTGCTGTAATCAGCTATGAGACTAGGAGGACAACAAAGGTAAGCCCCATGTATGACACTCGTAGAGCTGTCAAGCATTCAGGACATGTAGAACAGAACAGATAGGACAGGACAAGACAGATAAGACAGGTAAGACAAGAAAGTAGGTATAACTGGGCAGTTAGGGAGGCAGACACGACAGTATGGTAGACATAGCCTATATGAGGCATTCTTTCAATTGTAGCACAGCAGTTCACACAGCCCACCACGCAGCCTGCCGGACCCCACTCTTCAATGGCGCCTAACATCACGTTCGGCTGACAACGGAGATGCGACCTCAGTGCAATTCATAGCCTTAGTTCCCTAGGACGATTTCTTACATGCGCAGGTCTGCCTAGGACAGCCACCGATGCTTATATGAAATGCATGCCATTGCAAACGTACAGCACCGACTGTGGAAAAACATGAGTCACCTGCTCCATGGCAGCATGCATATGTATGGATCAAGCATGCATGTATAAAATGGCACGGCACATGCAGAGTTCCTGGTTTCAGTATCACCTGATCATCATTGAGTATGTTTGCAACGCAACTGAACATGAGCTGAGCACAGACCACATCACAGGGACAATGAGACAGTCCTTGCCAATTGAACTTAGCTGAGCAGAGGTGAAGGACTGAAGCATTGTGCATGTGCTGCAACCAGCCTTGCTGGCACGACTCGACCAGGGGCTGTCCTTATCTTTCACTGCTCCTGGTCAAGGTCCTGCCAGATCTTTGCATTACGTTCACGTGCCATGCGCTGGTACTTGTCCTTGCTGGCAGCGGGTAGGGCCTTCCATCCGCGTGCCACGCCGACAAAGAACTGCTTCAAGTTTGGGGTGCCCTCCTTCCTGGCTTCAGCCATGCTCTCCTTCATGTACACTTGGTACGCCGTCAGCATGGCTGTCGCCTTCAACCCTTCCTTGACTGCTCCCTTCTCCTCCTTGAGCCTCTTGGACTCGTCCCTGTATGGTTTCTGCTCCTCAGGGGTAGCTGCCTTCCACTGGCCCATGATCATGGCCATGCGCTCCCGCCCTGTCATGATAGGGTGAGAAGCCATAACTCCCGGCATCTTGTCCTACACAGCAGGCAATAGCACCGGGGATGCTCTGTGCACAGGAGCAGGGTGTTGAGTAGGATAACAATGTTTGGCTCAAATGAACAAGGTTGTACTGTATTGTATTCACTCTATAAAGGCTGGACGCCCGGTAGCGCTGAGCCGGTCAACATGATGGGCCAGCTGGATGGCCCTCGCTGGTGTGGAAGCTGGTACGCTCGCTGGACTTGCCTTTACGAACAGGTTCACTGCATACGGTACATGTGTGCGCTTCTTCTTGGCTGGCTCCTCGGGCTCGGGTCGGGCCGAGGCTTCGATGCTGACGAGGCGCGCGACAGGGGGCCGCACGAGGAAGCTTGGGCGCACTGGGGCTGCGAGTAGCACTGGGCGGGGTGCAGCGCGATACAGCATTATTCAGGGGCTGTTTGAAGGGTCACAATTGAAAGGTTGCAGTGTTCGCGGTCAAGGGGGGGTCAGTGTTAGCAGTGGATGCGCGCGTGCTGGTCGCGCTAGGCCCCGTGGTATGCCGGTGTTTTAACTCAAAACTCAAATACCATTCAACTTGAACCCAACCGAGACATGTGCTTATGTTGGCATGGCGTCGCAGCCCAGACTAGACCAGACACTGCAGGAGCCAACTTGGTCTGGCTAGGAAGCTAGCAGACGCTGCTAGATCCTGAAGGTATCAAAGTCACGGCTTAATGCCGCCTGTCAAGTTGGGGCGGAGCCCCCGCCTTGATGATGAGTGACCTTCACAGGTGCATGCTGCACTCTGCGGCTGCTCCCATAGGACTGAGCTTTAACACCTCATGACCCCTAGCTCCTCCCCATGCTGTCACCTGCTGCATGCTAACGTCGGAAAGTTTCGTACCTCTAATGACCCGCACTTTTTTAGAGCGCTGTAATTGCGAGGCATTTCGGCGGTCGCTGATATGCGGCCAATCAGAGGTGTTTCACAGCAGTCAATACAGTACTGATTACGCTCTGATTCATGGGGCTCTGAATCTGGGGAGGTTTAGAGGTCCATCAGGTCTGAATCAGAGCTAAATCAGAGCACCTTTAGAGGCATTCAGGGCAACATTCGTGGCCTGTAAAGTATAGGCCAATATGTAGTGAACCGCGGGGGGGCCAGGGAGGCCGATTTGTAGTGAATCAGAGGCTTGTTAGAACTGAAACCTCGATGATTTGCGCGGTATTCTACCAAGAGCGCATGATGGGCGTTTTTGTCTAATCTTACTTAGTACACCAAGCCGCTCCGTGCCATAGTGCTGTACCTCAAAAGTATCGCTGAGACTAGCTGTACATCCAAGGGTGGGGCAGCCTGTCACCATAGAGATGCATGAAAATGATGCTTGCATGAAGCTTCGGCAAAGGAATCACGAAGAATGTCGTAGCGTGCAACTTCATACAAGTATGTTACACATAAACAGCCGGGAGCAGCCGAGGAGCAGCGAGAAGCAGTACACCAAGCCCTGGAGGGTGCCCTGGATGGTGGCCTGGAGGGTCCCCTCAAGCCCCGCTACAATTGCGTGTACATTCAATGCAGGTTTCGCGAAGGAATCACGAAGAAAGTCGTAGCGTAGCGTTCTGCCGCGCCATACAGGTTTGTTGTACGTAGCAGTCGGGAGCAGCCAGGAGCATATCGCAGCCAGCCAGCTGCGAGCCAGCCAGCCAGCCAGCCATCGCTAGCCAGCAACCATTGCATTTGCGACTAGCCACAGCAACGATGCAACAGCCACAGCAAAGATGCGATAGGATCAAGAGGCAGGGACAGAAATGGCAGGAGGTGCAGCGATGCAGCTACGCAGCGATGCAGCAATGCAGCCAAAGGAATGCAGGAAGTGCAGCTAGAAGGCATAACCAGGATGTATAGCCTGGAGCCTGTGCGACGAGGAGGAGTGGAGGAGCTTGGAGGTTTGGAGGGGCAATCGGAAGCCGTGAAGGAGACGAAGCTGGGTGCAGAATGTAATCTTACACGCACACATACGTACACCAATCAGCAGCTGCCAAGAGAGGAGGCGCAGCCAAGGTGGGGCAAGAGGACGCAAGCAGCCAGGACTTCAGGTGAGCATACATGCTGCTGTAGTGTCAGCCCAGCCTGCGCAGTTGTGGTCATGCATGCCCTTGTTCATCTGCTTGCTGAGCCTCAGCTGACTGATGATTGCTTGCAGTTGGAGACAGCTGGAACATGACAGTGTAGCATGGCCCAGTGATGGCAAGCATGGCGGCAACGGAGTAGAGCAGCATCCGACAAGGAGCCAGCAATGAACCAGCAAGCACCCCTCCACTTCCCTCCCTTTTCCTCTGTCCCCCCCTTCCCTCCCCTTCCCCCCTTTCTCTCCCCTTCCCTGCTTTTCAAGTTAACCCTCCCCCCTATCCTCCCTATCTCAGCCTCTGTCCCACTTCCCATTCCGCTAAGGTAAGAGTCAACAAGGAGTCAATATCATGGAGTAGAATGCAGCAAGTGGTGAGTGGCTAGCCCACTACCAGTATGTTGCACCCATTACCCAGCCAAACCGTTGCCACACCCCCTGTTCATGCAGGTCCAACAGTCATGATGACTCCCCCCTTCCCTCCTCTCTGACCAACACCCAACAACAGCCAGCTGACATCAGCGATGAGAGGCAACCCTTCACCTCCTCTACCCTTACCATGACAGGCTGGTCGAGACTCCAACCTGAGACTGCCTACCCCACCTTTCCCTCCCATACCCAGGAGCCAGCCAAGGGGCCAAGGGGAGCAGCCAAGACGCAGCATTGAGCAGCAACCAGTGTGGTGCTAGCAGGCATGACTTTGGTGTTATGGGGCAGGGGCAGCAAGGCATGAATAAAACTGCAGCCATAGTGGGGAGGTATAGTGGGGAGGTGCAGCCAGGGGATTGCAGCCATACAACCACGCAACCTTGCCCGGCCCAGCCAAGCCAATCCCCATTGTGTTGTTGGTGTGTTGTCACGTTGTTGTGTTACTGTTGTGTTGTGTTAGGGTAGTGAGGGGTTAACGCCGATACATGTCTTTTATAGTGGTTTGCGAGGTAGGTGTATTGGTGTAGTGAGTTGTATTGCGAGTTGTTTGTGCGTGGAAATATGTACTTTGCAGTACCTTTGCGGAGTTTTGCAAGGTGTTTGAGCGTGGTGACGTGTGTACTGTAGTGCCTTTGCGAGGTGTTGCGTTGCGTTGTACTTTGCAGTTTCCTTGTGCAAGTAACCAGTAACGATTCACATCTGAGTCACCTCTGATCCACCACAGATTGACAGCTGAGTCACCTCCAATACGCCACCAAATCACTAACTAAATCACCTCTAAAACACCACACACGCACAACTGGTTCACCTCTGATATACCACTAAACTACAGCTGGATTACCTCTAATACACCGCTTTTTAGAGGGGATTTAGAGCCCTGCGAATTAGCTATGAATCAACACAGATACATAGCTTTCCAGGCTCACATTCAGCACTAATTTAGACCCTTCTGAACTACCTCTAAATCAGACCATATTTGGAGGTCGGGCAACCTGTCATTTCAATTTACAAATTGCGGTTTTCAGAGCGACCCCGAACCTCACATCCAGTGCACAATTAGAAGTCCTGATCAGTCGCGAATGAGAGGTTCGGAAGAGGTCCGATACTTTCCGACGAAGCTCTGCTGGCAGCAACACTAAAGCACTCACTATCATTGGCATTGTGCCGGGCAAGCAGGTATGGCGATGCATAGTGGGAGGCTAACGATGATGAAGTCAAGGCGCTTGCATGCCTTGACTGAATTAAGCAGCTAACTGTCAATGGAGACGGCTGGCCGTTGGCAGCCTGTGGTGGGCAGAACTCTTCAAGATCTGACAGTTGCTGTGTTTGAGAGGAGCAGGGGGGGCTGTTGTTGTTGTTTTTTAGCTGACGGCTTATGAGGAGCAAATTAATAAGGGGGTAAACAAGCTGGCGAAATCGACAGGGACAGCTTGTTACAACACCCGCCCACGGCCCACCTTAAAACAAGCATTACATAGAATGACCTCTTCGTAACAAAGATGAAATGCACCCTGCTGTCTTGCAGTACTCTATGTTAATCCTGAGCGCTCAATTTCCATGCTACAGTTGCCATGCTACAGTTGCAAGCAACGATGTCCATGCAGATGCATGGTGCAGCTCCAGTAACGAGCAAAGGGGGTGCAAGGCGCATGATGAATCAATTCATTGACTGGACGTGGACAACTTATGTGGCCTAGGCCAGGAGGCGACCCGCATGACACAGTGGAATTTAAGTGGGGCCAGCATGCAACCAGCAGGCAGTACATGCACAAGAGTTCAGTGTCGTGGGTGAACAGGTCAGGACAAGCCAAGCCTGAGCCCCCATGCTTTCACATGGCCGGCAACAAGAGCACCAAAAGTAGCAGTGGCAGGCCTGGTGCATCTAGCCAGGGCCCAAGACGAGCTCAGTTAGGATGGGGTGCGATGGGAGTCAGCTGAGGAGCTAGCTTTGGGTCCACTGTACAATGCAGGGAACAGGCTCCTTGGTGGCCAAGTGCGGGCGTCAGGTGCCAGGCAGGTGCAGGGTTCAACCTCCAGGCTCCCCACAGCTCACTGCCATGGTCAGCCAGGACCTATGACAGCAGTGCACCTCCCTTGATCAGACCCTCCCAACTCTGATAAAACCTTTTGCACAACCATGTCATGGACATTCCGGCGCCGGGAACTGTGCGATTGGCGTAGCACCGTGCGGCATGCGATGAACGCTTAGTCTGCTATACGCCCGTAATGCCAGGAACTCCGTAAACGAAAAAAGTGCGCCCACCAATCAGCCGGTCGCTCTCAAGACATCGCGCAGCGCAAGTCAGCTATGGGAGTGCTTCGCAATACCGTGGTTGCCTCCTAACGCTCTAAAGGCAAGTACAGCCGGCGCTTGTGATTCCTCCCGCCTCAATCAACCCGACAGTGTTTCCTGGATGTAGACGCGCACCTCGTTCTACTTCTGTGGAGGCTTACTCGTTGATGGTCCTAAAGCTTAGATATACCTTACATTTCAAGGTAAACACTGACTGTGCAAGCATGTGCAGCCTACACCCAGCTTACTATGTTGCTGATGATGAGTGTGTCGTATGAAGCAGAATGACCCGCCCTTACTATCGCTCTTAATGTAGACAAAGCATAGGTGACCATGAGGTTATCCACTTCGTGCATAGCTACCCCCAACAACATCTTTGGCTACTGTTGCAGGAGCCCGCTTACAACATCTTCGGCGCTTTGTGAAGCAGCACATTGAGCAGCGTACCAAAGCAGCTCTTTCCTCAGGCCCAGGGGAAGTTGCCTAAGGTCATGTTATGTGATGCCTGGTGCTTGCTTGTGTAGCCTGGTCATGGCAGCCATGTGCCATATTGTGCCATATTGTGTTGCGCCATGAGGTGGTGTGGTGTGGTGGTACGGGGAGGGAGTGCAGTTGGACGTATAGTATAATGTCGGAGGCCGAGCTGTTGCGGGAAAATAATGGTCGAGGCTGGGTCGAGAGTTGCGGTAAACGTCGAGGCGCAGCCGAGACGTTTACGCAACTCGAGACCTGGCCGAGACTGTTATTTGGACGTGAACAGCGCTGGCCGAGACATTATGCGATATCCCTTTACATTACGGGTACCTTCTTTCTAGCTTTCTAGCTGTCGCGGCTAGCCCTGCCGTTACCTAAGCATCGCGCAGCTAACGCGAACACCTTTGAGTAGCAAGGCACTTTTCCAGTAATTGGGGTCAAGGCTCGCACTTTCCCCGTAATTTTGACCAAGGCTCGCACTTTTCCCGTAATTTTGACCAAGGCTCGCACTTTTTCAACCCCCGTTCAACCCCCTCCGTTCGAGGTCGCAACTGCACGTCTTGCGGCAGCAAGACTAGCAGGTGAGAACATTATGGTAACCGTGTTGACCATGGTAACCGCGTTGACCAGCATTGGCCTAACTTTGCATCTTGCTCCCACGCAGAATCCCAAGTCGCGCAGCCTAACAATGCAGTTGCAGCGATCGCGGGTACCTCTGCATCCCACAGCTTGGCTGAAGAGGCATCTCAGCTTGGTCACGCAAGTCGAGCCGTAATTCAGCTGTCGTAGCAAGCTGAAACTGTCGTTCCGCTGTGGCGACGATGGAGCTCTCCGCGCTTTGGAGTGTCTCAAGGCTATCCTCCATACAGTAGGCGGATGCTGGGTTTCACCCGATCTCTGCCATTATCTGACTGCCCCTTGCTGTTGCTATGTGCGGATAATCTCGCTGTCTACCTACCCTGCCCCTTGCCTAGTTGCCCCTTGCCTCTAGCTGCTGCAGCCTGCTTCATACATCCCCTAGCTGCTGCCCATGCCGCATGCTTCACCCTCCACAGCCCCTTGGCTGACCCTGCCACCCATGCCTACTGCCTTTCCCTGCAACCTACTGCACCTCGTTGCCTAGGAATTATTGCACGTGGCTGCTGCCAGACGCGTCATGTCGCCCTAGCTGCTGCCCATGCCGCATGCTTCACCCAATGGTGCTGCCTGCCCTCCACAGCCCCTTGTTGCTGCTGACTGCTGATGCTGTTACCTCTGGCTGCTGCCCTTCCGTGCGGCCTACTGCCCCTCATTGCCTAGGTAGTAGTGCATATGGCTGCTGCCGGACGCGTCATGTTGCTCTAGCTGCCGCCCATGCCGCGTGCTACGCCCAGCTGCTGCTGACTGCTGACCTTGTAACCCCTGGCTGCTGCTCTGTGCGGCCTACTGCCCCTCATTGCCTAGGTAGTAGTGCACATGGCTGCTGCCGGACGCGTCATGTTGCTCTAGCTGCCGCCCATGCCGCGTGCTACGCCCAACTGCTGCTGACTGCTGACCTTGTAACCCCTGGCTGCTGCTCTGTGCGGCCTACTGCCCCTCATTGCCTAGGTAGTAGTGCACATGGCTGCTGCCGGACGCGTCACGTTGCTCTAGCTGCCGCCCATGCCTCAACATGCTTAACTCTAGCTGCATGACCTGCTCCCTATTTGCGCTTAATCACCATGTGCAGACTGCTCCGGAGTGCCGTATTGCCCTTGCCAATGTTGTCGCCAATCGCGCGTTTTGTGCAGATTGCTTCAACTGGACGACTGGACTGTTTTTATTTGTGTAGCAAATAACTGCGTGTGGCAGGGTTAGCGCTTTGCGTCGTAAGTTGTAGGGTGCTCGTTGGTTGAGTTCAGTGTGGTGCACATTTTTCATCTTTCCCGTAAAAGCTGTAATTGTGATTATCAACCCGTAATAGCCCTCTCACGTCCCGACGTCTGTATAATGACAACTTTACGACTATATAACGATTTGTGATTTTCTCGTAATGGAAAGGGATATCAAGTATATGTTGCTCATCTATTGTACCCAACCATTGTGGTATGCACGTCGTGGTATGCATGACACAAGTAGTCGTTATGTAGTAGATAATTGGCGGTCCGAAAGCATTATGCGAAAATAATGGCCGAGGCCGAGGTGGCGCGGACATACATCCCGAGGCGCAGCCGAGGGATGTATGGTAGCAGAGCCGAGGACGAGACCATTAGTTCGCATAATGCGAGAGGTAACGGCGATTATCTAGTATATTTGAGGTCTCCAATCTCGTAACCGCCCCCCGTCCCCCGTCGACCAACACCATATCTCCCGTTGACCAACGCTATCACCAACCCTTCTCAACACAGCCGCTCTATAAATGCTTCCCGACACTGATTGCGAGAATCGTACTTTGCCGCTCGACAAATATCAATTGCCGCTCGACCATTATCAAAAAGTGCACTTTGCCGCTCGACCATTATGCGTTGCCGCTCGACCATTATGCTTTGCCGCTCGACCATTATGCTTTGCCGGTCGACACATATCGACTGCCTCAACTAGCCTGTAACATCATCCCTCTCCTAAGCGGCTTACTCCGACCTGAAAACGACAAAAGACGTAGCTTCTAGTCAACATGCCAGCCTGGCACTTATAAGTAGACATGCCAGCCTGGCAATATGTTCGATAAGCTATCGCGTAGCGTCGCATTGGCTACGTTGAGGTTGCATCGGTAGCGGAATGAAGTTGTTTTTGAATAACTCGCGACTTGCAAGTTGCAACGTGCAAGCCATACATGCAACTAGCCCACTCGCGACTTGCGCTTCACTTGCGGAACACGCGGGTCTGGCTGCTAGCACTTTGCGGCCTTGGTAAACTCACCCGAGTTATGGAAAAATATTGACGCCTATATTTTTTCCCTATACCTCAAATATAGCAAAGGCTCCTGCATGTTTACACATCCTTGGCTGCCCCCGCCTCCACTGCCTCTAACCATGCTAGTACAGGGACGTCTAAATGAGAGGGCAATGGCTTTGGCAGTGGCACCTAGGCCATAGCATCTTGGTATAGGCGCATGCAAGTAGTCAACGTGGATGTGACAAGTGGTGTTACCAGGGGGCTTTGCTATGGAGTGTAGAGGCCTTGCCTTGCCATGGGGTGCGAGTCGGGCCAGGTGGGGGGGCACATGGTGGGCGAGGGTGTGCATTTGATGGTGTTAGCACCGTGGACCGAACCCATGGTGGTGATGTCCAAAACCGCTTTAGCGACAGAACGAAGACTGCGCATCTGCACACATGCTCTAGCTACAACGAATACGGGGCGTAGACAGCGAAACGAGCAGAAAAGGCTTGAGTATGAAGAGTCCCGCGGTCAGTCTGACTATCAGGTCAGACAGTCTACTATAATCGAAGGTGAAGGGTGCACATAGTGTCTTGTTGAACCGCTAGAGCATACAACTACTCCGTCTTACGCGTGACAGCGCGAGCGACACAAATGACGAGTGAAAGCTAATCGATGCTAAGAAGTATGCAGCTGTCCTAATCGCAGCATTAGCAGTGGTGTGGGTGCGTTAAAGAAGCATTTCAGCTTCTTAGGTTTCAAACTCGCGGTTCCGGCCATCGCAACACAAAGCGAGATTGCACACATACTTGCGTTTGCGTCATACCGGCACCATTAAGAAGGTCGAGGGTGGAGGGGGCGTGCATGGTGATATCTGCCCACAAAATGTGTGCCAGGTTCACGCCAAGGTAGTGCATCATGAACACATTAGATAGAGCTTAGGACAGGCATTCCGTGTAGCCAAAGAAAAAAAGAAGAAAGAAGAAAACTACTCCGGTACAAACCGGCGTGCATTAAGGGAGGAGCTTCCGCCTGTGGCGCGGCCTGCTCCCACCTCCAAACGTTGGACACAGGCTGGACATGTCCCCACCAAGCTGCCCTAGCTGTAGCCACAGACCACAGCTAGCACCCAAGGCAAACAAAGAGGCATGAGAGGAGCAAAGACTAGTGCACTCGGCAGCTGGACCTATCTCTTCTCCTCGTTGACGAGAGCAATTCCAGCCTTGTCCGCCGGATGTCGCACTAAAAGCTGAAGTTCAGGCTCCAAAAGTCCAAACTTCAGCTGTCAGCCAACGTCCCGCGTTGAGGTAGCTCTGCTCCCTCCTTGACGACGCCAGCAACTCCACAACAGCTCGATGACCCGCAGCGGTCGTGTGCGGCACCCGGACCTCATTTGTATTCCGCTGGACAAAGCGGTGCCCGTTCAAGCCTGGGAAGGCTGTCCCGTTGCATCCCAATTTATATACCGCTGGGTGCGGTGGTGAGGTAGCTTAGCCAATCCGTGCGACCGAAGTCAACGCGGATTGTTACCAGGGCCACCGCGTGGAGGTGCCTCACCGCCGGCCCCTCCGTGTAGCCAAGCGAGTCCTCTACACACTGGTGTGCTTCGGTGCTTAATCGGCAACCTGAGCGAGACATAAACCTCGTGTAAAGGACACACCCTCTTTTCAAGAGAGTTGGGAGGCTCTTGCTGATTGAGCTACCGACAGGGAACAGCTTTACTGCCTCCTTGAATTTGTCCTGTGAGCAGGGAGCAGGGCACAGCCCACACCGCATGCCTTCATCATCCCCTTAAGTTCATGCCGCCAGCAGAGCTGCAGGCTACTGCCTTTGGACGTAGGCGCCACCCACCCTCACGTACAGGCTTGTCGCAGGCGGAGTGCGGGTGCGGGGCTTTGACTTTCTCTTCTCAGCTTCGGGCGATGGCTCAGCGTCTGGGACACTGGCACACACGATGTGGGCGAGTGGGACCGGTGGTCTTGGCCGCACGACCATAGTCCTATGTATCATAGCTGGCACCGTTCGAAGCAGCATCGGTTCACGTGAAGCGACACTTACAGTGCGGCACCGGCGCGGCTTGGTTTTCTACAACGGATATGTGTGAGTCAGGCGCCCCCAACATTCAAAAAATGGCAGTAAACCGACCCCTGGTAGTAGGACGGCTGTAACTCTGCACTCGCTGCGCCAAAATTAATGCTAGCTGGCTCAGTATGTAGCCAACCCAGCCAGCTACCTTTCACCCATCCAGAATAAACATACACCGAGTAGGCCGTGCACAACAAAGCGTCAAAGTTAGTGATTCAAATTTGAGCCGTAGCGGAGCATGCAGTCATCGCTGCGACCGCCCGCGTCGCTCAGGCTGCTCTACATGGGCATGCGCGTCGGCGGCAGCAGTCGGATCGGAAAGCGGTTGCAGCGATGTGGCACTGAGCCCACCTCCTCCCCATACCTGGAGGGCAATGCCACAGCTCGACCATTTTGACTTACAGCATGCTACTTACTAGGTTAAGCTCATCTACGACAGTGTTACACACGCTCATACTCAGATAAGGCAAAAGCTCACTTTGGTCTGTGACCCCCAACTCCCTTAGCCGATCTCAGGACCAGAGCCATGCAGTCAGTCGCACAACTCCACACCATGACCGAGTTTGAACTCGGCTCCTCTGAGAGTTACACTCCCCTACATGCCATCCACCTGCGTGCAAAGTTTCATAGCTCAACTGCCACCCCACAGCCCCGTGGCCCTGATTCTGCTTGGAGAACATGATGTCACTTGGAAGATGTCAAACTGATAGAGGCCTGGGCTGTTTAACGTGCGGTTTGTTTCAAGAGATGCGCCAATGAGTCAAGAATAAACAAAGTGTGTGGCTTTTCCTGTGGGTGCAGCGGCTGCAACACAGTGGAGGACACAGTGGAGAAGGGGGGGTTATAAGCCGGTGATACCTTAGTGTGCGCCGACCCAAATGTGTTATTCGGCGAGAAGCGAACACAGTTTTATGTTTCAATCACCCCGTCTAGGTGCCCTGCACGCCCGGCAGGCATCGCGTTGGGTGTTGGCCGGACATTCCATTTGTGCACAACCAGCTCATTACGCTAGGTAGATGGGGTCACAGCGATGTGACTCACCGTGCCAAGGAGACCCGTCTCGCCGACGTGATTTGTTCGCGGGCACATGTGGCAGTACGCGAGCAAAGACTCCAATGGCTAGCGCTGATGGTCAGATGACGCGCATTGACTTGCGGCTACCAATGTGATAAACGCTATCGAAAACGATGCACTATTAAGAGAGTACTTGCATGCATATTATCAACCCCATTGGGGGCGCCTGAGTGTGACAGTGAGAGTTCTTGCTATGTGTGTAGCCGCCTTTCGTGTGTCTCTCCACTGCCACACCTGCCATCCTGTTTGACCTGATTTTTGACCCGCTGCAATAAACGCAAGTCCCGAACCCTTAGAGGGGGAGGGCGGCCAAGCAGCCTAATGGCTGACGGCTTAAGCGGTGTAAGCCACATCACATCAGCAGATGAGCATATGTTCCTCAGCATTGGAGGGTGTGGGGAGGCGTCGTGGAGAGTACACACCAGCCACATGACATGTCAGGCCAACAAAACTTGTTCAATAAGGAACAACATGATGGGCTGTGGGTAATCTCACTCAGCTACTACAAACAAGTTGTAGCATCCTCGGTCGCACCCTTGATGACTGCAAACCCCACTCTGGTGGCACTTTCCCGGGACAGACCACTGGGCTCCTCATCAAAACTAACAGCATTGTGCTTTGTAAGGCTGACAGCCTGTGTGAAACTACTAGGGCCTTATGCATTGTTGCGGGCCCGACCATCAATGCCCCGCCGGTACTCTGCAGCCCGGTGCAACCACCGCCTGCCTTTGGGCAGCCGGTCATTGACCAGCTTGTAGCCTTGCTGGTACTCCTTGCCAATGGGGGGCAGAGCCTCAAGGTCATCCCATCGGCACAGCTCTATCGGGCGCTGCCTGCTCTCCCCAAAGCGCTGCAAGTTCAGGCACCCGCTGGTGTCCCGGTCCAGCCACCTACCCCCTGGGGGGCCTGGGGTGGTGGGGCTGGGCCAGGTGCTGCAGGGAGGGGCTGGGCCTGAGCTGGGGGAGGGGGAGGTGGGGCCTGGGCGGGGGGGGCCTGGGCTGGGGGTGGGGCGGGGTCCTGGGCAGGGTCAGGGGGGTCCTGGGCTGGGGGAGGGGGGGGGGGGCCTGGGCAGGGGCAGGGGGAGGTGGGGCCTGGGCTGGGAGAGAGGGGGCCTGGGCAGGGGGCGGAGGTGTGGGCGGCACCTGATGGCACCACGACAGGCCCCGCACATACTTTGCATGTCGCAGGCTCCAGGCTGGGCGCACCATTATCCAAGCGGAGTGGCCGTGTTGGGATGTGCATCCGGTCGCCACCTAACCGGAGTGCCGGCACACGGAGCGGAAGGTGGAGCGGAAGTGAGGTCCATTACATTACATGCCAAACTCTAACTGCCGGGGAGCAACCAATACCAGCCATAGCCATACCAGCCATACCAGCTATAGATATACACATGACATGTCAGATCGCACGTTGAGGCCACCTGGTCACGGCTACACGCCAGGCACCTAACCTTGAGATACGCCACATGAAGTCCCGAAACCCCGGACGCTTTCAGCGGTGCACCTCAAATCTTCAGATCAGACGGCTTTGAAGTGCGTTACAGAAAGTCCCGAACCCCTAGAGGGGGAGGGCGGCCAAGCAGCCTAACGGCTGACGGCTTAAGCGGTGTAAGCCACCTATCAGATCAGACGGCCAAATAACCGGCTAGAGGTGGCGCATGGCGCTGCTGTCCTCCCCGGCTCGTCACCACCGCAAAAGTTGGGTTGACTAACAGTTGGATCCCCTCTATCAGCTGAAAGTAGCTGGCCCCATAACCAGCAGACCCCTGTCTAGCGGTAACACATGGGGTAGTAGGCTCATGTTGCAGGTCCTGCCTCTGGTCCCACCTCATTGCTGGGGGGATGCAGGGGCAGCAGCAGCAGCAGCAGCAGGGGGGGGGGCAGCAGGGGGGAATGCAGGGGCAGCAGCAGCAGGGGGGCCAGCAGGGGGGGATGCAAGGGCAGCAGCAGCAGCTTGGCTCTGATATGGCCAGTGGGGGCGAGGGGGGAGAGGAGTGGTGGTGCCAAGTGCCTGCTGCGGAGCTGATGTTCTGGAGCGGTCAGGAGCACTGTGGGCCTGAGGGGCGGCGGGTGCTGGGCCGCATCTGGTGCAGGGGCTACAGGGGCGTGTCAATTGCCACTCCCATCACACCAACCACCGCACCCTAGAACACATGTCATGTACCGCAGCATATCAGCACCCCAGCACCCGCAAGGCCAACGGTCAACGCATCCTACACCCACCAGCTGTTGACCCAGGAGATGCCAACAGCTCAGCAGCCATGGCTGTGAGGCACCACCACAGCACAGCAGTCCAAAGGTCAAAGGACACCACGGTATGTGTGTCCAGATGTGACACCACGGTATGTGTATCCATGTGGACCCCCCAACCTCCTCATACCCCTTCCTCAACAATGCCATGAAGGCCTAAGTACAGTGCACATGGCAACACAGTGGATGGTTAGTAACCACAGGTCAATGGTACACCGGCTGATCCATTGGAGATGCATTGCATCTACACGCAGCAGCTGTCCTCCCATGGCTGCCAAGCAGCTAGGCAGCCATGGGTGTGACAGGAAGGGGACGGGGAGGAATGGGTGCTCCCTATGCGCCAGGTGTCAAGCCCCAGATGCTGCACCAGGCCCTGCTGCCCAGGGCTGGGTGCCCCTGCCAGCTGCTCATCCTTTGGATGCTTTGCGGTCAGCAGTAGTAGCAGTGGGGCCCAGGGGCAAATTCAGGGAGGAGGGCCATGGTGGATCCAAGTGTGTAGCGCGAGGCCACCAGGTGAAGGGTTCAAATCCGCTTTCAGGCAGGTGCAGGGGTACTCTCCGCCTTATTGCTGCATGTGGGCGGTTGCATGGCTCCGCCAAACTGCGTGGCTGAGCGGCCACATAAATCAAGCCATTCATAGCCATGAAGCTGGTGTTTGCTTATTCACAACAAATTGCAAGCGAGGTCTGTGACCCACCTCTGCTGTGTGATGTCCCACAAACCCACCCATGCAACCATCCACTCCGCCAGCTGCAGTGCGGTGCTACCCACTGACAGTGGCCAAGGCCAAGCAGCCATACCAGGCTAATGGTGTGGGCAAAACGGTACAGACACACAATGTCCAGCATCAGCACCACCCCACCGCTGCCAGTCACACATCACTCATCACACACTAGCATCCTTTCACACCCTCACCCTCACCCTACACCCTCACACACATTGTCAACATCATCATCAGCAGCAGCCGCACACTGAAACTATGACCATGTGTGACGGCCCAATGCCAACAGGCGCATGCCATGCCTTGATGATGGTGATGATGATGACGATCACACAGCACTGCCCCCCTGGGTGTAGGCATGGGGCAGCAGGTGGGTGGTGGGCCCCAGAGCCAGAGGGGCCAGGGGGGAGCCGCTAGCCAGGTCTGGCCCGACCCCCTCCAGGGCCCCTAGCACCACGTCCAGGGCTAGCGGGCCCTTCGGCCCCTGGCCTTGACCCTGGGCTCCCGTCCCCGCAGCAGCAGGTAGGGTGCCAGCGCATAGAGCGCCCCCCTGCTTCTGGGCCTGCAAGCAAGAAGCGGCACTGGAACAGCACTGGGCGGGTGACCAGGCCACGGGCAGTGGCATGAGGCAACAGGGCAGTAATCTAGCCCTTGCTGTAAGAACGGTAGCACTACTGGGTACTACTGGGTAGCACTACTAAACGGGTAGCATTGGCACAGGAAGGTAGCACAGGGCAGCGTGCACTGAGTTATCTGCCTCAATGCAAAGTGTTATGGCTGGCAGCTAGCAGGCAGCGTTGGCACAGGAAGGTAGCAAAGGACAGCATGGCCGGCAACAGCTGGCAACAGCTGGGAACAGCCGACAATAGCTGGCAGGGAAGCCATTCAGCTTCAGCTACTAGCAAATACCTGGCAGCTGCTGGGGTGGTGCCATTCGCATGCGTCGACGGCCCCGCGCACCGCTCGCACCTGCTTTTCTAGCCACAACGCGTCGACTGCCGCCCGGCGAGCTACCTGCGCGGCCAGCCGCTTCTCCTCGAGCAGGTGAATGCCGTCCCGTAGCATGCGCTTCAGTGCGGGCTTGGGCAGCAGCACCAGCATAGCGGGTTTGCGAGGTTTGGCCAGGTGCGACACAGGATCTAGCCCTGGCAGAGCAGGGCAGGGCAGAGCAGGGCAGCATTGTAGACAAATACACAGAACTGCCGCCACACTGCCGAGCACAAATTGTGAGAGTGGTAGTCTGTGTGCTGTTGCTGGTCCTCCCTCCCTCCCAGCCCAGCGCTGGTCACACCCTGCAAGCCCCTGTCACACCTACACCCCTCGTCTCCCAGCCAGCCGGCCTCCCTCCCTACCCCAGCCCACCTCCAGCCACACCCCCCCTGTCATAGCCCCTGTCTCACCTGCATCCCTCAGCAGTCTCAGCCGCAGTTCCTCAATCGGCTTTTGAGCATCGTAGAGCTCCATGTTGGTGCGGTAGGTGGACAGCTGCGCGTAGAACTTGCGCCGGCACTCCAGCAGCGCCCGCTGCACTAGCTGCGGGGTCAGGGGGCAGGCAGGCAGGCAGGCAGGCAGGCAGGCAGGCAGGCAGGCAGGCAGGCAGGCAGGCAGGCAGGCAGGCAGGCAGGCAGGCAGGCAGGCAGGCAGGCAAGCAGGCAGGCAGGCAGGCAGGTGATCAAGAGGGCTAGTCGGGCATGTAGACAGGCTAAGCAGGGCCTGTGGTTGACTGGGGTGGGTGGCTGGCTCCAGCCCTTGGCTGAACAAACCCCACCACTAAACAAGTCCCTCCAGCCCCTCAAGACTGTGGGGGCTGTGCACATGACCTGGAACCTGAAACGTGGCCCAGGCATCAGTGCAGACAGTGTGCCTCAGTGCCCATCAGTGGCTAGCCCTATGCCAAAAGAGTGGGGCAGGGCCACATGCCCACATTCAGCAAGCACGACAACATATCAAGTCGATGAGTATGAATGTGTGTTGTAGCGACGCTGACAGGCGTTTGTCATGTGATGATGACGATGATGAATTACTTCCGTGACGTGCAACATAGAGCCGGCTTCGGGCCCTTTTGTGAAGTGCGGCCTGTGATTGATGATCATAGTGGAGCTTCCTCGTGGAGCTCCATCACTACCCGAGCCCTAGAGCCATGGCGCACTCTAGGGCTCCTAGCTAGTTCACTGGTGTTTGCTAGTGCAACGGGCTGGTAGGCAACAATGCATAAGGCCCTAGTAGTTTCACACAGGCAGTCAGCATTACAAAGCACAATGCTGTTAGTTTTGGTGAGGTGCCCAGTGGTCTGTTGGGAAAGTGCCATGGATGTGGGGTCGGTAGTCATCAAGGGTGCGACTGAGGATGCTACAACTTGTTTGTAGTAGCTGAGTGAGACTACCCACAGCCCAACATGTTGTTCCTTTTTGAATAAGTTTTGTTGGCCTGCTTAGCCTCCCTGCTCTATGTTGCAAGTCGCGGAAGGAATCCATCATCGTCATCGTCACATGACAAGTGAGGTGGTCTAAGCAGGCCTGACAGCAGGCATGGACACAGACCCTGTGGCAGGTACTACACAGAGCAGGCCTCACCTCACCTGCTACATCAGGGCAGGCCTACTGAGATGCCCCTCGACCCCACCCCTTAGGCCAGGCCTCTCAACGCATGGCCCAGCCCTGCGCTACCTCGATCCCACCCCTGACCTCATGCTTGACGTCCAGGGGCAGCGGCTCTCTATGTTGTGCCAGCTCTGCCTCAAGCAGAGGGTCCATGACCTGGGCAGGTGGAAACAAGGTACCTCATTGGCCTACCGCTGAGTGCCCCAACCGACAACTGGAGAAGCTAGACGGACGGGTCAATCACCTCCGCCCCCTTCCGGCCATGCGAGGCGCCTTTCAGCGCTGACGTCAGCGCTCCGCCTGGCGCATGCAAGCTGGGCCCGTGCGGGCTATAGTTCGCGCCGGCCTTCACGATCACGGCAGCCCCGCTGTCCATGGAGGCGTTGAAACCACCGGCGTAGTGTGAGGGGGTGTGAGGGCCGCGCGAGCCGGGGAGGTGCGCGGACCCCCTCAGGCTGTCGCTCAAGGTGCCCAGGTCGCTGGAAGCACCCAAGTCGAAGCCAGATGGCGAGGTGTCCCTGCGCAGAACGGCGGTTGATAGGCGGTCACACAGGTCACCCACGCGCGGCGGACGTGGTCGCCTCACCGGCTGGTGCGGCCGTGACCCGAGTACGATGCGAACTCGCCCACGGCGAGCGAGCTCCTGCGGGGCCCTGACGACTGGCCGCGCGGCCGGCCTCGTACTTGGTCTAGCTGGTGGTGCTGCTCCCTCCGGTTCCGGCGGATGACGGAGCGTTCAAAGCGGGTAAAGTAGTTAAGCAGTATTATGCGTTGGGTGGCGCGTACCTGGGCAAGCACCAGACACTGGCAGCAGTGTGAGATGTGGGCATTTGGACAAGCGACGGTGGTGCTGCATGGCGGACAAGGTCGACGCAGCCATCGGCAGGTGCACACAGCAGCCAGCGAGTGCCCAAGATGTTTAGGGAGCAGGATGTGATGGAGGTAGAGTGAGTGTCAGGCCAGATTTGTGGAGGGAGGAGAGAGGAGGAGGATGTGCGTTACTAACGACCTGCGTCATCATGCGCCAGATCCTTTGCAGCCTGATCAGCTTTTCCTTGTACCTCATCACGGCGGTCTGCAACCAAGCGGGAGGTGCAGCAGGGCCTGACCATGGCTTACTTCACCATGCACGCCTGCAGCCTGCCAAGCTTGCCACGGCACTTGCTGCCAGCATCCATGTGTGGTCCAAGAGTCGCTGCTGCAGACATTCAGGGTGCCCACTGTGCACAGCCAGCCAGAGAGGGCGTCCCTTGCTGGACTCACTGACCCGCGGCCCCACTGCCCATGCCCCTCCCCAGCTGCCCCTCTCACTGCCCATGCCTCCACCCTTGCCGCCCCACCCTCCACCACTGTACCAGCCGGCTGCTGCAGCTGCAAGCCTGAAGGGCGCATTGCCAGGAGCCAAAGGTTTTGCCGCCCTGAGCTGCTCAATGCGACCCTGATGCTCCCCGCACGCCTAGCCCCGCACCCAGCTGGGAGCTGCCCCTAGTGCTGCCCTTACGCCCAGCCCCAGGCTGCCACCGTGCCCAGCTTCTCACGCTGCCCACATGCCCAGCTTCTCACGCTGCCCACATGCCCAGCTTCTCACGCTGCCCACACACCCTATTCCCCACTGGCACTCACAGACACTGAATAGCCGCCAGACGCATCAGCTACTTCCAGGAAGGTGAGAATGCGCTCGGCACACTTGACCCGGATCTGCAGGCACAGCAGCCAGCAGCCACAAGCTCCCACAGCTGGCGGCTCAGCTGCAGGACCTGATCTGGCCACCAGCACAGCAGCAGCCCTACCAACACCCACTACTACCTCACAACAGCAGCAGTAGCTTCAGGGCGGCATGGTGGGGTTGCTAGTCAGCAGTGATACACTGGAGCTTTGCTATGGCTGTTGCCCATGCCTTCCTTGTGAGCTCATGTGCACCTAACCATGAGGTGCATGGCAGTTGATATAAACCCCTAGAGGGGGAGGGACACCTAACAGGCCCAGGGCTGAAAGCGTTAACGATGTAAACCAATCAATGCAACATGTACTCCACAACTTGCTTCCCCGCATACTGCTGCACGTGACGTGTCTGGCATGTTGCCAGGCTGGTGCTGAGATGGGATCAAGATGGGTTTGCTGACAATGCCTTAGCACTGTGCTGCCTCGCTGCTGGACTGACCAGAGTGCCAGGGAATGACTGAGGTGGCTGACTCGGGGTGTGACCCTCTGGCGGGTGGGAAGCTGTATGGAAGGTGGAGCAGGGCAAGGTGTTGAGAGTGCACTGCTGCACTCCACTGCTCTTGCCTACACTGGCAGCTGAGCAGGTCACCATTGCCCCACCTGCCTGCCTGCCTGCCGGCCAAACAACCATTGGTGGTTGGGAAGCTGCAAGGACGCTGGAGCAGGGCAGAAATCACGCTTGCCCCACCTGCTCCTTCTTCGCCACCAGCAGCGGCTTCATGACTCGCCGCAGCCTCATCATCAGTTGGGTCAGCTCCTGCTGCCGCCGCCGAAGCAAGATGCGCTTGTACCAGGACGCGATCATCACAGCCGCAGCCTTGCGCACCGCGCGTACGCCACGCAGCTGCAGGCCACAGCAGGGCAGCAGGGGAACAGGACAACGACCAGGTCCGGCGTCACAGCGCACAGAGCAACGAGGCAAGCAGGGCAGAAGGGGCAGAAGGGGCAGAAGGGGCAGAAGGGCACATGGGTCGGACAGGGGCAGAAGGGCTGAGAGGCCAGTCGGGCAGCAGGCCTGACGGGGTCGCTGGGCAGGAGGGCAGCAGGGCCAACGGGCCAGCAGCAGAGTCACAAGGCGCAGCTGGGGTAGCAGCACGGGCGCACACCCACCCCTCCCTGCTCTCCCACCCCCTTAATGGCAAGTGCGCAGGGTCCTGCTGTGGTGAGTGGAGTGCAGATGTGACTGTAGGTGTAGTGGTGTATATGTAGGTGTGGGTGGAGCGTGGTGTGCAGGTGGAAGAAGTGGCCAGTGTGCAAGGTGGCTGTGCCGGTGCTAGACGGCTACACAGTGACCAGGCGGCCACACTCCCAGGGTCATCAGGACACTGTTCAGGGGCCTGCTCACCATTCATGCCTCTTGCTCAAGCATCACGTCCAAGCCATGCAGCTTTAGGCAGCTGCTGGCATGTTGGCAAGCTGCACCCCCTACCCCTGCACCACCCACCCCTTCAGCCTCTACCCCCGCACCCCCACCTTTCGATCCAATCGCAACTCCGCCGCTATGAAGTGCAGCTTGCAGGCCAATGAGGTAATGCCACTCCAGGCCCGCTTGCTGCACAGGGTTCACAGGCATGGCGCGCAGGGGCAAAGTTGCATGACATTCTTACCAAACACCAGGCTCAACAGCTCTCTCACTCCCCGTCACACACCCTCCACACCCTCACACATACCCCGGACCATCACATGTGCCAGCAGCCTCACTCCAACAGCCCCCCCTGGCGGAGGAGGTGCTCCCCATCCTTGTGAGAGGTTGGCCATCATGTCGAGGACATCGCCCATTAAGTCACACCCCTCCCCTATCAAGTCACACCTGCATGGCCAACCCAGTGTCCATCATGTCAAGGACGGCCCCCATTACATCAAGTCACACCTTTCCCCATGCTCAAGTGGCTCCTGCCAGAGGGGCCCCCCACCACCGCTACCACCACCACTGCCGCTGTCACCACCACAACCCACCAGGCAGGGGGCGCTGCTGCCAGCCAGCTGTCCCTCCCCCTGCCAGCACTCGTGCCTGGGCCCCTCCCGGCAGCTGTGCCCACCACATCAGCCAGATGCTCCCCTCCCCACCCCCCTAGAACTGGTGTGATGGCGTGCTTGCGCCCACCGCTCAGTGAGCTCCAGGTGCAGTCTGGCCTCCTCCTTCTGCCGCGCTTCCTCCTCCTGCCGCTGCGCCCTCAGCTCGCCATCCAACAGCCGCCGTGACTCCTCCCACTGCAGCCACCGCCACCACCACACTCACACCATAGCCCCAAGCCACATCACACTAATGTACCCTGCACCTGTCACATTATCACACAACGGCATATCACCACACCCTCACGCTGTGACGGTCCTGCTGCTTGGCAACCGCTATGTTGCAACAAGGACGACAACAACGACATGGTCCACACAGCCCCTGCTGCTGCTGCTATGGCAGTCACTACTGAGGCAGCAAATTGTGTGCAGGCAGGCTGGACCATCAAGCAAGGCAGCAGGCGCAGGCCTGGGGCAGCACTAAGAGGCTGCAGGGGCTGGCTGAGTGCCTGGCTGCTCTCACCTGCTACAGTGGCTGTGCTGGCGGTTATGACAGTTACTGCTGCGGCAGTGCTGGCTGCTGCCTGGCGCTGCAGCTGTGGCGGCCGCCCTGCGCAGCTTACCTCTTGTATCTCCCCCCTGCGGCACCGCACCTCCTCAGCCAGCACCTGCTGCCGCGCACACAGGAAGCGGTGCTGGGCCAGGAAGTCTGACCTGCAGCAGCAACATGACGGGACCCTCACAAGGGCAGTGTGGGGGACACCAGGGTCACCAGGGTCACCGCAATGACTGTCATAACCACCCCCACCCTCACCCTCGCACCCTACCATCAGCAGCACCACCACTGTCACCCCTGCCACCACCACTACTGCATGAAGGGCGGTGCAGAACTGGGCAGCACCCACATCCTCGACGTAAGAGCTAAGGCTCCCATGAGCAACGGCAACACAGGCACTTCTATCACCACCACCACCACCACCATCATCAACAACAACAACAACAACAACAACGGAAAAGATGATGGCAAAGGGGGCCCTCAGGCCCACGACAGGGGAGCAGGAGCCAGCAGCAGCAGGAGGCAGCAGCAGCAGGTCACCTGCGTGTTGGTGACCCCCCGCTGGCCGGCCTAGCAGTCAGCGACAGCCTCAGCGCCCTCTCCACAGCCTCCGCCCCAGGCAGCAGGCTGCAGCGCACAGCTGCCAACAGCTCCTCCTCCTGCGCCCCCCCGCCTCCCCCCCCCAGCTCAGGGGGTGACCCTGGACGCACGGACCAGGCCGTCACCACCCTGGGCATGTCTGGCTGCTGCACCCACCCCCCCAGGCCCTGCCCCCCTGGCGGGGGGGGGCCATGGCCAAGCCTACCCTGGGCAGTGCTGGGGCGCACCAGCCCCCTGTGGCAGGTTGACACGGCGGCTGAAGCACGACCAGCCCTGTGGCCTGCTGAGCTGCTGGTGCTGCTGCTGCTGCCTCCACCAGGCGGTCTGGCCTGGCACGGGGGCGAGCTGGTGCTGCTGCTGGGTGTGGGCTGCAGGGCGTGTGGGTCACAGGGAGCCGGGGGGGCCCCCTGCCTGCTGACCCCTCTCAGGGCCTCTGCAGCTGCGGCGATGCTGTGGGGGCTCTGGGCGTTCTGGGCCAGCAGGTGGGCGTGGGTGCGTGGGGGCGGCGGCAGCCGGGTCAGCGCGGCTGCGGACAGCTGCAGCACCCGGGGCGGCGTGCTGTTCAAGACGGCAGCAGGGGGGTGGGCCCCCAGGGGGGTGGAGCGGGGGGAGGGGGGGGCGCCGGGCTGGGGTCGGGGGAGGGTGGTGGTGGGGGGTCCTGTCACTCGGTGGAGGGTAGTGAGGGGAGGCCCTAGCGGGCTGGAGGTCAGCCACGTGCTGCTGCCGTCTGGTGGGCTGCTGCCGGTGGTGAGGAACACGTTGTGGAGGGAGGGGGCGGGGTCAGAGGGGTGGGGAGGGGAGGGGGGGTGGGGCGTGGCGGCTGGCTGCTCCCATGCCACCGCATGGATGGGTCTGGCCAGGGCGGGGTCTGCAGTGTGGGGTCTGGTGCGGGTGGGGGGGGACGGGTGACCTGGCAGGTGGGAGGGGGAGGGGGAGTCTGGGGGGGCCAGGGAGAGCACTTTGGAGATGTAGGGGCTGGGGTCGTTGCGCAGGCACAGGCGGTTGCTGCGCAGGCACGGGTGGGGGAAGGGCGGGGGGGTGGGGTCTACTAGGAGGCAGTCGTGGGGTGGGGTGGGGCTGTGATGCAGCCATGGGTGAGGTGTGCATCCAGAGTAGTCTAAGTTTTTTTTGGGGGGGGAGTCATGGAGTAGGGTGTGAGGGCAGCAGCAGGGGGTGCGGGGCTAGGGTTGAGGAGGTGGGTGGGGCCTGAGAGCCCGGACCCTTGGCCTGCTTACCGCCCCAGGGCAGCAGCTCATGTGATGGGTATGGCAAGGGGGTTGTGTGCAGGGTGGTTAGGTCACGGGAACTGCCCTGAGCCGTGTGACAGCTGGTGGGCAGCAGTGAGGGGTGCTGCTGGGCGCTGCAGGCTTGCTGCTCACAGCCCTGGTGTCAGTCAGCAGTCAGGCCAGGTCAAGGTTGCTGCCAAGGGTGCCAGGCAGGGCCCCACCCACATAGAGAGCTGCCTGACTTCTGATAGAATCTGACCTATACCATGAGTCAGCCAGAATCAGAGCTATGCCTATGCCAGGCCTTCAAGTGGGCCAGGCCAGGCCAGGTCAGGGCCAGGCCAGGTCAGGGCCAGGCCAGGTCAGGGCCAGGCCAGCCAGTCAGGCCAGAGCCAGGAGCCAGGCCAGAGCAGGGTGAAGGCCCTCAGGCCTGGCTGAGCTGACCTGCGTATGAAGTTGTGTGTGGCCAGGTGCACGCTGCTGCGCTGCTCCGCCTCCTGGGCCTTGGCCTGGGGTCAGGGGCAGGCAGGCAGCAGGGGCTCTGGGGGCAGGCAGTGCAGGGGCTGGGCAGGCGGGGAAGATTGCAGGGCGGGTGGCTGGCGGGGTAGGTGGCAGGGCGGGTGGCAGGCGGGGTAGGTGGCAGGCAGGGCAGGTAGCAGGGCAGGGCAGGTGTCATGGCAGGCGGCAAGGCAGGTGGCAGGGTAGGGCAGGAGGCAGGGCAGATCGTACCAGGAGGTGCTGCCTGACACGAGCCTGCAGCTCCGCCCTGGCCGCCTCACTCCCGCGGTACTCATGGACGCGGTTGGTGAGGGAGGAGGAGGCGCCTGCCCACACGGCCTTCAGCCGGCGCTGCACCTGACCACACCACACCGCACCACACCCTGCATCTGTCCACACAGCCCAGACCAGTTTGACACAACACACCTCAACACCACAAAAGGATGCGGGAGGGAAGCAGCGCTGATGAGGTCTGGGTGTCTTCCTTCCTCAGCGTATCGACTGCTATGTTCATCGGATGTCACCTCCATGTTCATCACTCCGCGACAATGAGCCGTGGAAAGTTGCTTGGCAAAGTCACGGATGTCTCAATGCACAGCACAGCACCAGGGTGACAGAGGAACAGCACTGCATGCCCGCTGGCCCTCGCCCCATGGCCTGTTGTGAAAAAGCTGGCATGGCTGAGGGCTACAACTGACCCGTTGACCCTTGCACAGGCTAAGTGTTCTTGCTCAGCTTTGTTCTGGCTGGCCCAGCAGGTGGTAAAGCAGCAAGGCAGGTGCTTGCAAGACGTAGGTATGAGAGACAGGCTCATGCAGGGTACTCATGCAGAATCACACCTCAGCACACCATCCCAAGGGCCCAGCAAGGCAGCCTCCCTTTCATGTCTACACTGCTAACCCCGCTAAGGCCGTCAGCTGTGTGCATCAGAGTCGGGTCAGGTGCTGCTGCTGTGTGGCCTGCAGCCTGGAGCCCTGCGCTGCTGCAGGGTGCTGACCTTGCTGCTGAGGTAGGCCTCCTCCTCAGTGACCTGCTGGCTGCTGCTGCGCTCCTTCTTGGCACCTGCAGGGCACAGGGAAGAGGGCATAGGGCAGAGCAAGGTGAACGGGCTGGCAGGGGAGGGCAGCCACTGCTGCCAGGGCTGCCGCTGGGGCTGCCCGCAGTCATCATCACAGCACTGTAATGCACTCCCAACTGGCTCCCTGGTAGTGGCCTTAACAGTAGCGGTCATCAGGTGCGCGTCACCACCATCACAACCAACATCACCGTCACCGCCATCATGACAAGGCGCTTGCGATCAGTGTTGCTGCAGACCAGCATCCCAAATATCGGCATAGCTGCCAGCATGCACACCATGTTGGCAGCTGGACACTGCTGCCCACTCTCACTGCCTGCCATCACTGCACTGGTGGGGCAGGTTGGTGGCTGCAGCTGGGCAGTGCGAGGTGCAGCTGTGTGTGGGGCTACGGGCTGGAGGCAGCTGTGCTCAGAGCCGTGCTAGCCGTGCCGTGGCCACCCTGACTTCAGCAGCACCCAACCCACAGGTGGGCTGGGACGCTGTGCTCTAGAACGCACTTTAATATGGCACACCGGTGCTCAGGGCAGGGCAGAAGGGCAGGGTCACCCTGACCTTATAGTGTGCTGGTGTCCTGGTGGGCCCAAGGGGTTGGCAGCCGCACCCACCCACCTGCTGAGGGGGCACCTGCTCCTGGCAAGCCCTTGCCCCCAGCACCCCGGCCGGATGCTGCCCTCTCTGGCGCCGCCTCCCCCTTGGACTCGTTGTTGTAGCGTGAGAGCATGGCTTGGATCTCAGCCAGCTTGTGGTCAAACCTGCATGCAAGCATACCATGTGACACATGCCTAGAGCTGCACACAGGGCTATGCAGGGCAGGGCATGCAGCTACCGCTGCCTTACAAACAGAGCCTCACATTGGGTGCATGGGCCTGTGCATGGAAAGGTGTGAGGAAGACTGAAGTAGAGAAAGGGACAGCAACTGTGTTCTTGGCTGGATGATGATCACCATCATCATTACTACTACCCATCATCACCATCTCTGTCATTCATATCACCCAGCCAAATGTACAACTCACTCTGACATAAGCAGCTCCGGGTGCTTGGCCTCCACGCCCAGCTTCAAACTGGAGGACTTTATTTTGTTCCCCATGCCCACTTGTACCATGTCCTATGATCATCACAGAAGATCAACGCAGGAGGGAGCGCTTGCTGATTGGTGAGCAGCCAGGCTGACAGCTGGAGTGATGCCATGGCAGCCGTAATACACGAAGCTGAGCACCTGGGGTGCTGGTGTGTGCTTGCACTCACCCTGTGGCCGTGCAGCTTGAGCGCTTGGTGCAGCTTGCGAGCATCCTTGGGGGGCACACTGGGCGTGGTTGCTCCTTTCTCCCTGCCCGACATGGGGCCAGCTGGGTGATGTAGTACTGGCTGATGTACACACCTCACATACAAAGACTGTGGATAGTAAGCTGGTAAGTGTGGATAGCAAGCAGACTGTAGATAGTAAAATAGCAGGCCACAGGTGCCATGTTGCTGTCAGTATGTCGGGATTTGCAACCAAAGCTAGCTCGCCACAGCCTCGTCACGGCTCCGCGCCTTCACGCACATGCCTTGGTCGGTATTCAGCACAAGTGCTACGAAGTACCGTTGCGCTATGCCCAGTTGCAGTTTGTACACTCTGTCGGCTGCAAATGCTTTTAGCGTGCAGTGCCCGGCTTTGCCCGGATTCAAAGCTGCGACATGCTTGCATACGACTTTTGACTGCACACAGCTCTTTACATCTTAGCTCCACGCGTACGTGCTTGGCGCTATGCTCGTTTTGTATCCAACATCCATGGCAAGCAAGAAGCACTAAGTGTTGAAGCAAGCGGGATAGTGAGCAGGAGCGATGGAGGACCCTGTGGCGGGCGAGGAGGTAGACCCACAGATCCGTTTGCGACGGACATGTTCCGGCCCCCGGCCCGCCCCAGCATTGCGTCCTGAACATTGCGCAGTCGGCATTCGTAGCTGATGACGTGAGCAACATCATCAAGGAGTCCGTTGACGCGGTGTTGCAAAATCAACAGTACAGCGAGGCCAAGGTGCAGCTGCCCTCCAGCACACACCCTCTTGAAAGTGTTTAAGCAATCACCTACTGTGGCCTGTACAGGTGAGCCAGTGGACCAACATCTGCTTAGAAAACTGTGTGAAGAAGTTGGCAGGGCTCAACAAGCCCTTCAAGTACGTGGTGACGTGCATCATCATGCAGAAGAACGGTGAGGTCCCCATGCGCAAATGCTGGCCCCGCCCATGACCCCCGTGTACCAGGTCTTACCTGCGACACAAATCAATGTCTGCATGCAGGCGCTGGCTTGCACACAGCTGCCTCCTGCTGGTGGGACAGCACCACTGACGGCAGCCGCACTGTGCGTTGGGAGAACAAGAGCATGTACTGCATTACCACTGTCTTTGGCTTGGCCATCTGATCCCTTCAATGCCCCTGTGCGGCGCTGGGAAAGCGAGTGCTAGTGGCACCCACTGGAGACCTGGGAGCTGGGCTGGGCTGGCCAAGGTCAATCCCAGCTAGTCATCTCACAGCCGCCAATACATCACATGTCCAGCTTAGATTGGGTGAGGGGGCTGACATGGCTCAGAGGAGGTCAAAGGAGCGCCGGGGGCTGTTGTGGTTGTAAGGAGCCTAATGGAGCTGAGGGGGCTGGCTGGCCCTGCCTGTCCAGTGCAGCAGCAGGCAGCCCAGGCTGGGCACTGCAGCGGGCAGCGCTGGTGACACAGGACATGCTTGACCTGAGGCAGGAGGCAGTTCCCCTTTCTCGATCTTAGAACTGTGCTACTACTGCCCGCCCTGCCATGTGCGTGGCAGGGGAGGCAGAAGGGCAGCAGCCCTGGGGGCGGATGTGGCTCGTTGACAACGTGGCATGGGGTTGCGCTTCCAAGCAAGGGGATGGCATGCGGTGTATACAAAATAGTGAACACCAGCTTGATGTTGAGCACACATGTTGGCACGGACATGTGGCTGTGACAGTGTGGTGCAGCCATCAGCATGGCCGCTGTGGCCTCACCTCGACACAGCCTCGGCCCTCAAGGGCTGCTGGCAGTGCCGTTGTTGAGGACGTGGCACGGGGTTGCACTCCTGAGCAATAGCCTGGCACTGGCACCGCTTCGCGGCAGTTGGAGGTTGGCCTGGCATGCTGGAGGCATGTCTGAAGCTCGAGTGTGTGCAGCTGCTGCAACTGCTTGGACTGTGTGACTGGGTGCAGACCTGGTGCAGACCCTGGTGCAGCCGGCTCCTCCATGTTTCATGTAATTGATATGTAATGGACCTCACTTCCGCCTCACCCCCCCCCTCCCCCAGCTCAGGCCCAGCCCCTCCCTGCAGCACCTGGCCCAGCCCCACCACCCCAGGCCCCCCCAGGGGGCAAGTGGCTGGACCGGGACACCAACGGGTGCCTGAACTTGCAGCGCATTGGGGAGAGCAGGCAGCGCCCCATAGAGCTGTGCCGATGGGATGACCTTGGGGCTCTGCCCCCCCTTGGCAAGGAGTACCAGCAAGGCTACAAGCTGGTCAATGACCGGCTGCCTAAAGGCAGGCAGTGGTTGCACCGGGCTGCAGAGTACCGGCGGGGCATTGATGGTCGGGCCCGCAACAATGCATAAGGCCCTAGTAGTTTCACACAGGCTGTCAGCCTTACAAAGCACAATGTTGTTAGTTTTGATGAGGAGCCCAGTGGTCTGTCGGGAAAGTGCCACCAGAGTGGGGTTTGCAGTCATCAAGGGTGCGACCGAGGATGCTACAACTTGTTTGTAGTATCTGAGTGAGATTACCCACAGCCCAACATGTTGTTCCTTGTTGAATAAGTTTTGTTGGCCTGGCACCGCTTCGCACCTTGAACATGCATGCCACTTGTCAGAAGGTTGTGGACTGCCACCTGGCACCCTGCCTGGCTCTTGGGCTGCAGTGTGTCGCACCGTTACACCTCGCCCAACGACATGTGAAGGACCCTATGGGCACCTCACCTACTGATGACAGTGCTCAACTGAATGACAGCAAGGTCGTAGTGTGCCTGACAGGTTGTCTCATTCAGGGGCTCACCACCAGTCTGCTTGATGAAAGAAGAGGATGGCCAATGCCACGTTAGTCGTCAGCCGTTTGGACTCCTGCACACTTTCCCTTTCCCTACCTACTGCAGCCACTGGACCACAGGGATGCGAAAGGGTGCTGTGCAACAAGGCTCGCGACACAGGAGCGTGTCGGCCTGCTGGGCCTGCTCTGGTAGCTGGCTGCACTGACAATAACAACAAAACTAACAGCGACACCACGATGTTCACTCCAGGATAAGGAGAAGAAAAAAAGGCAACAGCAACACCACGGAACTACCTGCAGGCCCAGCAATGCAGTGCCCCTGGTGGCAATAGCAGAACGAGGCATCAAAACACATGATAAGGCCTCTAGTCCGCCAGGGGCCTCTAGCCAGCTGGGGAATGTGCTTTGCTGCTAAGGTGCTAAAAGGCTCCCAGTTGCAAGGGTCAAATTCACACCCTTTTTATGACATCCATGGCATGACAACCTGTTCAAAGGTCCTGGGCAACATGAAGGGTGAGCGAGCAGGCATCCTCTTAAGCATGACCTGATCATGCAAGATCAGGTCATGATGCTGGCTCTCAATAGCCTCTTCCTATAACAATGGCCGGCCGGCCGCTTGGCTGCCGCCCTCTAGCTTCCCCTCCCACTCCGCAAGTCCACCACCACCTTGCCAATGTGTTGGCCCCTCAGCATGTAGTCAATGGCGTCTGGCACAGCCTGAATGCCGCCCGGCTGCACGTCCACCAAGGCGGTCAGCATGCCCTGCAGTGAGCGGGGGAGGGCAGGGGGCATGGAGGGTGAGCGGGGTGAAGGGGGAGGGCGAGGAGGGTGGAGGGCAGGGAGGGTGTGGGTGTGTGGTGGCCTGTTGACAGGCTGGCCCCTGGCTGTAGGCTGCAGAGACCAGTTGGGTGAGCCGGGAGAGTGGGTCCTGCCAGGGCTGCCACTGACTGCCTTGAGCTGCAGCCGCTGGCGCTTGGCTACAGATGTTGGCTGGTGGCTGGGGCCAGGCACACGGGGTGTGGGGGTGTGGGGGTGGCCACACAACCCCTCTGCTGCTGCTGCTGCTGATACTGATACTGATACTGATGATGGCGGCAGGCATGGGGAGCCCCACTGGCGTGGCCCCCCACCTGCTGCCGTCATTGCTGTTGTATAGTACCAGTGGGGCCGTGCCCAGCTCAACCCCACCCCTCCGAGGCAGTCACGACCCTGACAGCAGGCAGGCTGATGCAGTTCAGGTGGTTCGTGGTGAAGCAGAGAGGGCAGGCAGACATGCAGGCAGGCAGGGAGTCTGCAGGCAGGCAGGTGAGGTCATAGAAGGAAAGTGGTGAAGGTGGTTGGGGTGGTTGAGGTGAAGGGAAGTCAGCAGGCAGTCAGCAGGAAGGCGGGTAGGCAGGTGAGGGCTGAGCGAGTGTGCCCCTCCCTCCTCCTCCCCTACACTCCTGTGCACCGGCACCTGTGTACCCTTACCTTGTGATGTAAGTCAAACACGCGCGCCTTGGCCCGGGCAACAGCTGCAGGGTCGCTTGGCCAGATGCGGCCCAGCACCCGCCGCCCCTCAGGCCCACAGTGTTCCTGACCGCTCCAGAACATCAGCTCCGCAGTAGGCACTTGGCACCACCACTCCTCACCCCCCTTGCCCCCACTGGCCATACCAGAGCCAAGCTGCTGCTGCTGCCCCTGCATTCCCCCCTGCTGGCCCCCCTGCTGCTGCTGCTGCTGCTGCTGCTGCTGCCCTGGCTTGGAGTGAGAGGGGGTGGGGTAGCCCACTGCATGAGGGTACTCTGAGATGTAGCCCACCTGCAAGACATGCAGAGCAGCTTCAACACCCCACACCCCTCGGCACCTGTTGCCCTGACTGCCTGCTACACCCTCAACCCACACACACCTCTCAGCCCCCTCCCCCTTCACCTGCTGGACACTGGCTGCTCTTCTAGCCCACCAGCAGCCTAGAGAGCTGTCACCTCACCCCCCACCCCATACCCCATCTCAACCACCTGCAGGCCTTCTCCCCCTCCCACCCTCCTCCCTCCTCCCACCTGCTGCTCTCCCACCCCTCACCCCTCACCCTCCGCCCTCCCCTCCACCCCCCCCAGCCACCTGCAGCAGCCGCCCCCCAGGGGCCAAGCAGCGCATCAGGTCCAGGCGCATCTGGCCGCCCACCCCCTCGTACACCACATCCAGGCCGTGGGGGCAGCAGCGCTGGACCTCAGCAACCACAGCCTGCGGGCCACAGCAGGGGGCGGGCAGCAGGAGGGAGCAGCCAGCTCAGTGGCACCACCCCGCCAGCTTTGTGCCATGAGTGCCTTGAGGCCCTGTTGATCTGTCCGTCCACACACACCCCACAGAAACCCACACACCCACACACTACACCCACACACCACAACGTTGTCGCCCCAATCTACCCCACACCCCACACCTCTCCCACCCCACTCCACACCAGGACTACCAAGTGCCACACCCCACTGAGCAGGCCGTGCCAGCAACCCGCCAGCTACCTGCCAGCTACCCACCAGCTACCCGCCAGCTACCTGCCAGCGCCCTTTCATGCCACCCACCTGGCAGGTGTAGTCCACCACCACCAGCTGCTGGCCTGGCCGTGTCAGCAGCCTATCCCCCAGCTGCCTGATGGCTGCCACCTTGTGTGCACCCCCCACCACTGCCACCACGCTGCACCCAGCCAGCAGGGCCAGCTGGACAGCAAAGTGGCCAGTGCCGCCAGCAGCAGCAGTGACGGCTACCCAGTCCCCGGCCTGGATGCCCGCGGTGCCCTGCAGCAGGCAAGGCCCACACACATCTGCTGGCCAGCAATGGCAGCAGCAGCAGCAGCAGCAGCAGCAGCAGCAGTGGCAATGGTGGCAATGACGGCAGCAGCAGCGCATGCAGAAGAAATCCCAGGTATGGCAGCGACAGCAGCAGCAGCAACAACAGCAGCAGCAATCAGCAAAAAACATCAGTCAATCTCAGCAATCACCATGGCAGCAGCAGCAGCGGCAGTACCAGCAGCACCAGCTTGAGGTATGGCAGCGATGGCGGTAGCAGCAGTAGGCTAGACAGGTTTCTGCAGCCTCGCCCACCTCCAAGGCTGCTGCCGCCGTCAACCCGGACAGCACCAACGCCACAGCCTCAGCAGTGGGTGCGGCTGCCTGCAGCCCAGCCTGCTGCTGGTCACTGGGGCTGGCACTGCCTGGGGCCGCAGCGCTGCCAGGCTTGTCCGAATCCAAGGGGAAGACAAGTCGCTCTTTTGCGATGGCGTACTCCGCGAAGGCCGCGGCGCCGTTAACCGCCACAGCTTGCCCCACCTGTGACCGCCAAGAGCCGCGAGCAGCTGGGTGCGGAGGTGTGAGACAAACTGGCGCGGATCAAGGTGTGAGACGCAGCGAGAAAGCGAGCGTGAGCAGCGTTCGTGCTGTGCGCACCTGCAGCCGGTTCACGCCGGGTCCAACCGCCGCGACTACCCCAGCGCCCTCCGCCCCTAGCAGGAAGAACCCGCCGCAATGAGTAGCGGGGCTTGGCGGCGCGGGGCTTTCACCTACGAGCTGTGGGGTGAAGCACGATGCTGAAGACTCCTGTTGAGCAGTCGTGGTCCGCGTCTGCACTTTGTCCAGGTTGCTCTTAAAGGCGTGCTCCGCCCGAACCCTGAACGTCTCACACCCTCCGTTCACACCCGCGAAGTGCATGTGCACTAACACCTGCAGCGCGGGGTTTCTGTAGTCACTCGAGAAACGGCCGCCGACGGTCTGAACCTCTGCAACTGTATCACGCATCGGCGCGAGCGCGCATCGCGGTGCGGGGATGTTCGAGACGCGGCGAGTCAACATACCTCGCCTGGACCGGGTGCCAGCTGCTCCATCGGGACCTGCACAAGAGCACACTGGCTGCTCTGGCACGTTCGCACGACGCACTGCCCAACCCCGCCAGCACGCTGCCTTAGAGCAGGTCACCAGTTTGTATATAGATTAGGTTGCTGAAGGGCAAGTAGGTTAGATGGTTATCACCAATGCCTGGATGTCTGGCTCCGGTGTTAAGCACCCCGAGCTGCACACCCAACCGATCATTACTCGCCTGTCTGACAAGCCATCCCACCCCAGCACCCCATGCAAGGGGGCAACCTGCGCTGAGAGGCAACTCGTGCTGGGACAGCCACCTCCTGCACCCCTTTGCCACTGCACCCCACCATCCGGGCACCAGGCCAAGCCACGGGTGACGAGCATCAGCGCACCTCTTGAAGCTCTGCAACCTCCCTGAAGCTGTGGCCGATGCGTTGTGCTACCCATCGTCGCGAGTGGGTTGGCAGGGCTGCCGTGGGGGTGGTGCTTTTGCACGCGACCATTCGTGCGCGGATAGTACACGAGCGTCGACCCAAAGCTACCTGGCGTTCGCTGAAGCTAGCCATCGCTCTCTGGGCGTGCGTCGTTTGCCTCATGTGCCGAATTTATTATCATGCCCAGCCTGGCAAAGCTTTGTGTCAGGCTAGACAAGCAAGGGGAAATTTGGGTACCATGCTGTTCTCAACATTCAGACCACCATTTGCTACCGCGATTGCACCGTCAGGTTCAGCGTGCTGAAATAGTGAGCGGCACCGATAGAGGCTCAATATGGGTGTCTGGGCCTAAAGTTGTGTCCACGCAACAAGGTCGCTGTAGGTAGCTACATACATACGTATTAGGTCTAAGGCCGGGGCCCGTCTCTCTCGCGGGCCAGGTCCGTTAAGTCGGTTGTACTGGGTAGCTCGACCTCCTAGCTCCTGCAAAGCTAAGGAGCCATGCCTGTTGATAATGTCCCGCAACCGACACAGCCTCCAGCTCCGCAACCTCCAATATACTATCGAGTGCAGCAGACATTTCCCCTCGAGATGTTGTACTCGCGCACCTCATTTGCGGAACTGGTGGCCCAGGCCAAGGCCAGCTTGGCGACTGAAACAGTGGAGCAGCGGAAGGAAGCCAATGAACAACATCGAGTAGCTATTGCGGAATTTGCCAAGCACTTGTCTGGCCTCCAACCCGGGACAAGCTGATGTGATGTGATGTCATCACTGTGTGGGCTTCAATGCTGATGTAAACAGCACCACTTTCCTGAAGTAGCAGCCGAGTACTACTTAGTTGTACCAACCGGTGGTGTTGTGATCTGTTGACTCTAGCTCCTGAGCAACACGGCATGTTGAGAAGTTGCTAGCAGCAGCTTAGGGCTGCTTCTGCTTGTGCACAGAGTCATTGTGGGGTGAGGTTCCTCCTGTAAGACCTTGTCTCTCCTTGCCACCCGCTGTATCAGGTTACACAACTCTGCTTGCAACCGCCTTAACTCCACTACCTGCATCAGCCATGGCTACATGCTTGTACAATTGCTTGGTCTACACAGCAAGGCTGCTTGTGGGCTGGGCTGGGCTGGGCTGGGCTGGGCTGGGCATCAGAGCTGGCATCTGCCGCTACAGCAGCGGCCCCTATAGACGAGGCCTCGGCTGCAACAGCACGGGCATCTGCAGCACACACTGCCGCTGTAAGCCTCACCACTGACTGCTGCAGCTGCTCAGCACCCGAGGCTTGGTGAACCAATCGAGCTTGGGCTACATTGAGTTGTTCCTGCACAATCAATGGGGGTGAAGGATAAAATGCAAGGTTGGCTGGATGGCAGGGACGAGGCTAATTATGGCTGGCCGTACCTTCAATCGTGCCAGCTCATTGGCTGGATGGCAGCGTCTGAAGGCAACAATGCAATACACATGCATCGGTATGGGGAAGGGCACAATGGCTGGGCTGGGCTAGGCTGGGCTGCCTTGCCTGGGCTTGTTTAGCGTTTACCCAAGGCGGTTCCCCCGGTGTGCATTGCAAGGCGTTTGGCACGTTTGGCATACATTTGATGCTTTTGGCAGTGTGTCCCACAGCACCACTCGCCATTTATCGAGCTGATGCATAATGAGGTCGAGCCAGCGCCAGGGTGTGAGTGTGTGGTACAGGTAGCTGCTGAAGAAGTTTCAGGCCCAAAGCCTCACAGCGTACCCCCTCAACCCGGCCATGAGACAAGCCTCTAGCAGGCAGCATGCAACACACACTGTAGACACCCAGAAGGCACCTGGACATCGCCGAGGACATCGCCGCAACAGCACACATACGAAAGGGCGCAAATAACAGCGATGGGGCGCTCCTGGCGTTGTGTGCTGGTAGGGGCCACCGAACATTGGACGGGGTCGCGGACCAGCCGATCACCATAGGCCAGTTCCTCTGAGCCGATGCTAACGTGCGCGGCGCTGCGTCAAGGCGTGCCAATCTTACATCATGAGGCGGTGTATAGAGTTAGTTAGGTCCGTCCGAAAAATGGGCCTTTTTTGGCTTGCTTGTCTAGCCTGACTTTGTGCCACACGTTATGGGCGATGGTTGGGCATCATGCCTGTAGCACTGAAGCCATGTGGATTAGGGGGCGCTTGATATGCACAGATCTATCTATATCTAGATGTTGGATCCAGTCTACCTGACATTCAACAGTATTTGGACCCGGACACTCCCTAGTGATGGCGTGCCAGGCATTCACTGTTCTAAATGCATGTAAGGTGATTACAAGCTAACATAACGGCTGTATGTTGCGGACAGAGAGCATGTGGCGGTGCTGATTGATGATGACGTATGGCTGCACCATCAGAGGTTTAACCCAGTAGACAGGAGGTCGTGAAGAATGCCTGAAGCAGCTTGCATGACAAACACCATCACAGTCTGGCAACGTCACACTACAGCGCCACAATGTCACACCTCTGCATGAAGATCATCGACAAAATACCGCAAACACCAGTACACCACCTGCAAGAACCCCCAAAGACTGAGAAAGAGCCTCAATGGCATGCAGTTTCGGCATGTCGCCACATTAAATCAGAGTCAGATAAGTAAGGATTCCTTAGCCATGCTTTAAGCTATCCTTCCGCACTACCTCTTAAGCCGCATGCAGGCAGTACGATCATTGCACACATGGTGACCACCAGAACATGTGCTGAATGTACAGTTTGCCACTTTGCATTGAATTGCCCGCACTGGGTCACTGCAGAGTAGGGGCAGAAGGCACAGTGTGTAGCAACAAAAAGCAGCAGGGCAAGGCAGAGCAGGGCAGGCAGAGCTGACAGTGCAGGGCGCACAGGGTGCCCTTGGGTAGTGTGCCCTTGACCTGGTCTTGAATGGGTCATACCTGTGAAGGTTGAGGGCGCTGCCGGCAATGAGTGGTGCGGTGCTGCTGCTGCTGCTGCCACTGGTGATCATGGCATCAGGGGCTCGCAGCCAGCAGCAGCTGATGCGGTGGTCAAGCACAGCATACGTGTCGACGCAAGACCGACTCTCCCTTCAGTCAATGTATGGAAGGCAGTGGGTGGGAGCCTGTGACTCATCACGGTCTCCGGCCCACCGGACTGTGCACTTCATTCCGCAGACATCCCGGCATTCATGAAAACATCCCACTTACTCATAGATCTCAGGATATCTTGCTCAGAAGCTGCAGGAATCTTATGGCAGGGTTCAGAGACCAGCTGCAAGGCCCTCTTCATCAAGAGGCTGCGCCAGCCGCGTCAACAATGCTCCTCATGCTGCATTGCTCCCAGGCCCAGGGGGCCACCAGGGGCTGGTTGTAATGTCTGGCTGCTGGGTTACTTGCTTGTGTTCGTATGTCCGTGTGCATGCATGTATATGTGCATGCACAAGCGCGGTTGTGTGAGAGATCCCTACCTGTACCTGAATACTTAGCCTGGTTGGTTGGGTCACTGGTCACGGGTCATGCCAGTCCACATTCTCCTCCAGGCCTCCTTGGTGCTTGACTGTAAGACTACAGCTTCAACTCACCGATGCCCCCTCGTCATCTGGCAGCTGTGTGCTGTGCTGTGCTGTGCTGTGCTGTGTTCGCTGCCTTGCATTCGCTGCCTTGTGTTCACTGCATTGTGCTGTGTTGCGCTGCGCTGTTCTGCCAGCTGTAATGTGAGAGCCGTGCCTGGCTCACTGCTTGTGTGAGAGTTTGAGGAAGCGGTGGCGGCGCTGACAGTCCAGCAGCGTGCCCAGGGCCAGGCCACCCACCAGGGGGGTCAGCACCCGGTAGGCTCGAGCCAGCGGGGCCATGCCCGGGTCATGGAAGTGGCTCATGCACCAGGCTGACCAGGCCAGCAGCCCACGAATGAGCAGCAGGGCGGGCACACGCACCTGCCAGTGGAAACAGTAGCAGCAGCAACAGCAGCAGCAGCAGCAGCAGAGGGTTCAAGCCTAAGCCTAAGCCTAAGCCTAAGCCTAAGCCTAAGCCTAAGCCTAAGCCTAAGCCTAAGCCTAAGCCTAAGCCTAAGCCTAAGCCTAAGCCTAAGCCTAAGCCTAAGCCTAAGCCTAAGCCTAAGCCTAAGCCTAAGCCTAAGCCTAAGCCTAAGCCTAAGCCTAGCCTAAGCACTTAGTGTAGTCACAACAGCTGGCAAAGGCTGGTAGGGTCAGGCAGAGCAGGCGTACTGCTTTGGGCCCTTTTGTGAGGAGCGGCCTTTGATTCCCGGCCCTCACTGCCCTGTGTTCAGAACCCTCCACTCGCTGTTCAAGGAGGTGGTGGCTGCTGCTGTAGTGCAAGGCGGGCCCCCTGCACCTGGTGTGCCAAACCCTCTGACCTTGCTCAGTTGAGAGGCATGCTGTGGCCATGCAGAACGAGGTGAGGCAGGACACATCATGAGTAGACGCTAGGAGATGCTGCGACTACCCAAACCTTGCTGTTGCTGCTGCTCGAACCTTGTTGCTCGTGACTGAACCTTGTTGCTGCTGCAGCGTAAATCTTGTCGATGCTGCTGCCAAACCTTTCTCTAATGCTCCTGCTGCCATGATGGGTATGGTCCAGTGATCAGCGAGGCGGTGCTGCGCCTACACTGTGGTGGTGCAGGTGCGTGCTCAGCTCACATGCTCCGCGGGCGTGTGCAGCAGCACCTCCACCCAGGTGTCCATGTGTGAGGCATAGCCATAGGTGTAGGCGGAGGGGAACAGCAGCAGGCCCTGGGTGCTGGCGCCCAGCAGCCCCGCCCTCACCACCGCGTGTAGCACCTGGGAGGCTTCATACAGCCTGCGCTAGGTGCAGCACACAGGGCAGTGCCTTGGTAGGTGCAACACACAGCTCCATCCACCTCCCCCTTGCACCTGGTGCACCCTGAGCACAGGGGAGGCAAACAGGGTAGGGTAGAGACAACCAAGGGTAGGGCCGACCCCTGCACCCCTCCTTTGTCACGTCCCCTCCCCACCCTCCCCCTCCTCCTTTCCCTCCCACTCCCCTTCCGCCTCCCCATCTTCAGGCCAACCCCCTTCCAACTCCCCATCACCCTTCCTGCTGCCTTGCTTCCCGGCCCCTGCTCACCAGGTGTGGCCCTGGGCTGCCAGCAGGCCACTGAGCGCATAGGGCAGCGCCATCATCGCGTACATGGCAGCCTCTTGCGCCAACACCCCCTGCTGAGCGCTGCGCAGCCCACAGCTGAAGATGACAGCCAGGAAGGTGCCGCTCCACAGCTGGGCTATGGGAGCTGCACGGCGGTTGAGCCAGGAGCTGTATGCCCGCTCCTGGCTCGCTGGGAACCCCAACAGGCTGTAGCGTAGCAAGGCAGGTGTGGGCAGGATTGCGCGGGCTGGAGGGGGTGAACAGGAGGAGGAGGGACTGGCACAATTGGCTGCCACAAGGCTGGCATACGTGACAGGTGCGGAGGAGGGGCAGGGATGGGCATGCAGGGCAAGGGCACAAGAGGAGGGGAGAAGCCGGGGCTGGTTAGTGCTCAGCTGCTGACCCTCCTCCTCCTCCTGCTGCTGCTGCTGATCCTCCTCCTCCTCCTGCTGCTGCTGCTGCTCCACATGTGCGTTGATCCCCTCATGATGATGCTGTTGTTGGCACTGCCCCACCAGCCCTCTAACCAGCCCCTGCTCCTCCTCAGCCTGCTCCAGCCCAGCCCTCTGCCCAGCTGCCCTGGCTGATGCCAGCGCGGCCATGGCCCTGGCCACCAGCTGTGCTGCGTGCTGCAGGTGCTGCTCAGTCAGCCAGTCCAGCAGGTCCTGGGCCATGAGCAGGGTGCTGGCAGCCAGGTCAGGGTCAGTGCGGGCTACCCGCGCCACCCCAGCCACCACCCCGCCCCAGTCAGGGGCAGCAGCAGGGGTGGAGGCGCAGTCCAGCCCGTTGGTAGGCACTGCCTGAGCCGCTGGAGGGGCAGGGGTAGGGGCGGTGTCAGCGTGCCATGCCATGTGCAGCAGGTGGCCCAGGTCAGCCAACAGGGCACCAACACCATGACGAGCCGCGGGCACATTGCCCAGGCCACCTGGCAGTGGCGGGCAGGCAGCAGCGGCCAGGCTGGTAAGCTGGTCCCCGCCTCCCGTCTCACCCTCCTCCAGCCCCTCGCACTCCACTAGGCCAGCTGCAATTCCCTGCAGCTCCAGCAGCTCCAGGCCAGGGGGAGAGGCAGCAGCTGGGGTGCTGCGGGCTGCTCTGTCGCTGCAAGGGGCGGGCACGAGGTGGCCAGGGCTGCATGGCCAGGTGGCTGGCAGCAGCAGCAGTGGCAGGGAGGAGAGCTGGCGGGGGCCGTGCCACAGCTCCAGGAAGAGGCTGCCGGGGCTAGGGGCCAGGGCGAGTGGCAGCGCCAGCTGCAGTGCACAAGGACACATAGCGGCAGCAGTGCACGGCTAGGGTCACAAGCAAAAGATGTGTGCACTGTTGTTGTGTGTTGCCAATTCCGTTGGGGAGTTGGGGCTCCATGCGACTGCTGCTGGTGTCAGCCCTTTTAAGGAGGTGTGGGCTCGTGCTGCTGGAAGGACCAGCAGACAGACCTGCACACAAAGTCTATGCCAAGAATGCACTGCCCTGCCCCTCCTGGCCTTGGGCCGGAGTGCTGTGAGCGCTGAAGGGTACTTCAGAATGAGCGAGTCTGAGCGCGCGAGTTTGCGGCCAATGCGGCCGTTCATTGACAGCTTGTCGACCAGGCCATCACTAAGCATCAGACCGACCTGCAAGGTGCTGGAGTAGTTGCCAGCCTCCTCATGAAACTCTGACGCCGTTGCCAGCATCTCGACGGGCAGGCCAGCACCCCAGCAGCCCCGTGCCGCGACCTGCACCACCTCATCGCCCTCGCGCCCACGAGCTACAGACTGGTGATTGCAGCCGACGTCGGTGCCGTTCGAGCCATAGAAAACCAGGTGATGGCTGTGGCTCAGGACCAAGCTGAAGCTGACCTTGCTGAGCTCCCGTGCACTGCTGCGGGGCATGGGCTGCTGCGCACTCGCCGATGGCACCTGGTCCGCAAGGCTGAGGGTTAGCGCAGGGGCGGTTGAACCCGGCAGGCGCCACACACGCTGAGAGGCAGCCCGGACAGCCAGGTTCAGCGAGGAAGGGGGCAGGGCAGCCACCTGCCAGGTTGCCGGGTCGCCCAACAAGGTGGCCTTCATGCACCTGCTGCCCACCTGCAGCAAGCAGGGCAGCTGGTGTGCGGGCAGTGGGGTAACCACGCCCTGAGGTGGAAGACTGGCTGCACGCTGGGCTGCTAGGGTCAGGTGCGCTCTGCTGACCTGCAGGTGCACGGTGTCCCCTGTCCGGTGCGCCGTGCCTGGCGCCAGCAGCTTGTCCAGCCACACCTGGCAGCGCAGTGGCAAAGAAGGCACAGCTTGGTATGCAGTGTTTGATACAAACAGCACTACGTGGCTCTAGTGCCTGCACCATTGACGCTGGGCTCTATAACAGCGTATGGGGGACACAGCACAGCGCTAGCACAACTGCAGCTTCTCAGCAGCTTCCCAACACCTCTCTGGCATCAGTCTCACACACTGCGCTACGCTACGCCTCGCCATGCCTGCCCTGCCCTGCTGCTGCCGACAGTGATGACTATGGCACTCATGTTAGGAGACCAGCAGCATGAGGGGCAGTTGACTATGCTGCACTGAGGTCAGGTGCAGCGCAGCACGCAGCAGCCCACCTGCAAGGTCTCACTGTCCCAGGGCACTGGCACAGCCCCAGCGGCTGCGTCCTGCAGGGCCGGCACCGAGCCAGTGGCTGACCAGCAGGCCATCAGGTCCATGGTCAACAGGGTGCAGCCCCGGCGCACGCTGATGTGGGTAGCCAGCCAGGCTGACCTGCACACCCCGCCAGGACAGGGCCAGCATGAGCCTAGGGTGATCCACCACTGGCCTGTGCACAGCCTCGGTCACAACTACACTGTAGTCCAGCTAGGAGCAGCTGCTGAGACACCCAGCCATGGGTGGTCTTCGATCCAGGGTGTAGGGAAGGTGCAAGGAAGGTGCAGGGAAGGTGGAAGGAAGGTGCAGCAGTCTTGGTGGGAGCTGTTCAAGCTGGCTGCAGCAGCGATGCCCTGCACTCACCCTGGGCCAGCCACCAGGCTGTGCACAGCCGCCGTCACATCCCTGCCCAGGCTGCCAGGCTCCTGGTCCACCAGCTTCAAGACCATCTGCAGCAGCCACGAGCCAAGGCAGGGGCAGGCTAGCCGCAGGACAATTAGGTGCAGGCCAGCGTGCATAGCAGGGCACAGCTGCAGCTGGCACCTCCACTAGTGCTGCCCTCACCTCTTGCTGCACCAGGCGCGACTTGTACGGCTTCCCTGCCCCGCTGCAGCGCACCAGCTCCTGCACCCTGGCCAGTGCTTGCAGCGCCTGCTGGCTGGGCCCTGGCATGAATGACCTGGCAGCGCCCGATGCATGTGGGGCAGTCTGTGGAGCCTTGGGCCGGGCCTCTGCCACACTTGGAGCCTGGGCCACGCTGGCTCTCAACAGGGCCCCAGGGGGAGCTGCCTGGCTTGCGGGCCAGCCGCTTTGCTGCTCAGCCACAGTTGTGGCTGACCCCGACCCATGCAGTCCAGCCTTTGCAGCAGCTGCCTCCTTGCGTGTCTGTGAGGGTGAGGAGGCGACATGCTGAGCCTCCCAGACCCTGCCCTGGCTAGACTCGATGGGAGGTTGTGCCAGCTGGGCTGCTGGCTGCTGCTGCACCTGCTTCAGGGGCGGTACACACTCTGTCTGTGCTGAATGGCATGCAGCGGCGGCGGAGGCTGGTGTGCTGATGTCAGAGCCTGCGCCCTTTGCTGGGCGGCTGCGCAGGCTGCTGCTGCCCTGTTGCCGGTAGCCTGGGGAAGGCGGGCGAACGGTGCTGTGGCTCATGTAGAGCAGCAGCAGGCGGGGAGCGGCGAGCTGCAAACAGCTTGACAACGCTGTGCCCAGCAGGCCGGGGTGGGCGATGAATAATCGAAACACGATTTGGGTGGCAGCGATGTGGACGACAGCCAGCAGAACCACTGGAAGGAGGGGGAGGAGAAGATGTGTGTGTACTTGGTCTGTGCAAGCCATGAGAACCTCTGCAGCTAATCCAGCCCCATTGTTGCACACCAGGCTGAACATAGTGGGCTTGTGCAGTTGGCGCGCCCACATAACACAGAACTGCAGCAGGCACAAGTGAGAGCAAACATCTTGTTAGTTGCTGACAGCTGACAGCGTGGCCTTCATGCACCTGCTGCCCACATGCAGCAAGCAGGCAAATGGTGCGGGTGAAGTGTGGGGGCCACCTGTCAGCACCACGTGGCTCCAGTGTGTAGGAGCAGGCATGCATGGATGTATATGAATATGAACTATGCTACTATGCTACGCCTTCAGTACTCAGACCCAACCCTGCTCAGCTGCAGCAACATTCCACACTTACAAGAAACCTGCATGACCACGAGCATGTAGCAAATAAAGCCGCGTAGCAGCGCGCCGAGGATGGTACCTTGATTAGTCGGGAAGCGATCACCGCTGACGCGGAGTTGGCCAAGAAAGCTGTGAACTGGAGTGCAGCGAGCCAGGGTCGAGTTATAGTACGCTGCGCCACAATCAGATTAATCGTTGCGGTTAGTGCGTGTAGCTGCGCCAACAAGGGAGACCGGAACTGCTGCCATATAAGGTCTTTCTCGTGCGCACTCAATGCTAGCATCGCTGGGTGTGTGACTGCTATTGTGGCTTGGACTAGTATTTTAAAAAAATCTTAGCTATTTACTAAACAGGGTGACTCCCACTTAAACTCAACCAAAGTGTCGTCACTGCCAGCTTCATTATGCACTTGGCGCCTGGTTGGATAAAGGTAGCGTACATACTGCACCTTGCAAAGGACCCACCGGATGCATGGTGTAATGATACCATGTGTCCCCGTGCCGCTGCTGAGGGTTTCCTCCCCCAGCCGACATCACTGGCCTGTCTATGCTTGCCTTGCGCCTGAGGAAGCTGCTCCCAGCACGAATGGGATGCCTTGCCCTTCTCGCTTGGATGTAAGGAGCGCAACTCGACTAGCCTAGTCATCTCGTCTCGACTCGTCGAGTTGACGTCTCGACTCGACTAGACTAGTCACTCTAGATGGGCATGAAATGTGCATTTGAGTAGCGCACCTGCTTCAGGCACCTGTATGGACGTTATGGCGCAGCTCAGATTGATTTGCTGGCCTTGCTGGGTTGGCGGTTAAAGTTGGTTTCCCGGACATGCCCGGACATGCCCAGCAGCGCCTGAATCGCAAATGGAGCCTGGGGGCCCTCTCCCGCCTCAGCCTCCCGAGCTCACCGCGCGATACAACCAGAAACTTCTGACGTTGGAGGAAATCAGCCAGGCGCACGCCAGCAGCGTGTATGCGCAAAAATACAGCATCGAGGTTGTTGGGGGCAAAATCAAGGCGGTCTGTAATGACTGCAAAATGGCCCTCTCCTGTGGCAACTTGAGTGACTCAAGGAAGCACCAGTGCAACAAGCGGCCCCGCTCTGACCAGCACGCTATAGCTGCTGCATGCTCGGTTGCCTACATCACTCTACATCTACATCACTCTACATCACTCTACATCTACATCACTACATCTACATCTACATCTACATCTACATCTACATCACTCTACATCTACATCAAGGCCAATGCTGGGCTGGGTGCTCGCCGTAGCAATGAGGCTCAGCTCCTCGCGCGCATGGGCGAGTAGGCAGCCACCACCACCTCTCAGTACAATCACTCCAGACCACCACCACTTCCCAAAGTCATAGTGCGTAGTAGTCTAGACACTCAGCTTTTTTGCATGCAAGATGCTTTCCTTTAGACAGTTCTTTACGACGTCGTAACGATGTAAGTGCAATGCATTACCACTGCGCGACAACGAGGCTGTCGATGACACACTTATGCCTCAGCCAACCATGCATTCTGACCTCGCAAACACATACTTACATAGTGCCCTGCAGGCAAGCGGGCAGTGGTGCCTTGCAGGCGGGCAGATAGACGTCCCTAGCGGGTGGAGCGGGCGGAGTGAAAGTCATTCCATTCAAAAAAAACCGTCTAGTCTAGTCAATCTAGCCTAGATCTAGGCTAGATCTAGGCTAGATTGCGCTCCCTACTTGGATGTCCCCGCCACTCATGCGGTCACAGCCAGAGCTCTCCCTTACTGTCGCCACGGTTGCATGTTCTACACTTTAGTCCACTGCCGCTGCTGCCGCTGCTGCTTACGCTGATCAAAAGTTGCCCTACATGATGTAGTGCCAGAAGCGAGGCAACGGAGGTGTAGGGGTGAGGGCCAAAGCCAACAGAGGTAAGGGGGTGCAGCACCCCACCACCCTCAAGTTGGGCGAAGTGGTTGCGGGGGTGTGGGGCCAAGGCTACAGAGGTGGGGGCTGCAGCACCCCACTACGCTGACCCTGGAGTACTGCGCCCAGGCACCCTCTACAAGCACTCCTACAGAGGGACCCCCTCCCCTCCATCCCAAGGTCAGTGAATCATACATTATCCAGAATCATCCAACAATAGCCAGAGTTATTCAAGTTTATTCATAGTTATCCAGAATCATCCTGAGTTATCCAGGGAATCAAGCAGTAAGGATTCCACAGCACCCTTCCAAAGGTCCAGGCAGGCTGGCGGACAATGTTCAAACAGACCGTGTGAGGTTCAGCACTCGGGTTTGTCATCAGCGCCAGCCAAGCATACGTACTTCCAAGCTACACACCTGCCGTGCTTGTCACAGCACTTTGATAAATGGCCCGTTCCTCCAGCAGACCTGTCAGCTGATGATGGGCTGCTGGTCAGGCCGGGCTGGTGGCGGCGGCAGCAGCACCAGTGGCCCTCCATGGTCCACCTCATCCCCTTTTTGGCCAGCCGGCTCCCTCCCCTCTTTCATCTTGCCATGTCTGCAGCTGCATGCAAGCATGTCTGCAAGCATGTCTGCAAGCATGTCTGCAGCAGCATGTCTGCAGCTGTATGCAAGCATGTCTGCAGCTGCATGCCCACCAAGCACCCTGCTCACCCGCCACCCCCTGGATGCCTCCCCCCCGCCTGCCACCACCCACACCCTCTCCCTCCGCACCAGCAGCCATGGCGCACCAGGCATACCCCTGCAGCAAGAGTTGGCCACCAACGGCATGCGGTGTCCCCCTGCACAGCGCCGGCACCTTATGCCGCACCATTCCATGCCTGGCCTGTTGGACAGCTTCCCCGTCCCCCGCTACCCATGCCACCCCTCCCACTGGGCCGTCCTTCACAAAGCTTCCTGCAAAGCTCCTGGACGCACCGCCTGACCCTGACCTACACGCACACACAGAGTGTGACCTTCCTCGCGACCTGCAGCTGGGGGTCACTGCGCTGGCCTTGGCGCCTCCCACCTGCCACCTGCCCAACAGCCAGGGGCACACCTCGCTACCCAGTCAGGCAAGAGGGCTGTGGCAAAGGGCAGTAGCCAAGGCTAGCGCAGTAGCAGGGACGGCGTTGGCGTACAGGCCGGTGCATGTAACGCTCACCCCGGCGTCACGTGCTGCACCCGCCGACAGATGCAGTCACACGCTGTGCAGCCTGGTGGTGGAGCCCGCCGTGGGCTGCCGGGGCGGAGCGACGCCGGACGCGGGATCCCGTGGGGGTAACGCGCTCCAATCGTCGTCGCCTGACGCCAGGCCTGTAACACTCACCTCGGGACCCTGGCGCGGCGAGGAGTTTTCGAGCCCCAAGATCTATGTGCACCGCAACGGTGACACGTCGTCGGACAGCGGTGACGAGCTCAGCGTGTGTTTGCATCCCGCGCCGGGCTTGGTGGTGCCGGGCAGTGGGACGAGCATGCCCGCACGCGGCACCCGTGCGGCCAGCCGGCTGTTGGACAGGCAGCGAGGACAGGAAGCTGGGCCAGAACAGCCAGCGCTGATGCTGGAAGTGTGGTATTGACAGAAAAGCAGCAGCAGGCAACAAGTGGGGCTGGAACTTGGCAACAGTGCTACTCAGGGCAGCAGACCGGGCCGCAGCAGGGCAGAAGGAGGTACGTCACATCCACAGTAAACAATGAAGCGGAGCTGAGAGGGGCACAGCATAGGAGCATCTCCCTCATTGGAGACAGAAATCCGCAACACAAGAGATCAGGCTGGAACACAAGGCACAAGCGCAAGGGTGCGGGATGCCGGCACTGGGTTTTGCTACCAGCTGCTGCCAGGGGGGGGACAGCAGTAGGGGTGAGCTGGGAGGGGTTGGGAGGGCAGCATTAGGGCTGGGAGGGGGCGGGAGGGTTGGGCTGGGATGTGGTGGGAGGGGCTAAGCTGGGGCTGGGAGAGTGGGGTGCATTGGCAGTGCCAAGACTGGGAGGGGCCCTAGACTAAGGAAAGGACTAGTGCAAGGGGGTAGACTAAGGAAAGGGCTAGTGCAAGGGTTGGACTGCAAACACATAATGTGGACGTCACAGGTATCTTTCTCCTCTTACGGTGGATGTTTTGCACTGCTGTCTTTTGTGGGAGGTGGTCATTCTCCCTCCATTGCGGGCCTATCCCTCGCGTATGCTTTAAAACATGTCGCCTTACGACTGTACTACAGCAGCACCTACACCACGAGGGGGCTCGCGGAGTGCGTCTGGCATGAAAAATGAACTACCCCATGTTGGGACCGCCTAACTTTGACTTAGACCTGTATGGCTCACTAGCTTATTTACGACGGTCTGAGATACTACAGGGGCTGCTACGCCTTTCAAATCACAAGGGCGTGGAACTGAGGAGAGAATGTAAAAATGAATGTTGAAAAGAATTGAAAAAGTCGGACCCAGCCGAACTTGTTTTTTAAAGCTACCTCAACACGACAGGCCACCGCAGGGTCAGCTATGTACTTCTTCCAGCGCGGCAAGCCTTAGTGCGGCGCAATGTCTGCCTTTATTTGGATGCGGTCACTGTCTTGCTGTGGGGTGCGTCTGCTGCTCGCGTTCAGCCGTATACCCGTACGCTCACAAATGTTCCCTCTGCTCCGCAGAACCACAGCTACGAGGCGGATGCTGCCTCGACAACCAGTAAGGATTCTACAGCACCCTTGCGAAGTAGGCTGACAGACAAGGAGCAAATGAACCGTGCGAAGTTTAGTACCCAGGTTTGTCGTCAGCGTCGGCCAAGTCAGTGCAGTTCACGGTGCATAGGGTGTGTAAGGCTGAGTCACCTCATGGTGCACGGCCACATAAGTCATGGTGCCTCCCCACTACAGCCCTAATACAACGCCATGCACACAACCTGCTACTGTGCCTCTCAGCTGTGGGTGATGATTACTGATGAACCCTTGGAAGTACACCCTGCCTTCCCCCTCCTGCTCTTCCTCCTTCCTAGCAATCTACCTCCAAGGACCTCGCCGCTCCCCGCTACAGCCTTCAGGGTTGCCATGCTGCCCGTTGCTGCCTGCTTCCTCCTCTGCCCACAGCAGCACCCCAACCACACAGACCGTCACAAAACCCAACATCGGCGCGAGCCCAGTGTCATCAGCCAGGCCAGCCTGGCCTTCCTCAGCATCACCAAGTCCTTCATCAAGGTCAGGGCTGCAGCTGGACTGGTCGGCAGGCAGCATGCAGTCGGTTGCTGCTGCTGATCCTCATGCTCATCCATGCAACCGTCCATGGCGTAACAGCTCAAGCACGCATGTCAGCCTTGTCCTTCACCCCATGCATGGCTCACTGGGGTATGGCTTCATGTGTGGTACCCTGCGCTGTCCCTACCTCCCCATGTGTCAAAGTTGGGCCAGCAGCAGCAAGTTTCTGATGCCGTGCCCCACCAACTGGGAAGTAGGAGGGTAGGATACCGTGCCCAGCCAACTGATGGACTGAGCAGGTCAGGCTCTGGCGCAGCGCCCCTACACAAAGCTGGCTCCTGGCTGTACCCCTCAGCCAGGCACTGCTAAGCAGCAGCAGCAGCAGCAGCTGCAGACCACCATCACCTGCACACCCTACTCGTCATCACTGTCCACTGCAGCAGTGACAGTGGCAGTAGCAGTGGCAGACCAGCATCACTGCCTGACTGCCAGGCAGCAGCCCGGCAACAGCAGCAGCAAATCATTATCACTGTCCACTGCAGCAAGTCTCAAGTAGTTCAGGGCTTGATCATCAGCAAAGTCTAATCCCCGCTGCAGGTCAGCCAGTAGCAAAGTAGCAAGACTAGGTTCCACGGCTGTACCATGGCATGGCATCAGCACCAGCTGCCTGCTGTCCGCCCTCCCAGGCCCGATCCAGGAGCAGAGTGCTGCTGCACAACATCTCGCGCCGCGCCCAGCAGCTGCCCGGCCCTTGGGGGGTGGTGCAGGCACGCAAGGAAGCTGCAAGGAAGCTGACGGAGAGGCGCAGGTGGGGTCAAGCAGGGCGGGCAGGTAGGCAGGAAGGCGGAGGAGCAGCGCAGCAGGGGGGCAGACAGGTCACGAGAAAGAACAGCACTGGCAGACAACTTTGCCGATACTGGCTATCGGAGTGGAGGCAGTGACATAGAAGTAGCCGGCCCCTGCTGCCCCCTCACCCCCTGCTGCCCCCTCACCCCCTGCTGCCCCCTCACCCCCTGCTGCCCCCTCACCCCCTGCTGCCCCCTCACCCCCTGCTGCCCCCTCACCCCCTGCTGCCCCCTCACCCCCTGCTGCCCCCTCACCCCCTGCTGCCCCCTCACCCCCTGCCGCCCCCTCATTGTCCTGCCTCCTCTTTACCGTCAGGGCTGAAGAAGAGGAGCGAGACAGTCTGCAGCACAACCCCTCAAACACATCCCTCGCCACCCGCTGCCCCACCTTTGCCACGGTGGTGCCACCAGCCCGCCAGCCGCACCCCACCCCCTCCCAGTCCTCCCCCCCTCCCCCCATCTCCCGCTCCTCTCCACCCCCACCCCCACTCTCCAGCCCCTCCCCTCCCCCTCGTGGCTCCCAGCGCGTGCCCCCTACTGCCCTGAACATCGTTGCCTTTGACCAGCCCCACCACCCAGACGCCACCCCCGCCACCCTCGCCTACCCCAGCAGGCGGCAAGCCCCCCTGCCCCCCCTCCCCCGCCTACCACCCAGGCAGTAGCCCCAGCCTGCTGCTGGACGCTGGACCCAACCTTATAGAGCCGCCACCCACGCCTGGCTTCACCCTGCCCCAGCTGCCCAGGGGGGGTCCAGCAGCAGCCTTCTCCCCAGCCCCTACCCCAGCACTTTGCCCCACAGCCCCAGGGCACAGGGCCGGGCCACACAGGGGCCTACGACACCTCCCCCCCGCTCTGCCCTCCTCCCCCTCCCTCAGCACCCACCCGCCCTGCAGGCCACAGTGCCTCACCCACACGGCAGACCAGGCTGACCCAGGGGCCCCCCTCCCTCCTGGGCTCCGCCACACCCCCCCTGGCATCCCCCTCTCCAGCTCCCCTCATAGCAGCAGCTCGCCCCAAGCACTCCCCCTGGCAGCTCCCATCCCCCTCCCCCCTCACGCCCACCAGCTGACCCAGGTGCTAGGGGCAGGTATTGAGGCAGACGAAGGGGCCCCCCTCCTGCCCTCCACCCCCCCCCAGGGGCAGGAAGACTGGCCAGCACCAGCAGCACCTGACTCCAGCTCCCGCTCCAGCCGCACCTTCCCAGTCACACATTCCTACCATGACCTGCCATCACCCACCTCCCCACCAGGCAGCCTGGGCAGCACCATGCAGCCGCCACACCCCACTGCCACCCCAAGGAGCCCCGAGGCTGCTGGGCCAGAGGTAGGGGGATGTATTCCCACTCAACCTCTCCCCGAGCCACACTTTTGCTGGCAGCAGCTGGGTGCCACCCACCCCACCCTGGACCTGGGCCACCAAGGGCACAGCAGCATGGCAGGCCGGCGCCCATCACTGCCAGCCACCCTAGCTGACTGCATAACAGCCCCGGTGCTACAACTGCTGCAGCAGCAGCAGCCAGTCGGCCTGCCGCCAGCCCACCCAGTGAGCCCCTCTCCTCCCCCCCAGCCCCCCTCAGACCCTTCCACCACCCTCCCCCAGGCCTCCTCCCTGAACTCAGGGAGGGGGTCTGAGCCTGCCAGCCACCACCCCCTCCCTCCCGCTGCTCCACCCCCGCCCTCACCCCCAGGGGGCGCTGCCCCTCTCAGCTCACGCAGCAGCAGCCCCCTCACACGACCCGGCTCAGCATGGCTCACCTGGATGGGGCCATCGTGCAACACAACGGGGAAAGCGCTGTCGGCAGCGGGCAGCGCCTGCCCCACGCTGCCCCACATCCTGCCGCTGGCATTAGGCCAGGAGGGGCTGGGGCCACTCAGCCCAACCACCTCAACAACACACCATGCAAGCCACATCGGTTCGCCGCTCCCCAGCCAAGACTGGGTGAGTCACTCCCCTGCCCACCCCCAGCCCCTGGCCTGCCATCCCTCCTTGCATGCTGTGTTGCTTAAACCTGTTGCCTCACTCTCCAACCGGCCATTGCCCAATCCCCCACCTATGCAGTTGTTTTGTGCGTCAGCCTACCCCACTACTTGGCCCCCTGCCCCCCTCACCCCTCACCCCTGCCCCCCTCATCCCTGCACCCCTCACCCCGCCCCCCTTCCCCCTGCCCCCCTCACCCTGCCGCCCCCCCACTCTGCTTCCTGCCCACTGTGCTAATCCACAGACCGACCACGCCTCCCCTCCTCTGCTCCCCACGGCGTCTGGCTTCCCCCACCACTCCACTTCAGCACCCCCCACCCACCGCTCCCTCTGCCCCCCACCCAGCCAGCCTGCCCCACCCCCCTTGCACCCCCTCTACCCCACCCCTAGCCTCAACCCCCACACCCCCAGCCCTGGGGCCACCAACCCTGGTTGCAGCCAGAACACTGCCCACCCCCTCATCCGGCCTAGGACAGCCCACCCTCCCCCTCAGCGCCTCAGCTCCACCAGCCAGCTGTCACCCCCGCCTGACACACTCCTACCCAGGGGCCCCCCTATGACAGCAGCAGGCAGGGAGGAGGGGGAGGGGCTGCTGCTGCGCCGCTCCTCCTCCCTCAACCACCTGGACCCACCCCTCTCCTGGGTGGCCCCTGGCCAACTGCAGCCGCCCTCCCCCTCCTCAGCCACACCAGCCGCTGGGCTGCCCGCCCCTGTGCGCTCTCACCTAGGCAGGGCAGTGGGCAGTGCCCCGGGCTACGTCCTGCTCCCTCAGCTTCTGCCCCTGGCTGTGGAGGTCCCGGGGGAGAGGGGGAGGGGTGGCGTGGCCAGCAACCTGGCTGCCACCCCCTGCCAGCTGGCGGCCAGCCCTGGCACTGGGTTGACTCCCAGGCCACCCCACCCCAGCAGCGCACACCCAGCTGGGGTACAGCCAGCAGCCACCATGACCCTTGGCCTGCCGCCCGGCCTGGTCTGGGCCCCGGAGGCGCTGAGGGGCCCTGCCGCGCCCCTGGCCGCCGTCCTACCCCCTGGTCCCCCCCTCTGCCGCCCCCTACGCGCTGCCTTCGCGCCCAGCCCCGCACACTCGCCGTCCTCCGCCCACAGCCCAGACCCCTTCACGCCCCGCACGCGAGGTCTTGCCGAGGTCAGCCAAGCCCGGCGCAAGCCTCCGCTGCGACCCAGCACATCCAACCGCGTGTCCCCGTCGCAGCAACCGAACCACTGGCGCCAGGGGCTGCTGACCGCGATCGCAAGCTCGAATATCAGCGCGGAAAGCAGCAGTGGCGTGCTGGGGTCGTCTGTCATTGCCCGGCCTGACGAGCTTGTGACGGCGGGCTTGCAAGGCAGGCTGCACGCGCACACGATGCATGCCAACCCGGTGCGCAGCCTGCCGGGCAGTCACAGGACCACTCGGAATGGCAGCATTGCCATTTGGGGGGCCGGTTTTCCTGAGCAACACACCACCGAACACGACCCCGTGGCCGCCGCACAAGCCTGGGTGCAGACCAGTGGTCAAAGGGCGGCTGTGGAGGAGGTACCGCGCACGTACAACCGCGTGTGCAGTAGTGGGTGGAGCGAACGCAAGTCCGCGCAGCGTCATGGCGAGAATGAGCGGTTGTCGGTTCCTGGGGCGCTTGGAGAAAGACCGATCAGCGCGGTGCAACGCATGGCGCGAGCGCTCAGCCGCCGATAAACAGCCTTTGCCCGCATATCGCCTGTACTCCTCACGTACCCTTCAGTGAGTCGCCCAGGCAACCCCACCTCCTCACCGACATTTCTGCATTACGTCCCTTTCATCGCCACCCCTAGCCTTCCTGCCTGCCTGCCACCTGCCTGGCAGCAGCTCTGGCCAGCAGCAGCAAGATCGGCCCACAGCAGCAAGAGCGGCCAGCGGTAGTTGTTGAAGAGCAAGGGATGCTATGCACCGCCTACAATCGTCCATTTGAGAAGCTGCATTAGCTGTACATAGCTAGGGGTCGGGCCATGTCTAGCCTGCACATATTGCGGTGCTGTCTCGCATCCCTTGTACTACTGCCAGAATTCAGAGCAGTCCCCATGCCTGCACAATCTTGGTCACCTGCATTGACGAATCTACCGTCAGGCAAGGATATGTGCACCACCTAAGGAGCAGTGGACCTGGATTGCCCGTCCTGGGACACTGTGGACATTTCTCGTGCATGTATGTACGCCACCACTCACACGCCACCATGCTCCTGTGTCGGTGACCATTGCCTTACTTGCACACCTTACCAGTTAGGACTGCACGCTCAAGGCAAGCACGGCGGACAGCACAACAACATCCCTTCCTTTGCGTGGCGTTGCCTTGCATCTTGCATCGAGTAGTGTATGTGTCGCCCACTAAGTGTGGACCAGTCTGCTTTGCGACAAAGCAGTGCCATCTATTATGAATTGACGAAAGGTGTGAGCAAGCACAGCATAATGTGATCGTTGAGCACGATGCGTACGTTTCCATTAGGAGCTGCCTCGCTGTAATGCAAGGGGGACGCGAGACAGGCTGGGATCAGTTTCAAGCAAAGCTTGTCAGCAGCGCCTTGTCGTCCAGCTTGTCCAGATGCTCCGGGTCTTCAAGGATTGGCATACTGCGCCAGAATGGGCACGCGACGTGGTTTGTCGTCGGTTGAGGTTTATGCTTGAGGCCCAGCTATTGCTGTCAATACCGTGGTGATCAGGCTTGTGAAAACTTTCTCATGAAACTATTGCAGTGAAATCATTGCAGTGCAAAAATGCAATGTTTCATTGCAAGAATGCAATCCCGGTAGCACCCAGTGGGTCAGACGAGTTGAGCCGATGGCTGGGGCTGTTGCGACGACTAGCGGCCTACAGCAGATTGCTCGTGGCCGTGTTGCTGACTTCACTGGCCCTTCGCTGGCGTTGCCACAGGGTCACCAGGGGATCGGTTGGTGGATAACGCCCTGGAGATATCTCCTGAATGTGAACGGCGAGTTACACTGACTGTGTGAGACTGCCGGTTTAAATCCTAGGAAAATTGCGTTGTGAGTATGGGACCCAGGTCGAAGTCGAAGTCAGAGACACGAGAATGCAGAACGAGAAAAGCAGACCAACGGATCAAGCAGACCAAGCAGACAAACGGAAGTGTTCGTGCAAGCTTGTCGAAAAATAGCTTAGCCGAGCCAGGCTCCAGACCTGTCTCCAGCCCTGTCGATGATATTTGCTGAGCCCGTCGTGCTTGGCCGCGCCAACGAGTGGAACGGACGCTGGGTCCGACCCAGACCAGGTCACTTTTCCTCACTCCGCCCGAGCCTGGTCCGAGCGCCCGTTCTACCCTGAAATTTTGCCATGTCCAGTCAGGATGCGCCATTCACGCCGACCTGGGTCCAGGCTGCCTATAGCTGTCGCTAAAAGTGTCTGCGTGGCGCAAGAACACGTCGCAGGTTGGGGGCCTGCTACCCGGCAAACCACTCGGGCTGGCTGCACTCTGTCAAGCCAAATGCAGTCTTAGCCCAACCCGCCAACTCTGGCATTGATGCAGGCTATCTCTTTTTACAGGCGCAAACACAAACGCAGCAGGCCCATTTGTTGCAGATGTTGTAGGCCCCGCAGGACGCAACTGCACTTAGACGCAACTACAGCAGGCCTAGTTGCTGCAGATGTTGCAGGCCCCGCAGACTCAAACGCAGCAAGCCTCGCCGATGCCCATCAGCGAAGCCATCCAACTAGAGCGCGGACTTTTCCAGCAAACCGTCAACGACTGCGGCCAACGGCCAAAAGCTCAATGGGGGATAAACACACATGAACGACCAACAACCTTTATGGCACACCGCCGACAACAACCTTGTCGATCGCTTCTGCAGCTTTGCGAGTCGCTTCTGCAGCCTTGAAGGCCGCCTGAGAGCTCGCCCAAGCGTTCATAGCGAAGGGCCCCACACGCGCAACGAAGATGGCACCACTTGTGAAGATGCTAGCGCCCATACACTGCTCGAGGGCTTTCGTGTTGGCGTCCACCTTTTCGCCCAGCTTGTCAAATTTGGCGTCCACCTTGTCGAACTTGGCATCCAGCTTTTCGCCCAGCTTGTCAAGCTTGACCCCCATCTTGTAGACCTGCAGATTCATCACGCACATTTCCTTTTACACCGCCTCCACTTCCCTCCTCACCAGGTCGCCCACCTTGTTGTCCAGCTTGTCCAGCTGCTCCGTGTGCTTGACGACCTGCCCATTCAGCTTGTCTAGCTGCTCCATGTGCTTGACGGCCTGTCCACTCAGCTTGTCCAGCTGCTCCGTGTGCCGGGCCTCCCATTTGTCGAGTTGCTCCGTGTGTCGGGCCTCCCAATTGTAGAGCGGCTCCGTGTGTCGGGCGCCTAGCTGATCAATTTTGTGCCCCAATTTGCTGAAGCCTAGTTCCAGCTTGCGTTCCAGTCTGCTATGCCCGCTGCCCATCTGCCTTGCGCGTCGGGCCAGATGATGACGTTGAGCGGACCCAGCACGAACCAGCTCGTGCGCCGCTGGTGCAGATGGGCAAGGCCTGTCTGCGCTGATCGCGGCGCTGTGGGTCCCAGCGTTTACGGCGTGCTTGCCTCGCGCTCCCATGCACCATGCATTTTCTGAGCCCTCGACCCTCATTGGGCTGGACTCACTACAACAAACAAGGCCCTGGTGCGGGTCCGCGCTGTAGGCCATGCATGGACTCGGGGAATAGGCGTCATTGGCCACCGCGACCTTGTCGTTCGCTGCTGTAGCGTTGCGGGTCGTTTCTGCAGCCCTGGCGGTTGCCTAAGAACTCACCTCGGCGTTCATAGCGATGGGCCCCACAGTTGAAACGAAGATGGCAGCACTCGAATAGCCTGGCTTTCAATTCCAGATCACTCTTGCTCCTACTCCAATACACTGCAAGAGTTGTCATTTAACACAGGTTGCGAGCTCCTCATAGTAAAGGCTACTACCAGCGTGCCTCATGCCCACTTCAGCTCCGCATATCTGGTGTGTGTGCCTCCATGACTAGCTAAAGATCCTACAGCTCTGAGCAAGTCTCCGCCTGTCCCCCTCCCCCTCCCACGCAAACGCGCTGCCACCAGCTCGTGCACCGCTGTTGCCCACCCAAACGCGCTGCACAGGATGAGTGGGTTTGGCAATGGGGCAGCGCGCCAAGTGCACTGCCATTCGTAGCAGTGGGAGGGGGAGGGCACACTGCTCAGCCGGTCCGGTCCTGACAACAGCCCAAGACACACAGGTAGGCGGCAGCCACAACGGCCACAGGGAATGCGGGCACAGCGCAGGGTGGCGGCATGGGTGATGGCGGGGCTTCCAGCCTGCATCGAGAGCCTCTGCCCCCACCCCCCTCCAGCCCTCAGGGCCGTCCAGGTCTACACCCTGCCGCCACCCTGCCAAGCACATCACCAGCCACCACTGCCCCGGGGCAGTGCGGCTGATGTTCGCTGGCAACCCCTCAGCCCCGACTCAATGTCTTTAGGCGTTGCTGCAGGAGCATGGCAGCAGGACGAGGCAGGAGCACGGGATGCTGGGCAGCGGCGCACTGCGTTGCTGTGGACTGCTTTGCTGTGACCTATTGCAACCTCTGGTCCAGCCTGTCAGTCTTTTGATCCAGCCTGTCAGTTCGCAGCTTTGAGGCTGGAGACTCTGTTCGAGAGAAGGTGGCTTGTGACTGACCTCCCCCACCCTCTGCTCCCCTGCCCCTGCCCCTGCCCCTGCCCCTGCCCCTGCCCCTGCCCCTGCCCCTGCCCCTGCCCCTGCCCCTGCCCCTGCCCCTGCCCCTGCCCCTGCCCTCCTTACCTTGTACTCCATGAAGGTGCCGCGCCAGGGCCGCACGCTGCCCCCCTCACACATCCACAGCTCATCCACCGTGGCCTCTATCAGGTACTGGTCGTGAGACACCTGCAGCCACAGGGGCCACAGGGGTGGGTGGGTGGGTGGGGTGGGTGTGGGGGTGGGGTAACAGGGTCAGCAGGGGAGCAAGGCGAGTATGTTGTGGGGTTGGAGCAGGGCCAGGCCGGGCAGGGGGGGTGTGTGAAAAGGCCAGGGCAGGGAGCCCACTGCCCCGCCCTGCCCCTCACCATGAGCACTCCGCCCTTGAAGGTGGCCAGCCCCTCGATCAGCGCGTTGCACGCGTCAATGTCCAAGTGGTTGCTGCGAGCAGCACGCAGCTCACGGCCTGTGCTACTGCCCGCTGGAGGCTGATGCAGTGAGGGGGGGAGAGGGAGGACAAGTCAGGGTTGGGGGGGGGGCGGGGGGGGTCTGAAGCGGGGGGGGGGTGCCTTTGGGGGTGGGGGGAGGGTCTCAGGGTTACGGGGAGGGGCGGGGGGAAGCAGAGACTGGGAGGGGACGGGAGCAGGTGCGGTGCAGCCAGGGTGCCAGCCGGAGGGGTGGGGGCAGGAGGAGGGGAGGTGCTAGAGGAGGAGGGGGGGAGGCCCATAGAAGGGGCAGGGAGCGCTGCACTGGGCAGGGCAGAGCCGCACCCCTGCCTGACCTGGGCTCGTCTAGCAGCAGGATGTGGGGCTTGGTCCAAGTCATCTGCAGCAGCGGAGCCAACAGGGGCAGGGGGCAGGGGGGCCTCTTGGTGCTGGCAGCAGGGGAGGGGGGCGGGGGGGAGGGGTGGCGGGGGAGGGGTGGGGGTGGGGGTGTGAGGCGAGGCCCCCTTGCTCCCAGGCCCCCTGCACCTTGGCAAACGCGACTCGGTTCTTCTGGCCGCCGCTCAGCTGGTACATCGGCTTCTCAGCCAGCTCCTGAGGCAGCCCAAAGGATGCCAGGTGCCCCCGCAGCAGGTCGTCCTGCACATGTACACACACAGAAAGAAATAAATGTACGCAAAACATTCGCCTGCGTGACAGGGCCAAATCCTCACAAACACACCACCACCACCACCACCACCACCACCACCACCACCACCACCACCACAACAACAAACAGGCAAGTGCCTTGTCATGGTGATGATGTCAACCACCACATACGCACGGCCTTGGCCAGCCTTAAGAGCCTCTCAGCAGGTCGCACCAGCACTGCCGCTGGTTGCTGGTTGCCGGTGGCATTGCATGGCTGGGCATGCAGCTGGCAGCAGTGTGGTGCGCAGCCAGGGACAGTTGCAGCAGCCCTGCCCCTGCCCCTACCCACCACAGCCAGTGGGCAGTGGGCCCCAGTGTTTCTTTTTTCGCCTAATATATAGCGATCGCTATAAAAAGCGACATTTCAGGCGTCCTATTGCGCTATGAAATGGTCGCTTTTCGAGCTTCACTACCTCGCACTGCGCTATGAAGATTGTGATTTACCCTGAGATTTTGCGTATTTCAGCGTAGTTTTCGTTAAATTTTCTACCTGAGCAATGTTTTGAAGTAAGGTCGAGCTATAAAATCAGGTGTATGAACCTATGCCATGTCACTTCGACCTATAAATCATGCATCCGAGCGAAACGAAAAAAAACACTGGTGGGCCCCCCCTAGTGCCCTCCCCCCGGCCCATCCCTTTCCCCCACTGCCACAGCTGAGTAGTGACCACTCCCCTCCCCTCCCCCCTTCCCCTCCCCCCTCCCCTCCCCCTTCCCCTCCCCCCTCCCCTCCCCCTTCCCCTCCCCCCTCCCCTCCCCCTTCCCCTCCCCCCTCCCCTCCCCCTTCCCCTCCCCCCTCCCCTCCCCCTTCCCCTCCCCCCTCCCCTCTCCCCTCTCCCCCCTCCCCCCACCTTGACCAGCGGGTACAGCGCTTGCATGGCGGCCAGGGGTGTCAGCGCCAGGTCCATGCCGTCCACATGGTGCTGGGAGAAGATGGCCAGGCGCACCTGATAGGGGCAGGCGCCAGCAGGGGGTGCACAGGGGGCAGGGGTGCAGGGGTGCAGGGGTGCAGGGGTGCAGGGGGGCGGACAGCTGCTAGCCTCGCCACCTCAGCCCTACCCTCTGCCTCACCCCGAGGTGTTGCTGCCTCTGCTGCCTCTGCTGCCGCTCCACATGGGTTGGGGTGGGGAGGGGTGTGGGAGGGTTGAGGGCTGATGGCCTGGTGAACAGGGGCTGTGGAATGTGGGCTGATGGGTGCGGTGCAGTGCGGTGTGTGGGTGGAGGGTGGTGGGTAGGTGTGCAGGGGGCGGGTGAGGGGGCCAGCTGACCTTTGGGTTGCGAGTGATGCGGCCTGAGGTCTCCTGCAGGTGCCCGCTGATGAGGCCCAGCAGCGTGGACTGCGGCCAGCAGCACAGCACAGCAGCCGGTGCCGGGGGCAGGGGCCAAGGGGGTTGCAGCTGGGAGGGCTGCTGGCAGGGGAGCTGGCAGCCTCACAGAACAGGGAGGGGCTGTGGGGCAGGGGGGGCTGCCAGCAGCAGCAGGATGCTGGGCGCCTGTGGTTGCTCAGGAGCTAGAGGCGACGGGAACTGCGCCCAGCTTTGCAGCAACACCACTCAGCAGCACTGCCCAGCACACACTGACAGTCACTGGCAGAGGGCAGTGGGGGGCAGGGGGCGGCAGGCTGGGGCCAGAATGGCCTGGCTGGCAGCCGTGTGGGAAGCGTCACCTTGCCAATGCCGTTGGGGCCAACGATGGCGAACCGGCTGTCCAGGTCCAGGCCAAAGGTGAGGTCGTGAAACAGCGTAGGGCCCCCTGAGCAGCGGGGAAGGGGAGAGTAGGGAGAGTAGGGAGGGGAGAGTAGGGAGGGGGAGTAGGAGGAAGAGTAGGGAGGGAGAGTAGGGAGGGAGAGTAGGGAGGGAGAGTAGGGAGGGGAGAGTAGGGAGGGAGAGTAGGGAGGAAGAGTAGGGAGGGAG
>JASKMD010000006.1:1366457-1413823 GCA_030144725.1 Haematococcus lacustris
CCACCTGGGCAGGGGGGCCAGGGCAGGGGTGGTCAGGGCAGGTGGTCAGGTCAAGGGAGGGCTTATATGCAGAGCAGAGTCAGCCCCCACACCCTTGCTTGCGGGCCAGTCAGGTGGCAGGTCAGGTAGCACATCGTGACATCCGCCACAGGCCCTGGTGATGCCGCCCCCGCCCCCTCCGCCCTCCTCCCTCCCCTTCCGCCCCCTCAGCCCCGCACTCAGCCCCGCCCGCCCGCCCTCAGCCCCTCGGCCCTGCCGCCCCTGGTGCCGCCGCCCCCTTGTCCCCCTCGCTGCGTCCGCCCCTCACTTCACCAGGTACTCCTCCAGCCACAGTACCGCATGCAGGTCCAAGTGGTTGGTGGGCTCCTGCAGGCAGCCAGCACAACACCCCTCATGTCAGCAGCAGGGGCAGGGGCAGGGGCAGGGGCAGGGGCAGGGGCAGGGGCAGGGGCAGGGGCAGGGGCAGGTCAGCATGGACAGCCCTTCTACACCAGCTGGACTGAACCTACAGTTTGTGGGGTGTGTTTTGTAAAAGGGTAGGGTATGGTATGGTAGGTGGGGTACGGGAGGCGGAGAAGGGGAAGGGGAGGGTCAGATGGGTGTGTTAAGAGCGGGGACAGGGGGGTTGTGGCGGGTGCTCGTGAGGTGCTCTCACATCCAGCAGCAGCAGGTCCGGCTCCACAAACAGTGCCCGAGCCAGCGCCACCCGCATGCGCCACCCCCCTGAGAAGGTGCGTGTGCGCGGCGCATCATGTCCGGGGTGAAGGACAGGCCCGACAGGATCATGGCGGCGCGCGCCTCAGCACCTGCAACCGGCGGGGCAGGGCGGGGGGGGGAGAGGTGGGCCAGAGCTAGGGCCAGGGCCAGGGCGGGGCCAGGGCCAGGGCCGGGGCCAGGGCCAGGGCCAGGGCCAGGGGGTAGGGGAATCGAAACTCTCTCTTTCCTCCCCTGCTGTCCCCCCAAACCCTTTCCCCCCCTCCCCCTCCTGCCGCACCTACCCCCCCTACCCCTGCCCCTCCTCACCGTATGCGTCAATCTCTTCCAGGCGGGGCGTACACCTCCACCAGCCTGCTGCTCAGCCGCGCCTCCTCTGCTGCTGCCCCCCCACCTGCCTCCCCCGCTGCGCTGCCGCTGTGGGGCTGGGCCAAGCCTATGGAGCAGTAGCAGCAGCACCAAGGCACAACACAGGTCAGGTCAGGGCAAGGCTGGCAGGCAGGCAGGTGGGGCGGGCGGGCGGGCGAGCAGGTCCTATCCACTTGCATGACGCTGCATGCCCGCACCCCCTGCCTTGCCCCCTGCTTACTGGCTCCTGGCCCACCTTTGGCAGGTAAGGGCCCGGTCTTGGCAGGAGGGGGAGGAGGGGTAGGGGGGGCCGCTGGCTTGGCTGACTGCGCAGCTGCAGGGGCCCAGCCCGCCTGACCTGCTGGGGAGGGGTTTGCACCGGGGGGGGTGGCGGTCTGCAGGTGCAGGTGTGTGAGACGGCACAGGGGGGGCGGGGGAGGCTGCGAGTGTCAGGGGGTGGCCATGCTAGGTGTGGGTGGTGGGGGGAAGGGGGGAGGGGGGGAGGGGGGGAGGGGAGGAGGGCTGCGGGCAGAGCTGCTCAGCACAGGGGAGCACACGGAACGAGGTGCGGGGTGCAGGGGTAGGGTCATGTGTGACAACTAATAGGAGCAAATGAGATGACAATGTGCAACGTCTGTAGACTTATATGCACGTTACATTGTGGCGGAGGGGTTGGTTCCTGCAGAGCTGCTTACCCGCCTGACCCTGCAGCCTGATGCAGCATAGGGGTGGGGATGAGGGGCAAGGTGTCAAGGGTAGGGTTGTTGTGAATGGTTGGTTGTTACACAGCTGCCCAGTGCCTCACCCATGCCTCACCCTGCCCCAGCCCGCCTGGCCTGTCCCTCCCCCTGCCTGCTGACCTTTTGCAGCCTGGCCAGCAGGGCAGCCTCCTCCTCAGCAGCGCAGTGCGCTCCCCATCACAGGCAAGCACCGCCTGCAACCAGCACCGCCTCCGCCACCACCACCCTCACCCCCCAGCCCTGCGCTGCCAGCCTGGCCTGAGGGCTAAGCTGGTGAAGGCTGACGGTCAGGGTTGCTGTCAGCTAGGAGCAGGGCAGCAGCGCAGTCTGCCACTCCCCCCGCTCTTCTCCTCATTGTCCTCCTTCCAGTCCTCCTCCTGCTCCTCCTCTTTCCCCCCTCCTCCTCCTGCTCCTCCTACTCCTTCCCCCCACCCACAGCCACCACGCCCCCATCCCCATCCCCATCCTCCCCTACCCCCCCCACCGCCCCCTCCCCCTCCCCCCCCCTCCCCCCCCCCCCTCCCCCGCAGCCCCATAGGCTACCTCAATGACTGTGATGTCCCCCGCCCACCACCTCCTGCTCCACATGCAGGATCTGGCAGTTGGCGGGGATGCCGGGGATGTCGTGCGCCGCCATGGCTCGCAGCAGGCTGGTCTTGCCTGCAGGCACCACACACCACCACCACACCACACCAGGCCCTGAGTCAGCTAGCTCACTGGCCCCGGACAGGTTATATCGTATCGTCCTTGCGCATGGACGCTTAGCCAAAAAGTCAGGATACGAGGATACGAGGAATACAGCCGTATTTTGATCGTATTTGGTAACACGGGCCCTGACCCCTGTAGCCTGGGGCGAGCTGCCAACACCCCCCTGACTGCTAACATGGAGAGGGTAGGAGGGGGACTGGGTGCCTTCCTATTGTCGGCTGCCCACCCCTGCCTCCCTCCACGCCAGCCTCCCCCTTCCTCCCCCCTGCACTCCCGCCCCCCGTCCCTCTACATGATGCCCCACTCCCCACAGCACCCTGCCTGGGACACATGCATCCGCCCTCTCCCCCCTCCCCTCCCCTCCCCTCTGACCCCACCCCCACCCCCCCTCCCCCTCCCTCCTCTGCACCCCCCACCCCCGACCCCTCCCCTCACCAGTGCCATTGCGCCCCACCAGCCCGTACCGCCTGCCATAGGCCAGCATGACGCTGGCGTCCTCAATCAGGTCCTTGCCGCCGTTAGATACGTTGAAGTTGTCCAGGTGGCAGGTCGCGGGACCCCCCACCGCCTAGGTCCCGGACAATCAGGGGGGTGGCCCCGGCCACTGCCTGGTCAGCACTGGCCTTGTGGGCCTGGACACAGGGGGGTGAGGGGGGGCAGAGGCAGGGGCAGGGGCAGGGGAGGGGGCCAGGGGGGGCCAGGGGGGGAGGGGAGCTCAGGACAGGGCTGGGGGGGGCGGGATGGCAACGACAAGCTGAGCTGGGTGCTGACACGTAGGCCTGCCGAGCTGCTGATGAGCTGGGGGGTGACTGCCCCTGCCCCTGCCCCTGCCCCAGCCCCTGCCCCTGGCCCAAACTCGGAGTGTGGCTGCACCCAAGGGACCCCCCCGGGGACAGCTGAGCCGCTTCCAGGGCAACCTATTGACAGCGCACCCCCCCGCACCATCAGGGCACACCCCCCCTCCCCTGGTGATGTGTCTGGTCACTCTACTCCTCACACATACACACACCCAGGCAAAGCAGCGGAAGGAACGAGTAAGCCGGCATCTCCACCAGACCCCCTCCCCACTTCCCCTGGACCCCCCTGACCCCCCCTGACCCCTGACCCCTGACCCCCTGACCCTGACCCCCTGACCCCTGACCCCCTGACCCCTGACCCCCTGACCCCTGACCCCTGACCCCCCCTGACCCCCCTGACCCTGACCCCTGACCCCTGACCCTGACCCTGACCCCTGACCCCTGACCCCCCTGACCCTGACCCCTGACCCTGACCCCTGACCCCCCTGACCCCTGACCCTGACCCTGACCCCTGACCCCCCTGACCCGCCCCTGACCCTGCCCCTGACCCCGACCCTGACCCTGCCCCTGACCCCCCTGACCCCCCTTGACCCCCCTGACCCTGACCCTGACCCCCTGACCCCCCTGACCCCCCCTGACCCCCCCTGACCCTGACCCTGACCCCCCTCGACCCCCCTGACCCCCCTGACCCCCCTGACCCCCCTGACCCCCCTGACCCCCCTGACCCCCCTGACCCCCCTGACCCCTGACCCCCCTGACCCTGACCCCTGACCCCCCTGACCCCCCTGACCCTGACCCCTGACCCCCCTGACCCCCCTGACCCTGACCCCTGACCCCTGACCCTGACCCTGACCCCTGACCCTGACCCCTGACCCCCTGACCCTGACCCTGACCCCCCTGACCCCCCTGACCCCCCTGACCCCCCTGACCCTGACCCCTGACCCTGACCCCTGACCCCCCTGACCCTGACCCCTGACCCCCCTGACCCCCCTGACCCCCCTGACCCCCCTGACCCCCCTGACCCCCCTGACCCCCCTGACCCCCTGACCCCCCTGACCCCTGACCCTGACCCCTGACCCCCCTGACCCCCCTGACCCTGACCCCTGACCCCCCTGACCCCCCTGACCCCCCTGACCCCCCTGACCCTGACCCCTGACCCCCCTGACCCCCCTGACCCTGACCCCTGACCCTGACCCCTGACCCCCCTGACCCTGACCCCTGACCCACCCTGACCCCCCTGACCCCCCTGACCCCCCTGACCCTGCACCCTGACCCCCCTGACCCCCTGACCCCCCTGACCCTGACCCCTGACCCCCTGACCCTGACCCCTGACCCTGACCCCTGACCCCCCTGACCCCCCTGACCCCCCTGACCCCCCTGACCCCCCTGACCCCCCTGACCCCCCTGACCCCTGACCCTGACCCCCCTGACCCCCCTGACCCCCCCCTGGCCATTGCTCTCCGGGCCCTGCCCAGCCCCCTCCTGCCCTACCCTACCAGGTCCTGCCTCACCTCGAAAGCAGCGCGGCCAGTGGATGCCTCTTTGGCCTTGATCTTGTCGATGCGGGCGCGGTCTTTCTCGCTGATGGCTGGCAGCGCCCCGTCACGAATGTCTGAGCCAAAGGGGGGTCTGGGGACACCACACAGGGGCAGGGTGGTGGCAGGGGCAGGGGCACAAGCAGCATGGGCAGGGGGGCGGCAGGGGCAGGGGCAATTTCAACAGCAGCGGCAGGGTTGCAGCAGGGGCAAGGGTTGCAGCAGTGGGAGGCACCACACCAGCCGGCCCTTTGGCATGACCTGCATTGGCACCGCTCAGCTGGACAAGGTAGGCCTACCCGCCTTGTGTCCCATGCCTCTGGCCGCCCCCTGCTGCTGTGACCCCCCTGCTGATGTGCCCCTGGCTGACCCCCCTGGCTACTGTAGGCCCCCACTTGTTGCTTTGGCCCCCTCTGCTGCCATGCCCCCCTACCCCTGAGGTGCACCTGGATCATGTGCTTGCCGCTCTCCTCCTTGAATAGGAGCGCCTTGCCCCCCACAGCCCCCATGTGCAGGGGCCCAGCGCCTAGGGCTCTCTGCCCAGCCTGACCTCCACCTGTAGCCATGGCAGCAGCAGCAGCAGCAGCATTGAGGGCCTCAGTGGCAGCAGCACTGGCGGCAGCAGCAGCACCAGCACTGGCAACAGCAGCAGCACGCGCTGTGTCTTACAGGACTGAAGCTGCGGCAAGGCTTGGTTGGGTGGTCTGCATCTAGCCATACTCGTGTTGTCCTTCTTGGTGTCTTTGCGTCTTGTATCTTACAGGGCAGGCGCTGACTCCAGGCCCACAGCTGAGCCTGGCAGGTGCGGGGCGGTGTTTGCCTTTACAGGTATGGCTCAGCCCTGACTGGCGCAGCCCTAGCCAGTGCAGCCTTGGCCAGCGCAGCCCTAGCCCCGGCCCCGACCAGCCCTATCCCTGGCTCCCTGGCTGGCTGGGACCTGCCCACCTGCTGGCTGGGCGCCCGGAGCCAAGCGGGCTGCCAACTCCTTGCATGCTGCTCGGGCTGCGCCATCGCTATCACAGCAACCACCCTCCACCTGGCAGCGACATTGTGGCCCTGCCTGAGCTCAGCCTGTTGTGTTCAGCATCATGGTCAGCCTTTACGGTCCTCCAGTGGCGGCAGCGGCAGCGGCAGCGGCAGCGGCAGCAGCAGCAGCAGCAGCAGCAGAGGTGGCAAGCATCTGCACCTTTGTCACCTTCTTTATCTTGATGATCCTGATATGGCAGACCAAACAAAGTGCAGCCCACTAGCAGCATTCACGGCCTACTCCACTCACCAGGAAGGGGCCAATGGCCTCGTATGCCTCCTCGCCGTCGACACCGAAGTCGAAATGCTCATCTTCCAGTACTCCGCATATGTAGGCCACTATCTGCTCATCGCCCTTTCCAGACAACACCTCGTCGAGTGTAGCCCGGACATCGGGCATGAGATTCGCTGATGTGAGTACAGTGTGTAAGCGCTTGAGGGGACGGTCCGCGGTACGCTCAAACGAGCCGCCCAACCGCTCAACGGTCCTTTATCACAAGTTTCATGCCGCACGTTGACCGTTGACCGCCAACATACAGTGCAATGGCTTTCACGATCATAGCGCACAGGGGACACCAGGGGCGTGCACCTGAACTAACCCTTGACGCATTCCAAGCTGCTCTAGACGAAGGCTTTTGCCATATCGAGCTTGATGTACAACTAAGTGCGGACGGCATCTGCGTCGTGCTGCACGATGAGCAGCTTGGCAGGTGCTGCATCGCCCCCTAACGTCGTTGTGCTAGACCCGGCCTCTGTACTGTAGCTGCCGGCGCTCTGTGTCCAGGACCATTGCGGGCACCGGGCGAGTAGCGGAGCACACATGGTCGCAACTGAAAGAAATGGATGCAGGCTCCTGGTGGTCGCCCGACAGCTCCGCTTGGTCCCACTGCCGAGTTCCCAGCCTGGAGGCCGTGCTGCACGCCCTCCGTGGCAAGGCTCACCTGCACCTGGTGATGCCCGCACCCTGCACTCCTCGACATGCCCGGCTCTACCCGAAACCTTTCTCACATACTCCTTCCGCATCCTGCGCAGCATTAGTTAGGAGGTGTGCTGCGGCTGCAGGAGCTGAAGTCCAGGCAAGCAGCGCTGCCAGCAGCAGTCAGTAGCCTGCTCAGCTGTGCAGGCTGGCTACCTGGACCGAGCAGCACCGAGCAGCAGCAGCAGCAGCAACAGACAACACTACAACCACCACCTGCCCAAATCGAGGCCCAGAACCCCTGGTCAGGGCTGTGTGGCAGAGCTCATCAGGCTGGGCACCCGTCAGGCTGGGCAGTGCCTGGGGTGACGATCACGTCATTCCACCTTGAGCAGGTCAGCTGCCCTAGCTGTGGCTGCATGACCCTTTATGGCTGTGCCATGTGTTGCAATTACAGGTGGCAAAGCAGGTGGCAGGGCAGGCTGCGAGGCAGGTAGTGGCGGGTTGCGAGGCAGGTTGTAGCAGGTGGTGGCAGGTTACAAGGCAGTTAGTGGTCCCTTTGTCACTCTGCCAAGCCTTGAGCAGGTACAGGTGTTGAAGCGGATGGTTGAGCAGGTGGTGGGGCTAGCCACTGGCAGGTCATGTGACTGATGTGATGTGGAGGCATCTCAGTCTGGTCCCACATCTTTAGGAAATCTGTCAGGCATCAGACTGGGCTGGCCCAGCAGTGGGGTGACTTTGCCAGTGTCTGATGGTCAGGCATCTGGGTGAGGGTTGCTTCGGCAGGGTAGGCCAGCAGGGCATGAGGCAGGGCAGCAAACAGAGCAGCTTGCACGAAGCTGGGTGAGGCCATGCTCTCCCACTTGCGGTCAGCAGGGGCGAGCAGGGGCGAGCCATGGGCCATGCCTGAACTTGACTTGGCTGACCAGCCCCCACCCCCTGCCACCCCACCCCCCTGCCTTTGGTGTGCAGCTGGAGGCATCCCAGCGCCTTCTGCCTCAGCTGCCCCACGCCTGGCTGGTGCAGGCCTTGACCCCTGACGTCATGCGGGTGAGGGGTCAGCGGCTGGGAACAGGTGACATCAGGTGTTGCTGCATGCTAAGAACAACTGCATGCGCTGGTATGCCAGCCAGGTGCAAGCCTCTAACCCTACCTCTGCCCCTATCTCTGCCCCTACCTCTGCCCCTGACCCAGGCCTTGACCCAGCACCAGCTTGGCTACAGCAGCGCTGTCACCTGCTGGGCTGCTGGGCATCTGCTGGGCTGCACCTGTTGACACCATCTGTGTGGATCCAACAGACCACACTATGCCTTTCAGCTGGCAGGGTGCTCAAGTTGTGGGCCGCCCTGCCTTTGGCCCCTGGCCCCTTCACATTCTCTGTTGACTGCTGCTGCTGGGTGCGGTGGGGTGTACAGGCGGCACAGGCAGCAGGGTTGCAGCAGCTGTGCCCACGAGCGAGCGGGCTCAGCGCTGAGCAGGTGTTTGAGGCGCAGCGCCAGGGCTTCAGCGTCAGGGCCTGGGGCTGCAGCTCTGACCAGGTGGGGCGGCAGGCTGGCAGGGGCAAGAGAGGGCATGCGATGACAGGCAGCACAAGTGCTGAGGTAGGGCTGACACATGAGTGGGGTGGAGAGGCTCAGAAAGGTTGTCAGTTATGTGCTTGTCACTTGCATGGTGTCAGGTGTCCGGCAAAGCTGTATCAAAAGCTCCAGCAGGGCTAGTCCCTGAATACGCTGTGCCTGTGGCTAGGCTAGGGAGCCGGGAAGGGAGGGTCAGGCTGCCATTGTGCTTGCTGGTGCTGCTGTGCGCGCAGGCCCTGCTGCAGGCCTACCACTCTGGGGCACAGGGCGCCACACACAACTTACCAAACGAGGCCGCAGCACTGCTGGCAGCGGCTGGGCCGTGCATCTCACTTCGTAACCCGCCTCTACAAGTAGTGACAGAGCAGTGATGGCCAGGCCCGCATCCAGCTAGCTATTGGCATAGGCCAAGGCACGCCTCTTACCTGTCCAGCGGTGCTGCTGGCAGTGAGGGTTGTCCGGTACCGGTGTCACCATCTGGGACCTGACATGACGTGTACGCTGTAGCATATTCTTTCTAGCCAGCACATGTATGACTTGGAGCCCGTCGGGCACTGGCCAGGATCAGCGACGCAAACAAGCCATCCGACTTACACAACGTGACTGCACTGTGTGCTAGGCCAACATTGTAAAACACCAGGGAAGCTGTGGACAAGCAGGCTTGGCACTCACTCGGTAGCAACACATGGCATCATCTGATCCAACCAAGATTAGCAACACACATGTCTATGTCAAGGCAGCAAGTGCATGAAGATGATGGACATGCTTTCCTGGTTACCTGCTGGCACATCAATGGTAAAGGCTGCAGTGCCAACTTGGCATGCCTCAAGTGCCCCATGCCCCTGTCACAGAAGGCCAGCATTGTCTAGGACAACGTTTGCTTAGCCAGGGTCTCACTGCTACTAGCAACACAGCCGCTTGCTTGCCACAAGACAACCGTGAGACATCCAACCGGGAAGGCAGGGCGGTGGGGCCCATGTCCAGTGCTGAAGCCACACCCTTCTTGCCACACCTGCCAGATGCTGGAGCTTCCATATAACAGCCCATGCACGCGCTCTCAGGCCCCCAGCATGCTGCACCCAGGTGCTTAGCTAGGTGCAATGATGGCACTGTGGGGTTGCGCTGCACATGCACATGCTGCCAGACTACTTCTGGACCTCCTTTGACTTCTGCCACTTCTGCATCGCCTCCACCCATACGTCATGCTTCGGGCGGGTGGGGTCTGCGGCCTTCAGACTCTGCACAGTGTCCTTCAAGAATGCTTGGTATGCTGACCGCGGTCGCTTGCTAGCCAGCTGCAGCTGCTGCTCCTTCGCAACTGCCTTGAGCATCTCTGCCTTTTCAATGTATGGCTGCCTGTCCCGCTCGTTCAGCTTCTTCCACGCAACGTTCCCTTGGACAACAATGCTCAAGGGTCCAAACTCTTGCTTTAGTCGTGCAGCATTTTCCTGCAGCCAGCAGGTCAGGCATGGGCATGTGGACACACTGCAACAGCGTATTGTGTTGGATGTGAGAGATGCAATGGGTGCTAGAAGGGATAAGCGGACTGGCTGGCAACGAATGTGTCACGGTCGACAGCTGTGCAGTCCTCGCAGCCCTCGCAGCGCACCTTAATGAACAGATTGACGGCGCTGAGAGAGCGCTTCATCTTCGGCTCCGGTTCAGCAGCTTTCACAGTTTTAATGGGCTGGGCTTCGGATTTGATCTCCTTAGTGATTTTTGCTGCGGGCTTGGCCACAGTTTGAGCAGTCTTCGGCGCAGTTTTTGCCGCAGCAGTGGTGATAGCGCGCAGATGCGTCTGCCCAAATCCCAGGGCCATGTTTGCCTCAGACACAGATGCGCTGGACGTGGAAAGGAGGAAGCGCAGCATGGTCGGCACAATGGCGCGGGAGGCGGTGCAAGCCGGTTGCAGCAGAAAAGCACCCCGCCGTGTGACAGGCCGAGCGATCCAACCAAAGGTCGGTGGTGGTTGGGAATGTCGCTTCACCGCGAGCCGCGAACAGTCGTTGTAGCGGTTGTGCTGGTTGGCAGTGTCTCGGTGACAGTAAGCTACCATCGCATAAGCTTTTCATGACAGCCTTGCCTGGGTCCCAGAACTCCCCAGCGAACATGTTGACTTTGGAGTGTTCTCACAACGCAATTTTTCTAGATTTTAAACGGGCGGTCTCACTCAGTCAGTGTAACCCGCCGGCACGAGCCGCGAACAGTTCGTCGAGCGGCTCGTCTCCGACAGTATCCTGCACTAGTATGTCAGTGTGCTATTGTGCCCAAGGTGGCTAGTGTGTCACGGCAGTGCCCCCGCAATAAACCATATCAGGCTGAAGGGCCAGCTGTCAGCCGCATGCCCAGCTCAGCGATAGACTCGGCATATAGACAGCTCAGGGGGCGGGCATCACCGATGATCACAACCACAGCCACCGCAACCACAGTCATGGTTGCATGGTGACCATTTGGTGGTGCTTCCAAAGCTAACTGGTCCACTGCCTGGTGTGTCCGCACAGTGTCAGTCCAAGTAGGAAAAGAAAACGACTGCTCCCACCACCCACCCAACACCTGCTACCCACCTACCTGTACACCAAACTAGCTGACAAGTCGTCCTTGCCCCCATTCCTCAGCCCCACTCTCAATCCCACTAGTCGTAGCTAATGTATTGCAATGCTGTCAGCCATCCTTTGTCAGCACTAGCTGGTGGTAGCAAAGCTGCAGCTGTTCTTACCTGCCAGTTTGTGCAACAACCCAGACTTGCCCTTAACAAGCTACACCAGGGCAGATGTGCAGCAGGGGTTTGCAGCCGAAGAGCAACAAGCTTTGCAGCACAGCCCTCAACAAGCAACAGGCATAGAGGTGCATTACACCCCTAGCAGGATAGGGTAGCATGCAGACGTCTAGTAGGTATCATACCTCCCCATACCCAACAAGCTGCGGCTGGCTAGCTAGGCACGGCCCAGCACCTTGGCCCTCAACCTAGAGCCTTCATTGCAATGGAACACCTCGCCTTTGGCCTTGCCCTTGGTGGGCTGGGTGGGCTCAGCTGCCTGCTCAGACTCAGTGCGCTTGCTGCACTTGGCTGGCAGGCGAGTGCTGGGCCCAGGCTCTAAGGCTACTGGCTGAGTGGCCTCCTGGCTGCTACCTGGGGCCTGTGGGGGCTTGCATGGGGCTACTACGGGGCACCACATCATGCCCCGCACTGGCTGGTCACGCAGCTGGCTCCAGGCTGGACCACCAGGCGGTGGTGCACCTGCCCTGCTGGGAGCTTCCAGTGTGCAGGTCTGGTGGCCCTGTCTGGTGGCCCTGTCTGGTGGCCCTGCGTTTCTTCAGCTGCCTCTCACAGGGCTGCTGGCCATTCAGTGCTGAGCTGACCCGGCTGGTGCAGTGCTCACGTGCAGTGCACCACCCTACCCCGACGCTGGTCTGTGCCCATTTTGCAGCAGGCCGCCCTGCCTTTGGCCCCTGGCCCCTTCACATTCTCTGTTGACTGCTGCTGCTGGGTGCGGTGGGGTGTACAGGCGGCACAGGCAGCAGGGTTGCAGCAGCTGTGCCCACGAGCGAGCGGGCTCAGCGCTGAGCAGGTGTTTGAGGCGCAGCGCCAGGGCTTCAGCATCGAGGCACGGCCCAGCACGGCCCCAGCGTGTCAAGGCCCTGCACCACTAGGTGCTGTGCTTTGAGACGTGTGTGACTTTTCCAAGCGACTGTGGGTTTTCATGGCTCATTTTCGCAAAGTTCCCGGAGCGGTTTGCAGCCGGAGTGCACCAAGCTCTGCAGAACAGCGCTAAGCAAGCACTAGGCAGGGATGTGCGTCACAAACATTGGGCTTGAATGTGCTCGTTTGAGTGTTGAAGCGAGACTGGCCGTCACCGTCGGCCCATCCGAAGCCATCTCCTCCGCCACATTTGCACTCGCGCCTCTCCTGGCAAGAACCACACTCCCGCACTACCCGCACCGCACTCCGACCTGGACACGTTGCACAGTGACACCTCTTTCCAACCAAATAAATGACACCTGCACAGCAGACCGTTTCCTCGAACAACAGCGCGATGCCGCGACTCATTGGACCGGTGCCGGCTGCTGTTCGCCGACCGCCTTCTCGTTGTTGCTATGGGCTTGAGTAATGTCGCCTTGCGCCTTGGCCAGGATGTGCTTCCATTTCTGAGGCACCGCGACCTTGTTGTCATCCATGAAATGCGGAGCAGAGGGCAGACCCAAAGAAGCCGTGCTCTACAAAAATCAACGCAGCAGAACAGACATGCGGTGAAGTCAATGCCAGGTGGCAACTGCTGCACCTGCCATTGCTACTGCTGCCACTGTGCCTGCTTGTTACACCACGGCATTGATAGCATGCACGCCACACACCTCGCCCCGTGCCTCAGCAGCCAGCAGCGCCAGCTTGGTAGAGCCTGCGCCCGCCACCCCCCTTCCCAGGTCTGTGGTGGTTTCAAAGTCAGCCGAGCGGGAGGGGTCAGTGGGGTACATGCGCTGCACCACGCTGATCAGGCGCTTCATGGCCTGCGCAACCAAAGGCAACCAGGTGCAGCTCAAGAGTGATGGGCTGGGCTTAGGCCCCATGGCAGGGTTTGGTGGAGGCCCTACGACGTGCTGGGCAGGAAGGGTCCAACAACAAGGCTATGCACCCTCCACCTTCCACTGCACCCTCGCCTGAGCTGCATCCTCTACCTTGCTCTGCACCCTGCAGTGTCGAAGGGCACATGGAAGGCCACGGCAAGCCTGACCTGCAGGTACTTGCGCGTGGCCTCGTCGTTCATGATATGCGCCTGCCCGGACTGGTTCATCACGTGCGAGATCTTCTCGCGGGCGGAGCGCTCGTGGATGCCCACACTGGTCACACCAATGGGCCAGGGCGCGTTTCCGATGGCCAGCCGCAGGTACAGGTCGTTGGCGTACAAATAGTTGCGATCTCGCATCCCCTGCGATGGGCAGGCGGACAGGGCAAGAAGGTGAGCGGTGCGGAGTGAGCTGTGTGAACGCCGTTTCTTGACACAGCAGGGAATGCCAGGTCGCGACAGCGTGGTACTCCCGTGTTCCCCTTGCCCTACTCCTCCTCCTCCTTCTCCTTTTCCCCTTTTCACCCTTGCGCCGTCCTCCTACCTCCTCCTCCCCTTCTCACCCTTGCGCTGTCCTCCTTCTCCCACTCACTGTGACCATCATCCACAGCCCTGCTCGCAGCTCCTCATGCAAGGCGCGGTGCTTCAGTCGCTCAAACAGTGGCTCCAAGTACTTGGCGGTCTGGGCAAAGGTCAGGCTGGCCTGGTAGCCACTGGCTGTGGCCTTTACCGACTCAGGGCGCCTGGGGGTCACACCACTCACACAAGATCATCTGACATCAGCACCCACACAGGGTGGTGGTCTGCATAGCCTTGGTTGGTTTTAGATGTGCAGCCTGCTTTATGCAGCTGCTGAGCTGCACGCCCAATATGTTGGTGTGTAGGAGGATGGTGGGTTCAGCATGGAGGGAAGCTAGGGAGAGGGTGAGGAGGCAGGACACAATGGGTGTGGTGCGTCAGGGTGAGGGAGGCAGCACTGAGCTGCACAGTTCAGTACTGTGCACGGCACAGCTGAGGGTCACAACAGCTAAAGCAGCTGACACCTCCCCCGCAGCAGTGGCTACCCAACTGCCCTGGCTGCCAGCGAATTCCCCCTCAGCTGTTCCCCAACCCAGCCGCCCAATCACATCTGTTGCCTGACCACCTGGCCAGTGGGCCCCCTACCTCCCTCCCACCCCCCTGCCCCCTGTCACCTGTCCAGGTCCTCCTCCCACTCCTTCATCCAGCGCCGCAGGCTCTTGGCGATACGGTCTTCAGTGCACAGCGTGGCCTCCTCCCGCTGCTCTGCAGACTCAAGGTCAAGCAGGCAGCAGCGGGGGCGGGGGCAGCATGCTGAGCTGCAAGGTTACAGCAGGTAGAGTACAGTAGGTAGGTTGGTAGGTAGCAGCTTGGTTGATTGGTGGGATGGTAGGCTGGCAGGTAGGGTGGTGGGTGGGGTTCAAGTCAGGCTTGCAGCCACACTGACTAGCCCACACATAGGCTAGAGGGCATGCAGCATGAGGGCTGCAGACAGGGCCCCCGGAGTGAGAGCAGGTGTTCAGGGCCACAGTGGCTGGCTGCCCGACGTAGCCCAGACCAGCCCAGCAGCGTCTTTCTTCAGCCTAGCCTCCTCAAACAACTATCCTCGACACTTGTTAACATCAAGGTGACTGTGCCAGTGCCTCTCCCGCCTAATGTGCGCGCGCTCCACCTCTGCCACTCCTCAGCCTGCCCTCCCCTAACCAGCCCTCCCCTCCCCGCCCCAGCCCCCTGGCCAGCCCCAACCTGGCCCTCCCCAGCCCACACATACAGCCAGTGCTGCTTGACTGCTGCGTGCAGTGCAGGGTAGGGCAAGCACCTGCTACCTGACTGCTGGCCCGCTTGAACGCCTCCATCAGTGCCTCCTGCTCAGCCTGCTTGGGGTCCACTGGCACCACAGGGGCCAGGCAGCTGGCCACAGGCCTGGGACACGCAGCAGCCAGCACAGCGCCAGGGCAGCATGGCAGTTGAACGCCGTGGACACGATGCTGTGAGTCAACGACATGCGGCTAAGGGTCGAGGAGTCGATTGCAGACCACACATTTCTAGAAGCACAATGGGGAAAGGGCAGGAAGCATGTGAGGTGGAGGTAGGGGTTCAACTCCAGGTAGGGATGAGGGTGTTGACTGTGAGGATTTGGGCAGCAGGGGGGAGTAGGGGTGCAGGTGGATCACGGCTGTGTAGTGGGGCTGTGGCTGCTTGGGTGGAGGTGTGGGTGTGGATGCGAGGGCGGGAGTGGGAGTTCCAGCTGGGGTGCGTGCTGTGTGCTGACTTCCCTCATCTGCTGCCCCTCCCCCTGGCAAGGCAACCCCGCCCTGACCAGCCCCTACTCATCACAACACCATACTGCACCCACTTGGCCTCCTTCCTGCCGCCATCGTCCGCTGCCCGGCTGCCGGTGCTGGCCCCTGCTTCTGCCACAGCCCCAGTGGCTCCTGTCCCACCCGAGCCTGCAGCCGCCCCGGTGCTGCGCCCAATGGCTGCGGCGGCAGCACTGGCCAGCCCGTCCGCCGCCTTGAGCGCCACAGCCTCCTTGGCCCGGGTCTTGACCCGCTCCTTCTCCTGTGAGGCAAGCAACCACCAAGAGGACGTAGAGGTGAGGAGGTAAGGTGTCAGAGAGCCTGGTAAAGGGGCAGGGAGCCACTATAGATGTAGGGAAAGGGTCAGGCGCTCCAGGAAACCGTCTTTGGGTACTGCCTAGCAAAGCTGCGGGCAGCGTGCTGACACCTATGTTAGGATGCTGCAGTGGGCTTCAGTAGGCAGACTCACCTGGTGCAAAAGATACCTAAATGCCATGATTTGCCATGCGAGCATGGTGCCACTGGCGTGCACACCCACCGTCTTCTGCAGCTCTCGCAGCAGGTTCTCCTGCTGGCCCCCGCGGTTCTCATCCTCCACCGTCACCTCCTTCTCACTCTTGAGCAACCGCTTCAGCCGGTCAACATCCTCCTGCAGCCACCAGCACCCACACCTGAGTCCAGCAGCACCGGCTGCAGCAGCACTGCAGGTCAGCAGCACCAGCTGCAGCAGCACTGCAGGTCAGCAGCACTGCAGGTCAGCAGCACCAGCTGCAGCAGCACTGCAGGTCAGCAGCACTGCAGGTCAGCAGCACCAGCTGCAGCAGCACTGCAGGTCAGCAGCACCAGCTGCAGCAGCACTGCAGGTCAGCAGCACTGCAGGTCAGCAGCACCAGCTGCAGCAGCACTGCAGGTCAGCAGCACTGCAGGTCAGCAGCACCAGCTGCAGCAGCACTGCAGGTCAGCAGCCAAGCTGTAGCTCTGTCTTGTGCTGGGATGCTGCACATCAGGGCCTGAGGTGCCAATGCCATCAAGAGAGGCCAGCCACAGTTGTCCCTTTTGGCAGGGCGACCAGGGTGGCCACTACCATGACCCCACTGCTGCTGCGCTTTGCAAACCAGCTGGGTGCAGCGGTGCACAGCGTGTTGACAACCGTTAGCAGAACAGCCTCTGTCGTCCAGCTGCCTTAGCCATTGCAACGGGGGTAGCAGGAATGCCAGGGGCTCTTGGAAGCCGACCACTGACTGCACTGCCGCATCAACTGGCATTCCATGATGTCCTTATTTCACAATAACCACAGATACCATTGCTGCAGTGCTGGGCAAAAGGCTCTGTGCTGCCGTGCCCCTGCGGCTAGCACTGTGCTGCCCTGCCCTTGCCCTGACTTGCTCTAGCAGACATGGTGCTGCCTTGCCTTTGCAGCAGCAGGCATTGGCTTCTGCATGCCAGGTTGCGTTGGCCCCTCCCTGGCACTAGGTGCCATGCTGCTGCCCTTACCTCTGCAAACAGAGTGGCTGGCTGACCCAAGGCACGCAGCCTCCTGATGACTTCCTCCTTGCTCAAGGCAGGCAGGAGCAGCTCCTGGGGAGCAGGCACCATGCAGCAGCAGGCAGAAGGGGGTCTGGTACTTACAAGCTCTCAGCATTATAAGAGTATATCATGGCTGTCTTTAGCAGTTAGATATGGTGCATGTGAAGGGTGGGGCCTGCGCTTGGCTCCTTTTGAAGCCACAATGCTTGCCGATCTGTGTCAGTGCTGGCTGGAATAGGACACAGCAGACACGATTACTAGCGCATGATTGAGCTGCAGGACGTGCCTGCTGCACATGGCCTGAAATGCCGCAGGGACTCACTGCTTGCGCTGAGGAGTTGGGCCGAGCCTGCTTGGCGGCAGTGATGGCCTCAACTGCATCACTGATCCCTTTCCGCTTCAGCTCCTGGACACATACAGGGCATGCTCGTGAAGGAGGCACAGGCACAGAACGTAATTTGGCATGCAAAGGATGACACGCCTTTCGCTTGCGCTCCTCCTCCTCCTCTGCCCTGAGTTTTAGAAGCTTGGCAGCCTCTAACTCTGCCTTAGTGATGAATTTCTTGTCTGCGCTTGCTTCGGACGTTTCCTTCTTCAGCTTCGCTTTTAGTGCCCTTAAGGCGTCCATTATGGTATGGGCCCGATACAGGCTTGCGGGACATGCCCCACCTCTCGCGAGCTATTTGTGCCATGACTATCGGTCAGTGCTCAAGCTTGCATCCCACACTTTGTTCAGAGAGCTTGTTTTAGTTTGTTTGAAACAGTGGCAAGCCTAACGAGTGCCCTGACGTATCCTCAAGCCACAACTTACCCTGCTGGCATTACGCTGTGTCCCTGTAACCCTTGCGTTGCGACGCAGTAAATCACAGCCACAGCGTAGGACCAGTAGTCTGTGTTTCAAGAGTTTCAGGCAATTTGATCTAAATGGAAAGGATCCAGCGGATGATGGCGGGCATGTCAGGAGGGGCGCAGGCCGGCGCGATAGGGGATACGCCTCAGGTCGATACAGGCGAACAGATCTATATCTCCTCTTTAGCTCTGATAAAAATGCTGAAGCACGGTGAGCAGCTCACTAGCTGGATGTGGCATAGCATTGCCTTGAACTCTGCAGCAAACAGCCCCCCACTGAGCGCACACTACAGCTGCACCCATGCCTCCCCCCATGCAGAGGAACATTCACTGGTGTGCAGGCTCCTGCTGCATGTATGGTGACCTGCAGGGAGGGCAGGTGTACCTATGGAGGTGATGGGGCTCATGCTGGGCGAGTTCGTGGATGACTACACTGTCAGGGTCGTGGATGTGTTTGCCATGCCCCAGTCAGGCACAGGTTAGCAAGAGGGTTGGGGTCCTACAAGCACATGGGGCATCTGACATGGTGACTCAGGCTTGTCTGCAAGCTCAGGGTTGCCTGATGCCTGATGCTGAATAATGAAACCAGCTAGTATGTTGCTGACCTCAGCCTAGCCTGTCTCACTCTTTGCCACACAATGTGCTAGTCTCGCTCTTGCTGCTTACATTGCAGCCCGCTACTGTCATGCCAGCCTTGACCCTTAGCTGTGTGGTTAGGCTGGATGGTTGGCACATGTGCTGTGCTTAGTGGTATGACTGCGCACTGCTGCATTCTCCTTACTCGCCCTGCTACAGTCATGGGCTACAGCCGCACACGTCACCGTCACTGTCACCTTCCTCTGTGCCCCTGCTGCCCCCAGGTGTGAGTGTGGAGGCTGTGGACCCAGTGTTTCAGACCAAGATGTTGGACATGCTCAAGCAAGTCGGGCGGCCGGAGATGGTGGTGGGCTGGTACCACAGCCATCCCGGGTTTGGCTGCTGGCTGTCAGGCGTGGACATCAACACGCAGCAGGTGCGGCAAGCATGTAGTCTCTGGGCATGCACACCAACGCTATGCCAGGTGTGCAGGTGGCTGCGGGTGTAGGTGTGCTGCTGCCTGGCTGCTGGCAGGGGTGAGCTGTAGCCTTGCACCATGCGGAACCTGCTAGTGGCTGTGAACACTTGGTACGACGCAAACCAAGGATGTGGGACTGCCTGCTGGTGTACTTTAAGGAACCCTACCTGCCTCCTTGTCTGCCTGCCTGCTGGTGTGGTGCTGCGCAGTCCTTTGAGGCGCTGAACCAGCGGGCTGTGGCCGTGGTGGTAGACCCTGTGCAGAGCGTGAAGGGCAAGGTAGGGCGCTAGCATACCTTGCCTCAGTCATACCACCCAGCTTAGCACCTGCACCAACCACGTACCAAGCTAACCACCAACTACCCAGCTAGCTCCCTCACCCACACACAAGCTATACCTCACTGCCCTGTCCAGCCCAGCCCAGCCCAGCTAAGCCGAGGGCCTTGTTTGGCCGCCCATTAGACATTCCAGCCTCTTGGCTCAGAGGGTCCATGCAATCACAGCCAACGCAACCCAGCAGTAGCACCACCAGCGATGCCAGGTGTCAGGCACTGTAGAGCTGGGTCCTGGCTCAGGCAGCTGGCCTTGCAGTGTGCTGTGCCTGCTGCCCTCAAGCTGCGAGCTGTGCTCTCTGCAGGTGGTCATTGACGCCTTCCGCCTCATCAGCCACCAGACTATGATGCTGGGCCAGGAGCCACGACAGACCACCAGCAACTTGGGCCACCTGAACAAGCCATCCATCCAAGCCCTGATCCATGGCCTGAACAGGCACTACTACTCCATTGCTATCAACTACAGGAAGAATGAGCTGGAGGAGCTAATGCTCTTGAACCTGAGCAAGAAGGCGTGGGCGGCAGGGCTGCTGCTGCAGAACTTTCAAGCCCATGCAGAACAGAATGAGAAGGTGGTGAAGGAGCTGAAGCGCCTTGCGGACAGATACGACCAGGTGAGGTCAATTAAATGCCTTCCTGCTGGCATTTCACACAGTCAGCAGCCTGGTCTGGCACTTGTCTCGCTGACATGGGGGCACCTGATGTCTAGCCAACTGCATGATCATCACACTCCACCCACCCTGCTGCGGTGCGCAGGCCGTGATAGAAGAGCAGGAGCTGTCTCCAGAGAAGCGTGTTGTGGCGAACGTGGGCAAGATGGATGCTAAGAAGCACCTTGCCAGCAACGTCACCGCTCTGATGTCATCGAACATCATTCAATCAATGGGCACTATGCTAGACACCGTGGTGTTTTGAGCTGTTTCCGTGGGTTCCTGGTATGGTCATAAGCATGTTTGGGACCTGGGGAACCTCATTTTGTAAGCGCAAGAATTGGACTAGGATGCAGCATGCGACCTCTCTCTCTCAACATCGGCATTGAACCTAATCTTGACGCTGGCTCAGCTGGATGAACTCACTTCCCCCTGTAGCACCACATCAGACCGTACGGAGGGAAGAAAGGGAGGAAGTGAGTTGAGAATGGGGCTCATAACTTTGTACGGATTTGGTATCCGGTACATGGGATTCAAACATACGATTGCAAACATCTCAGTTACGTCGCGGCAAGCGTCATCATCACACTGGGAGGAAAAGGGGACAGGATGCATGCAGGCAGCAACTTATATCACAGATAGTCCAGTAGCTGTGATGCTGCAGTACCATGATGTAAGAAGTGACTACGGCTATGCGGCCAGCAGTTCAAGGGCATCCACCATCTCTTCTTTTGCGAATCATTGGAGACGACAGCCAGCGCGAGCAGCGGCGCGGCTTTGCCACGCACTATGGCAGCGCACTGTTGTATCGCTGCTCGTTATAGCTTACACGGCGCATCAGGCGGCATGTGATGGCAGAAGCAGTCCAGGCAGACCTGAACATGCCGCGGAGCTGCTGGCTTGCATAAACCAAAACTACACCTTCAGAGTCACCACATGGAACGACTCTATATTGCATGATGCACCCCCCAGGTGAATGCCCTTGCACCAGCCCTTTTTCACAGCCGGGGGATAGGGTAAGTGTGACTGTGCCAGTGAGTCCTTGCAGCATGAAGTTGGAGAAGCTGTGGTGGAGTACCCGACCACCCCGTTTTCAGTTCACCGTGCTGACGCAGCTGTCAGTTGACCGCATATCAACACTTATCACCCAGTGTGCGTAAGTGGCAGTTCAGGAAAGCAGCCAGATGCAACACTACATACCTCACATCCCGCATTCAGCAATAACAGCTACACAGCCTTTGCTGGATTTCCAGCTAAACTGAGAACACAAGCCATGCGTGTACCTCAACAACCAGTGGCACGAGGATGGGATGGCGCACAGGCAGTAAATCAATCTCTGGCCCACTGCCAATGTGCCCTGCAGGGCATATGCTGGGCCCCTTGCTGCAGCAGTGTACCTGCCGCTGGTGGAGGCGCCTTCAGTCAGCAGCAGCAACCAGCTCAGCCCAGCTAACCAGCAGATCCTGGCTGAGCATGTGCAGCGCCTCACCCACGTCCATGGCCAGTGAGTGCTGCTGCTCCTGCTGCTGCGGTGCCTTGCCCTGGTAGGGTGGCAGAACTGTTAAGCAGCAACCTGGGTCATGTGTAAGCATGTCTGGCAGAATGGCACACATGGCAATCCACGCCGTCTGCTGCCCACCTGCCTACTCACCACCACCACCTACCAACCCCCTGCCTGCCTGCCTGCCAGCCTGCTGCTTGCTGCCTGCTTGGCCCCTGCAGGCTTGAGGCAGCAGGGGGTTGTCAGTTGGACATGATGCTGCTGACGGAGGTGTTTGACACCCAGGAGGCCACCATGCTGTACCCAGTCAACAGCCTGCGCAACTTTGCGCGTATGCAGGTCAGCACCACAGCTGTGGCGGCTGGCCCAGGCACTTGGCTCACAAGGCTGTCACCCACCCTCACACATTTGTATGTGTCGTGGCTGGTGTGCATGTCCCAGTGCGCGGACCATGCAGTAAAGGCTCATGTCCTGTCCTGACTGGCCTGCTTTCCTGCTGTTGCCCTACACATGACTGCCGTCATCATAAGGCACCTGCTAACTGACATCACACAGCAGCCTCAGCGCATACTGACATGCATGAGGGGAAGGGAGTGCCTTGGTCTGGGAAAGGTAAACCCCTGCTGCTGCTTCCCACCCAGGGCAGCATTGCAACACAGTACTCTTCACCCCAGCCTGCACTTTGCCATGATGGCCATGCGCGACCGCCCCCATGCTTCGTCCAGCCCCACCCGCCTGCATCGCTCCTCACGCCCAGCACATCTGCCTGACCTTGCCACCCTTATCGTCCACCCAACACCCAGCAGGGCTTACACCCTGCACGCCCACCCTCCCTGCCCACCCTACAACCTGCAGGTGCGGACACAGCTGCTGTCGGCCATCGACGTGGACATGATCATGAGCACCACCTTGTCCCTGGACCTGCAGCAGCCCGGCCGGGTGGCAGAACTGGAGGCACTGGCGGGGAGCCGGGTGGCCACTGTGCTGCCAGCCTTTGAGCCTAAGCGCCAGGGGCCGGTGGGGCAGAGGCTGGCGGACCATGTGGCCAATGGTGAGTAGGTGGGTGGGTAGGCTCTCCCGCTGGCACCTGTCTTCCCTGGATGCCCATATACCTGCGTCTGGCAGCGACTCCTCCCTTTCTTTTGGCCCATAGCCATAACACATTTTTGCACACACTACCCTCCCTTTACTCTAGCACGTAGTTTGTGATGTCTCTTTGCTGGGGTATGTGTTGAGGCATTGATGGGCTGGCAACCCTCACCAGCGCCTGCTTCAGCATGAGCGTCAGGTTAACGGCTGTCAGACAGAGGCCTGACGGCCAGAAACTGACACGCACATACCCTCCCTTCTCCCATGCCTCCTCCTAGCCCTTGGCCCCTTGGACCATGGCTCCTCCTACCCTTCCCAGCCTGCCTGGGGTGTGGATGAGGGACCAGGGCAACTGTGGACTGGGTCCATACCTTGTACATCACCCACAGCTGACACCCACACCTGGCCTAGCAGGGAAGGGAGGCACTCCCCTCCCCTCCTGCCCCTCTTTTCGTGTGATAAAGGGAGGCACTCCCCTTCCCTCCGACCCTTCTCCCCTCCTACCTCTCCTTCTGTCTGGGGGCACTACCCTCTTTCCCGTATAGTAAGGGAAGGCACACCCTCCCCCTTCTGCCCCCCTCCCCTTCTGGCCGCCTGGGAGTGTAGTCCCTGCCCTGCTCTCCAGCCCCTCTCCCTTGTGCTGCCCCGCAGTGTCCAAGTCGGAGCTGGAGACCTTGATGGCGCGCAAGGAGGTGCTGCAGTTCAAGCTCAAGGTCTTCCCCCGCGGCCACACTCCCACCAACTACACCCGCTGGTTCGCTGCCCAGCAGCCCTACGCTGTGGCCTACCAGCGCATGTACGAGCCCTGGTTCATAACCCACTGGGGCGCCATGCCCTGGTTTGATACCAACTTCAGGTGGGCGGCACACAGCCAGTGAGGGCAGCACGCCAGTGGGCGGCACACAGCCAGTGAGGGGGGTGAGCAGCCGCAGACCTGGATGCTGGGGCCTCTTCAGGAGCTGCAACTGGCCCAGCAGCCATATGCAACGTGCTGTTGCTGGTGACGATGACAAAAATGCTGACGATGACGACGACAATTATGATAGTGATACTACGGGGTGAGTAAAGAAGGCAGTCTTTGGGAGGTGTATGGCTCCAGGTGCAGCAGTGCCAGCAGTGCAAACAAGGGGCTGTAATGATCTGTATCAGATCATGCCAGTCAGAGTGGGCTAGGTCCAGGGCGCGAGGTATTCAAACTTAACAAGTGGATCTCCATGAGCTGGGAGCTAGGCATGTGCGGACCAACACCCCGGCCTTGTCTCGCCTGCTTACCTGCTTACCTGCTTACCTGCCTGCCTGCCTGCCTGCCTGCACCACCACTGCCCGCACTACCTAGCCCCTTCACAGTGCTTGCCGAGCTTTGTCCCTATGCCCACCAGTTGGGATTGTGCATTACAGGAGGTGCAGCTGTGCCAGCACTGCATATTAAGGGCTGTGATGGCAAGCACCCTATGGATACGTCCACATGCTGCATGCAGCCATGCGACTTGATGAGCTTGCGACCAAGTAAACGCAATGGCAGCCTGTGTGCAATGGCAGCCTGAGTTTGCTGTGGTGTGCAGAGGCTATGGGCTGAACAAGATCGTGCATGTGGCCAGCCTGAACTTCTACAACGTCACCTTCCAGGTGCAGTGAGCTCTGCGCCGTCATTGTGCCCCTCCCCCTCCCCCTGCCCCTCCCCTTTGCCTGTCCCAGCGCCTGCCACCATCTGGACATTGCCGAAACAGCCAAAGGGTAGCAAGGGACACCCTGGACCCTGGGAACACAGGCCACTACCTAGCGACTGCCTGGCCACGGCCTGGCCCTGGCGTTATTTAGACATATGTAGACATACAGATGAGGCGAGCAAGGGACCTCGCTGGGGCTCCCATCCCAACATGCTCTCTGGGGACACAGCCCACCACCTTGTCCACCCCGCCTGGAGTTTTGCCTAGTGACCAACAGGACCAAAAGCTGTACAGCAGGATTAGCCCTGCTTTGCCCGCTGCCCTTCTAGTGCCCTGCCCTCAGGTGGCATTGATGTGGGAGTGAGATGCGTTGCCCGCCCCCCTGCTGCCCCCCTGCACACAGGTGCACCCCAACGCCTGGCTGGTGCACCGGCCTCATGAGGACACCGCGGTGCGCAAGGTGGTGGCGCGCGAGGCCAGCAACGTGAACAAGCTGGGCGTGAGGCTGCCCAAGCACGCGCTGTATCATAAGGTGGAACTGGGGGGTAGGGAGGTGGGCAGGGCTGGAGCGTGAGGAGCCTAGGGTCAGGGGGGTGGGGGGTGGGGGGCTGGAGTGTGAGGAGATTGGCTGTTGGCGTCTTACCAGCAACAGTGGCAGCAGCAGCAGCGCAGGAGAGATAGAATCAGCAAGAGCAGCAGCAGGAGCAAGAGCAGGAGGGCTAACCGTACCAACATCTTCACCAACATCATCACCAACAGCAGCCGTTCAAGCTGTTGTTGTTGTTGTTCCTGCTGCTGCTGCTGCTGCACTGTTGGGTGTAGGTCACCATCTTGTTTGGCAAGGCGAAACGGGCCATGATTAGGGGCGACTACGCCCCCCGGCTTGATGACGCCATGGTCCGCTGCTTCAAGCAGCTCACATGGCTACAGCCCTTCGTGGAGCTGCAGGGCATCCCAGTCGACGCAGACGTTTTCTTGTAGCCCGGCGTGCTCGGCGGCATGCAGCCATGGTAGGCATGCAGTACCCAATCGCAGTTGACTATTAGACTACTGTAGACATGACGTTTGACCGCTCAACCGCATCGGTCCCTACATTGTGAGGCCGCTATTCCATACCATCACACTAGTATAACTCATTATCAATATCACCACCAGCTGATGTGGCTACAATCTTGTTTTCAAATCTCTGCCCAATCTCCCTTTTCCCCGACGCCATGGCATGACTCAACAGCGACGACTGCCCCAACTTTTCTACACAACCACCAACACCTGCTCTACCTGTACTACCAGCTCAACAATTGCACCAGCCGCACAGTCCTCGTTGCATGCACAGTGTGAGTCACGGTATTGCGCTGCTGGTCGTGTGTGTGGTGGTGGTCACGACATACTGCACTACTACTACCAGCTATCAGACAAGGCAGCATAGCAGGCTGTGCCGCCCGACAGCAGATGACCGTGAGGCATGGCGTTCCTGCAACCAGGGAGCATGAAACATGAACATGGAGTCATTGACCATGTGTGAAGCAACAATGCCAGAAGGCAGAGGCCATGGCATTCTGCTGCTGCTGCTACTGATGATGATGATGCCCTGCTGTCAGACCAGGTGCTTGATCCTCCTCAAACACAACAACCCCACCTTCCAACCACCCACCCCCCAACCACCCACCCCCACATAGCCTTGCTCGACCCTGTTCTTGGTCCGGCCCTACCATGGTCCTCCCTTGCCCACCAACCCTCTGCACCATAATACTCAGTCCAATGCCACTCCCCCATCACTCAACTGCCACCTCCTTGCCTGCACCCATCACTAGTCAGTCACACCTGACCCCTGTGCCATGTAGTGCCTGATGACGTCATGAGGGTGTTGTAATGATAGTGGCGGTGGCCATGTAATGATGTGATGATACAAGTAGAGCACTGTAATGATGATGATAAATGCGATGATGATCTATGACAGGGGCATCATGGGGGAATGATGATGGTGATCATGATGATGATGATGATGATGATGATAGCCCTTTGAAGGCACTGGGTTGTGTCCCCACCCACCCTGTGGGACCTTTTCCCCCTACACTCCACCCTTCCCCCTCAAAAGCATCCCATTCTTCCTATCAGCAACTGCCCCATCCCATTCCACCACCTCCCTTCCCACAACAAACCCACACAAGCATACACGCCAAGCCACTGCTGCGCACAGCCCAGACCGACTGGACTTGAGCTGCTCCCAATCAGGCCCTGCCTGATGACCTTCCTGCTGCTGCTGACTTTTCCTGCACCTGGCCCATCCTGGGCCCTGAGCCTTGGACCATGCGACAGAACCAGCTGGGCCGCCTCACTAAGGAAAAAAACTAGGCCCAGGACCCTTTTAAAGAAAGATTAGGCAAAGCACCTAGGGCAAGCACCCAGGGCCTGCGAGCCAGGCCAGGTGGGCAGGCGGCAGAGGACCTGGGTCAGCACCTAGGGCTGTTTTGCTGCTCCTGCTGTCAAGGAGTGTGAGGGGTCTGGGTGGCGGGGCAGCCCAGTCAGCCAAGAAGGCAGCTACCCCGGTTGGGAGGTAGTCCCCTTGGCCATGGCATTCTGATGAATACCATGATGATGATAGTGATGATGATGACGATGATGAAGACAAGCGCCCCTCTGCTCCTGCTCCTGCCTCCTCTTGCCCCATGTGTGGGAAACCCACCAGCCAGCTGTTGCTTCCCACTGCCAGGGTTTGGGAGCAGAAACTGAACCCTGACTCACATGCTGCTACTGACATGCTGCAACCGCCTGCAATCACTCGCAAGCGACTGAACCTGCTACCCCTCAACTCCACGGTTCGATTGTATGCTCTTGCTGCATCCACTGGCTGGGTGCCCTTGTGGCATTACCACAGTCAGCACCGGGGACTTGCTACAGGCGAAAAGATTCTCTACTTGTCCGTCCTATCAACCAACCCAACCCCCACTACATGGCACAAACCTCCACCTGCCTTCCTAAGACTCTTCTTCCTAATTAAATGCCCAGTTTCTTTCAGCCAAATGCAAGGCATCCGGAACTGACCCAAATCTTCCCCCACAACCCCTTGCCCTGCTGTCGGTTAGGGAAGCTGTTAGTTGTCGCTAGGAGCCCAGTCCATTCCCCAGGACCTCCATCTCCACAGCTGCCATCCCCTTGTCGCCGCGCATGCCCCTCCCCTGCCCCTGCACCTGCACCTGCACCTGCCCCTGCCCCTGAAGCTTTCTATAGGACCAATGGCTATAGGCCCTATGGCCCATCCACTAGGCCCTGCTCACAGGCCCTGTGTGGTGCAGGCCAGTGCCAGGCTCAGGCTTCACCAGAGCCGTGTTGGTGGCCACCCAGGCAGAACCCGGCCCCACCCAGACCGCAGCGGCATCCGGCTGCCCTGCCTCCTTCACAGCAGCAGCAGCAGCAGCGGGCAGCTGCGAGAGCGAGGTGCCCATTGGCACACCAGCACTGCCAGCACCTGCTGGCTGGGTGGCCTGTAGCTGCAATGGCTGAGGTGCTCTTGAGGGCCGGGTGGCTGCTGCTGTGGCCCTGGGTGCTGCAGGGCTGCTCTTTCCCCTGCTGAACTGCAGCCCTGGGTGCTGGGGCGCAGGAGTGTCTGGGCAAGGGTCTGGGTGCCAGCCTGCCCCACCCACTGCTGCCTGCTGCCCCACTCCTACCCCTACCCATGCTGCTTGTGCCTGTGCCTGCTGCTGCTGCTGCCCCTGCTGCCCCTGGCCCTGCAAGGGCTGGTGCTGGTGGCGGCGCTGGTGCCTGTTGGCCATGCCCCGTGCCAGCAGACGCATCACAGCGGAGGTGACGTCACCACCACACTGCTCCAGCACTGAGGCAGCCAGATGGGTGGCGGCACCGCTGGGCTGAGAGGGCGGCTGGTGCTGTGCGATGCGGGCGTTCAGCTGCTCTAGCTGGGCAGGGATGTCACACCGGCGGCACGAGACCAGCAGCTGCTGCTTCATCGCCTCGTTGTCCTGCGTTAGGCAGCGAGGTGGGGGGATCCAGAGGGGGAGGGAGCTGTTGCAAGTCAGGGGTGGGCAGCCATGAAGGCAAGGATGCAAGTCAGGGGTGGGCAGCCGAGAAGGCAAGGATGCAAGTCAGGAGGCAAGATCAGCGGGCGGGCGGGCGGGCGGGCAGTTGTGTGTGTGGCTGCTGACCTGATGCATGGTGCGCATGGCCAGTAGCAGCGCATCCAGCTGCTGCTGCAGGACAGCATTGCTGGCCTCCAGCTGCTGCGCCTCAGATGCATTGCTCAACTCCTGCAGCACAGTGCAGGCAGGCAGGCCAGGTCAGGTGGGGCGAGGCAGGCCAGGTGAGGAGAGGCAGGTAGGACCAGCGTGGGCTGCTGAGTTTGCCTGGTGTCATCCCTATGGCCCGCCATGGGGCAGGTGCGTGGGTATGTGTGCATTGGCCTGCTAGGCTAGGCTACAGGCGCTAGGCTAGGCTAGGCTACGCTAGGCTAGGCTACTAGGCGCACCTTCAGTAGGCGTGCCTTGCGTGGCAGCAGCTCTTGAGGCTCCCTCAACCGTTTGGTTAAGGGGGCAGAGCCACACAGGCTGGGCTGTGCGTTGGCACTGTCTTGACCAGGCGCACTCGATACCAGCCCAAGCCCCCGCCCAAGCCCTCTCCCCAGCCCCAGCCCCAGCCCCCTCCCCAGCCTTTGTCCATGCCCCTGCGTCCCGTCTGCCCAACTCCCACCCCGGTGATCGCCAGCTTGTGACGGAGCTGGCAACGGGCTGCAGCAGCGTGCCGTGCATGAGGGTGCGGGGGGCCTGGAGCCAATCTCAGGAGCTGCCGCTGCCGCTCCCGACCCTCCTCCGCCTCCGCCTCCGCCTCCGCCTCCTCCTCCTCCTCCTCCTGCTGCTGCTGCTGCCAGTTCTCCTCCTCCTGCTGCTGCGGCAGCGAGCTGTGCGCAGCCGGGTTGGCGAGGTGTGAGGGGGGCAGTAGGGCCTGGGCCAGATGTGGCGGCCTGGAAGCGCAAGGAAGGGGCATCAGCTGCACATGGAGCGCGCAAGCTGGCAACAGCAGAGGCAGCAGCAGCAGGTGCAGCAGCAGCAGCAACTTTGGCAGCAGCAGAACTTCAATGGAGCTGCAGCAGGGGCAGAGAAGTCACACTGGGCTGTAGACCTCACAGGAGGTCATGGCATCCCTTCACATCAAATGCGTGACAGCTTAGCCTTTGGCATTGTACTAAACCTAGTACAATGCATGGCATGGGCCATGGCAGGGGCAGACCTGGCTCAACACGCACCATGCAGGGAACTGGAGTGCTCTGCAGGACCTCCTGTCCCAGGTGTTCACGTGCCTCCTGCTTCTGCTGCTGCCCCTGCTGCTGCCCCTGCCGCCCCTGCTGCTGCTGCTCTTGCTGCTGCTCCTGCTGCTGCCCCTGCTGCTGCTCCTGCTGCTGCCCCTGCTGCTGCTGTGCAGGCAGTTTGTCTGAGCCAGACATGGGCTGCTGCTGTGTGTCACTAGAGGGGAGGGACAGCCACTGAAGGTGGGAGGGCAGGCAGGAGGGGGGCGTGGGGGACCGCTCCTGCCGGTGCCTGCCTGCTTTGACTTGATGACAGCTGTGCCCTGCAGGTCAGCGGCAACAGCAGCAGCAGCAACCAGCAAAAGCAACAGTTAATCACAGCAGTCAACGTAGCAGCAGCAGCAGCAGCAGCAGCAGCAGCAGCAGCAGCAGCAGCAGCAGCAGCAGCAGCAGCAGCAGGAGGGCTGGCGGCAAACGCAGCAGGCATGTGGGCACTGGGAAGGATGGTTCATGGAGGGCAGCCAACCTCGTGTGCTGGCCACCATGCCCCATGCCCCATACCCCATACCCCATGCCTCATGCCCCATGCCCCATGCCCCATGCCCCATGCCCCATGCCCCATGCCCCACGCCCAAGTGGTAAGGAGGCGTCCGCTATTAGCCTGCGGGCCACTACTGCTATGGCCTGCTCGGGCTGCACCATCATTGCAGGCCAGGTGGTTGTGGTGGTTGCACTTATCATGGTGGCGCCAGTGATGATGGTGGCAGTGGTGTTGGTGTTGTTGTTGGTGTTGTTGTTGGTGGTGGTTATGGTCGGTTGGAACTCACAGGACAGCAGGCGCTCTATGGTGGAGGTGCGGTGCAGGCCCAGCCTATCAGGGGCATGCTGGCGAGGCCCCGCGACCCCCCCTCCTGGCACTGGTCCCGGTGCCAAGTCCTGCAGTCCATCAGCCTGTACCAGCACCAGCAGACCAAGGCGCCTGGATCAGGTGTGTCAGCAGCAATGTCGCAGCAACATCAGCGGGAGCAGCAGCAGCTGCAGCAGCAGCACCACCAGGAGGACATCAAAGAGCAGATCACACGTGAAGCGCAAGGGAGGATGCGCCTGCAGCCAACAGTTGTTGGAACTAGTCAGCGAGCCAGCCAGCCAGCCAGCCAGCCAGCCAGCCAGCCAGCCAGCCAGCCAGCCAGCCAGCCAGCCAGCCAGCCAGCCAGCCAGCCAGCCAGCCAGCCAGGACTTGCCAGCATCCAGCAGCAGCAGCGGCAGCGTGAGGCAGGGCGTGCAAGGAGGGCGTGCAGGTGTGCGGTCAGTGGCAGAGCAGGGGGTGCAGGGGGCTGGGGCTCAGGCACCACTCACATCGTGGGGCTCTGAGAGGCCAGGCGGCAGCAGCCCCTCCCCTGGCTGCCCCACCGCAGTCAGTGACGCCGCCAGGCCAGCAGGTCCACCAGGGGTCAGGGGGTCAGGGGGGCCAGGGGCGCTTGGGTGGAAGCGCCAGGGGCAGGCCAGCAGGCACCCCGTCTCATCCCCCAGGCCCAGCTGCTCCTGCTGCTGCTGGAGGAGCAGGGGGTGAGCTGCACTGGCTGCGGGGTGCTCCTTCTCTGACAGCCTGGGGCAGGGCTGGTTGGGTGAGCCCTGCCTGCCTGACTGGGCTGCCTCCTGGCCCCCCACCTGCACCCTCACCTGGCCTGCTGCGGGGCTGAGGCTGCACTGGACACCTCCTGCTCTGCCCACATGCCTCACCTGAGGGGTCAGAGGCGCCAGCAGGCCCCCCACCCCCACCCTCCCTGCCCCTCCTGCCTCCCCCTCAGCAGCAGCAGCAGCAGCAGCAGCAGCAGGCCCCCCCAGCCCCCACCCTGACCACGGCTGCAGTGTGGCCTGCCAGGAGCCCCAGGAGGCGGCACCCACACCACCATCTGCGCTGCTGTGGCCCTGCTGCTGCGCCAGCCCTGCGCTGAACCACCATCCTGCAAGGGGGGGGTCACCGCCTGGTGAGGGAGCAGCAGGGTGGTGCAGCCACTGGCCCCCCTGCTGCCCGCTCAGTGCTGCCGTGTGTGAGGGCGTGTGTGAGGGCGTCAAGAAGGGCCAGGCGGGGAAACCTGAGCTGCAGTCCCGGCTGGGGGCCTCCCCCTGGCACAGCCCAGCGCCCCCCCACAGGGCCCCCCCAGGCCCTGCCACCGGCCCCCCGCCCTGCCTGCTTGCCGACATGGGGTACACTGCATGGGCCCCCCAGGGGACAGGGGTGGTGCTGGGTCGTGTCACGCCCGCCGCCGCTGCCGCTGCTGCTGCTGCAGGGGCGTGGGGCGAGGCTGGTGGCTGCAGGCAGGAGGTGAAGGCTCCAGCCTCCCCTGCTGCGGCCAGGGCCTGCCTGCTGGGGCATGGGGAGCATCTTGGGGCAGCGGTGGAGATGGACGAGCCTGGGTTACTCAGTCTGCCTGCACAGCCAAGCAGGGGTGGGGGCAGGTGGAGCCGGGGGAGAGGGGGCACCAGTGAGGAGGGTAGCAGGGGCGCGGAGGGTGGGGTGGGAAGGGTTAAGGGGGCAAGGGGGCAAGGGGCCCTGTGGAGTAAGGAAGAAGAGGGTGAAGGGTGGGGTGGCAGGTTACCTAGCAGCGGCACCAGGGCCCCCTAGCTGCTGCCTGGTGTCGGGCGTGTCCTGACCACAACAGGGCACTGGAGAAGGCAATGCAGGGCAAGCATCATCAAACACGCTGGCTGCAGTCATGTAGTAAGCTACTCCTTCATGAGTATTACTGTACTACTCTACTAACCAGTCCTGAGCTACTGCCATGATTTAACTAGCCTTCGTGTCGTAACCTACCCTGGGCCTCCACATGCGCGATGGTGGGTTGTGCTTCTTGCACCTGAACCACCCACCTTGGAATGTGGTGGCGCTCCTGCCCTGAGGGCTGGCATGCTCTGCCTCCGTAGCCATGTCACCCACTCGGGTCAGCAGGGCCACCTCCTGCAGCAGCTGCTCCATGGCGGCAGCATTCAAGCTGAGGCAGGGGGACTCTTGGAATAGGCTGGGGCAGCGGCTTAGGAAGGGCCCCATGGGGCCGCCTCCCATGCCCAGCCAGCACCCAGACCCCGGCAGCGACGTGTCCAGGGGCATGCTCAGCAGCTTGGAGGGAGCGCGCATGGGGGCAACCGGATGGAAGCCACCATTCAAGTCCAGGCCTGACGGGATTTGATCCTGGGGTCAGTGGCCGCAGGGCACCTTGCTGCAGGGGGAATGGAGTGCACCACGGTGGATGGATCACGAGGGGGCATGCTATGGCGTAGTGTGTGTAACGGTGCCCAACTGCTGGCGAGGATGACAATGAACTGAAGCACAGGTACTGAGGCACCAAAACCTGTCCCCGAGTTGCCACTGATGAAGTTCTTGGGAGTGGTGGTTAGTGCATGCATGCATGCATGCATATCCTGGCAACCCTGGACTCAACACCAGAGTTGGTACAGTGAACCTTTCATCTTTCATCACAGCAGGAGTCTGCTGTCAGGGAACAAAGACTGGACAGTTTCATAGGTAATGAGCAGCCAAGCCACTTGCACCCCCTGCTTTCTGCCGACTTCTGCTATGCATTGCAAACAGCACTGCCAGCTACACATCGTGCATGACTGATGGTATCAGAGCCACCCAATTCTCACGCCAATGGTGATTGCCATGGCTGCTGTAGTGTGCATGCATGAAGGCACCGCTTAATGATAGTGCTTGCATTGTTTGTCCTTGTTTCATCATTCCCTCGGAGCCGCCATCCCGTTGTGGTCGCTGGTCACGAAGATGTGCCCGCCATCCGCAGCTTACCAAAGGGTCCGCTGCAGTTGCTGCGGTCGTCCGCCACTCGCTTGCGGCGAGGGCCTCAGCCTCGGCCTGAGCATACACGGAAGGGCGTGGATCACGCGCCGACCCACAATCATGAAGAGATCGTGCTGTGACGGACACACCCGCTTATGCATGATGGCCGCGAACACCTCGTCGTACGTCGGCGCCCTGGTGGGAGGGCGATGGAGTTTCTGTGTTGATGTCGCCGAACCCGACTTCGGCGCATCGGGCTGACGCTCGGCAACGTCAGTCATCGCGATGGTGCAGGCAATAGCCTAGGGCCTGCCAGTTTCAGGGCAAGCCGGGGAAAGGAGGGTTTAGCATCCTACACGACAAGTGTAGCAGGGGCCGCGATGCCAAGTCGGCATCGCCAGGGCCTTCGCAAGGGCCACGACCCACAAATCAACGCAGGAGCAGTCCGCAGTCCGCTGCTCGCAAGCAGCCCCACACCAGCAGTGCAGCACGTGCAACGAGAGGGTGGGCTAATTGTGGAACTGAGCGTTTTACAAATGTGAGGGAGCGTGTGAGTGGTCCCGTCTTTTTTACGACTACTTGCGGCGGCATCGTCACGCTTAGATGCCTTAATCCTGGCGCCTGAGCGAACCAAGACCTGAATTGAACCCCGAGACAGAACCCCCAGAAACTAGAAAGAGCGCTACAGCCTTGCTGCGAGCAACACCGCCAGGACACTGCGGAATGTTGATCCAGCTGCTTGTGAGCTTTGTCCACCTGATGCGAGGTACCGCTGCGAGGCCGGCGCTGAGGTCGGGGTGCGCGGCCATTACGGCAGCGACCTCTGCGCTTAACTGATCTCGCTTGCTAGGGTCAGGCAAACCGCGTTCTGGTTCCGACAGTCCAGGTCCCAACATTCAGGAGGATCAGGAAGCTGCACACCATGCGGCCGCTTATTCCAACCCCTTCACCCTCGCCAGCTCCGCGTTCTCGAACGCGGCCCACAGCCCTAGCTTGCATTTCCTTCTGTGCCAGGTGTTCTATTTGTTTCTAGTAAAGCGAATCTCTCCGGGCAGCCTTTCTGTTGAGTGGCGCCTGATCGAACTCTGGCTGTAGCGTATCAACTATGTTATTGTTGTGTTTGTTCGGCACAGGCCTAGGCATACCCACACCGGTACGCTGACTTGTGCTTCCACGAGGACTACATACGATGGCGATTCGTGCTGGCCATCCATCAGGTTGTCACCACGTTTGTTGTACACCATTGTTGGACAGGTGCAAGCAGCTAACTCAGGCTGTCTCGTCACATCTTAATACATAGCGCATGGGGCCTGGCAATGTCCAGGCCATGCATCTGAGACAAAAAGTGGTATCCGGCTTCAGCTGCTCTGCGCAGTTGCGCACACCCCTGGTGCAACAAGGCAAAGTGCAAGCCAGTAGGCAGCATGTCGAGTCGAGCTTCACCATGTCGGGTCTCACAGCAGCATCACTACATCTCCACCTCGGCGATGCCATGAGCACATGGAGTTGCTAGTCAAGCAAGTGCGCAGTCACAAGGAGGCCAGAGGTTTGCACCTGCTGTTCCTGGCCGCTGGACCAAGAGGCCAGGCTGCTACACGTGCTGGGTGACTGGGCTGACTTGAGACTTCACTGTAGAATGAAGGGTCATAGCTGGCACTGCCTCTACGCCTGCTGCTGTGGAATATCTACGCCTGCTGCTGTGGAGAAGGGAATTCTGGGCCACGCAGTGATGGACGCCATGAAGGATCACATTGGTGCGCGTGCGCATGTCTGTGATAGAATGGGAGACGACTGCATGTACAATTGCAGCCACTTTGCTGCATTCCCATTCAGCTGTTTGTGCGCAGGTCCTGGGACTGCAAGGGCAGGTGCCCTGTCATCTGCTGCCCTGCTCGGAGCCGCCAGGGAAAGGCTCTAGTGCATGCTCGTCGCCCTCATTGTAGTACTTAAAAATTGCCTTCATGCGCTCATGCTTGTCTGCATCAACGCATGTAATGGTTGCAGCCCGTCAGGCGTGCATGCAGGCGGATAAGTTGGGCCATACTAACATTCACGCCAAAGCTAGTGCAAAATGTTGCATTGCTTACAACACCACACCTGGGTGGTAATTGACATGGACCGTGACAGGCTTGGGCGGTTGACTGCTCTTTGGCCGATGTCGGATGTCTTTAAAGAGGCGTTTGCTGTTCATGAACTTGTCAATCTCCATGACACGCACGCTGACCTGCAACCACACCACATGGGATGCACCTCTGTCAAGTGGGCAGCTGCAGCTAGCCCATTCACCACTGCATTGACAGCACAGCATGCCAAACACGTCCCTAGCACAAGGGTGCTCACATCAGCTGTTTGCCAACGCAGAAGAGGTTGAGTTAGAGCAGGCATGAGGCAGCACAGTTGCCAATTGCTCGTGACTCACTTGGGGGCTCTTGTAAGAGCCATGAGACAGAAAGAAGATCTCCTCATTGTAAGCAGTCTGGTCCCAGTACTTTTGCTTGCTGAGCCGGGTTTCCAACCGGACCAGCAGTTCCAAGGTGCGCTTGTTGGCACGCAGGTAGAACAGCCCACTGGAGCACATGGAAAGCATTAGGACCACAGCAGACAGGCGGCCAGGCAAACAGTGAAGCAGGGTCACTGGGCTGAATGGCACCATGGCAACCAAGCTGTGATGAACCAAGAGTGGCGACATGCGTATGGGCACTGAGCTGTATTCACCTGTTCATGTTGAAGTGTTTGTAGAACTGAGCAAAGCGAGCCCAGCCCATGCTTGGGTCATCAAAGCCTTCAATGCTACCGTAAGCTGTGGGCTCGTCAAAGCCATCTGTCATGCCTTCCACGTCAGAGTCTCGGTACAGGAAGTCAAAGGGGTTCTGTGTAAGACCAGCAGATCAACATATTGTGCAGTGGTGATGCAATGTCGGGTGCAACTATACATAATGTACAGACAGGCACTAGCCTGTTGATGCAAGCGTGTCTGCAAGCAGTTGCATGCCAGCAAAGTGTACCTGCAAGATGGAGATGTCGACATCTGACAAAAGCACTGCGTAACCCAACTCCACAAAACGCTTTAGGATGCCAAACTTCATGGCTGACACAGCATGGTTGTCGCCAGTGCCAGCTTGAGCCTGTGCCAGCATATTGAGTTGACATGTCAGAACAACCCCAAGTAGACAACCCATGACGAGCAGCCGCTCATGCTATGGCAGACATGATCACCTTGTGAACCTCTAGGTTGAGCAGGTAGGCATTAATGCCCTTGACATCTGCCCAGGACTTTGTTTCTTGGTCCAGGGCCACAATCAAATGGTTGGAAATGCCCGCTGCTTTGATGCCGTTGGTGAAGGTTGCAAGCATGCCATCCCAGTTGACATTCTTGTTGGCGACTGCCACAAGCACCTCCTTCTTAGGTGCAATCTTTCGCAGCAGCTCCTCTAAGTCGTTGCGGGGTGGCAAGCTGTCAGAGTAGGCTGGCAGGGCACCAGACTCGGCTGCCGCTGTATTGCCTGAGCTGGCGTGATCAGCTGATGGCACAATGGACCGGAGGCTGTCATGATGGGTGCGCAGGAAGCGAGGCTTGGGGACCCTGCCACCACGAGCTATGTAAACGCGCTCTGCAACGACCACGCCGATGCACAGGCCCACCAGGAAGATGGCCAGCAGTGCGCCATTGCGAGCCTACAGCAAAGTTTGCAGCGCAACAACCCAGTTGCCTCGGCACCTGGGACAACCCGGAACGGCGCTGCCAAGACACTCAGGTACGGCATGTACCTTGCCCTCCGTAACCTTGTTCTTGCCTTGACTGTCCATTGAGGTCTGATTTAACACAGCTGTGGCATTACCGAGCTAATCTACACCTTGCGAACCTAGCTGTCCGTCGGATTTTTGTGTGAGGCTAGCTGGCCGGGGCTACAGGAAGTTCGCTGCAAGCATTGCAAGGGCTACGATTTGCTCGTTGCCGATGCAGTGAGTTTTGAAACTGAGAGCATGGTGCCTCATTTCGCCACACCTGTTGTGCGGTGTTGTGACACCACTGATGGTTGGATTCGATGCAGACATCTTCACCCCATGACTAAATAACTTAGTAGATGCCAGCAAGGCGAGTAGTTTAGATGTTGTTGCCCGTAGTACCGTGTGCCTCTTCATTGTGTAGGCGTTGAATGAGAGTGTGGTACGATATGGTGCGATGGAAGGGGGCCAATACTACGGCCTTCCGCATACCCAGCACCGTCCCCTATCAGCCCGGCGGGCAACATGTACCAACGCAAAGGCAGCATCAGATCCCCTCACGTGACTACTAGATCCCTAGTGATCCCTAGTGACTAGGGGCGCTATTCCAATGTCGAGGCGAGGCGAGGCGAGGTGCATGGGGTGCTTTTTCGAGGCGAGGCGGCGAGGCGAGGCGGCGAGGTCTCCATGTCCCTCTAACCGCCCCCAACCGCCCTACCTCGCCCCTCGCGATTCCAATAGCGAGGCGAGGTCGAGATGCCCATGCCACCAGTTTAGCGTGCATGGGGCCTCGCCGTCTCCCGCCCCTCCGGGCCCAGTGAGGCGAGGTGCGGTCACAGGCGAGGTGTGACTGTTTTTTAGAACTGGCAGCTTGGCGAGTCTGGTGGTGGCGAGTGGCTGCGCGATGCTCAGCATGTCTAGGTTGCAAAACGTAGCATCAGCAGCGAGCAGCAGCTAGTGGAAAAACTGGAAGAAGTCCTGGCCAGGGTAGTGATAGCTGCAATAGAAGAGGACGGAAAGACAGCCATTAATTACAGCGGCGACTGGGAGGAGACAACGGCAGATGTCCCTCAACCGCAGTTTTAACGCAACAGTTTGCGGAGCAGCCTTCAGCTTGTGCACCTGCGTGCTGGCACCTGCTGTGCTTTGCTGTGCCCGCTTTGACTGCTTTGCCCGCTTTGCGGAGAATGTTTAGCTAGTCCCGCTTGCGCAGGGCTTGCAGAGGCGTGTACTTGCATTGTCCCGCTGACGCGGAGATTAGCTTAGCCTGCCTTGCACATCTACACGTGCGCTGCTTGCCACCTTCATCCCCGCCACCACAACCTGCAATACCCTACACATACGGCTAACCCTACACATTCAACCTGCTCTTAGCAGAGTCCCAACATAGCCTTAGTTTCTGCTCCTAGCAGAGTCTCAACATAGCCTGCCCAACGCAGAGCATCAACACACGTCCAACACCTTGCTAAAGCCCAATCACTAGCCTAGCAGAGGTGCACAAACATAACCAGCCTACTCAAGAGCTGCTCAATTTCATTTTGCCAGCGACGGCAGCGGCAGCAGCATCGTGACTATGCGCAAGGCGCGGGGTGGTCGGCGGTCGCGGGCCGCCAAAAGGGGTCCATGCAGCTTCACTGTTACCACTGCTGCCGGTGCTGCTGCTGGGCGGAATGTCATCGGATGAGGAATCCATTGCGATGGGCGCACGCAGTGAAATGAGCGAAGAGGTTAGTCAAAATTTGAACACCTCGCCTAGCCTCGCCTGTCTCGCCGCATTGGAATCGCAAAATTCAAAAAACGCCACATGCAGCCACATGGAGCCTCGCCTCGCCTCGCCTCGCCCCATTGGAATAGCGCCCTAGGGGTGATGTGTTGCCTCTATAGAGGGTTGTTGAACTTGTTCCCACACAGGGGCGCCTTATGATTTACACTCCTGCTTGACTCTTGCGACAAGGTTATTGCCTAGAATTGGTATGGCAAATATGTAAGGAGCGCAACTCGTCTAGCCTAGTCATCTCGTCTCGACTCGTCGAGATGACGTCTCGACTCGACTAGACTAGTCAGTCTAGATGGGCATGAAATGTGCATTTGACTAGCGCACCTGCTTCAGGCACCTGTATGGACGTTATGGCGCAGCTCAGATCGATTTGCTGGCCTTGCTGGGTTGGCGGTTAAAGTTGGTTTCCCGGACATGCCCGGACATGCCCAGCAGCGCCTGAATCGCAAATGGAGCCTGGGGGCCCTCTCCCGCCTCAGCCTCCCGAGCTCACCGCGCGATACAACAAGAAACTTCTGACGTTGGAGGAAGTCAGCCAGGCGCACGCCAGCAGCGTGTATGCGCAGAAATACAGCATCGAGGTTGTTGGGGGCAAAATCAAGGCGGTCTGTAATGACTGCAAAATGGTCCTCTCCTGTGGCAACTTTAGTGACTCAAGGAAGCACCAGTGCAACAAGCGGCCCCGCTCTGACCAGCACGCTATAGCTGGTGGCACGTCCAGTGACATGCTCTTCGAGCGCATAACTGCGTGCTGGAACCCGCGAGGCTGTCGATGACACACTTACGCATTCTGACCTCGCAACACATAGTTACATAGTGCCTTGCAGGCGGGCAGATAGACGTCTCTAGCCTACCTGCGGGCGGAGTGAAATCATTCCATTTGAAAAAACCCGTCTAGATTGACTAGCCTAGACTAGGCTAGTCAATCTAGCCTAGATCTAGCCTAGATTTGACTAGCCTAGATCTAGGCTAGATCTAGGCTAGATTGCGCTCCCTACAAATATGCTGTGATGTAAGCTGATCACGGCTCAACCACACTGTGCCACAGGTTGCTACTGCTTGACCTTGGACACACGGTCTCGCAGCCGCTTGGAGCCCAAGTCAGGGTACTCTACGCCCATGGCCTGCAGTACACGCAGGTCAGGCTACGAGCACAGCTGAAGCAGCGTGGTGCTTGGCCAGACTTTTGCTTCAAATAGGCTGGATCAACACTGCTGCCTGATCAACCTTGGTGCGCTTAGCTGGTGGGGCCGCAGCAGGCTTGTGAAAATTGTAGATGTGAAAATTGTAGATCTGAAAATCTGAACGTATTCACTGCACATCTGAAAGTGCCGGGTGCTGCCCCCGGTCAGATCGCAGATCGGATGTTGCAGAGTGATTGGCTTGGCTATGATTGGCTTGGCTGGCGCCAACGCGCTACAGCCACAGCGGAAGAAGCGCAAGCCAGAAAACGCCACAGATGGCGGATCCACGGACAGCCCTTTACCCTCCAGGGGGGGCTGTGGCCGGTGCTTTGGGGTAGGCGCCCCCCACGGGAGGCCGGGTTGGATCAGGGGACAGCAGTTGATGGAGGGGCGTTCAGGGATCTGAAGGAACGGTGGCAGCACACACGCAAATTAGTGCACAACTATCGATTTTGAGGGGGTGTTTTTTGTCGACGATTCGCCTTGGAAAACAAATCTCGTAGTAATTAGTGAAATTCCTGGATTTTATTATTATAATTTAGTTATCTCTTCTATAAGCTACTCCTTGCAGTGCAGTACTGCATTATACCTAATGCTGCAGCGTTGCACCAAATTTCAGCGTGGAAAACCTAACCATATCCAGTCTAGTAGTATTATGATGAAATAAAGTAGTTATGTTGGTAACTCATTGGTATTTTAATGGTTTGGAGATTATTGTTCCTTAAAATCTCATTCGCTTCTCATGGTGTAGTACAGCACTTGTAGCTAGTGCACTACTTCATTACACCCCATTGTGCAGTACTGCACCACACCGAGTGGTATAATTTATCACCTCAGCGATATCTCACCAACCACGCATATTTATGAACTTTCGTTCACACCCCATTCTTACAATCACATTACCGGGCTATGTACCAAATCTCAGGCCGAAAAGCCAAAAAATGCTGTTACTAATTTGCCTGAGTGACAGCCCAGCGAGCAGCGGAAGAGCGGGAGCAGCAAGGCAGGGACGCGGAGGAGCTGCTCCCAGAGGAAGTGCAAGGCAGCCAGGCGCCGCGCTGGCGAGACACCTCCGCCAGAGCCCCTCCCCACCCTTCCCCGGAGCAAAGAGCAGCCGAGCTGGAGGCCCAGCAAGGGCCCCGGGGCACCGGCAGGCAGCCAGCTACCCTGCAAGTCCCCCCGGATGGCACGGTGGATGAGCTGGCCGCAGCCGCTAGACCGGGCCAGTCCTGTCTCCAGATGTGGAAGGAGCTGATGGATCCCACCCTCCGCCGGGAGCACGCCATCGTGGCCTGGCGGGTGCTCCACGCCAACCTCATGGTTGGGGCCTTGTGGGGCCACATCCTTGAGGGCTCTGCTGCCCCGGGTTCGTGCGCCTGCCGCCTCTGCCAGCCGGGCCAGCTGGAGACCCTCACCCACGCCTTCCTCACCTGCCCCGCCGTGGCTCCGGTCTGCGAGTGGGTGTTGGATGTGTACAGCCACCTCACCGGCACCCGCCCCCCCTCCGTGTAAAGTGCGCACCTTTGGAGGTGATTGTCGCTTCGTGTCGTCTGGACTGTCTCGTGAATGCGAGCCGTCGCGGGACGCGGGTTACACGTGTAGTGTGAGACCTGGCAGGTTGAAGACTAGCGACATTGCGTTCGTGAGTACAACTGGTTCAATTCTAGGGAGCCCCGTTCTAAGCTTTAGCCATTCTCGCAACACACCGCTGTAACCCAACACCCTAGTCGGAAGGCATTGCCTCGACTCGACCGGCCTTCGAGCTTGTGTCAAAAGGTCATCTGACGTTGCGTCCCCGCACGTTACACTCCGGCGACGCCCTCCTACTCCTCAGTGGTCGCCCCACCCGCAGCGAGGCTCCCCCCTTCCAGCCCCCAGGCAGCTTGCTGTGGCTCAGGTTGCGCGTGGCCTTCCTAGGCACGGTGTGGCGTCTTCGCAGCTGCGGGGCCGCTACAGCCCTCCGGCCGCAGATGGTGGCGCAACGAGTGGCAGAGGAGGTCGTCCTCACCCTCTCCTCCGCTGTTAAACGCGACCGGCACAGGGTAGGCAGAGACATCCGGGTGGGCCTCTATGGAGCGGTGCCCTCCACCTAGTTTAGGGGTACGGACCCGGAGCTGGGCGCGGACCAGTTTGACCGGCTGTGGCCGGAGCCGTCAGGAGGGTGGTTCGCCAAGCAGCCTAGGAGGGCGCGGGAGGGGGCAGAGGAGAGGGCGCTGGGGAGGGTAGGGGGAGGGGAGGCCGGGGGGATAGTAGCGGGGGCCAAGCAACGGGAGGAGAGGGCGTTTGGTGTAGGTGAGCTGGTTGTGCGCCTGTCCTTGCAGTGGCCCGTCCCCTTCCCTGCCCCTCTTGCCTGAGCTGGGTATGTTAGGGATTCTGAGAGTTTGAGGAGTTGGAGGCTGTTCGCCTAGTCAGGCGGTGGGGTCGGAGGGGCAGCGAGGGTTGAGCCTTGGAGCTGGGGGGCCTAGGGGTGAGTTTTGGGTGGGCCGGGGGTCCCTAGGGTCGGCGAGGTGGAGGGTGTTGCTAAGGGCGGGGGTGTTGGGGGTTTTTGGACGTCTTTCCTTAGGGGTGTGTAGTTACCGTTCTAGGGTTGTTTGGACGCTGTTTGGTGGTGGGGTGGTGGGGTGGGGGGGTGGGGTTTGGTTGCTTCTTTTAGGGAGGGAGGGGGTGGTCTGCTTGAGACATGGTCTACCGTACTGTCTATTTCGATGCGCGAGGCCCCGAAAAAGAAAACTAATTACTCGTTCCCGACCCAAAAATTAAATTGTTTACTTTTTCCCAATGCAAATTTAGCAGAAAAACAGAACTTTGAGGATGTGGATGTGCTTATAAATATTCTAGACAGCCATCCCTTGCATAACATGTCAATCCGCCATGGTTGAAACACTTCTTGCACAGGTCACCATGTCATGCTTCCCGATCACCAAGTCAAAGCCATTATGCATTATGGGTAGTGTCACCGTGCACCAAGTCACCAAGTCTTGACTTTGCACTAGATAGGGCACTGAACCTCCCCCATGAATCCATGGTGCTCCTACACTCACGATAAATAAGGCCGACGCGAGGGTGTTTTTTGCATCGGATGGACATTCCGCTCCGATAGAACGATAGATCGTTGAGTTTAAGGGGGACCTCGCTCTTGAATGAAGTCCTAACTCGCAGCGGTTGCGGAGATACAACGATCCGCGCGCGAGGTACCCCCCCTAAAGAGGGCGGCTGCACAGATGCCGGTTAAATGAGCCCGGAATCTGTGCAGATGCATGTAGATGCCCTATGGACATACGACATCTGCACAGATGCATCCCTCGACATCTGCACAGATGCCGACAATGTCGACATCTGCACAGATGCATCCCTCGACATTTGCACAGCTGTCGACACAGTGGACATCTGCACAGCTGCATCCCTCGACATCTGCACAGCTGCCGACAAAAACGACATCTGCACAGCTGCTTCCCTCGACATCTGCACAGCCGCCAACATAAACGACATCTGCACAGCTGCTTCCCTCGACATCTGCACAGCTGCCGACACAGTCGACATCTGCACAGCTGCATCCCTCGACATCTGCACAGCTGCCGACAAAAACGAAGCATCTGCACAGATGTGGTGTGGTGTGGTGATGTGTGGTGATGTGTGGTGATGTGTGGTGATGTGTGGTGATGTGTGGTGATGTGTGGTGATGTGTGGTGATGTGTGGTGATGTGTGGTGATGTGTGGTGATGTGTGGTGATGTGTGGTGATGTGTGGTGATGGTGACTAGTACAGTAGGCCCGTCCCACATCGGACGGCCAGCAGGCAACATATGTATGTGCGGCCTCCAGCCGCACCACATTTGTTTAACAACCAGCCCGACAGCCGGTCAAGCAAGCCCGCATGCAGCCGAACAAAACTATGCATGTCCAAGTCCACTTGCAATGTGTGTATGAATGATGTTGGCATGCTTGCATGATGTTCGTTTTGCATCCCTTGGCATCTGAAAAATGTGTGTGAGCATGCTGTCCACTTATAACTTCTGCACTGTGCGGTGTGTGTGGGTGCAGCAACAGTGTGTGGCAAGAGCAATTGCAGCTGCAGTCACAGTGGCAACAGCAGTGGTGCCAGCTCAGTGCCAAGTCAATGCAAGTTGGCCTGTCACCAGCCCTCATCGTCGTCGGGGCCAGGTGGCAAGGCATAAAACACCCTGGTGTACACCACATTCTCAGTGTAAACTGCGGCAGCACGGAGAGGCAGCACAGACACCACATGCGAATGATGCAACCCACTTGATGAAGCCAGTCAAGTAGACCTACACGACCTGGTTCTTTACGGTATCCTGCTGCTTCAGTTCTTCCTTCAGCTTCTTCCCTTGTGGCAATACAGGAGCCTTTCAACCCACTTTGTCACCAAACGCCCTTTAGGGAGCTTTCCTTGCGGGGGTTCAACCGTACACTCCTTGCGCTTCGTTGCCTTGTGTACTAAACGGTCGTTCTGCACGTTTCCACGTTTTTGTTAAAATGGATGGCATAGGCCTTGTTCACATGGCACCACACCTGTTGGACAGTCTTTTCAGCATTCCCAACTGTCCATGGCTGCATGGCAGTGTCTTAGCACAGATGCAACACACGATCTGTCTTTCATCTGTAGCTTCTGCTCATACACCTCTTGTGTACCCGTAACTTCATGCTACCGCAATTTCCAGATCGGCAGCCGCAAGCTCCAGAGCTGCTGCCGCTGCTGCCACTGCTGTCCCTGCTGCCCATGCCGCCCTTGCTGCTCCTGCTGCTGCTGCCCCTGCTGCCGCCCTACTGTTGCAAGTGCTGCTCATGCTGCTGCTGCTGCTGCCCCTGCTGCTGCTGCTGCCCCTGCTACTATTGCTGCTGCTCCCATTGTTGCCGCTGCTGCCCCTGCTGCCGCTGCCCCTGCTCCCCCTGCTGCCCCTTCTGCTGCTGCTGCCCCTGCTGCCGCTGCCCCTGCTGCCCCTGCCGCGCCTGCTGCCCCTGCTGCCCCTGCTGCCACTGCCGCCCCTGCTGCGACTACTGCCCCTGCTACTATCGCCGCTGCTGCCAGTGATGCCGCTGCTGCCGCTGCTGCCCCTGCTGTTGCCGTCGCCGCTGCTGCCGCTGCTGCAGCTGCTGTTGCTGCTGCCCCTGCTACTATCGTTGCTGCTGCCATTGTTGCCGCTGCTGCCCCTGCTGCTGCTGCCGCTGCTGCCGCTGCTGCCGCTGCTGCCGCTGCTGCCGCTGCTACCGCTGCTGCCCCTGCTGCCCCTGCTGCCCCTTCTGCTGCTGCTGCCCCTGCTGCTGCTGCCCCTGCCGCGCCTGCTGCCCCTGCTGCCACTGCCGCCCCTGCCGCCCCTGCTGCGATAACTGCCCCTGCTACCGCTGCTGCCACTGCTGCCGCTGCTGCCACTGCTGCCACTGCTGCCACTGCTGCCGCTGCTGCTGCTGCCCCTGCTGCTGCTGCCCTTGCTGCTGCTGCCCCTGCCCCTGCTGCTGCTGCCCCTGCTGCTGCTGCCCCTGCTGCTGCTGCCCCTGCTGCTGCTGCCCCTGCTGCTGCCCCTACTGCTTGCCCTGCTGCTGCCGCCGCCGCCGCCGCCGCTGCCGCTGCTGCTGTTGCCGCCGCTGCTGCTGCTGCCCCTGCTGCTGCTGCCCCTGCTGCTAGCCTGGCTGCTTTTCGAGGCTAGACACCTGCCATCAGGTGCATTGGGGACATGAGGCTCCGTCGCGCTGAAGCAGAGGCTGAATATGTTTTACCGTATAGGCAGTGCGCAAGGTTGACGTGCACCTTGCCCTGTGGACTGCGGCTGTCAGTTCAAAATGATGGACCAACCTGTGTCATGTTCATCTAGGGCCGGGGCTGTACTCCGCGGGGGTTCGGGGTCTTTGTTTGACTGAACTGTCGGTTGACGGGCCGGCCAGACCATTCAAAACGAAACATCGCGAGTAGACGCGCTGGCATCTACATTACCAGACCCACTACTCATCTCTATTTTTAAGGCCTCCAAAATTCAGAACGACTTTCGATCTTACTGCACAGTGAGTCGCGCTCGATTTCCTCGATGTACGATGCGGTGTTGAAGTTAGGAGAGGTCGCACGCAGAATCGCAGGCCATTCCGAGCACATTTTTCATCTTGACCCCCTATTTTTTTATGTAGATGGTGATGCATGTTTAACCTGAGTGATGGTGATGGTGATGGTGATGGTGTGGTGTCACCTTGTTGTTGTGTTGTGTCGTTGCTACCTTGTCACATCGTAGGGAGGTGTTGCGGTCATTGGGTGCATCAATGCATGTGCTTAGCATTTCCATATTGAGGTGTTGTGGAGTGATGGTGCATCAAGACTTGTGCTTGCAAGTCCCGTAGCGAGGTGTTGCGGGATGTTTGGGTGTCCACACATGTGTTTTGCGGGGATGTTGCGGGGTGTTGGGTCGTCAATACATGTGTTTTGCGGGGGTGTAGCGAGGTGTTGGGGGGTGTTTGGTGGTCAATACATGTGTTTTGCGGGGGTGTAGCGAGGTGTTGGGGGGTGTTTGGTCGTCAATACATGTGTTTTGCGGGGGTGTAGCAAGGTGTTGCGGGGTGTTTGGTGGTCAATACATGTGTTTTGCGGGGATGTTGCGGGATGTCAATACATGTGTTTTGCGGGGGTGTTGCGGGATGTTTGGGTGTCAATACATGTGTTTTGCGGATGTAAGAGTCGATGAAATAGTCGACATCTGTGCAGATGAAGCCACGACATCTGCACATCCAAGCCGCGAATGTAATAGTCGACATCTGTGCAGATGCTACAAACAACATCTGCACAGCCAAGGCTCGAATGTAATAGTCGACATCTGTGCAGATGTCGTTGTCAGCAGCTGCACAGATGTCGGTCACGACATCTGCACAGCCAAGCATTGAATGTAATAGTCGACATCTGTGCAGATGTCGTCATCAACAGCTGCACAGATGTTGGTCGCGGTACACGACATCTGTGCAGATGTCGACTTCCCGCAACTGCACAGATGTCGACATCGCCTACATCTGTGCAGATGTCGACTAGCAGAAGCTGTGCAGACTAAGGACAACCGACATCTGTGCAGATTGCTTGGTTGAGAAATTCGCGGTCCAACTACGTCGCAACGGATGCACGGATTCACGTAAAACTTATACCGTTCGAACGGCCTTCTACTCTAGTTTTCAAAGAGCTATGGTCGGTCCAATCGCGACCGGTCCTTGTTTATCGTGAGTGTATGGCTGCTTGCAGTGCCGGCATATCTCTGCATCTTCCTTTGAACACTCAAACTTGCGTGCCCTTGCAGTCATGACGACCATTACCTACCCACCCCTCGCTGCTGGCACTGTCATTCGTTGCTGGCACTGTCATCATCGTTGCTGCCGTCGTCGCCACTACTGTTGCCGACGCTGCTTGCGTTAGCGCTGCTGCTGTTGGCGCGGCAGCTAGTGTTGCACACCAACCGTGCCTGCTTGCGTGTGGGAGTGGGCGTGGCTTGTCCTGTTGGGGCTGGCTTAGGCTTGTTCTTGGAGCCCAATGGCCTGCCACGTTTGCGAGGGAGGGGGAGGAGGAGGAGGCGTGCTTGGCGACGCGGCTGGGTCGCGGGCTAGCCCGAGCCCAATGCTAAACAGCTTGCGAGGCCTGCCCGGCCCACGCTTCGCGACAGCCGCATATACACGATCGAGAGCCCTTCGATGGAGCATTTCATCATGTTGGTCAACCTGGCGTATCAAATTCTCGGCTGCGTCATCGGCAC